>CM029499.1:23737254-24937254 GCA_017140595.1 Eucalyptus curtisii
GAGTTTGATCCCAAATGGGTGGTCAGGTAAAAAATGGTTTAACCCAAATTGACTCATATACATATGCAGTACAAATTTAGCATCTCATACCCGACTTGATCAGTACCTGAATCCGACCTATATCACTAATTACTAACATATTTAATCTAACCTATGAACATCCATATCCATCTAGTTAACTCACTCTAAGCTCTTCATGTGTATATATTATTTGGATAAAATCTCTATTTTGACTATACGATGCTAAAGAATTGGTATTCAACATTGCATAGAATTTTCAATTTTTGTATTGATTCACAATGAAGAATAAGATAAAGTTAGTACTTGGTAGTGAATTTGTAAAATCACAGCAACCAATAATGTTGGGGAATTGAAATTTTAATTAAATGGAAGTAGGATATCAAATAAGATGATTTATGTTGACCATGGATTGTAATGACAAGAACTAAAATTAGAATATTTTGTAAATATAACAATGCCAACTGCAACCTAGGAAAGATATACTCCAATAACTAACCAAGGAAAGTTACAAGATTACTAAAAATAATAAATAATGTGGGAGAATCCATACATCCCTTATCAGTGTATGGACAGCCATCTCTCGAGCACAGGTTTAGGTTCGGCCTCAATGGGAAAATAAAATGGAGCACCTAACAACGTATCTTCACAGACCAAGAACTACGAGAAGAAAATGAAGCCGTCTTGATAGTTGTAATGAAGGTGAAGGCGGGCCCATCTTGTGGGCCCATTGAGACTTCTCTGAACTTGGAATGGTCCAAGGAATTTGTTAGTTTTTCAGAGAGGCTGAAGAAAGTGGTACAAATGTAGATTGGATTTGGGTAAATCACGAACCAATTTAATAGCTATATTTTTTAGATATTTCCATTATAAATGCATTTGTGCCCAATTTACTGAATATAACTAACTAATATGATGACTTGGCCCATTATATACGAGTTAAGAAATGGGTTTATGACCCATTTGACAAATCTACTTGAGAATATGACCAGATTTGGAGAGGTCAAGGAATCAAGTAGGATATTATTGATTGGAAAAAGGCTTCTATTTTTCTCTTCAAAGCCATCTAATCTTTATGTTAAAGTATAAAAGTGGGTAAAAATATAGTTTTGTGGTTGAGTCACGTGTTATGCCACCACAATAGTCTACAAAAGTCCTTATGGTAAACCAAACAAAGAGAATAAATAGATTATGATTCCATCCCACGAACTCCACCGGTGACGTTATACAAGAAATTCTAACATTTAGTTGTGTTGTTTGGTACACAAATCCAATCTTTGGAAATTTTAAATGTTTGAGTTGAAGCTGAAGTCTCTTAGAGAGGCACGAAGGAGGTGCCAACTTGTATGAAATATTGGTTATTTTCAAAAGCTACTGTACAATTTAAACTCCCTAAAGACAATTCAATTTGAACGGACTGTACAGATAACAAAGTAAGCAATAACCTTTTAGTGAAAGATAACGTCATTGTCACAGTTCTTCACATATCACAACATCTGTGTTATCATGCGATGGATTAGAGTTTTCTATAGAAAAAATTGTAGCTTGAACAAGGCAAAATAATATGTAAATCCCCAAAGCACATGAACCTCCCGTGTTAATTATCAGAATGCTTCCAACATAAATGAAACTCATTGATTAGAACAAAGGTATTAGCTGCTTTAATTTTTGTATCAATTTTTGTACAAGTTAGAAAGTCCAACCCAAAGTTTAAACCGTTAAGTGGAGGGAGAGATTATGTATATAAACCTGTAAACAAGCGATTTGGGAAACTATAACATCCCCTCTCACGTGCAAACAGTGATGAGAATGATGTGTAGATTTGATGAATGGGGAGCCTTATGCCGAAATAAACTGTGTTGGAACTTAAGTTTGATATCATGTTATAATGTCCAATAAAAAGCTTACGCTTTAGGTGGAGGGAGACAATATGTGCATAAGGCATATGAAAACATTGCAGAAAATTGATATATGATACTTCAACAGCTTAGATAGGCATGTGGTGGCCCCCATCTATGTATATTGGTTAGTCTTTGAATTCGGACCACCTTATCGATGAAATTCTTGTAGAAATGGAAATTATAGCCACTAATTGCTTAATTATAATCCTGTGCTTTGTAAATTCTTTTACTTCTTTGTTATTTACATCCTTCTTTTAGGATGAAATGTGATGACATTTATCATTTATATGTGAACCTTCTTTAGATCTTAAAGAAGATGAAAAATATGAGAATAGAAAAGAGTAGATGAAAAATAGTCTAGTTCCTCCATAAAAGCTCAGACCAACTACCTGTTGTCGGTCTTCTTTGGATAATTAATTTACATGAAAGGAGTTCCAGACAAGTTAAAAAAAAACCATATCTTCATGTTGAAAAGAATTTCCTTTATGAAGCAATACCCATTAACATGAATGAAATGATGAATTTGAGTTTTAGTCTTCGTAGAAACCATGAAGCACTTCAATGAAACAGAGGATGAATTTCTAACACCCAAAATCAACAATTTCATTTTAGCAATAAATCAAGATATGATTGATGAAAATCTAGTCTTTCACTTTTTCCCTGCTTTTACTGAAGTCCTTGAACAACAAATATGTAGGAGAGGACGAATTCCGGGAATATATCTAACAATTAATCATAATAAGAAGAGAAAATGGGAAAGGTAAAAGGGTGAGAGAGACTGCATTCTAGTCAATTTTTTTATAAAATGTGTGTAATGGGTGTGCAAATAGCGCCGTCCAAAATGGAATGGCAGCCCTCCGCCAGTGATATTTAACCGGATGCATATCTCTGTTGCATCTTACTCCCATGGAGGCATTTTACTAATCAGCAAACTGCGACATATTTGATCCTTGAAAACAGGTGGTGGTCTCCCTGGGAAGTGGACCCTGGGATCAATTATTTGGTGGTGGAAATTCACCAGCTTTTGCGGTGGCAGCAGTATCAGCCTTCACTGCTGGTCTTATAGCCATTTTAGCTATTCCTCGATCCAGTCCTCAGAAACCCAGGATTGTCGTATGAGGTACTGAGGAAGATCCTTGTTTTGCACAGCAATATCTCATTGTGATCAACGTGATAGCATGGAAAAATATTTAATTTTTGGTGCTTTTATACTTACAAAGTCTTGAGGGCTGGATCAGTGGGTTTTTTTAACTTGTCATCGGGAACACTGGAGAACATTGTCTGCGCATTCTTCTCAATTTTGCTTTAGTATTACCATTGTCAGGCATTGATATTTTCTGGTCTGTAGCTTGAAGAAGACTTGTCTCACTGACAGCCTGTGTTATGGGAGAATAGGATCGTTACTGTGAAAAGATTTAAGAAACATTGCTCTGGATGGTTTCTGGGCAATCAACATCCCATGTGTGAGGAATTGTACAAAATAAGCAAAAACATATTTGCATTATGAATGCGATTGTCCAACTGCTTGGTACAGTATCTTCTCTATGAAGAAGAATTATCCTGTGTTTATGTCTCCAGTTCCTGATAGCTAAACATGTCTCTTTATGCAAATTCTGGAGTTTTTTTTTCTTTGGTAGATTCTTCAATTCATCCCCAGACAATGTCCTTGTGAGGTTTAGAAAATTGATTTGAATTGGGATCGTATCACTTCCTATAGCTTGGTGGCCTTTAAATGATGTAACTAAATACTACCATAAGGAAAAGAGGATCTCATGCTGCTTGTGCAAATTTGCTCTACATTTTTGGCATCACATTTGTAGAGGAGCTCTGCTGTCTAAACATTGAGGAGTACATATCATGTGTCATCTAAGATTTTTGGAGTGTCATTTTGTAATAAGCATGTATTGGCTTTTTCCGACTTTTCCACATAAAGTTGTTCTTCTGTCTGTTGCAGTTATCCAGGAAGTCTATCTCGCTTTCATTTTGTCCAATGGAGGCATTTGGGTGGTTTGCTAGAGCAGTTCAATAGCTGTCTTTTTCTGAATCAATTTTTGGGGCTGTTGCTGTTTGATTTTGAGTTAAGACCGGCCAATGGGGACAGTAAATTATCGCTCTACACTGCACATATACTGGAAGGGAAGCGGCGTTGTTCAAGATATGATGGATGATTGCTGGAGAGGAATGATATCCATCCAGATATGCAATTTATACACGAGATCTCTTGGGTGCGGCCACTGGTGATTTGCTTTTTAGCTGTCAAGTCGAATCACGCATCAACCCTATCCATGAAAGCAAAAGGAAAATAAAATCATTGGACATTCTGAGAGGCATATTTTTTCTGTGTAAATGTCCAATCCCTGGCAGGCTTGTATCGCTGGGGTCAAAGATGCACTGATGCGTGTTTTATGTCATATAGGAGACTCTGAAATTACTCAAATCAAAAGGATCTGTCCATATGTAGGGCCCAGGTCTGTACATATCTTTTGAATTTGGGTGCTTCAAACATTTATCAACTAAAATAATGTGCTAAGATTGTTTGGTCATTGCCTGCTGCTTTCACAACTCAAGAAATCTACTCAGCGTGTATAGAACATGTATAATTTAGCTTGGAGGTCGTAAGGTGCTCAACTGTTCTTGGAAAAGCATCGCAATGATAGATGGCTAGATTCCTTTGAAGATATATAACATATTACACAAATATTATTTTTGTAAGAAGGTAGAAATGAAATTAGCCTAAATTTGCCTTATCTACTTACTTCCCTAGAGTTGACGCAATGTTCTTGCTTCATAGAACTTTGTGGCCTCCGGGTTGTCAACGTTGTTCATGCAATGTTGGTGGTACTTTACCATTCGAGAAGAGGGTGGTTCCCATCAAGTTTGGTGAACTAACCATCAAATCACATTTTTCGCAAGATAAAATGATTTCAGATCTTCGTCATTCTCAAACTAAAACAAATTCATCCGCCGAACAAAATTCTCGAGACTGACATCAGACGGTCCCTCTTTTGGTTTTGCCGCCCACCAAGTTCCAAACCTGTAAATACCTGAATTGCGGGCTCCTAGAGGTCAAACTAGAGTCATGTGTCTGATATTAATGAGTGAGTTGAGGAGGAAATAGGCCGGCAGAAAACGATAGGAAGAATTCAAATGAGGCGCAATAACGATGGTTGGACGCCATCGTTGACGGTATTGGAGCGTATCACCAAAATAAATGTAGAAAATCACGTTTAGATGGTCAATCAAATTTTACTCTTTACCTTGATCGGACGGCTTAAAAATCTCCAAGACAAAGTTTTGGGATATTTTTTTATATGAAAAAACAAAAAGTCGCCTGATTTAAGCATGGTGCACCATCCTGACTTTTTGGAAAAAATATCAAAACGACGCTAAAATAAGATATATAATGATCGGATTTTCTCTAAAGTTGTGAAGCTAACGCATGGGAAATCGTCGACGCTTGAGGAGAAACGTATGCTGATAAAGACGAGTGACATTCTTTGCCTTCCGCTTCCTTCATGGCCCAACGTACCAAAAAGGAGTTCCTCATCAGACCGTTGAAATTCTTGTTTTTGTTTCCACACATGCCTAATTACGCCCATGTCACACTCGCTCACCTTAATCTTACTTGTTTCCCTTCTTTTTCCTTCTTGCTCGTATTTCTTTAGGGGTGAGAATTGGTCTTGGTTTCTAGGTAAAACCTTGGAGTGGGCAAAAGCTGGTTCGATTTCCAGATTAATGCTCTGAATGGCAGGTTAGAGTGCATTTTCACTCGGTTAACAAGAAATTATTTAATATCAGCTAAGAAAAATATAATATGCATGATATTATATCACTAAATTATTTCGATTCCGATTAGAATCAATAACACATGTTACTGATTTAACACATGAATCTAAAACAAGATTTATGTGGTCAGTTTCAAATTCTAATTTGAAATCGATTCATCTAGAGAATTGATTGTCTTGATTTTTTCTTTCATATCTAAAACACCTCACTCTCCAATAAGAATGCGGGAAAACTGCAAAACAATTCAATTCAAGCTATGTGGAGCCTCAACCGTCATATACCCACTTGTTTTTTAACCATCGGTCACCATTCACTTACCTTTTACATGCAAACTTTTGGTTATAAGTTGTATATTCATCAGGCAACTGAAAGAGAAAACGTTAGCACATTTCCACTCTGTGTTCGTATAATTAGCCTTCTGAAAAATATAATTGCGTTTCCTTCATTCAATGTGCGTCGTGCCTTGGCTGTATTCCTTGTTAATTCTCCAATTTGTCCAAAAAAAGAAAAAAAAGGAAAAGGAAATCCCACTTCTTCCCTGCACCCAGCTAATCATTGTGATACATCCCCGCAAGTAATTTCAATAAAAATAGGAAAATGAAAAACTCAACACAGATTCTCTCTCTCTCTCTCTCTCTCTCTCTCTCTCTATCTGAGTTCTTGAAATTTTTCCCAGAAATTCACTGATCTCTCTGAGGAAAAGCTGTCCGATCCCTTCGTCGGATCGTACGTTCAGTACCGCCGCCGCTCTGTCGCCCCAAATCGTCGGCGCCCTCCGACATCTCACGTAACCCTCGAATTCAGCTCAACCGAAAAAAACCGTATCTTTATTATTAGCTTCGATCTTTTAACTACTCTCGACTTCCTCCTCATTCGATTCGCGTGATCTATCTAACTCCAGTTCACCATTCTTGTACATTGCCGATTTCCCGACCTGTCCGCGAATCCTCTAGCGTGTATTTGAGCCTCCCTTCCCGTCGATCTTCCAGCAACTGACGAGGCTGGTCGGATGATGTGATTTCCCCCCGCCTCTCGCCTCGTGTTCGTCCCGTATGGCGTCGATCAGGAGAACCCTGTCGCCGCCGTACCACGATCGCCATTACCAGAACGGCGAGACCCCAGTTCCGGTCTCGTCTCCGTCGCATAAACCCTTCGCCGCCTCGGCTTCGCCGGGATTCGGCGTGGGGAAGCAGCCGAGGAGGTCGTGGAGGAGATCGCTCTACAGGTGTTTGTTGTTTTTCCTTTTCGGGTTTCTATTTGGCATGACCCCTTTCGGGCATGTGAACGAATTGCAGGCTCTTGACTTCTCTTTGGATATCAAGCCGCCCAATGTCAATGTCAATGCTCGGTTGGAGAACGCCGTCGATCATCCGGTAAGGCACGATGAGTTTGTGCGCGAAAGTTCGAATCTTGAAGTAGGAGCAGGAGTCGGGGCGAAGTCAGATGGAAGTTCTGATTTGGTGCCTAGAAAGCAGTTGATTGTGGTTACGCCAACTTATTCTAGAGCAGCACAAGCTTACTTTTTAAATAGATTAGGCCAGGTACTGAGGCTTGTGCCGCCTCCTTTTGTGGATAGTGGTGGAGATGAATGTTGTTTCCATGGAGACTGCAGATATATTGAGGAAAAGCGGAGTTATGTATCGGCATTTGGTATGTATGAAGAATTCTACAGATATTAAGGATAGGGGCGTGCATCAGAGGAACACCGCATTGGAGCATATTGAGCGCCATAAGCTTGATGGAATTGTTTACTTTGCTGACGATGATAATATCTTTTCTCTTGAGTTGTTCCACAGCCTAAGACAAATTAGGTACCCTTTCAAACTTCTGTTAACTGTTTAATGTTTAATCGCTATTGTTACAATGTCATACAGATTTTATGCCAGGTCTCTTAGGTGATTTGATGTTATCTGGAAATGATGCTAGCAGTAGGTACCTCTGTTTGTTTACTTATGCTGTTTAGTCTCTAAAGGTTAATCAGTGCTGGAGATGTTATTAATACATGAACTTTTGCCATGATTTTTAGTGGTAGGTAGGAATGAGCATCGCAAAATCTTGCCCTTGACTCATTGCTAATTTAGATTGCGTCAAAGGCAGGCATATTGCACATAGAACATTTTGCTTGGGGAGTGCATTACCCTGTTTGCCATAATCTGTTTGATACCTCTGTTTCCATCAATTTTGATATAACATAACTTGGAATGGCTTTCTACTCTACCATGTTGGGTACTAGTTTACTATATTGGGTACATACTTACGAGATTATCCTACAGGCTAGATATGTGTTTCAGCCTAAACACACTATCCTGCTAAATTAACCCGCAACAAATTTTTTGAGGATGATCACTGTTTAATCTTGTAATGCGGCGTGGTAAAGGTTGTAGGCCTGGCAATCAACTAACTCCTTGCTGGTACTCTATTAATTCTTACCACTCCTTATCCCTCTCTCACACTGCCACCGGCATAACATTGTTACAGTGTTTCACTAATTTATTGTGTCTGGATCAGCTTGGTGACAAAATGGTTTTCTCAATCCTTGCTTTTTGTCACGAAAATAATTTGTTAATTTGTAACAGCTCAAACTGATTTTGGAGTTTCCTAGCTGAGACCGTTCAATCACGTTTTCCTCTTTCAAGTTCACTAATACTTCTAGTTCGGTATATAAGCAGCTTGCATCCCAGCAAGTTGTTGCTTCTTCCTTGTCGATAGGTACATATAATTTGGAAAGGAATTCGTAATCAGTGGATGGATCCACAACTTGGTCCCAATTAGTCGGATAGTGTAAGTTTTTTGCAAGAGATTTCTTGGAGTTTCTCCACATTGTGGGAACAACTCAGAGCCGTTTTGGGGTACTCTAGTCCTTTGTTGTGGCTTTTCCCTCTAGTTCTGGATCTTCCACTTATAATAGTATAGTGGCTTTTGCTGTGTCTTTTATTAGAATTATTGTTGAATTTGTGATTACCAAAAACATCAGCGAATATATGTCGTAATCTGGTTCCTATACAAAGGGTGATTGTTACATTTCCACATGGTTCTTTCTGCTAAAGCCAATAGTTGAAGCACGCAGTTAAGAGGTGGCTAGTTAGGCTAATGTCTTTTCATTTTTCTATCGCATACTTGGGCTATTGACTTGAGATCGATGCTTTTATCAGTTGACTATTGGTGGACTTCTGGTTCCCTATAGCCAATTGCTGCAAGAAGCTCGAGGTGGGAGTTGGGATTTTGTTCGGGACCATAAGTGTGTTGACCTAGACCCGGGGCAGTATGGAGGGATGGCAGGGGAGGCTGCACCTCGGCAGTACATGGGCGAGGCTAAATGCATTTTTCTATCCCACATCGCTTAGGGGGAGTCTTGGGTTGTCTTATAGGGTGTTGGATTCTCTAACTGTACATACGCGTTTTCTTGGGATAGTATGGGCTGCTTTGATAAGAACAAAACCATGAGGATTTAGTGTCCAAAACGGACAATATGTGTGCAGTGGCAGACCGAGGAGTTTACAGGTGGTATCTTGATTTCCGCAGCATGTGGGGGGCCACAGCGAGAGCACTGTGTCATAAGGGTGGAGAATGTGACAACCTAGACCCGGGGTGGTACGGAGGGATGGCAGGGAGGCCACACCTTGGTAGTATGTAAGCGGGGCTAAGCGTATGTCTCTTGCCCCACATCACTTAGGGAGGGAGTCCTAAGCTGGCTTATAGGGTTCTGGGTTCTCTAACTGTACATACGCGTTTTCTTGGGATAGTATGGGCTGTCTTGATAAGAATAAAACCGTGAGGGCTTAATGTCTAAAGCGGACAACATGTCTACAGTAGATGACCCAGGGCATTACAATAAGTAGTAGTTATTATATATTCAAGTTTGTTAGATTGCTGAACTTTGCTTTGTGTAACTTTTTGGCAAATCCTGACTTTCAGCTGCTTGTCATGTAGGCGTTTTGGCACTTGGCCAGTTGCCATGCTTGCACAGAGCAAAAGCAAGGCTATTCTTGAAGGTCCAGTCTGTAATGGAAGTGAAGTGATTGGATGGCACACAAATGAGAAAAGTAAAAGACTCCGACGTTTTCATGTTGATATGTCAGGGTTTGCTTTTAACAGTACAATCTTGTGGGATCCAAAGAGATGGAGGCGCCTGACGCTGCATCCAATACGGCAATTGGACACAGTGAAGGAGGGTTTCCAGGTAATATCTTGGTGTTCACCTCTTCAAAATTTTTCAAAATTCTCTGGAAATTCCTTGAAGGTATCATGTGTATGATATGGCTTTTTCACTTACTGTTCCCCTCATCCATCTTTTCTTAGGAGACCACGTTTATACAACAAGTTGTAGAAGATGAAAGTCAGATGGAAGGTATTCCTTTTGGCTGCTCAAGAATAATAAACTGGCATCTCCATTTGGAAGCTCGTAATCTTATTTATCCAAAAGGGTGGCTATTTGACAAGAACCTGGAGGCCGATCTAACTGTTACGTGATGGAAGTTCAACCATGCTGGTACGGTCTGTCGTTTGGCTTCCATCTAATGGTGTTCTTAATTTTTTTCCCCTCCGTTAGGTGCTTCTTTTCAGTTGAAAGTGGACTTCATTTGGTGTGCATCAGAAAAAATTTCACATGAAATCTCATCAACCAAACGTTACTAGAAATTTTAGGTCTTCCTTGGTTCACAAAATTTTGTAGTTTTTCTTTTATCATTTCCAAGAGAAAAAGAGAACTATCCAGGAAGTTGTTTTGCAGTGTTTTTTGAGCTTTCGAATGAAAATGACAGATACTGTTTTCAAAATTAAACCTCTAAGTTAAAAAGAACTTTCTTGTGTTCTCATTGTATTTGTGTTGAAGGAGAAGGAGGGCTAGAAAATCAAAAGAAAAATTTCTCTTACAATTTCAGTGGAATATGAGCAAATTTTTACGAGTCTTATTCCTTGAAATGTTTCATTATCACCTACCAATTGTATTCAAGAAAATTCAAAATTGGAAACTGTTTTCATTTTACCTTTCTCTTAAAACAAAACTAATGAAAACAAAAATTGGAAATGTTTTCTGAAACCAAAGAAACCTGAGTACAAGTTGCATAGAACTATGTGCTGCCTCCATATTCTTTGGAATCAAGTCTCGCGATCAATCCATGCAGAAAATTTTTCTACAGCCCGGATCAACTGGAAAATGCATAGTTTGCACAAGTAATTCATGTTCTTCCCCATATCTCAGCAGGTTCTGCATGGCGGTGGCTCTCTCACGTGTTGGCAACCTTTTAATCCCCAACAACAGTTCGCCCATTTTTATACAATCCATCGTCGCTCAGGATCAGATGGTAAGCAAGGAAAGAAGAGACAGAAGAAGAAAGTGTTTATTTTCATTTTTTTTAAAAATAGAATTCTTTGGTACATTCTATTCTTTTCAGGAGCATGGGATTTGACTGATGTAGAGAAGTAGTGGCTGGATCTTTGGGGGTGAGATAGGTGAATTTTGGATTTCTTTTACTCCTCAGCCCCTTAGGAATGAAAAATTGTTGTGTGACTGGGGTTGGGTTTGTGTATTCAATTTTGTTCGTGATCAGGTCTTGTAACAAATAGGACCATCACAAAAGCAAACTGTCCTAGATTTTCTTGCCATTTTGTGGAGACAGTACAAAAAGAACAACAGTCGTTTGACCATTGACACAAGAATGCTCTCATCTGTCTAAAGAAAAGAGCAGAGTGCGCATTTGCACGAAGCGGTTTGGAAGCAACTGTTTTATGTCTCTCGAGGTAGGTTTTCAGAAAAAAAAAAGAGTGTGAAATCGCCAATCAAAAGAACAGGTGGAGGTATTTCATGTGCAAAAGGACACAATGCACAAACGAATTGATATGTAGACCTTGCGTTCTTCTTCCCCTTTGAAGTAAAAAAGATAAGATCATCTACGCTTTTGAGGAAATGGGCTTATTCCTGACATGTGAAAGTTGCTTCAGAAGTAAGCCTAGCCTGTTTGGATTTGTTCTCTTCCCGGCGTGTAAATCCCGTAAAGATATAATAAAAAGAATTTGTGAAAATATTTACGAGAAACTCAATGTGGATGATATCCATATACACAGAAATGATTTGAACGTTTCACATTAGATATGTTTGCACGACAAAATGACCAGGTTGTTGATATGGACAGACGTGTGACTAAAGCGTTGAATATTATCAAGCATGTGATCCATTGTTGACACCCACAAAGATCGGTATCAATATTTATGCACATCAATGATCACTATCGAGTAGTTGTTGATATATAACGGCATATGGTTAACTATGATTGACAGAGGTATCAATTAATAAGATTGATAAACGATTAAGGCGTAAGGAGAAAGTTGAACACACAAATGGCATTAAGATGCGGTTACAGGTTTGAAGTTATTGGAGAACAAAGTGATTGAGGTCATGAAGCAACTAACACATGATTTTTAAGGGAGCGGCCCCTTGAATACAAGATCATGGCATCATGAGAATATTGACACAAAACTTATAAAGATGAAAGAACATGGCTACAATGCAAGAGAATTGCTTAGAGACAGCTATGTCACAACCACTATCATTCGTGTACTAGAGTCCTGACCACAAACAAATAAATATACTATCTTTCAATTGTCTTTATTTCCTTAGATTGTATTTTCAATTCTTAAACTTGCACCGTTAATTAAGTTTCGGCGTTTAACTTTATTCTAATTGTCACAATTAAATTCCCACATAGCATTTTTGCATTCTTAAGTTTTGTCGTTAATTAAATTTCGACATAGTTTATTTACCTTTGGTTATTCAAACTTTGTCGTCGATTAAATTACACGTAATAGTTTTATCGAAGTAAAATTATCATTGTCTATTGCCTTTTTGTGATATTTCTTGTCCGGAATCGTCACAAAATATCTCTTCAAATGAAAATCGAAAAATGACTTTGATAAAAGATATTTCATTACGGTATAAATTTTGGGAAACAAGAAAATGACTAAACTGCATTGAAAAGCGACCGTCAAGAAAGAAGTCTCGATTTAGCAGACGACAGAATTACTCGTGCCCCGACCGAACCGAAGTCGAATATTTTGTCCAAAGGTAACGAAAGGGCACCCCTCGAAAAAAATCCAACTTTTCATCGCCGAAAGAGAGAGAGAGAGAGAGAGGGACGGTCGGTCTCCAGGCAAATCGCGATCCCGTCCGGCGGCGAGCATCCGGGGATCGAGAGAGAGAGAGAGAGAGAGAGAGAGAGCGCAGGAGGAATGGAGGGTGGGACCCGAGCACGAAGTCGACGCTGACGCAGATCCCGCTGCTGGGGACGAAGGCGGGGCCGAGGGACGGGGCGGGGTGGACGCAGCGGCTGAAGGAGGAGTACAAGGCCCTGATCGCCTACACCCAGATGAACAAGTCCAACGACAACGACTGGTTCCGCATCTCCGCCGCCAACCCGGAGGGCACCCGCTGGACCGGCAAGTGCTGGTACGTCCACAACCTCCTCAAGTACGAGTTCGACCTCCAATTCGACATCCCCGTCACCTACCCCGCCACCGCCCCGGAGATCGAGCTCCCTCAGCTCGATGGCAAGACCCAGAAGGTTGTCTTCCTCCCTTTTTCTTTGGTTTTCTTTTGCCAATTTCCGTTTTTTCGCCTGATGTTTTGCCTTTTGCTGTTTAACGTTGTCCAATTTCGTTTTTCACTTGTGGGTGTTTGTGTTTGTGATGGGATAGATGTATAGAGGAGGGAAGATATGCTTGACGGTGCATTTCAAGCCGCTCTGGGCCAAAAACTGGTAATTCGTTCGTTTCTGTGCCTCTTTGATGGAGCTGAGTTTGTACTCGATATTGTTCTGTTTTTTATGTTTATGTGATGTGTTGGGTTGGTTGAGGGACACACTGGAAAAGCCAAAACTTTAAAGCTTAGAGATCATAAATCCTTAGTTAATAAGGGGTTTGGAATTTTTGGCTTCTTGGTTTAGTTGATGCGTTGCTGTTCCACTTCGTTTTCTATTAACGGAGAAGAACGGAATCGTGTATTCGATCGTGCAATGGCTTGGATGTGCTTCGACTCTGATAAGAGGAAGAAATTCAATAGCTGATACAAATTGTAGGGGAAGAGGAAGATTTCTTATTCTTGGGTCGTTAATCAGGAATTTGTGAGCATTCATGCCGATGTTTGTGCTTCTCATGAATGCTTGGTTAGGGGAGGGTGTTAAATCTTACTGTTTTGTTCTTATTAGCTTCTAAAATAGTTACTGAGAGTGGCATCTTTGGCTCCTGGGAATTTCTTTTTAGTGTTATGATGCTACTGTCCCTGCTCTTAAGGTGGATCTGCAAATTGTTAACACCATAGATTTCAGAAGGCCATCTTAAATTTCTGTTCAAACATGATTCTTGATTTTCATGCTAAATGTTTGATTCCATGATTTGTGAACAGAAGTAGTTGTTTCATATTTTAGCTGGTTCTTCATTTGGCGAAGATAATGATGCTCTGGAAATAAAGAGGATTCAATTTTTCTGTATCTTTTGTTTATCTTGCTTGCTCAAATGCCTTGTTACTACTTTGTGGAATCAATTTGCTGTCTACCTGCCCAAATTTTACCAAAATTGGTGGCTCAGTGGGAGTCTGATGTTTGTTGTCTCAAATTTGGCAGCCCTCGTTTTGGTATAGCGCATGCACTTTGTTTGGGACTAGCTCCATGGCTTGCAGCTGAGGTTCCTATACTTGTGGATTCTGGTATGATTAAGCACAAGGATGACGCTCCATCATCCAATGAATCGTAACTCATTTTGAACTTTTGAGACTGTAAAAGCATACCTTGATCAGTGACTAGTCTTGCTCAAAGAAAATAAGTAACTGTTTACTTACTCATCGATCTGGATTACATAAAGCCATGGTTGAGTGCTGACATTGTTTGTCCAGACAAAATGCCCGTGCTTTGCTCCTATGTTTAGTGATATAAAGTTCCTTATATAACCATGAGAGTAGTTATTTCTTTTTGGTGACAATCCGAGTGTTGCTGATGGCGTCCCCTTATACAAAAGCGTAGTGTAAGCTTGGACCTTCCTCTTCTCATTACATGTTTTGATGTGGTTTGAGTGACACGAGTTGGATATGAGCTGCCTAGCTAATCAGTCACTGTACATAGATGAAGATTTTTATCCTGCTTATCTCAACTTTTGTTTGTTGACCTACCAGCAAACTGTTGAAATATATTGCGAGTGGGTCTTTTTATTGCATAACTCCGTCCTCGAGCCCGAGGTTCTAAATTTTTTATAGTAGTACCCTCGTTGACTTCGGCTTTACTAATAACTAAACTTGCTTCATCGAAACCCATATTATGACTAGCATTTGCTGCTGTAGAATAAACCAACTAAAAAATGAGATAACGCACTCGATAAGGCATAAGTTCGAGTATCATAAGTGTTTCCTTGTAGGAACGTCCACGAAACTAATCAATTACCCTTCATGCTTTGTGAGTAGACATAGATATATGTTGACCTAAAGCATATACTTCTCCATATGGGTTCTTATTTCTCTTCTTTGTCATAAGGTTCACCTCTTACTAATGATCACTAATCATCTATAGCCGTCTAAGAGTAATGGACATGGGTCTTCGCTGTCATCTATATTTTAAGTTTAATCAGAAAAAATATGACAGATCTTGACCTAGGACCATCTTGATTTTACATAAGTATATGATCCGCATTTGTCCACTGAATGATCGTGTTCTTCCTAGAAGGCTTGAGATGATCAACTTTTGTTTCTCATTTTCACCTGGATAGAAGCCAAATCAAAAGTAAAGCAACCAAGGCCGAAATTTTTTTCCCTTCTCTGTTTGTGCACATCCCCCTTTCGGTCTGTATTTCCGTTTGCTGATGGTCTTATGTTGAGAAAGAGATGGTTTTATGTTGCATGTCATGTCATGCTGATAGCTTTATGTGAAGTGAATTGATTATGAGAAGAGCTCGCACTATTTATTGTTCAAAGATTTTACCACCAACCGGCAGATATCATGATCTGATCATGTGCACTATACTACTGCTCCAAGATGCTGCCGGTTTGACCCTTTTGCCGTCTTTGGTACGTGAAAGCTGAAACCAGCTGGGATAGAGATCTTTCCTGCCGGTGACCTCAAAGTCGACTGGCCAGTCGCTTTAGTTGATGCATCAATAGAATTCCCTTTTCCTCTCCTGGGTGTAGCATAGGCATACTAGATCTGGCAGGGAGTGAATTCAAAACCTTGTTGAAGTATAAGTTCAAGTGGGAATTGACATAAGCATGTTTATAGGTATGCCAACTTCCTCGAGTCGAAACAGTCGCGGACAGCAAACATGATATAGGCAACATTAGTCTGTAAATCATCTCAGTGGATATACACCTCCCTGCCCACTCGATTGAACTCCATTTGAAAGCAGTTCATCTACTAGTATTATAGAGGCTTCGCATTCGTACACCTGAATTGATCATGTCCAACTGGGGATGTGTATGTGTGATAAAAGGTCATTTTAGCAAGCGACATAGCTTTTATGTTGAGCTAAAATTGGAAGCGGAAACATGTAAGATAAACACATGTAAGATCACTTGTTTATCAGGGACATGTTACGCAGCAACGTTACTAAATAAAAAAAGTCTGCAATTCAAGAAGGCCGTGAGAAGCATCAGATCTGTATACCGTCGAAGAACAGCTGGTCCCGTTTGGAGGTAAAGGATTACTTGTATATGAACTTATTGCTTCGTACGCTCAAGTCACAGAACTTGAAGTCTTCACGAACTACATGGACTAGTTACTTGGCGTTTTGCGCGGCTGTCTTTTATATTTTTTTAAAAGTTAAGGACACGAATAATGTGAGATGCGATATAAAAGAATGTATTAGACTTATTTGATAGTAATACGTCTAGTTTTCTAGAAAAATATCACATAATTTAAGGGTGCCTAAAATTCATGCAAAAAAGACGCTACATTACATAAGTGAAAAAATGATTTTTTAGAGTGCAATAGTGAAAGTTATATTCTCCATTCGTTTCATGAAAAACATTTTTTCTCATTTTCCAACGTTTGAATCAGTTTAGAAAAAGAGCTAATAAAAAATATTTTCCTAATTAACAGAAAATCTAAGCTTAAATTTAAAAATGTAATTTCCTCATTAGAAAATCAAAAATCAATTTCCATAACCCTTAACACACATAGGCCTAGATGCGGGCCAAGTCCATTGAGGACCATCGAGGTCAAACCCAAGCCCATAGAGGTCGGGCTCGAACCTCGATGTTTGGCCTTGGGGTACCAGCACCTGTTCTAGGACCTTGGCATTCGTTCAAGTGGGGTTAGGCCAAGACCTTAACGCTTGCTGGCCCCTAACCCCTGCGTCCAAAACCTATCGAGATCGTGCCAGGCCACAGCGTTGCGCCAAGACTTCCATGCTAAGATGCGATTGAAAGACATAGAAGTAAGCCAGGCCCCAACGCTTAGCTCCTTTATCTACGAAAGTTTCGCCTGACATTAGAGCTAAGATTAGGACCCTAGAGCTCGTGCCTGGATTTGAGTCCATCGCGCTAAGTCCGGCACCCTATGTTCTTGTTGGGTCCTTGACACCCATGCTCTGCACCCTACAGTTCCCATTGCATTCCCGACGCCTCCCGCTCAGACTTCAGTGCTCATGCTAAACTCCCTTATGCTTGAGCCTACGTCCATTAAGGCAAAGTGGCCGGACTCAAGTATATACTGGTATGATAACTAAATTTATCTTAGGAATTTTTTTCTTTTTCTTTATTAGCTTTATTGGTGGAATACATTTGGGAAAACATTTGAAGAAATATTTTCCATTTATTTTTAAATTTAAATTTAATAGGTGTGGGGATGACACATCACTAAACTAGTGCTAATTGATTGAGTATGGGCCAGGTGACACCATTAAGCAATGTGACTTGGCACGTGGCATGGCAAAGTTAATTGCTATGAGCAAGCACATGAACAAGCATACTCTTAGCTTTAGGGGCATGCAACTAAACTGATTTTATTTAGGAATTAATCGGACCGCCGAAAAATAGGGTCCGAGAACCCATTCTCATTGGAATTGGTCTAAGAACGGGTTCCAAATTTTTTGAAACTGGTTGTAATCGGTACGGAACAAAGCTTGCAACCTGTTCTGAGTGAATATCCATCTAATTGGACCGAACCACCTTGTTTTGAAATTGGTTTCGGAAATCAGCTTTTTTTATAAGCTAAAATGCCAAAACCCAAATTTCATTTTCCCTAAATTCTAACCTCAGCATTTTCATTCGTCTTTATCTTTCTCAAACTCCTCGCTAGTCTATCCTTTTCCCTAATTTTTTATGAATGAATGGACAATGGGTTTTTTAATATATGTTTTATGTTATGTGTTTGAACTTTTTATCCTTTATAATTGTACATGACTACATATTTATCTTATAGATTGTAGTTTTTGCGGATTAGGATTTTTGTTGTTCATCTTTTACTTTGAATCTTCTTATTACTCATAACCTTATATGATTTTGTTGTAAAAAATGAACCAAAAAAAGTAACAAAAAGATGAGCAGTTCTTAGGTGAATACGTAGGGAATCAATTTGTAAAAGCAGGAGTGAGTTTTAGAATTCCAAACTAGGGTCAAGAAAAGGGAACTATTTGCATAATATGGTAGGTTAGGGTTGGAAGAAGGATGCTAGAAGTGTCCAAAATTTATGTATGACACTCTGCTTTAATATCAAAAAATTTTAGCTAGGCTCATTTAAGTATCGTGATGATAAAAATCTAATCAAATTGATTACGTGGCATTTGTGAATAAAAATTTTACGTGACATATTGTATATTTTTAAAAACCTATTCCACGATGTTTAAAATGACATCATTTAGTCCAATGTAGCTAGGTAATGAACAAAGCGATTTTGCAGGCCGTCCAGGGCAAAAGCAACATGGTTTGAACTTGAGTAAAAAGGCTAGCCTCGTCGCTCACTTACCGTCACTTGCCATCCGCTCGCCATCGCACTCATTGCCCGTGGTAAAGATGCGTTTCTCTCTTTGTGTTGCTCAACTAAAGTGGAAAATTAGGGTTCGTAAGGGAAAAGTTGGGGTTCATAAGGGAAAAGTTAGGGTTCATGAGAGAAAATTAGGGTTTGCGGGGGGAAAAATTGGGGTTGTGAGCCGCTGCTCTCTATTTGCAAGATTGAGCCATTAATTTTGGGGGCAAACCAAAACAGGGAGTGAATTTGCATTTAATGGCCGATTAAAGGTTTGAAATTGGGAGTTCTCTTTTAATTTGGAGATTTAAAGGTTCTTATTTGGCAGAAATGTGCGGACGGGCATTATTTTAGGGTGTAGATGTTGACTAGACTCTCCGGTGTGCTACGTAGCTTAAGAAAACTTATAAAAACTGGTCATATCAGATTTTTGGCTTAAAACAGGCGAAGTTGGCATTGAAAATATTCTTTTTGAAAAAAAAATGTCATATAAGTGATTCAAAAACTTTTAGCATTAAAGTGAGTGTCATATACAAGTTTTGACACTTTTAGTGTCCTTCTCCCATTCTAGGTTCCAGCTCTAAACCTAATGCCACCGTGTGAACAGAACCATCTCAACCCAACTCTGATTTTAACTACAGAAAATTGTTATATAAATTAGAATACACCTCCAACATTATCGACTATACGGCTATTTTGACTAATAGAGATGCTTTAGGGTAAATACAAATTCTTATAGAAGCTTTAATTTAATGAAGGTAGAGCGGCAGGGTAGAACGTTTTAAATATCTTTAGTAGATGTTTTGGTATAGCATGTTTCCTGTAAACCAGCAAATTAGGCATGCAAGTCAATGAGCGTGGAGATAATATTCCGAAAGTTGTCGAGTTGCTCAAGATATCTGCAAGTCTTAAGCATCATCTGCCGCCATAGGCTGATAAATTGCCTGCATTTCATCCAAAACAGATCAGATTCTATGATCCACACACGAGATCCAAACATGTAACTGATTATACGTACTCCGTTCTGATTGACTCGACTCGAGCTCCAGGTGTTTGGCATTCAAGAATCAGCGCCTTGTCGGTTGTTTGACGTGAGTATTCTGTGTTCATATCCATCCGCAGTTAAACTAATTGAAGGATATGCGGTACCTTAAGTCGTTACAAGCATCATTCTCGTTTGATAGAAATGTCGGCTGCCTTTTTCGTGGATGCCGATATCATATTAGGGTTGTGACAGCATTGTCCGATTCATTAGAGTGCCCATAAAGGAGATCTTAGAGTTCACTTTGAAGACATGGAAAAACATTACATTCGATGCATCGTTATACCAAACGCAAAGTACATATTTGCTGGATAGAGAGCTCCTGCAGTACTGGAATTAAACTTTTTCTAAGATATAAAATATGATGAAGAAACAAAACATTAACAAGTGGTACGATGATGTTGTCTGCAACTTGTGCAGTTGCCTTGAACTGCACCCAAATCTTGTACTGTAACTTTAAGGAAAACTATGTTGAGTCATATGTACCCTTGGTTGAACCAGGAAAATGACATAATTAGCTTGCCAAAGATAGAATTGCATTGCCCAGTGGGACGAGGGCGCCAATGGCGCTTTTCTCGGCTTTAAAATCTCTAATGAAACCGACAATGCGGCGACCGGAAGTTATATACATCCCACGTGTGCTTTTCAGTTGTTTTGGCAAGCGGGTTCATCGTTTGTTAGGGCAAGTGCGGTTCTTCGATGCCACGGCAAGATTGTCGGATTTAAATTACGATAGGATGTGAACTTCTAAACTATTGGTGATGAGCGAATCAAATGGTCAATTTGATTGAGAAGTCATAGTCGTTTTATTAGGATGCAAGCGTGAGTGAATTGTGTTAGAGAAATCCCACATTGAAGAATCGATATGGTATGAAACAATTAATATATTCTAATTAGCCTATGACTTATTGGTTAAAGTTTTTGAGTGAAAATGTGTCCGATAGGATATGTTTATGGGCTCAAATTTGGGCTTCCTCTTGGTGATGTTCCAGGTGAAGGTATTGGGTTTCTACTATGCACTATTAACAAATAATATTAGAGCCGAGGCTCAAATGGTATTAGCACCAATGGTGCAGTAACGCGTTGGATTAAAGAAATCCCATATCGTAATTAGCCCATAACTTAGTCTCAATGTCCAAGGATGGAATTATTGGTGCAATTGTCCCTCATCGTAGGGTGGATATGCAAATTGTTAACACCATAGATTTCAGAAGGCCATCTTAGATTTCTGTTCAAACATGGTTCTTGATTTTTATGCTAAATGTTTAATTCCATGATTTGTTTGATGTGAACAACATAAGTAGTTGTTTCATATTTGAGCTGGTTCTTCATTTGGCGAAGATAATGATGCTCCGGAAATAGAGAGGATTCAATTTTTCAGTATCCTTTGTTTATCTTGCTCGCTCAAATGCCTTGGTACTACTTTGTGGAATCAATTTGATCTCTACCTGCCCAAATTTTACTAAAATTGGTGGCTCAGTGGGAGTCTGATCTTTGTTGTCTCAAATTTTGGCACGTTTTGGTGTAGCACATGCACTTTGTTTGGGACTATATCCGTGGCTTGCAGCTGAGATTCCTATACCTGTGGATTCTGGTATGATTAAGCACAAGGATGACGCTCCATCGTCCAATGAATCGTCATTCAGTTTAAACTTTTGAGATTGTGAAAGCATACCTTGATCAGTGACTAGTCTTGCTCAAAGAAAATAGGTAACTGTTTACTTACTCATCGATCTGGATTACATAAAGCCATGGTTGAGTGCCGACATTGTTTGTTCGGACAAAATGCTCGTGCTTAGCTTCTATCTTTAATGATATAAAGTTCCTTATATAACCATGAGAGTGGTTATTTCTTTTTGGTGACAATCCAAGTATTGCTGATGGCCTCCCCTATGTAAAGTGTAGTGTAAGCTTGGACCTTCCTCTTCTCATTACATGTTTCGATGTGGTTTGAGTGACACAAGTTGGATATGAGCTGCCTAGCTAATCAGTCACTATACATAGATGAAGAATTTTATCCTTCTTATCTCAACTTTAGTTTGTTGACCTACCAGCAAACTGTTAAGATATTTTGCAACAGCTGTCTAAGAGTAATGGACATGGGCCTTCGCTGTCATCTATATTTTAAGTTTAATCAGAGAAAATATGACAGATCTCGACCTAGGACCATCTTGCTTTTACATAAGTATATGATCCGCATTTGTCCACTGAATGTTGGTGTTCTTCCTAGAAGGCTTGAGATGATCAACTTTTGTTTCTCGTTTTCACCTGGACAGAAGCCAATTCAAAAGTAAAGCAACCGAGGCGGAAAATTTTTCCCTTCTCTGTTTGTGCCCATCCCCCTTTCGGTCTGTACTCCCGTTTGCTGATCAAGAGCAGGCTTTCTTCATCTCGAGAAAGAGATGGTCTTATGTTGCATGTCATGTCATGCTGATACCTTTATGTGAAGTGAATTGATTATGATTAGAGCTCGCACTATTTATTGTTCAAAGTTTTTACCGCCGACCGGCAGATATCATGATCTGATCATGTGCACTATACGACTGCTCCAAGAAGATGTTGACGGTTTGACCCTTTTTGCCCTCTTTGGTACGTGAAGCTGAAACCAGCTGAGATAGAGATATTTTCTGCTTGCGACCTCAAGGTCGATTGGCCAGTCGCTTTAGTTGATGTATCAATAGAGTTCCCCTCTTCCTCTCCTGGGTATGCCAACTTCCTCGAGTGGAAACAGTCCCGGACAGCAAACATGATCTAGGCAACATTAGTCTGTAAATCATGTATGTGGATGTACACCTCCCTGCCCACTTGATTGAACCTCGTTTGAAAGCAGTTCATCTGCTATTACTATAGAGAGAGAGAGAGAGAGAGAGAGAGAGAGAGAGAGAGATAGCGAGGCTTCGCATTCGTACACCTGAATCGGCCATATCCAACTGTGGATGTGTATGTGTGACGACGCTCATTTGAGCAAGCAAAATAGCGTATGTCGAACTAAAATTGGAAGCGGAAGCATGTAAGATCATTCGTTTATCAGAGATGTTACGCAGCAACGTTACTAGATTACTAGATTAAACTAGTCTGCAATTCAAGAAGGCCGTGAGAAGCATCAGATCTATGTACTGTCCAAGAACAGCTGGTGGCGTTTGGGAGTGGAGGATTACTTTTATATAAACTTATTGTTTCGTATACTCAAGTCACAGGATTTGAAGTCTTCACGGACTACGTGGACTAGTTACTTGGCGTCTTGCGCGGCTATGTCTTGTGCATATTTTTAAAAGTTAACGACACCTATAATGTGAGATGCGATATAAAAGAATGTATTAGACTTATTTGATAGTAATACCTATAGTTTTCAAGAAGAGTAACACAATTTAAGGATTCCTACGATCTAGGCAAAAAATAAGCCACATTACATAAGTGAAAAAGTGATTTTTTTAGAGTAATAGAGAAAGTTATATTTTCCATTTGTTTCATAAAAAATATTTTTTTCAGTCTCGGCATTTGAATCACTTCGAAAAATGAGCTACTGAAAAATATTTTCCTAATTAATTGAAAATCTATGCTTAAATTTAGGAAAATAATTTCCTCATTAAAAAACCAAAAAGCAATTTCCATAACCCTTGACAACATACATAGATCTAGAGACTAGGGCCAAGTCCACTGAGGACCATCGAGGCCAAACCGAAGTCCAAAGAGGTTGGGCTCAAAACCCCCGGCTCGACCAGGTCGGTAGAGGTTGGGCTTGGGATACTAGTGCCCGTGCCAAAACCTTGGCGTCGAGCTTGAGTCCATAGAGGTCGGGCCCCAAGACCTCAATGCTCATGCTCATATTCCCAGCCGCCAAGTCCAAGCCCATTGAGTCAGGCTTGGATCCCTAGAGGCTAGGCTCAAGACTATGGTGTACGTGCCTCAAGTACATCGAGGCTCTCCAATGCTCGAGCCTTGGTCCATGGAACTCGCGCCTGAGTTCATAGAGGTTGAGCTTAGGACCCTAGACCTCGTGCCCGCATCTAAGTCCATCAAGGCCAAGCCCAAGACCTAGTGCCGTGCTTGGATCCTCAATGCCCGAGCTCAAGACCTCAACGCTCATGCTAAACTCCCTCACGCTTGAGCCTAGGTCCATTAAGGCGAAGGGTTGGGACTCGGGTAATTATTTGAGAAGGATAACAGAAATTTATCTAAAGGAACTTTTTTCTTTATTTTGGGGTAAGTACACTATCAATCCAAAAGTTGTGTACGACGCTCATTTGGTGCTAAAAGTTTATTTTGGATCACTTAAGTGCCAACAAATTTGAAAAACAATCATTTTAGTGCCAACGCCGATCAAATTGGCCGGAAATACGACGTGGCACTTTTTATTAATTTTGCGATGTGGCTCGTCGGAGAGTATAGTTAGCATTTAAACAACAAAATAACGCCGTCTGGTGTCTTCCCCCCAATTCAAAACCCTAAATCCCCAAATTGAGAGAGAGAGAGAGAGAGAGAGAGAGAGAGAGAGAGAGAGAGAGAGAGAGAGAGAGAGAGAGAGCATGGCATGGGCTTCCGTCGTCTTCTTCCCGAAGAACGGCACCGGCCACCGACCAGCGCGCACCAGCACAACACTAGTAGTTTTCCGGAAAAGAAACCGTGCGCTTGCCCGCCCCCCCGTAGTTTTCCCCATTTTCAATCACCTTGTCGACCTTTCAAATCCCCGAATCTCAGCCCCCACCGCCTTTTCCCAAGGAATATCGCCGGGCGCGAGGAAGCGCGAGCTCGAAGAATCTCCGAAGCATGAGCGATCCGGCCAATGGTAGCCGCGAAGATCCGGAACACCATGGAGGTCGCCAGAAAATAGCTACGACAACGTAGGCGGCCGTGGCCCCGCCATCCCCTCCTCCGTCCTGCGTCGACACCTCCCTCTTCCTCCCCGAAATGTCTCCTTGCGTCATGTGCGTCCCTCCCCTTCCCTGCCGGCTCTCGCATTCTTGTCGTCCATCGCGATTTCGTTAGCTTAGGTTTTGGTTTCGACCGATCGCGTGCTGTGTTTTTCCTTTGTCGTTTCATGCCGACGAGATGCCTCGTCGCGCGAGATTTGGTCCTCTCGGCATTTTCTGTTCGTTTTTTTTTTTTTTTTTGTCTTGTTGTGGCGAGCAACTATGATGGAGGTGGCGAGCCGTGCGCCGGGGCCGAGCAACGGTGGGCGACAATGGCCGAGCAACGGCCCGGCGGCGGTGGCCGAGCGAGCTTAGTCGCGTTGGGCGAGGATCGGACAAAAAAACCTAATTTCAATCAAAAAAAAAAAATCCCCAAATGAGTTGTGCGGCGTCATTTTTTGAGGCCATTCACTTAGGGCAAAACGACCTCATTTTCTTAAGGAGGACGGAAAACAACGTCATTTAAAAGCCATTTCGATTTTTTTTAAAATATAAAAGCTACGTAATCATTTTGGCCGGAATCTCGCCGATGGCACCAAAATGATCGTTTTCTCCGATTTGGCACTTAAGTGATCCAACGAAAACTTTTGGCATCAAAGTGAACTATACACAACTTGTGGCATTGATAGTGTACTTACCCCTTTATTTTTATCAGCTTTATTGGTGGAATACACCTGGGAAAACCTTTGAAGAACTATTTTTCCATTCATTTTTAAATTTAAATTTAATAGGCGCGAGGTAAACTAGTGCTTATTGATCGAGTTAATTTAGGGTGATAAAACGAGCATTTAGTGAATTGCAAAATATCATTCTTCCATATACTCATGCACGAAGCTTGTGCAAGTTCAACGTTCACACGGCCGGAGAAAAGTACATGCTAATGAAATTTCAAATTCACAATGTAACCAAATAATTAAATAATATGAAACCCATGTTATTATTGATGTCAAGCCTATACCGATTCATATAAGATAAATCTCCTAAATCTCTAATTTAACCAGATAAAAGGAGATCATTTTCAGCTTCCTTTTTCATAATTTTACGTTATTATTCGAATGGGTTTCCTCTCTTTTCCAACTGTGGAAGTGTTCTTAAGACATTCCAACAACATAGGAGGAGAAACAGCAGAAACCAAAGCGAACCGTTGTATTCGTTTAGATATACCAGTCATCATGAATATTTGGAACATCAACTGAAAAACATCTCTCCCTCTCTCTCTCCCTCTTTCTAATGTTTATTTATTAAATCCCTTGTGAAGAACCTGAACACCTCACTCTCTCCCACGATTTTTCATTTTTATTACCTGGGTACAAAATAAATTAATCATTATAAAATCAAACAAATTAAAAAGATGTAAACCCCACTTGACCATATGCTACAATCCCCCATCCTCGCAACCCCCATGTGATTTGACGTATAAATTCATCCCTTCACCTTGATTCGCCGCAGCCGGAGGGCGGTCTGACCGCCCGCCCGGCCTAATTCTCCGGCCCGACCTGTGAAACGACCTGAACAATGGTTTTGCTAACAATCATGTGTGTCCTCGCTATTAGCACCCGCTGCGGGTGGCTTGTTCGCCACAACCTCGTAGTCGCCCTCGTCGTCGTCCTCCTCCCGTCGCCCTCTTCCTCATCGGGGTTGCGGTCGCTGTCCATGTCCTCCGCCGTTGAGTCCACCATCCGCCGCTCCGTCAGGGAGGCGGCCATTGCTGTTCGGGCGTCACCATCAGTGGCGCCATTGCCGAGCTCTCCGGCTTCGGTAATTGGCCCGCCAAGGCCTCGAACTTGTGGCTCTTCTCCTTGTAGATGGCGTCCAGCTGGTGAAAGTAGGGACAGGTCTTGAGTCCTCAGGCCTTTGCTTGTTGGACTCCTTCACCTTCTTGAAGTACTTGTTGATGTTCTCCCACTTCTCCTTGCACCGCTTAGCGCTCCGGTTGTATCCGAGCTTCCTCATGGCCGCCGAGATCTCCTCCCACAAGGGCCCTTCGGCCTGTTCTCCTGGTACTTGGACTCGAGGTCGGTCCGCAGCTTGATCAGCGCCTCGACCTCCACTTCGGCCACCTTGAGGAGCCCAAGCGGGCTTGTTTGTCACCGTTATTTGCGCTCCGATGGATCTCCATGTTCACCACCCAGACTGTGCCTGGGAATACCTGATAATTTCTCCTGGTGTTGTGGCCAGGGCCGATATGGGCTGCGGCGATACAGGTTTGGCACCTGCCGCACTGGTGGCTGGCGGCTGCGGCTGCAGTGGAGGTGGCGACGGATTAGCTTGTGCCTGGCCCGGGAATTGTTGCTCGGCAATCTTCTGCAAGAACGATAACACGGCCGCATCCTTAGCTGCCACCACAGACCGCTCCTGCGCAAGGATCTCGCGCTCCCGGCTGATCCTGGTTATCTCTTGCACCCTCCAGGCCTCCTCCCTGGCCATCCTCTCTGCTCGCGCTTCTCGATCATCTCCATGAACTTCCTGTGCATCGCCCCTGCTTGTCCATCACCTCCTTCATCAGCCGTTGAAGAAGCCCCCTCCACTTCCGCTTCGTCCCTCGCCGTGTCGGGCCCCCAATTCCTCATCCGATGAAGTGGAGGAAGATGAGGGCATGGAAGCATCCGAGATGGCCAAATCCCTGGGAATGCTAGGGAGCGCGGATGACGCAACCCCGCTGCCCCGTGCCAGGTTCACAGCCACATTCCCGGCTGAAGAAGGAACGCCGCAGGAGGAACTGTCCCAGCGCGGGGCGGCGCCGCACTGGAATTGCGACGTGGCGATGTGATGATGGGTCGTGACCGATGTAACAGTGAAGGGCGGGCCAGCGGTGCTCACTGCGGCGGCAGCGGCGGCGGTGGCGGCCGCCATCTGAGGCAGCGGCTGAGGAGGAGGACGGAAGGAGAAGGGGACTGGTTCTCGAGAGCCTTCCAGCTGGTCGAAGAAGCGGTAGGTCTTCTCGTGCTTGCCGGTGCGACCGTCCTTGGTGCGCTTGTGGTACTTGTACACGTTCTCAAATTTCTCCTTGCATTTCTTGGCGCTTCGATTATACCCAAGCTCTCGTAGCTTCCTGATCCAAGCACACACGAATCAAATTTCTCTCTTTTAGGATGGCAACAACCGTTTCAAGACATTCAACTCTAGTCGTTAGCTTCTCTCTCTCTCTCTCTCTCTCTCTCTCTCTCTCTCTCGGTCTTCTAATTCGCTCTACCCGCGACAAATGCCAAGTACTCGAGAAAACCGTTTGAGACAACGGGCATGAAAAAGGATGAAAGTTTCGTAATTTGCAGACCGCGGACCCGAAAAAGCAAGAGCGCATCCGCATGGGAGGAGGTTTTTTGGAGGAAGAAGGAGCTGTCGAAGGTCGGTCTCATCAATGCATCAGAGATTCGGTCCATGCCTCGGATGGAATTCTCGGCAAGTGGGAAGGACAATGTCCAGCTTAATTCATTCCCTTCCAAGAAAAGGAAAATTGCCAGCAGAAAGGGACATCTCAATGCTCCGGATTTTTTTTCCAGATGCCGTAAAAAATTCCCCATCTTGCAACTCAATTCCCAACCCCCCTCGAAAAAGAATCAGAATAAAAACGTCACCCGACTTTTTCTGAAAGAAGAACGAGAAATCGAAGCGGGGTGGAGTTCTCGGGTCGTCGAGGCTATGAATCGGGAGTTCATGAACTGCGAACTCGGCAAGGAATAATCGAGGGAAGAAAAACAGTGGAGGGCGAAGATATCTCCGGCCCGAAAGACCCAAATGAGAGAGGAGAAATCGGTTCGTTGTTCTCACTCGGAAAGCGCAGTTCACACTCCACTTTCGCACACGCGCGGAGAGATGAGAAAAAAAAAATCGATCGAAGCGAAGCGAAGCGAAGAATTCAGTCTGAGAGTTTTTGATCAAATTCACCGGAGACGTCTTCCCATAGGGGCCCTTCACGCTCAGTGTCGCGGAACACGCCGTCCATGTCCGAACACCAGGAGGGCCAGCGTCTCCTGCTCCTGGCCAACGGCCCCCTCGCCCCCGCCGCCGCCGCCTTCTTCGCCGGCCCCGCCCAGACGCTCCGCTCGCCCTCTGACTCGCACAGCTCCGCCGACGAGTTGTTGTCCCCGCCGCCGCCCTCCGCGCCCTCACGCGCCGCCGCCGGGGCGTCGCCGGAGCTCGCCATGTACAGAAGCTCCGCGGGTCGCGCTCTCTGTCTCTCTCTCTTTCTCTTCCCCTCCCTTCTCTCTCGCCTCGCCTCTCTCTCTCTTTCTGACGCAGCAATTACAGCCCAGAAAAAGAAGGGGAAAATTTATTTTATAACTCGACAGAGAGAGAGAGAGGGTGAAATGTGAATGCTTTGGAGGTTTTTATGGGGGGGGGAGGGGAGGGCGTACGGTGAAGTTAATTAAATTGCCCTGCCTTTTTATTCCGCTTTTTGTTTTCCAAAATAATTAGATTCATTAAGATCTGATTAATCGAAGATTAACTGAGCAGTAGGGCCGCATTTCATTTACTCCCCCATTGCCCACTTTGACAATTTCCCAGCTTATATTGCCCCGGTCTTGCATCTACTTGATAAAATCTTGTAAGGTCCTGCTTTCTCAATTTCATATAAAAATGGGACGTAATCTTTAACTTAATATATAACGCCGTTTTGAACTTTTAATTAAGCATGATTGATCCATGAACTTTTTGTGCATGCTCAAATTAATAATTAATTATAATAAAATGCTCGATATTATCCTCGCTCAAATTAATAACATGTCATTAGATATTTTCATATAACTTGGGAACTTGTTTAAACAAATTGAAATTTCACGGATGACATCAAGACTCCATTAAAAGTTCATCAATCATATCAATGAAATAAAATATTCATAAATAATATTATATATTGTTAAATTTTAGGGGTTATAATTAAAAATTACTTTTCAATTTTTTTTTTAAAAATTAGGAGGGGAGGAATCTTTGGTCTTAGTCTAATGATTTCTCCACATCGTGTCAATCAAAAAGCACAGATCCAAGGGAAAGGCTTAAGATAAAAAGAAAAGAAAAGGAAATTGAATTGGATGCGGAGGAGTGAGGTCGTAGTGCCCCCCTCCCCTCACTAATTAAAGAAAGCGGCACGGAAAGATATGAGTTAACAGCTCATTAAGCCCTTCTTAATTACACGACCCCTTTGGCTATTTCCGCCCCAAAAACTATTCCCAAGGATTGCCTCGATTCATGAATAGTGCTGTAGAGTCAATTCAAATTTGGTATGCCTAATTGACTATGGAGATAATTATTCAAAGATTAATCTACTAAGTAACACGACGGCCATCAGAGGCTTTCTCGTGGCTTCGCACGTCGCGCTGCAGCTTGGCTTTGCAAGCCGGTCCTGGCGTTCTCTAAGGCTTTATTTTTTGTTTCCGTCCCTTTTCTCGTTAACTTTTGGTGAATCGGAATAGAGATGTAGGGAAAAATCGGATTTGATCATGGGAAAGGTATTCTCCTGCTGCCTTTCTTTCGTTGCGTAGGGATTGATGGGAATGAGGGAATTGAAAAAGGCCTGAAGGTACATGTATGGACCATCGGGTTGATGTTTAGAATTGGTAGAGAATTGACGCAATTGAACGCACTTTAGTTAATTTGCCTTTTGCTCCCATGTGTTTGCATTTTGATGTGATGAAGTCCGAAATTGCGGAAGGATGCATTTTGACTTCAAGTGTTGTCGAAATCGTTAATTTTTTAAGCTGTTCGATTCCTTATATCTTATAATGATTACCACACCCCCGCCAATCACATGGGGTAGTAGTATTGTCGTATCGGTTAAAGACTAGTCACAATGACGCTATCGAGATATAAGCAAGGCAAATAAGATGGGATATTCTTTGGAAATATGATCGCTTTAGCCATTTATTCGGTGGAGTGATGAATCGAGGTAATTACTTTTTAACAACGCCATTTCATGCTATAAGCATTTCAATTAATGACAAGTCACATATTGACGATATTATTTTTTTTTCCCTAGAGTCTAGTAATCTTATTCTCAAATGAGGAAAAAGAAAAAAAGAAAAAAATGGGAAAAAATGACCTCATATTATATGTCCCTAAACCCATTGACCCTTTAATCATTGAGGCTAAATTGAAAAAAAAAAAAAGAGTTTATTGGATCCGCAGCCCACATGTTATCTTGGATTATTCCATGAATATCAACAACAAAAAAATGTACAGCTTTCAATAAGTGGTAGTTAGAATTTTTTTGTCAATTAAGAAAAAATCCCCCCCCCCCCAACTTATTTTTAAAAATACCGAGATAATAATAATTGCCCGGCCCGATATTTTTTTTCGACTGGTTGGGTGGGACTGTGGTAGTCTACCGGTGGCGCAGGAGGGGCCTACCGTGAACGTGACCACCGTAATTTCGCGATCATGTGGAGACCGTTCTTTGGCGGTGGGATACGCCCGCCACCCCGTTGAATAACGCCCCCCGGTCGGATTTTGCAAATAGAAGGAGGGCGGGGCCGGTTTCCGTTAGGTTGCGACCTACCCTATTCAATTATCGGGTTATTCTTTTTTCTTTTTTTTTTTTTAAATACTAATGTCTATCCCCACTCTTTTTTTTTTTTTTTTTCACCATCTTATTCATCAAATTCGCGACATCATTCATAAATCTTGGGACCAGATCTGAATGCTCTCGAAGAAGAGATATTTAAATGCAGTCGAAGGGTCGATGCCAACCGTCTTATTCGGAATCACCGATTAATTGACTTTTTAACTTTTACAGATATTTCTATTATTTAGCACGTGATAATTTCGATCGAGGGAATTTAATTGGTTCTTTTGATTTTCAAAATATGAAGGTAGGTTTTTTTTTTTTTTTGGGGTAAATGGTAAGAGTTACTGTTGGTAAGTGATAAGGTGGTGGCGGTCGTGGGGAGAAGGATTTTGGCCCTTTTGACTTTTTGGGAGGCATGTGAAGTTCCTTTTCGCCATTAGCGTTTGACTGTGCTGACCCCACTTTGGGTGTCCAAGTTGCGAAGAAAGATACAATTAAGCGACGTACACGCCTGCCCTTTTTCATTGCTAATCATCCCCACTTTTCATTTTCTTAATGTAACAAGCTTTGCGTCTTCTTTTTTCTTTTTCTTTCTTTTTTGTGTGGTGGAGAATGAGGATGAGGGAGAGAGGAAACCCTCTTGATTAACTCTTGCAGATATTTTATAATTAGGTGGAAAATGAGCGATCCAGGACTCCTGTTGAGTGCTATTACGAGAGTAATCCATCCGTGACTAAACGTTCGGAAATACTAAATTTTTTCCCAATACATCCTGTATCTATGTACATGTTTTAATGGCACTTACTTGTCTTACAACTACAAAGTTCGAATCCATATGGTAACTAAATCAATCAAATCCAAAATTAATCACTCGGTTACAGAGAATACAATACTTATGATTTCTATTTTTTTCTACACATTAGGGTAATTTATAAGGTGTGTTGTGGGCGAATGATTTAAAAATATTTTAAAAAATAATCATCCCTAGCCCTCATAAAAGCAAAATGGACGTAAATTGCCATCGATAATGAAACTAATGTCCTTGAACTACTTATTCCAAACCATACAAAACGATTATTTCTAAAGAAAACGCTTTCCAAACCATTCGATTTTGAGAAACAAACGGGACTCCGATCCCATCAAAGGGAGTGGGCGACGTGAAATTGTCACGTCGGAGTGCTAATCACCCTTGTGGAGAAGATCAAGATAAGCATCAAAATGCTCACGCAAGGGAGATTGTCCGAGGACATATTATCATATTCTACACCCCCCGTCCCGTCCCATCACGTCAAAGCACTTCAATTTAGCAAGGCATCGGATCCACGAATTCCCCTACCCCAACAAAAAAAAAAAAAAAAAAAACCCCTAAGTAAAGGAATCATTCACTTCTTACATTCATCTCCATACGACACCCTCCCGATCACAACATTCACTGTCGTGGACGTCTAATGGCGGTCGATTTAAGCGTTCAGCCACAAGAAGAAAAACGCAAGTAGCTTGCTCCTTAAAAGCAGTCAAAGGGGAGGGGGGGAAAGGGTGAGCGACCTTTGCGGCTCGGGCCAAAAAGGCGACAAAGATAGGTTCGTCGAATTTTTACAGTGGGCAATCAATTCGGTAAACCTCAATTATTGGCCAAAAAAATACTAAGGACCGACGAAGTGGCCTGCCCACCATGTAATAGTGCGAAAGAAGTTATTGGGGAGGGCCACCCCGATGCGAATCGAAATGACACGGTTTCAATGCCTAAAAATTCAGCAATTCGCGACGCTTGCAATGACAACCTAAGAGACTTTACAAACGGGCCTCGTGCGTGTTTGTTCGCCCCATCTCGATTGTCTGAACATGTGGACACTCTCCTTCGAAGTCGACTCGAAAGACCGACGCATTCCTTTTCCTTTTTGTTTTGCGGCTCTTCATTTGCCGGTCAACTGCTGTTCGGCTTGATGTTTTGCGTCTTATCGTCTTGATATGGTCACTGTCTATATTTCTCGTGCTGTGCATGTCGACATCAAGCGGCACGCAAACGGCTTTCTTAGTGTGGCCGTGTGCTCGAAATGGCGAAACGGGGTGTTTAAAGAGTTGGAACTCCACCTGGCCGGGATGCCGACTTGAGAATTGAGCTCCGACGCGGTCCAGAGCCATTATAATTCCTATAGGCTGCTTTCTCTCGTTACTCATTACCTCGTACGCGGCAAGTGCATGCTCGCAGGCTGTCGTTATAAAAATTCAGGATCAGAATATCGTACTGCATTATTATTAATCTCTTCATAAAACCCCAGCTCCCGAAAGATGCCATTGATTCTCGACGCGGGCTTTTGTTAAAACTGAAGGCTCTCGACCGATGCTTTTTCGAAAGAACATGATTGTCGACATTAGTTTTTTATGCTGTGAAGGACGCGACGGAAAAGGGAAGGTATTATGAAACTGGCTTAGGGTGGGTCATTAGTGCAGAAGCTGACCTAAAACTAAGCCTAGCTGGGTCGAATCTCTGCGTGCCACAGGAAATAATAATGTATTTTGGGATTTACAGCTGAAAGCAGTCCGAAATGGACTCCTGGGTTGAGCATTCTTTCAAGCCCTTTAGCATATAATGTTCATTTGATTTGGTCCTTTCTCTTTGTCTTTTACAAATATTCATTAAGCTATTTACCTACAATTTTTTTTTTTCTTCTTATAATGTTACCCGATAGAAATTTGGTAAACTAAAGTGACAAATAGAAGTTGCTATCTTACTTAAACCTGAGTTGGTAACGTAGAAATACTTGATAAATTAAAAGGAAAAAAGTTGGTAGATATTAAGGTGTTATTAAGGAAAGTAAATGAAGTTGGTTGTAAATAAGAAAAATGGGTAGTTAAAAGAATAACAGATTTGGTAAGTAATTCGATGAGAGTTGGTAAACAATAAATAGTCACTCACTTGATAGGAGAAAATTTAATAAGTCATTCTAATTAAGTTTGGTAAATTTAAGACATTAAAAAAATGAATGAAAGTTTGTATGTGATAAAAAAGTTGGCAAATTTAAATAGAAAACAATTAAACACCGGTGAATAATTCAAATAAGAGTTGGTTGCCTTATATTATATGGTAATTTAATGAGAGAAAAGTTGACAATTCACACTAATTTAGGTTGGCAATCATTAGAATGAGTCAGTAAAGGTAAGATGTTACTGACCAAGGCAAATAAAAAGTTGTAACTCAATAGAAACGTTGATAAATTAAAAAAAAAAAGACTAAATGCAATCGGAAGTTATTTTTTGTGATAGTACTCCACATGACACTTGCCATGAGGCACAATCGACTAACGAGAGTCAAATGCACGGTCACACCACAGAATATTTGTTGGCCAGTGACAACGACCAGTGTTACAAAGATTTAGTGAAGGTCTGTTAAAATTGCAAAATGTAAATAAGAAGAAAACCGTGTGAATTACTCGTCAGCAATATCTACTCAAACAAATAGATTAAATTTGAAGATGTACAATGTTCTTTTAAAAGAAAAAAAGGAAAATGATATGAGATAGTCGAACTTTTGTTCGATATCGCATGTCGTCTTTAAACTTTAGTTCGATGTTCAATATCATTCATGAACTTTTAATTTATTGATATGGCCCATTGACTTTTGATATATATTCAATTAAATCTTTGAATTAAATGAAGAAGTTTAAAATTGTCATTGAACTTATATTAATGAAAGATATTTTCATATAATTTAGGGATTAGATTAAATATTTAAAAAAAATTCATGAATTACGTTGAATAAATTATTACGTATTGGAGTAAAGTACATGAACGACATTGTACGTCATGTCACCGTTTTAAGGACCATTTCTGTAATTATTTTATAGGAAAAGAGGAAAAGAAAAAGAAAAAAAGAAAACTCGAGCGGAGAACCTAAATTTTTGGGGGGAGTCTGACCACGAATGCCTTATGCCAGGGCACCAAGATTTGTCGGCGCAATAAGTGATGGCGACGGGTGTGATCTTAAAGCAAGCAAAAGAGCAAAAGCCAACTCCACAAGCATACATTGAAAAACCCGAAGAAAAAGCTTCTCAAAATTAGGTGAAGAAAGAGAGAGAGACAGAGAGAAGCATTTACTTATACGTATACGTATACATATATTTATTATATTGCCGACTGACTCTAGGGAGGTGAGAATGGACAAAAGGGCTAATCTCCTTTTTTTATTTTTTCACATGGTGGGCATGTGGCGTTGTGAATGTTGGCTTTTTACATTATCATCATCTTTAATACCCACCATCTGTCCACAGCTAAGCACCCACCACCACCACCACCAAACGTTTCCCCCCGCTCCCTCCATTTTGCATTTCCCTTATTCTTATTGTATTTTCCCCCATGTGCGCTCTCCAAAACAATTGACACCCAAAAAGATATACGAAAAATAGTTTTGAAAAAAGAAAGTCCAACTCGAAAGATGAAGGAGGGCGCATTTATTCGGATTTATAATATATATTATATAAAAGAAAGTCCAACTCGAAAGATGAAGGAGGATATTTATTCGGACTTATATTATATATATATATATAATTTTTTACTTTCTCACAAAACCTAACATATTATGTAAATATCGAAATACAATGTTCGAATCTACTTATATGCCATCAAAATTTAGGGCGTTTCAAGTTAAATAAAAAGAAGGTAAAGTGTATGCACTAGTAAACTTATCCTAAGCAAGAAAACAAGAGATGAAACGTCAATTTAGACACAGAGACCACATATAAAAAGAGGACCCTTATATTGGATTTTGTTAAAGTGTGTATAGTTCGATGCCTTATGCTTCACGTCTAGTCATGCCATCTCCACGGATCAAAGTTGAGTTCAAGAAGATTCTTCACTTTCGGAAAGGCAATAATGGTCAAGCAGTTAATGAAATTGATGGAAATTATGGTGGCCGTTTTTTATATTATATTTTTTTTCCAACAATTTCCGTGCCTAATAATGGAGCATAATGCCATTATTATTGAAGGTTTGACTGAATTAGCCTCAAATATAGTACTTTGTCCCCCAAAAAATCACTGTGCGCCACGTGAAACTGAAGTGAAGGTTACGTGAAGCTTCGTCAAACCGGTTTACATCGGCCAAAGAAAACGGCGCGGTGTAAAGTAGAAGCAAGGTAGGGTTTTGAAGTTCAATGATTGATATTCTTTTCTGGCCTTCTTTTCTTTTTTTTATTCTTGTCTTTCTTGGGCCTTTTTTTTTTTTCTTTTTCTTTTTTTTGCTGCAATGTAGGGTTTGCAATCGCCGCCCCATGGTCTTACGAGGGCCGGTGCATCGGTCGCTCCTCACCGGCCCTTGTCGGCCTCTTATGTGATTTTACGGATTTATATTTTAGTGACTTACCTACTTTCTTTCAATAAATTACCAACTAATTTTGGGTTATCAATTCTTATTTAAGTTATTTATCAACGTCTATTTGTTCTTTTTTTATTTACTATCATTTATGAACTTTTATTGAAATTTTTATCAACACCTTAGCTTTACCAATATTTGTTTGTGTGACTTATTACCAGCTTGTCTTCCATTAGATAACTAGCTAGTTTTGGTTTACCAACTCTAATTTTAGTTACTTTCGTTTTTTTTTTAAAGTTAGCAATTTTCCTTTTGAGTAGCTAACTTTTATTTTTCTTGCTCACTGAATTATTAAATTTACCAACTCTTTTTAGCAATTACCAAACTTAATTAGAGTGATTACAATTTTTTCTCTTATTAAGTTACAAGGTGATTTGTGTTACCAACTCTATTTAACTCCCAATGTTTATTTATTTATTTTAAAAACCAACTCCGAACAATTCTCCTACTTTTTGCTCAAAAAAGAATTTTTTCCATGCTGGTAAGATTTACGAAATGTTGGTAAGCACAAAAAATTGTTGTTAAAAAGAATGACAGTTGACTTTTTCTGATAAGCTAATACTATGTTACTCACACTTGCAGGATTTACCAACTTTTTTAATTGTTAGAAAATTTCCAATTTTTATTTATATAACTTATCAATATTTTAACTTTACCAACTCTTTATTTAAGTGTCTCGCAACCTTTCTCTGGTTGATTTACCATTACTTTTAAGTTCCCAACTTTCATTTGGGCTGCTTGCAAACTTTCATGTGATTTTTAAAATTTTTAACTTCTCTTATAAGTTAACAACTTTCATTCACTTTGCTTATCAATGTCTTAATATGTTACATACTTTCAAAACAATATATCAATTTTTATTTCAGTGCCTCATCAACTTTTCCATATTTAACTTATTGACTTTTTTTAAGTTACCAAATCACCTTTCACTTACTTACCAATTTTCATTTGATTATTTTAAATTATCAAATTTTACTTTAAATTGCCAACCTGTATTTGCCTTACTTAACGGCTTTTCTAATAAATTATCAACTCTTATAGAATATTGCTAACTTTTTATAATGACTTACCGGTGACTTTTCTATGATCAACAAGCCAACTACTTGTAGGTTACAAACTTTTATCAACTGTAACCTTTTATTTTTTTATTATTAAATTACCAACTTTTCTCGTAGTTATCAAATCTTATTTGTTTCACTTACCAGCACATTTAATAAGTTATCAACTCTCCTAGAAAATTTGACGACCGTTTTTTTATAGCCACTTACCAATTTTTCTATGATGGACTTACTAGCTAATAGTCAGTTTTTCTTGAAGTTACTTATCAATTTTTATATGATTATTTTAAAGTACAAACTTTTATCTGAAGTTATCAACTTTTATATGTCTTACTTACAATGTTTCTAATAGGTTAACAACTCTCATAGAAAATTACCAACTATTTTCTAGTGACTTATTAACTTTTTACGATTGACCTACCAACTACTCTTAGCTTACAAACTCTCGTTTTGAAATATTATTTTTATTTTATTTTTTAATTTCCATTTTTTTTTTTTAGTCACCAACTTTCCTTACTTACCAAATCTTTAAATGTACCCACTCTTTCTACAAATTATCACCAAAGTTGGAAATTTATAAAAAGAATTTTACTGAACTATTTCTGAAAAGAGTTGGTAAAATAAAGTGTTGCTAAGAAAATCAAATAAAAGTTTGCAGGTGATAAGAAAGTTGGCAACTTAAATCAAATAAATAAATATCGGTAAGTAACTAAAAAGAGAGTTGGTAAACGCAGTCTCATATTATTTGGTAATTTAATGGGATAAAGTTTGGCGAGTCATGCTAGTTAATGTTGCTAATTTTTTAGAAAAGTAATTAAAGGGGTTGCTATTCAAGACAAATAAAAGTTGGTCGCTCAATAGAAAAGATGGTAAGTTTCAAAAAGAAAATAAAAATTAAATGTTTATAAGTAACTTGCACGGCAGTTGATAAACCAAACTAGTTAGTACTTTGATAAGATAAAAGTTGATAAGCCACTTTGATTTAGCGGTATTTTCCATATAAGAGGTAGTAATTCAAAATGTTAGCAAGTTATGAAAAGTGATAAGTTATTACAAAGATTGGTAATTTGCAATATAGATGAAAAAAATATATATTCGCATAGAACTGTCAATAATTAACCAACAAGTTGCCTGAGATAAGTCACCGAACAACTTCTTTACCACTAGATTTTTTATACTTACTAACACTTACTGAAATTTATCGATACGAAGTAAAAAATTAGTCCTTTTGGACATGATATGACAGAATTCTACCTCATGTACTCATATAGCATCCCGGTTTTTGTGGAGATAATTTGAAGGTGAAACACTCACAACTCACACAAGGAAAAGAAAGATATATGGGCTTGTAGATTTATTTCACCTTAACAAAAAACAATTACAAGACTCTTCTTTCTATAGATTTGTTACATGACCTTTACTCTTCCTGATAGATAAAGCTAGTATTCCAAATAAGATCTAGAAACTAAAAAAATAATCACCATATCTCATTTTATCTCTAGATAAGATCTTTGCTCATTAAAGATAACACAGTAATTATGACTCTTCTTTAATGCGGGTACCGAATTATTATCGGCACCGATGAGTTTGGTTTGATTTCTACCAAGTTTAGAGTAATGCTCAATCAGCAAGAAAGTATTTCATGTAACTTTTACCAGTATAGGCACTCATTCGGCTCGTCAAGTCGGAGTCGTTAAGAACTTTCTGCAACGGAATGAGTCAGAAACATTTCATGGTGCAATGTACATTGCCAAGTACTGAGCAGGAGAAAAAGCAATATAGCGACCCAGTCAACATTATCAAACACTATGAGCAGCTGAAAATTTTGTGGAAGACAATGTACTTTGACGGCTCCTTTCATGACACAATGATGAGCCACCGCGCATCAATAGATTCAAACCGCGATGGGCGCAAGCTGCACTGTCTGGATACAGTGAACAACAATATAGAAAGCGCGCGGTACACCAGTCGAGTTCCCAATATTGATCCCGATAAGGGCAGTGCAACATTGACATGGAAGATTAAACACGAGACGCCACTTGAGCAGATCTTTCCAACGTGTGATTGATCTGTTAGGATTGATTTATGCATCTCTTTCTAATGATGGACCCAACCGTGGCCCAAGAAAAGCAGTAACTCCCTCATAAAGCAAAGAGCACAAAAAAGGCCAAGGCATATATATGAAAGAGAGAGAGAGAGAGAGAGGTCCCTACAGAAAATTTATAAGCTGAAAGAATGCCATCCTCTAACGTCAATGTCTCAACTTTCGTCACTCCCGTTACTTGTTATGTGTCCGCATCTGGTGATGGGGAGAGACCGGAATTAGATAACAGGATAAGCCTTTTGGCTTTTTAAAGTTGTCGTTGTTCCTTTGCACTTTGTCTGCAGCGCCTCGCAAGTGGGCAGCAGAACTAGTCCTCTGTGTCCCTTCGCATTTTAGTTTCGGTGCTTCTTTTTCTCCGATGGAGCCTCGGTTAGGAGAACAAGAGATTTTCATGTTCATGTGACTCTTGAAACGACGATCCTAGCAAAGGACCATAGCGTTCTACACATTTCTTCAAGTTTCGACACTTTGCAGAAACAGCATGTGTTCTTCACATCTTGAGCAAAGTGAATGTCGGATGTCGTAGCCATAATTTACCCTCGGTAAATCACAATCCCTTGAAGGAATACATAGAAAGAGTAGCCTTAGAGCATGAACAGGATTTTGTCGAAAGTGCCCAGCAATTCCTTTAGAATAGCATTCTATAGAGAGTGTTGGCGCTTAGAATGATGAGTCCATCTGCATCATTCGGTTCAAATCTTTTCATAATCTCCCACGTTAGGCATTCACGGCCTTACCTCAATCGGGAATTGGTATATTGATGGGTATTGTTTTGTTTGTTTCGCGTTTTGCTCCATGTGCTTGTAGCTAGATATGACCTTTCGAGTTTGTGATAGGAAGTGACTTGACTTGCCGACACCTGATGAGCCATGAACAGACATAAATTACTCTCTCTCCTACCGTATTTTCCTCTCATGGCAATAAGATTCAATAGCTTCACCCTTGGCCCATTTCACTTGTGGAACCAACAAAGAAAAAGCCAACTTCAGTTTAAGCTGAATCCAATGGTACATTGATATCATTCCTCCATCCAATAAAGTACATCACAGCTTCGTTTTCGGCAAAGAAACAAAAAGGCATCATTCCTCGTACTTTTACACAAATTTAGACAGTAATATAACAAGTAAAAAATTAGCAAAGCTCCTCTCTAGCCACAGACTCACGATTTTGATGGTTCATATATCTTCGATTTTACTGAATTGTACTCATAGTGACAGCTAAATAACACCCACGTTAAATCACCAGTATGTTGTCCATTCGGTTCCTGAATTACCAGCTCATAGTCTAACGAGATGACAGAAGCGAAGCGGCAGAACATCATCAAGTGTTTTGAACAATTAGATCCATTAGGTCCAACAAGAAAAGAAGGAGCTTTCAGGATGTGGTGCCTTACTCATATTCTTCGCTCATAAAAGGCAGAAAAAAAATGTGGAGAACACAGCCCAGCTTTCGGAGACGTCATACAGATCTGTAGCTGAAAAATGCTCAGGACATACAGGTAAGCAATGAGACAAATACACGTGTCTATGAATGACCCCTCATAAACCCCGTTCTTTGCTCATCCCTGATGACATTGCAATGACTACCCACCTGAGTGATAATGCTCAGTGAATTACTGACCCACCGCACATTCCAAATGCGGTTTTTCTGCTTGCTTTATGACAAAGTGGTCAACAATTCTTACTGTATTTACAGGATCCTGTAAGGGAGCAGCTGAACTCCATTTACTAGGGAACTTCTTGAGGTGGCTTAATTGCTGGGGTTGTTTTGGCTCACCATCCCAATCAGGATCCAGCTTCCATTCCTTTGGAACCTGCATTACAAGGGAAAATGAAGTACTACACTTAACTTCTGACATATGCTGTGCTCCTTGGTGGTTCATAGTTCCACAATGAGTGCAAAAGCATTGTAAGACATTGAAACAGAGGATACACTCAACAGGCAAAAGTGATAGTTGGATCAGAACTATCGTACATGTCAAGTGGTTGTCAACATTCAGGGAGGGAGGGAGGGGGGGGGGGGAGAGAGAGAGAACAGTCAACAAATTTGCATTGAAGGATTAAAAAAACCAACCGAGAACAGTCTACGAAAAATTTGCATTGAAGCATGAAAAAACCAACTGCAATGCCAATCAAAGTAACAGAGAATGAAACAAAACTCTCCTTTAACTTTCGTTACCAATCAGAGATGTTAACTTGACTCACAATAGGATTTCTAAACTCTCCTTAATGCTAGTAATATGGTCTCACTACAATCAGTGCTATGTCTTAGTTGCAATAAGTAACAGGATACACCAACCACCATCAAACACGAGTCACTGAGAGATAGTCATCCAAAGGAATTATATTACCAACACATGCAACAAATTTCTGGTCATATCATGATATTCCAAAGTATAATAAAAATTGCCAGTTGTCAAAATGAACAGAAAACTCCACATTTCTTAAGAGTCTCACCTTTAATTGGATAAAGAGGTATCCAGCGCATCTAATCACATATTAATTTCCGACAATTCCATAATTTAGCTTGTAATATTTGATAGATCATAGCACTGAATCCACATCAAAGTGCAGACATGACCATCCCAATACAAGAATTGACCAATTCGCAAGACAATGCACTTACCTAAAAATTCTTGAAACCTGTTCTTTCTCACTGTTGTTAAGCAACGAAAACAGCTTCCAATTCTCTCTACTCAGGTACTTCAAACGTGTTCAATATAAGAGTGCCATATAGGAAAGTCATTAAGTAGAATAAAATCGAGAATTGTTTTCAGCCCAATTATGATGTAACGCAAGCCCCCGTAAACTGTTCTGTTTCACTTTTTTACATTTGTTCCGATGGAGCACAGTGACATGATCCTCCCCTCTAGATGGAAACAATTCATAAAGAAAAAGACAAATAATTGTCATTCTACATAATCAACCGAAGAGCTTACCACCTACATAAATAAAGCAGCAGAGAGTTCTAACCAGTTACCTTATCCACTGCAAGGGTATAGACTTCAAGATCACCATTAGAGCTTATGTGGAATCGTGTAAATGCCTTGTAATTCGCAATTCGAAGTGAGGAAAAGGCCTCATCAAAGTGTATATGAAGCCAGTTGATGCATATGTATAAATAGCTTCCAAAAATTAGAGAGACAACAGGAGTGGACAAGACCCAGAAATAGAGGAAAACGGAAGCATAATATATTGCAGCACCACCACGAGATAAGGATGCCAATCCCATCTTGCAGATGTTCGTCCGGGTAACAGCCATAACCTAGCAATTCAATCCAAAGAAAGAGCATGTTGTGGAAGAACAATTAGAGATGATATATTAGCATTTGAAAAACACCAGCTTGAAGACTAGATCGAGAATTGAACCTCCAAGACATCAAAGGCAGACATAAGATACTTGATGCAAGCAGGATAAAGTCCCAATGTCCATCGTTCTAAACGAGCTCGGAGGCCTGTCGGATCTGGAAAGTGCTCACTCTCTACTTCCCGGTACCACTGGTACAGTGTATGATAACCTAAGATGCAAATCAATATCAGCATCTTAAACACTTGAGTGCGTATCTTGCTGTCCCATAGACAAGATAGCCAAGCTCCACAAGAATTAAAGGCGATGTATGATATGTGCTTAAAGAGGCTCAATTAAAGTAAATTTCTCAAAGGAACAAAAATTTCCATCATAGTCAACAATCTTCCATATTTAAGCACACGCTGATCCGAGTCCACATCTGAGCCATTCCACTTTGGAGGTGTGTATAGCAGCAAGAAAGCCAAAGAAGCACACATACAGCAGAAAATAAGAGGGCTGACCTGAAGTTGCCAGTAGCTTATGCCTGATGCATGTCTCTACACTCACTTCCATCAGCAGCATAAGAATTAGTGCAGCAGTCAAGTGCACAGATACATGAAGTACACCAATCACTATTCGTTTCTTTCGGGAGACTTTCGACGGTACAAACGTGATTGCTGCAATTAGCAATAGCAAAGCACCTGCTAGGGACACATAAGAGTGTACTAGCATGTACTTGAAAGCAGCCCATACAGTAAAAAAGAAGCTCCTCAAATGACCAGAAAACGAGTCATCTTTAAAAATGTGATTGAGCTTACACTGCAGAGAAAATGAAAGAATATGTGAATAACTCAACATCATATAAAAAATTGCAGCTAGCTGAATGAGCACTGCATTTCAACGCTATTTGATTGAGCAACAACCTAGCACAGGCAGAGGAACTGGAAATTTTCCTTCTGTGGAACTTCAATTAGTTAAAAGTGGTTCAAAATAAAGAGAAGCTAGATAAGTCTAAAAGGTCTACTTCTGAGGTGCTGGATGAATATACAAAGAATACCGGAAATTATATCATTCTAGCAGTCTAGCAAAATCTGAATGGAAAACATTTCACTGAACTAAAGGAATACTCACTTGTGGAAACATTGAAAAAGTCAGTACGAAGTAGATGATACCACCGATAATATCGAACTGCCAGTTTTTCTTTCTGAATTTCAAAATGTTCCCTAAGGCAATCTGCAAAGTAACCAAGTAAAAACAAGACATTGCCTTGTAACTTTGAGGCAAATTGGAAAGTGGGGCTAGATACTACACCGCATTACCCTGCTTGAATCTTCAAAAGAAGGATAAGCCGCCTTGGTCTCATATGTAGCTCCACAGAATTGCTTAAAGTTGTCAAATGCATGTGTTGGATGTAAAAATGCCCCACCACATCCATTGACAAGTAGATGTTGCACATAAAGTGGACTACCTGAAGGTACATATGAATGACGCATATAATAGTGCAAATCCCCAGCAATTCGGAGTTTACACCTTCCCTTCAAATAGTCACATATCAAGTGAGAGACATTCTTTCCAGAAACGTCATTGCAGTACCAATCAAGAAGCCAGTTAGGTTCATGCGTCATTATGATCACAGAGTCATCATCTGCCACCTGCAATCAAGGTGGAATAAGATAATAATTGTATCAAGAGACAGAATGGCACTGAGAGCTGGTAACATCCGTGTATAATGTAGGAGTCATAGACTAGTTCTGGTCCCTCATTGAAAGTTGCTGTTATAATCCCATCACTGAAGGCTGTGAATAGACTTACCAGAAATGATTAAGGAAACACCATAAATTAGCAATCCCATAATACAAAATGCTGGAAACAAATTCTGTAGTATATAAGCTCACATTAAGTTGATTCGATGAGATGATGGAAAAGAAAATCATTTTCGTGTTTCAATGCACATTGTTGTCCACGTTTGCATGGAATAGCTACAAATGCAGAGCAACCATCAGAGCACCTAAATGATAACCACATTACAGAATACAAGTGTGCATTATTCTATGGCAAATGAACTGCTTAAATTAAGTGGTAGCACTCCGACCAAAAAAAAAAATTAAGTGGTAGCACATATATGTTAGTGAGGAAGAAAAATGCTGAACTAAAATGTTGATCAAGAACTTCTCATTCCTAAATCAGCTGCTGCAGCAAAAAGGGTGCTTAACACTTGCACCAAGACCAAAAATACAACAGATCTTCACACAGAGTCTGCTGAAAAAGTATAGAAGAGCTAAAGGTATCACACTGCAGGCAATTAGCGAATAGTAAACTGCTGAGACATCTTATAGAATGGTAACCAGAATGCCGACAGGTAGCAGACATATACCTAATGAGAGCTATCTAATATTTATGCAGGATAAGTCAATTCAAGAAGCTTTCACCATATCTGCTCATTTAGCATAAAATGTCCAAACACTGAAAAAAAATTAGGAAAGTACCTTATTCTTTACCAGCTCTGAGAAGAAATTGAATTGGTATACATCAATATCACAATGCAGTGCCAGATCAAGGCCAAATATCCACCATCCTTTAGGAAGTTGCAAAGCAAAATAACTCTTTCTTTGAGGCATAAACCACCCACCTAACCAGCTCTTATGACATATATACCTCATGAAAGTATGAAGTCCGTCAAACCAATCTGTAAACCACATAAACATGAAATTATGAAACAATAGTTTCATTCTCATAGCACTGCATATAAGAAACTTCTGAAGAGCAACAACAACTGAGGGCAAACACAGCTAGTGATATTAGTTTCGACATTAGAAAAGGATGCAAGGAGCTATTCTGTATCCAAACTAATAACTTAGGTGAGGTTGAGGATTCTAAAACTGACCATGATTTCCAGGAATTATAAAAGCCTGGGGCCCATCATATCGCTTTAGTTCCAATAACCCAAATGGAAGTTCAGGCTTGTTCACAGCTATCTGCTCAGGTTTGTACCAAGGAGGAGGCTGAAGAGCATACTCAAAAGGACAAAAGAATCGCCTTTCATAATTGAACGCTGATGGATTTGGATATCTAAAAAAGAACCATAAGTTTTGCTTTAAGTCTAAAAAATTAAATCTGTAGAAAGCATGATCATAGACATACAGTTGGTGCCCATATTTACCTACTTCTACATCATGCATGATGTTAAAAATCTAGCCTTTTGTTTCATTTTCAGCAACTGCTACGCAAATAAAGATGCAGAGTTTCTCCCCAAACAATAAAAACCCAAAGACTAGAAGTAAAATAGCTCGAAGATTAGCTGAACTTTAATTTAACAGCAGCTAATAGAAGCATGATCAGCACTACAGCCCAGAAAGCGTATAGTCAATGATGCAACACATTAATGAAGGTGATACAAGGTCCTCAAGATCCACTATCACTAAAATTGCGCCATTCAACTCTTCAGAAAACAGTATGAATTGGCTACTTATGGGGGCTGCAAGAATAAGATTACCAAATTTATTAACAAGTTTCCTCACACCACACAATATCATCTCACAATGGCAAGAAGCAATGAATAAGGTTATCAAGATAATAAGAAAACAGGATAAAATTCAAGAATATAGGTAAATTTTAAGGTTCTCCATGTCCAGGTTCGGTTTTACAATTATTTCAGGCATCAACTTTGGTCCTCAGTAACTTCATCAAAAACTAAATTAGCATGTGACTGAAAATGTTGATCTGATCTCTACTTGAAAGTTGCACGATCCTATACTAAAAAAAGCTAATGAACATTTCACTGTATATTCTAAAGGAGAAAATAACAGTATATGCAATTTGAGCATCACCAAGATCCACCAAAAGAAAAGCAAATGAGAGAGGTCAGTCTCAATGTAATGACAAATAAAAGCGACCCAGAAAAGTTAATATGCCACATTTGGTTGATGAAAAAGTTGGAAAAGGTTTCTGATTTATTATGACTGAAGAAACAATATTCTTGTCCAACACGATTAATGGTTGAGAGTTGAGGACAAAAGCAAAAGCAGGGCCTAGGTTCAAACTCACAACACAAACAAATCAAATTCAAGGTAGATCCTTAAATTAGTGATCAACAGAGCATAAAAATCTAAATTTTGTGAGAACCTGTATTTTAGAATTTGCTCAGTTAAATTACCTGCATCATTATAACTGTCAACCACATCTGCATGAATTCTGAGAAGAATATGCTACTTACTCTGAGAATAAGGCACAAATTTGAATCTATCAGAGTGGTTTAAAAAGTTAAAATTTTTATTTTTGATGCCTTATACTATTTAAGAACTGTTGAGTCTATCAATTATGATATACTTTTGAAAGAAAGATGCAATGATTGATGCAGGATATAGGATGTGATGCAGGCAACAAAGTAACCTAATCTGATATAAAGTGCCATGTTGTGGAACAGAAAAAACAAACGATTCACTTACGCAAGATCACCTCCAATAAGAAGCAAATTCCCTCGTGGTAACGAAAGCACAGAATCGCTGGTGGGCACGCGAAGAGAAGGCTGAGCCAGTAAGCGAGCAACACTGTAAGAAGAGTTCCCACCATCACCAGTATCAGCCATGAAATCAAACCAAAAATCATCTCTTTGGCTGAAGTGATCATACAGAAGATCCTGCTCGACTCCATCTTCAACCTTGTTCATTGCTGCCTAATAAATTTAGAAAGAAGAAGATGAAATGGTGCAGCCACCGCATTAGCCAGATACAGATGCTTTGGTACCCAAACGAGATAAAAAAGATCGATTGAATTAGATTTTCAGTATCACAAAAGAGAGGAATAGAGAAAACACAAAATGCTATATCTTGACTTGAGTTAAAAGATTATATAGATGCTCAATTTATAAATAGAGCAAAGAGATAGTCTACTTAGGATCTAAGTCCTTAATGGCCTTACTTATTCAAAAACCTAAAATATTGACTGACCATATATATCTGATGCTTCTAAATCGTCTTCAATAAACCCCCTAAGCAGGATAAGAATGAAAACTGTTTTGACAACTCAAGCCCGTTTTGATGGTCTTAGGAACGGGAGAATACATGAGTTGAATAATTTTCCTTTTGTAATCTAGAAATACAAGAGAATAAAGAAAAATCTTGCGATACTGTTCAACAAGCCATCTCTCTTGTGAGAGAGTGATGAAAGAGATTGAAGAGGCAATCGACTAGGGATTTTCAAGAAGATATATGCGCTATGAATTAGACCCTACAAGTTGGAAAATGGACATTTACCTGCATCATGCGCATGTCAAAGCGGCCAACAAAGACAGTTACTGAAACTAGGAGGTCAAACACTGTCTTAAATAAATCAGCTGAAGTTCTGCAGTATGCAACTATCAACAGTGTGAGGACAAAATCACTAGGAGATCCACTTGAAACCCCTCTATTCACCGAGAAAGAACAAGACACATTGAAAAATAAAAAGGAGAAGTGCAACTGTGTACCCTGAATACCAAGGAACCATGTCCAGAAAGTTAGGTTTCATTTGCTTCTTCTTCAACCTTTCATATTCGTCAACTGACAAAGGGTGAGTAAGAGCCCACCTGCTCATTTTTAGAATAAAAAAGTTTGTTAAACAATAACAAGTACATGCTACAGCAACATCAACAATACTAAAGATGACTATCAGGATAGGCAATTTTTTGGATATACAGGTAGAAAGGCTAGTATGAGTATGAAACCACTGTAATTTTCAACTTCCCTACTGTTCACTTGGATTATCACAGAGATAAAATCTAACAGATGGTCAGCATCGTCCATCATAACCAGGCTACATTATTTCCTAGTAAGGCCTTGACTGGCTATTCAAACACATAAGCAAAAACCACGAAATATGTTAAGAAGTTTGAATAGCATCCATCACAACCGTCTCACGCGGGGGAAAGGTTGTACTTTTGTTCATTACCAATGTCGTCACCAGCTGTTCCTCCAGGTGGTAAAGGGGGAGGGGACTGAGGGCACTTAGGTTTAGATCACGGGATCAAATCCAGTGGTGAGAGAAAAGGAAAAACGAACACAATGCCACTCACCCTGTTGACCTTTCCACAACATAATTGGCAATATAAAGGCCTATAAATGTTGCCCATAGTGAATATATGGGAGAAATTTCATCAGACGAGCCTGCACCCTTCAACACAACAAAGAGACACAGCAAGGATGAAGTGATAGTTGATACAGACAAAAAGCGAATAATCTTTAACAGCTCGCTTACATACCTCCCCATAGATAACCCACTTCGACAAGAGTGGATAATCCCTAGCAGATCCAACAGGAGCCAACCAAGATGAACAGAACTGGTCCTTTAGCTCATTCATACGCAGGAATTTTGAGATCAATGTGTTCCTCTCATCTTTCTTCCAAAGAGAGAGCCAACCGCAACATTTTTGCTCCAGTGGCCTCTCCTCGAAAATTGCACGATTGCCACAGTGACTATAAAATACACAGCAGGCAATGCTTAGCACCTGTAGATGGCACAAAATGCATCATATTACAAATGACGGAGAAAAGGAAAACATTATGGAATCTCGAAGCCAAAAGTAATGGATCCTCATCACTCACTGTACAATTCTGGAGAATGGTCGAAATCACGGGCCTTCTTCCAGCCACACGAGACACGAGCCCGATATACCAAAGGCCAAGAAACAAAATATGGAAGACGAAAAGGAACAAAATAGAGGAGACATAAATCGTGAAAAATAAAGACAAGTTCATCCTCAAATCCACTCCCATTGACTGAAAACTGGGAAGATGATACAGTGCCGCCACTAAAATCCACGCTATGTACCTGCGCAAGCAAGCGACGTCCTCAAGAACCACTCACAGCCATTGTCACAATCTCATACGTATTCAACATCATGAAAGCAAGCTCCCCAACCCCCCCACCCCAATTGCACAAAAACACTAATTTTTAACCTCGCGACGGAACGGGGCGCTCACCATCTGCTGAAATTCGAATAACTGGGCTTGATGGTCTTGCCGATGAACGGGGACGAGAAGAAATAGAAGAACCCCAGCAAGCAAGCGTACATGGACCACCACTTGATGTTGCCCTCCAGCTTCTCGACGAGCGTGTGCATGTTGTCGGAGGATATGAAGAACAGGCACCCGACGGCGACGGCGATCACGGCGTGGCGCGAGTGCTGGTGAGGATACGGGTACCGGTGCGTCAGGATGGTCCGCATCCGCTCCATCTTCAGCGTGTCCAGCAGCCCGAGGGGCTGCTTGTCGGAGCCCATGCCCGGCGGGGTTCGCGTCGCTCGACTCGACGGGGCAATCTCGATCACTTCCGATCGCGCACCGATTGCAGCGGGAGCGGCGATCGACGATCGGAGGATAGCGGATGCACCTCGATTTCCGCACTTCCTCGAGCGATTGTGAGGCGGTGGTGGATGCAGAGACGGAGCTTTGCGACCCGACCCGACCCGACCGGACGGACCGCCGCCGGAACTCGCAGCTTCGTCCCCGCCGAGCTCCTGAAATGTCGAGAGGGCCACGTCGAGAGCAAGACGGAAGCGGCAACTACACCAGAGAAACTCAAGCGAGCTCTGCAATAACGGTACGACCAACGAGCGTACGTGGGTCACTATATTTTCGGGAGATTGCAAAAGTAGTCCCTTGAATCGAAATTTTATTCAAATTAGTCCTTAAATTTTTTTTTATCTAACGATTTGGCCCTCCTAGGTTTTTGTTTTTTTTTTTAACCAACTTCTAGCTAGTTTAATACTTGGCAACCAGCACGATCATCCACAAGAGATCCAGTAGGTGCTCACTTTTATGTAGAGGTGTCAAAATGGGTCATTGACCCATTTATAAATTAATTTATAGTTAAATGGGTTGTTAATGGGTCAAGTCTTATTTAAAGACTATGATGGGTTTTAAAAATAAAGAAATTTGAGATATATGGATCGTAAATGAGTATGAGAAAGCGACTCATTTAAGACTCATTTATCAACCCATTAAAAATGAACCCATTTACATAGAGATTCTCTCTTCTTTATTTAACTTTACAAAAATATTTTTTTATAAAAATCGAAATTATAATTATTATTTTTTTAATTTTCTTTTCTTTTTCTTTTTTCTTTCCTTTTTTTCTTTCTTCTTCCTCCGGTTCGGGCACGGCGATGGCCGGCATCCCGGCCATTGGCGAGCCTCGAGCTCGCCAAATCCGACAAGGGGCAAGCTTGAGCTCGCCCCGACACCGATGAAACTCGAGCTCGCGGATCGCGATGAGGCTCAAGCCTCGCCGATCTGGTGAGACTTGAGCTCACCGGATCTAGCGAGCTCGAGGCTCGCCTGTGGCCGGCCGGCCGCCGGCCAAAAAAGAAGAAGAAAAAAAAAGAAAAAGACAAAATAAAAAAATATATATATTTTAAAAAATAAATAATAATTAAAAATTAATTTTAAAAAATAATTAAGATTCGATTTTTTAAAATAATTATTTTAAAAATTATAAAAATTTTCCATTAAATTTGTATTGTATAAAACTATTTTAGCAATACCACTTTTTTTAAACATATATATAAGAAATAAGTTTTTTTAAGTTTAGTTAAATAGGTCGGGTATGGGTCGGAAAATTTACATTAGGCATAAATGGGTCATAAATAGGTTAATGGGTTAATTTGGGCCGGACCATTAATGACCCGACGTAAACCCGACCCGACCAACCCGTTTAACACCTCTACTTTTATGTACATCCATGTGGGAATATTTTTGAAAAAATAACCAAAAAAAACAGAAGAGATAGAGAAAGATTGGAGGGGGCCGCTCGCAAGGGTCTTGGTGGAGGCGGCCGACCTCTTGAGGCCAATAAGGAGGGGCGGCCGCCTATGCTAAGAGCCCCGCGAAATAGGGGCAACACCCTCTCTCTCTCTCTCAATTTTGCTGACATGTTATCTCCACCGATAGCAATGCCAGCAATAGGTTCGTGACGAAGTTAAATTGTCGAATGCCAACATGGGACTAATTGACTGAAAGGACAAAACTAATTGGACTCAAAAAATACAAGAGTCAAATCAAACAAAATCATAGTTCAATAATTAAATTCAACGTTCATATTTATGTTGGAGTGTATAGCCTTTTCACATTAAATAAGTTGCTTAATATGCTGGTGAAATTACGTTCATTAATTTGTATAACTTTTTTTATGTCGATGTCTTTAGTGTGTTTGTAAAGATTACTATAACATCTTACACATATCAAATAGAAGCTTTTCTCAATAGTAACAGAATAAACAAAATCTTTAATATAGTAAACAAATTTCTCGATTAAAGAGAGCTTTGAAATAGGAAGGACAAAAAATAGATAAATTAGCATCGGAGCATAAATGAAGAAGATAATAGATTTCATTTTCTAAATGACAAGTTTAAATTTGACAAAAATCGAAGTTAAAAGAAGCTATACAAATACACAAACCCTTAAGGCCCACTTCATCTATCTACTAAATAAGAGAAAATATCAAATAGGGACCCAAAATAGCCTCTTCTAAAATGATCTAAAGTGGTTTTTTTTTTTTTTTTTAAATAAAGATCTAAAGTAGTCATTTAGCCTTAAAGAAGGACTTGAATCGCTGGCCGATGAACTAACGTGCCCCCGATACAAATTCCAGTGGCCTGGTGAGGGGTATTTTTGTCCAAAAAATATTCTCTTTTCGTTTTCCTTTTTCCTTTGTTCATCTTCTCCATCTCCGAGTAAATGTCCATTATCTTGCGCAGTGAAGTAACTGTCGGCAAGGTCGAGTTGCTTTAGCTTCTTCAGACTCGCCACCTCCGACGACAACGGTCCTGTGAAGTTGTTGTTGCCCAAGTTAAATTCCTCAAGCTGGGTCATCGCCCGTAGGACTCCGCCGGGGAAGACCTTGGAGAGGAGGTTGAGGAACCAGAGGGAGGTGAGGTTGCCAAGCTTCAGCGGGAGGGTCTCGATGAGGTTGTCGATGGTGAGTGTGAGGTTGACGATGTCGCGAAGAAGATCAATTTCAAGTGGGATGTAGCCCAAGAGGCCGACGAAGGTGATGTTGAGAGAGAGGACCCACAAGTCAGCGTTGCACGTGACTCTAGTGAAGTAGCAATGTGGAAAGGACATCGGCAACGAGGAGGAGTTGACCCAGTCGACGAGGGTAGAAGAGGGAGGCCCGACGATGGCGGTTTTGAGCTTCAGGAGCACGTCCAAGTCGCTCTGTGTGAAGGAAGCTGAGACAAAGAGGAGGAAGAAGAAGACACCATTGTAGGGTGTTTCGTCTTCAACAAGGTTGACAAGGGGAAAAGTACCAAAAAAGTCCTAAACCTATTACATTGGTACAAATTCAGTCATAAAATTTTCAATCGGACCAATTCAGTCCTAAACCTTTTACATTGCCGATGCCAATTGATCAATCCGCCAATTTTGGATCACAAAGCTAACGTGGACATCGGCTGATGACCGGACGCCGATGCGTGATTTTTTAATAATTTTTTTGAATTTTTTCTTTTCTTTTCTTTTTCCTTTTCTTTTCTTCCTTCTTCCTCCTTGGACTGTTCCGGTGGTGGTCGGCGAGGGTCGCGGCCCTCGCCTGGCCTCTCCTAGGGCCGCCGGCAAGGCGACTTCGCCCGGATCTGGGCGAGGTCAGCCTCCCCGGCTGCGGGTGAGGGGCCGGCGAGGCCAAGGCAAGGCTGGCTTCGCCCGCGGCCCAGGGGGAGGCCGGGCGAGGGCCGTGACCCTCGCCGGCGGCTGGCAAGGGCTTCGCGACCCTCGCTCGGCCTCGCCTTGGCCTTTCCACGGGCGATGGCCGCCTTCACCCGTGGCAAGGCCTGGCGAGGGCCACGTTGGCCTAGTCGGCCGCGGGCATGGGTCACGGTCCTCGCCCAGGGCCGAGAGTGAGGCCGCCTCGCCGGCCCCTCGCTCACGGCCGGCGAGGGCGGGCCTCGCCCGGATCCGGAGAAGCGCTTGCCGGTGGCCCTAGGAGAGGCCGGGTGAGGGCGCGACCTCGCCGGCGCGGGCGGAGCTTCGAGGCCCTCGCGCGGTCGCCGGCGAGCCTCACCGGAGGCTCGCCGACCACCGCCAGAACAATCCAAGGAGGAAGAAGGAAGAAAAGAAAAAGGAAAAAATTAATAAAAATTCAAAAAAAAATCAAAAAATATTTAAAAATTGTCACGTCAGCGTTCGGTCATTGGTCGATGTCCACGTCAACACCGGTAGGCCAAAATTGGCCGGATGGACTAAATTGGTACCGATGTAAAAAGGTTTAGGACTTAATTGGTTCAATTGAAAAGTTTATGGCGAATTGATACAAACGCAATACGTTTAAGACTTTTTGATACTTTTCCAGTTGACGAGGCCACCCTCCTAAATCTAGCGAGGGTGACCTTGCTCGGTTGATCGAAAAGAGCTCGCCAACCTCATTAGCCACTAGTAAGGGTGGGCAAGAGGCCTCGCCCGTGGGCGACGAAGGCTCAATGGCCCTCGCCCATTGTTGACGATGGGCGTTGAGCCTCGTTGGTGGCCTCGTTGGCCTCGCGACCCTTATTGGCCCTTCCCCAATTTCGGTGTTCTTGACTGGGCGGATCGAGAAGAAGATGAACATAAGAAAAGAAAAACGAAAAAGAATATTTTTTGACGAAAATATCCCTGACCAAGTCATTGGAACACACATCGGAGATGCATCGGTTGCCGACTGGCCAATCGCGGCCTTCTCTCGAGACTAAATGATTATTCGCGCTCTATTCGGCATGCATTTCACTTCAGATCCTCTTTTGATAAAATAAAACTATTTTGGGTCCTTATTTAAAATTTTCCATTAAAAAATGATGGAATTTAGTCATAGATAACTCCAAAATAGCCTCTTCTAAAGAAAAATTTGGCAAATCGAAAAAGTGAGAAAAATACCGAAAAATACTGAAAAATATATCGATGATTGCAATTCTCATTTCTTTAAAAGAAAAGAAAATCGGCACAACTAGCAAAATATTCAAATTTCTGATTTTATTAAAGTATAATTAGATTAGGGGGAAAAATTATTTGGTGCTACAAATCACGAAATTCAAAAAGCTTCTCTTTATTTTCTTCGGGTTTGTTCGTTTAAACCGACCCTATAAATCAAAGCGAAACTTCTATGTATTTTCCGCAGCTGAAATTATTTTGTACGGTCCCCTGTCGTCGCCGCTCGCAAGTTGCAGACGACAGAGAGGCGCGAAGAAGGAAGGGAAGGAAGGGAAGGAAGGAGGGGAAGAGGAGAGGAGATGGCGAGCGAGGAAGAGAGCGCGGTGAAGGAGCCCCTGGATCTGATCAGGCTCAGCCTCGACGAGCGCATCTACGTCAAGCTCCGCTCCGACCGCGAGCTCCGCGGCAAGCTCCATGTACGTGCACGTCCGACCTCACTCTCTGGTTGCTTCCCTTTCGCGCGTGCTCGTTCTTGACCTTCTCTTCTGGGTTCGCTTCGTAATGGGGTTCTTCCCTAGGCGTGTCTGTAAATTTGGGGTTTTGGGGATAATCGAGTTATCGAGGACTAGGGTTTATCGGGGTTCTGATTGCTTTGGCTTTTTTGCCCTTTTTGCCCCCTCTTTTTGCTTTTTGATGAATTTGCTGGGATTCCGGTGTAGGATTTTGGGAGGGTGATCGTAGATGGACCGATTTTTAAGGGGGAAATTTCACGACATGGGTGTTTGCTCATCGTATTAAGGTGAGCGGGAAGCGCGTCTTTTCGAGGCGACAATGAGTAGTCAGTTTTGTGTAGATTTGAGTTCTTGGCATGTTGAAGTGAAATGGGTATTCTGTTGATCTTTCGTGGCCAAGATGGTGTGTTTCAAGAAATTACTTGGTGGCATCTAGTTGTTGTTAGATGTGTTCTAGCGCTTAAAGCTGCAGTTGGTAGAAGAGCTGCTGATAAGATGTTATCTGGAAGTTAGGTCAACATAGTCATTTTTGAAGCGACTGTCGGCATCACCGTGATGAAATGTCAGATTTTTGAATTACACCGTATGTGTGGTGGATAGATGTGCACGAAAATCTTGGACAGCTGAATTCTGTCTTTTTCCTCTGTAACTTTGAACTGACTGTGCGGAGTCCTGGAATTTAGCATCTCTAGTATTCTCCAATACTAATCTTTGCGGGTGAAAATTTCAACTGTTGCAGGCATATGATCAGCATTTGAACATGATACTTGGGGATGTTGAGGAAGTTGTTACAACTGTAGAAATTGATGATGAAACTTATGAAGAGATTGTACGGGTATGTTATTGTCCTCTAATTTCACCATATCCTTTCCTGATGATTGTTTGACCAGTGTGAATCTTTATATTAAATAAAAGAAGAAAAGAAAGTGTATGGTATTTGATTTCTCCACACAGTTGGAAAGTTTAGGGTTGATATAAACGAGGTACAAACTGGAGTCTTCCGACGATTTGTAAAATTTGACGAGTCTCCAATAGCTCTGAACATTTTCAAAGTTTCATTTGCAGTAATTGGAAAGTCAGAGATCATTACTTAATTCTCTGCAATAAACGGCAAACAATTTATTTCGAAGGTTGGCAATCAGTTGAATCTTCGGGTATACTTCAAGGAATATTGATTACAAAGTAGAAGTCAATGAGAACATCTTCTCTGTTTCCAGATATTGTTTAGCCATCTATACACTCGTTGTTTCCCTGTTTGAAGATACTGTTTAATTTGTTCTTTGTCTATGCTTGACTCTCAGACTACAAAACGCACGGTTCCATTTCTCTTTGTTAGAGGAGATGGTGTCATTTTGGTATCTCCTCCTCTAAGGACGGCATGATTTCGAAGGGAAAATCTCGGGCGCCTTTTTAAGCGGCAACCCAACTGTGATGGTTCGTCTTTATGTTTCTCTATTGTAGTCCTTAGATGGCCTTCGTGGTCATTGTTTTGGTTTTAAACTGATCATGCTATGGCAGAACGGTGGTCAATATAATGACATGAGTTGATACTTAATTTGATCCGCCATCTAACGATTGATGATTGTTTTTGGCATTGTTGCAACTTTTAGTTTTACAGTTTTGGAGGGTTGTTTTCATGCATAGTTCGGTAACATTAAGGATTTGAAGTGTGCAATGCGAACACATGACAGTTGAATATATATTGAACAAAATGTCTACCGTAATGTTTGAAATTTAAAGCGTCCATGCGATAACCACCTGCATCTTTGCGGTTGGGGAAAACAGCAGTGAGAGTTAAGGAGTTGACCCCAATTGCAAACGACAAGACTTTAACACTTTGGGTCTATTCGAAATTGTCATGTTATTTCCTGTGTTTGCTCTTTCAAGGTAACAGAGATAAACCTCCACTGAGATCGTGCCATGAAGTTTATATATGCATTTCAACCATTCATTCACAATTTGCGTAGGTCCAACTACTCGTCATCTGTCATCGATTGATGCCGTTCATGTCAACGCTAAACAGTTCTTTGTTTGGCCAATAAAAGAGCTTAACTTTCTACAAAAGCTTTCAAAGATATATCTGATTCACATCACTCTCAATGTAGTTTTCTCGTGATCATGTGAGTTAAGTTTCATGATCATGTATGGTGCCAAGCCTAAACAGTAAGCGACATGCTCGCCATCCTCGCTCTTTTTATTGGTTTTTCTATTTCTCAATCATTTTGTAATTTACGAGAGAATTACTCACGTAGCATAGACGAACAAAATGAAGTAAATAACGATTGTGGAATAATGAAAGAGGAAAAAAAATGAAGTTTGGGGTTTCAAGGCACGTGTACATAACGAAAGAGATGAGTACATGTTGTGCCATCTACGCCTAAATCAAGTTCAGCATCCTCATATGCCGTGTGCATAAGAAATTTGCCAAAAGCAAGCAGAACTTTATGTATGTGGAGACAAAGTCGACATCACAAGCCATCTCCCAAGACAAATTGCAGGTTTCATTGGCATCAACGTGAAGAAGGCAGACCGGAAAACTCATGCTTCATGCAAATTGCGTATGTCCGCTTCATCAATTCTGGTAGTTTGAACTTTGAAGTTACGACTTAGCCGTTATGCTCTTACCATAAGGGTATCCTAGTAACTGGTGAGCACATATTAGAGTATATGCTTATGCTTGAAAATCACTGTAATTTAGACTTTCTACCTATCAAAGATCAACAAAGGTTGCTGACAAAGTATTTATTCCAATATCTGGTTAAAAGTAAACAATATAGAGGGTTCTAATCTTGTGAACCCACGATCAATCAAGCCTGGTAGTTGGACAAGGTCTTGTCTGATGCGAACACAAGAAAAGAGCAAACTACAGCTTTATTTTTTTTCCTCTTCAGCAGCGTAGAGTGCCTTGATTTCCTCCACGTCGTCGTAGCTGCCGAGGAATATGGGAGACCGCTCATGTATCTTGGTTGGGATCAAGTCAAGTGCCTGCAGGATCATCAACTCAATTAAAATGGGGCCCGACTCTCTTGATCTAGTGCTGTCTTTCCGTAGTTCGCCAGGTTTGATTCCAAAATGCGGAAAAGAAGGGAAAGGGAAGCAGCAAAGATAGATCAATATGACCCAGAATTGGGGTCAGCTGGTTCGTTTATCAAAAAAGAGTTTAAAAGCTCAAAGGTCGCAAAAAGGAAAAGTGATGCAGGAAGACTATGGCTTGGGGCAAACAAAGAAAAGAAAAACAGAGCTAATTACTAAGCTGAGTTAGCTTAATAACAGAAAAATAACCAGAGAAACCTCGAGAGTTCATACCCGTTGCTTTCCAGTAAAGGCCTGACCTCCTGCTTGTTCCATCAAGAATGACATCGGGAAGACTTCGTAAAGAACGCTATTTAAAGCAAAGGAAGAAAAAAGTTGTCACAAGATTCCCTTTTTTCATCAATTCAATTGCAAGCGGAAGTGACAATAAACTCTAGCCAAGTTGATTCAAGCAAAAAGAGAGCACTAATCATACCGCAGTTTTCCACTGGGACTCTTCTTATCAGCAGGGTACAAAAAGATGCCTCCATATAGTAAGGTACGATGAACATCAGCTACCATGCTGTCAAGCAGAATGATGTCAATACGTGTAGACATATACTGGTTATCTGGGTATGAGAAATTAAAAGCCAAAAAGATTGACATTTGAAAGGTAAAAGCTATCCTAAAGATGTCACGTTTTATGTTCGACGAATCCATATATCTAGTACTTGGATAAAGTTTTAGTCATTAAAGCTTGACATATCAGATAAGGGTTATCAAAATATGATCTATGAATGGACTCACAACATGCAGGCACAATTGCTCAGCCAATGGGATGTAGCTGAGATTATGATTTCAAGTTTAATTTAGAAAAGACTGAAAAATCCTGCTTGAACGAGCTTCACTGAATGGTAGGTTGCAGACTATGGATTGCTGCATCTAGTAATTTCTGATTATACAGAACATTGATAAAGTCGGCTACTAGTTCAACCCAACCTACAACTTAATACAAATTTAGACCCTAGTCATGTAACATGATAGTAGCATGACAGATATCTGACAGTCATGAGAGACTGTTTCTGACAGACAAGCAATTACTAAATCCAACAATTAGAAAATCAAACTATTAGTGAAGGGCAAAGCAAGATATCAGATCAAAACACACGAAATAGGTATTCTGAACGGTTTTGATACCTTCCAATATATCTTAAAGATTTTGAGGATGACCCATCTTTTGGGAACTTGCATTTCTCAACATACCTGAAGTCAAGGAAGAAAACCTGATTCGTGAACTTTGAATTTGATATTTTCACTGAAAAAACAAATTCAAATATGACATCACTATCAAGCAACATGCATTTAACCTAGAACAGATATTCTTATTCCAACTCCTATTGAACTCACTTAGCAGTTGGACCATCCCAGTTTTTAGCATTTCCCTCATTCACTGAGTAGATCTTCCCTTTCTTTGGAATCTGTAAACAGAACAAAAGGAAAATAATGCAAAGCAACAATTGCTGGAAAAAGATGTGTAGTGCAGTTATATGCTATTTGGATTAAATCACAAGGTTTGTTTTGTAATCAGCAGGCTCTATTCAGCCACAACCAGAAGGGTCACAACTGGTCATGCTGAAGTGGCCCCAACAAAAAAAAAAAGGAAAAAAAGGAAAAAAAGAAAAGAAGCAACAACAATTTATGCACAGGTGGAGGTTCCTGAATTAATAGTAGGCAGTAAAACCTTACCTTGATGTCTGGATGGGTGAGGATGAATTCGCCCAGTGATGGGTCCAGGGTAAAACCATTAACACCACATCCAGTGCTTAGCACAAGCTGCCAAGTTGTACCAGGCCCAGCTCCATAAGATAACTCGAAGCAGATTCATACTTCAAACTTCAAACAATTCGTGAAGTATATACTTCATAGAAGAACTAGTCCTCGATTAAAGTTTAGTTCCATTCATCAAAATCAGCATAATAACGCTACCAGCACTTCGTATGTCTAGATGTAACTAGTTATTCTGGAAGAGAATAACATCTGTACAACCAACCGATAAACTTTATAGAGATAGTGCATAATAAATAGGTAATTACCGTGCAAGAGCTGCCATACATGCAATAGCCAGCTGCCAGCATGTTTTTCCCAGGTTGCAACACATCCTCTAAAGTTGGATCATCGGCATGTTTGATCATATAGATCCCAAAGATCTACATGAAAATATAGATGTTCAATTGATTACTACATATCAAGCTATCAACGAAAAAAGGTCACCAGATAATACATGTCGCAGCTGAACAACTTCAAGAACTGAATTTGATGAAAACAGTACGATTAAGAGAAAGAAGAATTACAGTTCCAATGGAAACACCGCAGTCGATGTTAGAGGATCCATCCAGCGGATCAAAAACAACACAATATCTGCACTTTGAGAACGGATTCATCATTTACTTATAAAAGAAACCACAACTTTCGAAGACTACACGTTTCTCGGAGAAACAAATGGCATGTCAAAGAGAGTCAGCGCTTACTTTCCACGCTTAGATGGCTCCACAAACGTGGCCTCTTCATCCTCCTCTGACACGAGAATGCTCTGCAGAAACCAACAGATTTGAAGAAGAAAATATTCCGCATGGGACCATGCTTAAAACACATTAGGACTAACTCACTGTGCGGCCACTGCTGACCAATGCCTTTACAAATACTTCATTCGAAAGCACATCCAGCTTCTTCTGCTCTTCACCCTTTTTAAAGAGAGAAAAGAATCTTCATAGTAAAGAACTGACTGGGAGCACCTTACATAACTACCCAACTTGCCAGAAAGACCAACCCAGATTTATTATGAATCGATAGGGGAGTTACCTGGACATTGGTCTCTCCAGCAAGCCCGATCAATTTGGCAAGGCCTGCCTGCACAAGTGTATCTCACCAGGTTCACTCGCATGTAAGGTGATGTAATGAAATTGAAGAACAACTTCCGAGAAGTACCCACAAAGGGAAAATGGGATTCGCCTTTTACAAAAGCCGGACATGTCGCAATACTACCCACCAAAAGAAAAGAAAGATCTAGAGCTCCCCGAATATTGAGCTTTTATAATCAGACCTTTCGCTAGACAAACGAGTTTCAATTACAGGAGATGCTTTCGAAACAGGTATCATTGATAATGAGAGGCTTCTTACTTTCCGACAACACAGCAAGCACAAATTTTTTTAACGAGGAACCATGAAGAAGCGACAAAAACCATGAATTAGTCCGACCACGGTGGGCTCATAAAATCATTTAATTCCCTCGAACGACCTAAGCTCCACTTTTCCCCCAGGAATATGTTCTTCCAAGAACCCAATTCCCTTCATTGCGCTCGATTCGATTTGAATTAATCAGTGGAGGAAAAATCTCGCGAGGAATAGATTGAGATTCGACCGAAGCCAATCCGAATGATATCCCAAAACGAACGTAAAGATCGTCAGGGGGAGGGAGGGAGGGAGGGAGAGAGGGGAGACCTTGTTAACACAAGAGCAGACGAACTTGCATCCGAGAACAATGTGACTGAGGAGGATGGTGAAATCGCCGCGGGACTCCGGGTGCCGGGACTGCTCGTTGAGCACGAACCGGGTTATGGTCATCAAATCGGTCCGGTGCGCATCGCCTGCGTGGTCCATCTCTCTCTCTCTCTCTCTCTGTGAAATCACTGGGACGCGTATTCTCCGTATACAGAACCCCTCGTGCAAGGTAAGGCCGAGCTCAGAATGCGCTTTATTCGAGGGGAGATGATAACGATGACGAATATAGAATAATAACGAGATAAATCGAATTGGTTGTGTGAAAGAGGGAGAGGATGAGTCTATCTGGTGGCCGAGGAAGTTTCCGACGACACGTGGCGAACACACCCGCGAGGGGAAAGGCTCGTGGTTCGCTGCCGTCGCCCCGAGATAACGCTTCTTGTCCTGACTTAGAGAGAGAGAGAGAGAGAGAGGAGAAGGTTCGGACAGGGCGAGCTTCTGCGACGAATGAGAATCGAGGAAGAAGACGACGAAGGCGCGCGGGGCGGAAGCAGTTGTTCGATCGCTGTCGTCGTTTTCCTCGGCGAACAGCGACGGACCAGATTTTGTGGGCTGATGTCCTCTTCCGCTTTTTATAATTCGAGCTCAGGAGGACCTACCGGTGCTGCCAGTGCCGGCCTCTGCTCCCCGTCCAAGGACCTATTATGTCTCTTCCATTTCGCGATTACGCTGCTGACGTGGGATTTCCATATTGGCCGTCGCTCGTTTTAGGGCGCTCTTCACTCGCGAAGTGATAAAATTTTTTTTTTTTTTGGTCGAAAAAGTGATAAATTGTTTGCCTCGCTTAAAAAAATGAAGTAACAAAAAATACCTTCGATCATTTGTAGAAATATTTAAATGTAGATTATTATGGATAATACAAATATGTTTTACTGATTAATTTTCAAATGATGCGGGTAATTTTTTAGGAGAATGTGTTTCCAAATCATCTGTGACACGCATGATAATTATTTTATTTCTATTTCAAGAAAGCCTTTTCTTTTCGAGAAAAAAATTTGGAATAAATATTCATTTAATAACGTAATATCATTTTTCTATTTCTAAAATATTTTTTTTGTCCATAGATAAGTTTGAAATAGAAATGAGTAAGACAAATTTTCTATTTTTTAATTTTTGGAATAAACATGAAATAAAAACTCTTCCTATCGTTCTTCTTATCATTGACGGTTGCCCACCGCCCACCATCCGCAATCCGCCGACACCTAGGAGGGAAAATTTTTGTGTCGTTATATTCTGGGAATTTAAAAATTTTCGTCGTTATCAAACGTATATTTTTGTTCGAAAACTCATTCAAGAATTAAAAAAAAAATCTGTTTTTATTTCAAAAATTAATTTTTAATTAGAATGATTATTATTTACGTCCTTATTTTATTACAAAGCCAATGGAGCTGGTCTTTTTTTATTAATCGCAGCACGTGTCCATTCAACTAGAGCACCTGTACGGCTTGATTCAAATCCCACGAATCTCTAACATCCGATCCCGCACCAAGCCCCAACCTATCAACGAAATTGCGGGGAAAGACGGTCGGTGCATACTCCACCGGCCGCCATCACCGACTATCGTCTCGTTTTGCACTTCCCTATTTTGTGCGTGCGAGTTGCCGGTCCGTCCCGTCGATCTCATTCTTTTTCTTGTACGAGAGATAAGATGTTGCGAAATTTCTGGGTTGCCATAGTCAAATCCTCCATTCACCTGAGTGGTGGTGGATCCCAAGGCCTATCACACTAGTCGTCACACCTTGACTCGCTACCCTATTGAATGAAAGCCGAGAATTACGCATGATCAAACATTATACAAAAAGGTTCATGGTTGGTATCATCTTTAAACATAGTATGCAATTTCACACGTTCGATAGGCGCGCGAGAGTGCTAATTGTATAATGTCCACTAGATGAGAATGTTATCATATCCAATGAGATTGGTCGATAATTCTTACAATATGTTAAAGGTCTGTATGTAAATCAACCGAAATCTTTTTATTTATCTTATCGATGAATTTTTTTTTTGTTTTTTTAAAGTTGGAAACAAATGGATTTATATTTCAAATTTTAGAGTGTCATAAAATTTATAAATAAAACCTACTTACTAACATAGCCATATTTTGAAAAGATTTTAGGTGTTTGAAGCTTTTTTTTTTTTTTTTTGACCAGATGGTATTTTAAGGTTTTGCAACAACACTTATAAAGGGATAACGGCGCAAAGAGTTCTTCAATTATAACTCAATCTACAATGTGGTCCTCATACTCTTAATTTGTTTAATGTGATCCTTAAACTTTAATCTGATGTGCAATGTGGCCCCTTAAACTTTCAACTTATTCAATATAATTGCTGGACTTTTGATATACTTTCATATTAGTTATTGAATTATATGAAAATGTTTAATATTACCCCTAAACTTAAATTAATGGAATAACAACGTTGAATATTTTTATATAGTTTAGAAACTAAATTGAATATGTATAAAAAGCCTAGGGACCACGTTGAACAAATTTAAATTCCAAGAACCACATTGCATGTGTGACTCCCTTAGATTAACTCACTCGAGGTATGATTCGCTTTGGCCTATCCCATTCCAAGGCTCATGGCTTTATCTTCACTTTCTCGGGAGGTCATCCATCTTAGTAGTACTCTAGCCGTGACATCCTGATTTTCCAATTCTATTTTCAGTGAATTTAGATGGGTATTTCATCTTCACGCATATAGTTCATTTTCCTTGAGTTGGCCATAAAACTAGCCTATCCGGTGAAGCCGTTAAGAGATTCTAATGCATCAGAGTCGAGAATTTGACCAGGAAACAACCTTTCGACCGAGTTAATCTGCAAGGGTCATTACGGCACAGTTAAAAATCAATTAGAGACCGGAGATAGGTCGACTCGACGAGGCATGTGACCAAGTGTGGGTGATTCCACCAGATCGCACTATTCTTGTCGATCGACCGAACCGGCTTTTATGTTGATTGGGTCCCATGTGTCCGTATTTGAAATCTTGAGATTACCACGACAACCGAGAGTCATCAATGTGTCAAAGATGTACATTGTGGCTTGAAAATAATCAACCATAGGTCAAATGCATGAAAATTTCTAAAAGCTACTCGGTAGGTTAGAACGCACTAATATCGTGCCAGAGTGAAATTAACCATAGAATTCATAAATTGGAAGTCCGGTGGTGTCACGTATCTTATGAGGAACAGGGATTAATTTTATGGACTTCAATTGAACTCAATTGGAAGAGAATCAAATTGAATTGAAGAATTTGTTATACAAGATTTCATGCCACGGCGGAAAGTGAAATTGCACCCGTTGGGAAGATTGTGGTGGAAGCTTTGAGATAGTGGGTTGTGACATCACAAGTGATGCCATGGTTGGAGGCGAGGGAAGGAGATCTTGACACATGGAGGGTGGGGATCTGCTCTTGGAAATGTGGGATGTCACTTCCCTTTGTCTCCATCATCTTCTTCATTTGAACTTGGAAGAGAGAGAGGAGAGAAAATCGGTTGCAGCCCCTTCGCCCGCACGCACGCACGCTAGCCGGGGCTCTTCGCCGTTCGCTAGAGCCGGAGCCATCATGGTCGCGTTCGTCCGCGCGCGTGCCTCGCCGTCCAACCATCGCGCCGCCTCTGCCAAGCCTCTGTCTTCTTCGTCCATCTCTCGTCGTGGACGCCAGCCACCGCCGGAGTCTTCTTTGCCGTCGCCGTCGCCGTCCGGTACCGCCTCGAGCCGTAGCCGCTGCCCACTGGTCTTCCTCCGTCCGAGCGACCGTCGAGCCGCCTCCATCCGACCAACTCAGCAACCTTCGAACCAGCTCACCCCAGACCTTCAAGGCCCGTTTCCGAGCTCTTCCGGTCCCCCTTGGCCTTGCCCCGTGGAGGTTTGTCGTCGGGCTTACCGTCCTCTTCGCCGGGAACTCATTGGAACGCGATTCCGGTGAGTTTAGCTCACTAAAACTTGTTTAGAGGGTTAATTATGCTTAAGGTGTGCTTAGCTTAAGTTAATTAGGCTTAGGTGGTTAGTTTAGTTTATTTTAATGTAAATTATATTAAGATTATGATTAAGTTAAAGTATGTTTAATTAAGGTTAAATTGTTGTTTATATTGAGTTAATGGTGATTTGACTTAAATGAAGGAATTTTGATTTAAGTAGAATATTTCGAAATTATTTAAAAATTAAATAATAGAAATTAATCAAAAAATATTAAAATAATATTATTTAATTAATTTTCGGAATAAATTTAATTATTTATTAAATTTTTGTCAAGACCCTAAATTCTTAGAATTTCGTATTTGGTTTGTTGTGTAGTTAGATTTTGAAATTGGTGATTGGAAATTATAAATTGAGTGTTGATTATGAAAAATATGAATTTTATTCAAAAAATCCCCGGTGTCGGGTTTTGATAGAAAAATTGGATTTTTAAATATTATATTAAATAGTGGGGTTGAGAAAATAAGAAATTAATCTTTCGGTTCGAAATTGACGTGTCCCCATGCACGTGATTAATTTTTGGAATATTTTTAATATGAAGAAAAGAGGTCGGGATCATTGTTTTAATTGAATGTACTGATTGAAAGTCAAAGTATCCCGGGCCGAGTATGATTTGATTGTGTGATAATTAAGAGGAATTCGTCCCGGGGCATTTGTTGAATGGGACTTGCCCCTATATGGGATGCCCACGTAGTAGTTGCGGGTCGCAGTTGATTACGGGGCCCATGCTTCTTTGGGAACGCCGTTGAGGCAGATCGACGGCCGCGCTTCCAAGGTGGGGAGACGATGCTTGGTTATATGCCAGTGGATAGCTGAACCGCGAGTAGGCTATGTTCTTATGTGGAATTGAATAAAATGAGATCGCATGTTGTGGTTGTGATTATGTGAAATTGATTGCGTTTCATTTGTTCGTATTCCTAATACTACTTGTAATTGAGTGATTTGAAATGTACTAACCTGCAGGAAGGAAATAACTCGAGGTAAGTTTTCTGTGTTGTGTGGCTAGGCCACCCTGTGGTGTATTATTTTTCTAATAAGAGTTTAGGAGGGGTGAACTTGCTGAGATAATGTCTCACTCCGTTGTGGGAAATTATTATAGGGCCGTAGATCGCAGGACCTTCGGCGAAGAATGGCATTCCAGTGTGTCGCGACCTACCATCGGGGGGAGGGAATAGGTTTAGGGGTATTGCCTAAAAGACGGGCCTAATTCCCATTATTAAGCGCGGCTCTCCAAGCCCCCATACCCCGCGTGACATTGGGATATTTCTTAAGAATTTTGCATAAAAGGAGTCGCCACTAGCTTTATCGTGTCCCGTTTAGAAACCAAATGAGACATGGGAGCACGCTCACTTCCTACGCAACTAGAGAATTTAGGTTCGGGGACTTGATTACACTAATTAACCAATTAGTGCCCTTTCGGTACCTAATCTTTGTTCATTTTAACAAAATGATTTTTGGCAAGTAGTTTGAATTGATTTTATACTTATCCACTAACATGTGAGGTGATAATGCGGGTGTGCAATCATTAAAGTAACAATCACAAGCCTACCAATGTCCTAATTGCAATAAAATTAGCACAAACAACTAAACAATGCAAACATAGTCAAATATATAAATTAAACATGCAATATAATTAACATGCAAATAAATAAAGACCTAATTATACTAAAAAAGGAATACATGACAAATCCTAACCGAACCCTATCATTTTGAACTTTGGATTTTTTTTTTAAATTTTTTTTAAGAATATAAATAATAAAAAATAAGAAAAAAGGTCGAATTTTTTAATGTTTTTCGAGTTTTGAATTTTCGGAAATATTTTTGAATTTTTGTTATTTATTATCATTTTTTAAAATTTTTGATTTTTTTTGAAATTTTTTTGAATTTTTAATATATTCTTAATATTTAATTCGGGAAAATGGGTTCGGACCGGGTAAACCCAATCCGGCCCGCAGTCCCAACCCAAATCCGGATCCAACACTTTTGGATTAAAAAAAAAAAATCATTTTCAATTTTTTTTTTAATTTTTTTTAAAAAAAATTCTTTCTTTTGTCTTTTCTCACTGCGTCGTACTGTGTCCTTTTCCTGCACCTCCTGTTCAATAATCATTCCCGAAGCTCACTTTTCATTTTAGTTTTCTATTTTTTTTATTGCTTTTCTTTTCTTTCTTTTGATTGATTTTTTTTGTTTGTTTTTTTTTTTTTATTCTTTCTTTCTTCCCCTCGGGCCTTTTCACCGAACATCCCCATCTATTGTTTTTCCTTCCCCTTTTTTTTGGGTTTTCCTCTTTCGCTCCTTTTTTTATTATTTTTTTTATTGCTGGTTCTCTCCTCTTTTCTTTGTTCTTATTTTTTATTCTTTCCCTCCCTCCCTTCTGACCTTCTTCTTCATTACGCTTTCATGCCCGACTCTTCACCCAGGACATCTTTCAACCAAGACCTCACTGGCACGACAACACCAATGAGAGCAATCGCCGTCCTTTCCGCCGCCAAAACACCCCTATCTACCCGTCGTCCACTCCGATCGGCGACGACCACCGTCGGCCATGAACGCCGGCGGCCAAACCCTTTTCGAATGCAAACATTTGCTCGGCTCAAACACATATGATTACTCCACGAAAATCGTATGGAATCGCATTGGAAACGTAAAAGACAAGCACGGTCCAACATATATATGAGCAGGCACGAATCAGACTGAGTTTAAACCCGGGTTGTTTCTCGGTTCTCTTTGGGGCATTTTGTCAAACAGTTGAGGTGCAGCAGCTAAAAGGGGCATACGGACTCACTCGAGGTTCGGATTTGGGTAAAGATCAACACAACATGCACGAGCAACACTCAAGATCCGCTAAGGGACATATCAATCATACTCGAGCGGATGTGAGCACAACAAGTATCTTCGAGCTTTAACAAATTTGCAGAACTTAGATATCGTTTAGATATTTCTACAAGCATTTGGTGTGCATTGCGACATGGGGAATTTTCCACGCGAGACAAATCTAAACCCCCCTACGACACATACTAGAACAAAGCTAGCGGCTTTCAAGGAGGACCGGCACGGACCGAAACTCGCGTGAACTAGTCGGCACGAGCTCCGGCCCGACGCTTCCCGAAAAACCAAGGACACACGGTCGAGACAAAAGCCTACCTGGTTCGAGAGGAGGACTGCAACGAATGGCAACTCACGAACGATCCTCCGGTGACGACCAACCACTCTCTCGAGCTTGCACTTTCTCTCTAGGTCGCTCCCTCGCTCCCCCGTTTCTCAGTCTGTGATCCCTCGCTTTATGCTTTTTTTTTTTGTGCTTTCCCGCAGTCGTCACGCGAAGACTTCGCCACGCCGCCCGGGTCAACCGCGTCCGCTTCCCGACCCGTGGATCGTGCCAAAAGCCCCGCCATGCCGATCCTCCGCCTCGCCTCCTCTTCATCTTCCCGTTTCTTTCTTTTTTTTTTCTTTCTTTTTGCAGGAACTTGCGCGAAGACTACGGCCGAGCGTTGCCGCCCGGCCGCTCCCGACCCGCGGATCATGCCGCGCGCCCGCCACACCGATCCTCTCGTTGTCGTTCTTGCCGCCGTGCCGCCGCCCCCGCTTTTCTTTCCATTTCCAGCTCTCGCATTCTCCGCAGTCGTGCGAAGACTGAAGGAAGGGGAAGACCGGATGCGAGCCGGGCCGAAGGAGAAGAGAGGTTGGGCCGGCCCAATGCGCGCGAGGAAAAAAAAAGGAGAGGCGGGTCGAGCCAAAGCTGGGTCCGACCCGACCCGACCATATATATATATATATATATATATATATATATATATATTTTTTTTTTTTAATTTAATTTTTTTTGTGATTTTTATTTTGATTTTTTTTTTGTAAAAATAAGTGTCAACACAAAGTGCACATTGTCGAACGGGTGCATAGTTCTCCTAATCTCGAAAATCATTGGGTGTACGAGCTTATCAAGTCCACCGTCTGGATTAAGGTGTCAGTGGATGTCAAGGTGCCACATAGGTTTAAGGCATGGTTCCGTTTTGGGGCCGATGGCTTTAGGTTTGGTCCACTAGATAGTTTTGACATTCCACTTGCTATGGTGGATGCCATTTTGGGTGAAGGGGTACCTGACATTCCTGATGGTGGAGTGGATAATCCATCGTCTCCGGACCCCGTGCAGTCAGATGTGGAAGATGTGGGATCGACGAACGAGTTCGACTAGTAGTCATAGGACTGTTCCTCTTTTTGGTGGACCGATCCCTATTGTGCAGACTGACCTTTTTTGATGCACATAGACTCTGACCCATTTTTTGATGTATGTAAACTCTAGATGATTATATATAAAAGTATGTTGGTTTGTTTATTGAATAGATTTTCCCGTCCTATCCCGTGAGTTTTTGTCGGGATTTTTAACACGTTCCGCATGCGCATAATAAATTAATTAGGTCGGCGACACCATTTGGGAATGTCGCATATGCATGAGCATGGCGGGTTGTTCACGTGTCTCGGGGTTCGGGCGTGACACTAGCCCAGGTTCATTTAACTTTGAATTTCCAAAGGAAAACTTGTTATTATGTCAAAAGGTGTCTCCGCAAGTTAATTCAATATTTCTCATATATATTTTGGAATCACTATTCCACTATTTAGTGCGTAGTTAGATTCGTTCCTACCCGCTTTCCCATTCTATAAGCTTACTAGGAGCCGTTCCTTATCCAGGCTCTTTAGCCTCAACCATCACTCTTCGCCCTCGTTAGACCAAGTCATTATGGTATATTAGGCTACAATTCAAGGACCGTATTAAACAAATTAAGAGTTCGAATATCACATTGCATATTGAGTCAAAGTTGAGAGACCATTTGTGCCATTGCCCATAAAAGCATATATGAGCACTCGAATCCAATAAAGATTGTCCAATTCAGTTTTAAACCTTTCAATTTTGTCAATTGAATCGTAAAGTTTTAACTTTTTGCCAATTGAGTCTCTTCGGTCAATTTTATGTGAAAATCACTATCGTGGAAGGCCGGCGGTGCCATATAAGACCGTCGACACTGTTGTTGATAAACTTTAATGATATTTTAATATTTTTTGACTTTTAATTTTTTTTTCTCTTTTGTTATTTTTTACTTTCTTTTCTTTTTTGCATCTTCTTCTTCCTTTTGCCAATGGGCAGCCACCAGCCATGGGCCGATTGGCCTCACCTGCTACAGGCAAGGCGCCTAGCGAGGCCGACCTTTGCCCAAGTCAAGCGACTGAGAATCGAGGAAGAGGGGAGGAGGAAGAAGATGACGACGAGGAGGGCATGCGTGGGGTGGAGTAGTTGTTCAATTGCTACCGTTGTTTTCCTCGATGGACAACAACAGATGAGATTTTGTGGGCTGTTGTCCTTTCCTGCTTTTTCCAATTCGGGCTTGGAGGCATCTGCTCCCGGTCGAAGGATGTCTCTTCTATTTTGCAATTAAGCTACTGACATGGGATTTCATATTGGTCGTTGCTTATTTTAGGGCGCGCTTATCTCGCAAGAGATACATTGTTTGTCTGGTTAAAAAACAATGAAGTAACCAACAACATCTTCATCATTTATAGAAACATCTAAATATAGATCATTATGGATAATACAAATATGTTTTATTGATTAATTTTCAAATGATGTGGGTAATTTTATGTTTAGGAAAATATGTTTTCAAATCATTTAGGGCGCACGCATAATAGTTATTCTATTTTTATTCTAGAATTATTTTCTATTCCATAAATAAGTTTGAAATAAAAATCAGTTTGATAATGTAATTCTAATTTTTCTAATTCTAGAACAGATTTTTGTCCGGAAACATATTTGAGATAGAAATGAGAAGTAAATTTTTTTTATTTCTTTATTTCTGGAAGAAGAATGAGAAATAAAAACTTTTCTCATCGCTCACCTCGTTACTTACCAACTACCCACCGCTATTGCTCACCTATGAAGACGGACACTTTGTCGGAGCTTCCTTGTTGTGGCCGACACGCTCGAACATGCGGTCAATACATGTCGGATTTTCGACACGTGGTCAACTTTTCTCGACACATTCTGACACGCGTGTCTGAGAGACAGGATCGCTTAAGAAGATGATGTAGCGAGGCGAGGCCACAATGGCGAGGGAGAGCTAGAGGAAGAGTAGAGACGAGGCGATCCAAAGAGCCGCAACTACGATGCTGTGATGGAGGGCTAGCGGCGAGGTTGTGGCTGTGAAGGAGGAAGGGTCGGAGGCGAGGCGACAAGTGATTGCAATGAGGCAACTGAGAGAGAGCAAAGAGGATTGTGCGAGGAGGAGGAGGAGGCTAGCGTTAGGGTTTTAGCAAGAAGAGAGAGAGGGGGTGGGGGATGATCTTAATTTTCGAGAAAGGAAATGACAGGTGATGAGGGAAAAAGAAACGAGGGAAAGAAATTGGGAGTGGGAGGGGGGCCAGAGGGGGTTTGGGGGAGAGAGAAACGAGGAAAATGACAGGCCATTGGGGGAGAAATGAGAGAAAGAAACCGAGAGGGGTTGGGGTTGGGGTTTGGGGGAGAGAGAAACGAGGAAAATGACAGGCCATTGGGGGAGAAATGAGAGAAAGAAACCGAGAGGGGTTGGGGTTGGGGTGGGGGGAGAGAAACGAGAGAAATGACAGATGATGGGGTAGAGAGAAATGAGGGAAAGAAATCGAGGGGGGGAGGGGGAGGGAAATAAATTTTGGGGGCATAAGGGTTTAGGGGGAAAATGAGGAAGGGAAATAATCTTTGGGCAGCAAGGCTATTTTTGTCAAAAAAAAAAAAAAAAAAGGGGCTAAAAGGTGATTTTGAAAAAGAAAAATCGAATGTTAAATAATGATAAATTTTGATCATTATAAAAGATCATATATTTTTTTAAATAAGTTGATTCTAATTTCTTATTAGTCATTAATTTCATTGATAATTTTTGTTAAAATTAAAAACATGTTCCTAAATATGGGTACGCATTAATTATGAATGTCTTTCAAATTTTCTATGAATAGATTTATTAATATTATTAGTGTAAATTCATTGTAAGCTATTTTTTAATTATTTATTTATTTATAAATTCGAATCAAATTAATTAAAAATAAAAATATTCATTTAATATATAACGTGTCGAAATTTTCTATTTTGAAAAATGACGTGTCGGCGTGTCGTATTGTGTTTTGTGTTACGTGTCAATGTTACTTAGTCGCCCATTGCCCTCTTCTCACCGTCCACCGCCTATCATCCACTTGTCGCCCATCGTCTACCAACATCTAGGAGGAAGAAATTTCTATTATGGAAATAAAAAATTTATATCGTTATTAAACGCGTATTTGTTCTATAAATCAATTTTTGATTAGAACAATTATCATTCTCGCCTTTATATTCAGGCAAAACCAATGGAGCTAGTCTTTTTAACTAAATTGCAATGCATGTCCGTTCAACTCGAGCACCCCTGTGCTCGATTCAAATCCCACAAATCTCCGACATCCGATCCCGCACCAATCCCAAGTTCCCAACCAATCAAGTTGCGAGCAAAGACGATCGGTGCATGCTCCGGATCCGGCCACCATCACCCACTATCGTCTCGTTTTTCACCTCTTTATTCTGTGCATGTGAGTTGCCGGCCCATCCCGTCAATCTCGTTCTTTTTCTTGCGTGAGAGATAAGATATTACGAAACTCGTGGGTTGCCATGGTCATATCCTCCATTCACCTTAGGGGCGGCGAAGCCCATGGCCCACCATCCTAGTCGTCACACCTTGACTCGCTACTCTACTGAATGAACATCGAGAATTATGCATGATCAAATATAATATAAAAAGGTCTATAGTTGGTATCATATGTGAATATGGTATGCAACTTCGCACGCGAGAGTGCTAATTGGGAAATGTCCGCAAGACGAGCGTGTTACCATATCCAATGAGATTGGTCAATCTTTTACACCTCGTTAAAGGTCCGTTTGGAAATTCGTAGGAATCTTTTTATTTGTCTTATCGATGCTTTTTTTTTTTTTTTTTTTTTTGGTTTTTTAAAAGCTGGAAGCTAATGGATTCATATTCCAAATTTTAGAGTGTCCACAAATCTATAAAGAAACCTACGTACGTCCACCAGCATATTTTGAACAGATTTTAGGTGTTTTGAGTTTTTTTTTTTGTCATGAGATATTTTGAGGTTAAATAAAAATTTAAAAAAAAAGCGAGCACATCAAATTTATAAATGAGTTAATAACACAAATGATCCATGAATTTTGACCTAATGTGAAATATAATCCTTGAACTTTCAATGTGATCCCTAAAATTTTTATACATATTCAACTTAGTCTTTAAATTATATGAAAATGTTTCATGTTACCTTTTAAATTGAATTAATAGAATGATAATATTGAATACTTTCATATAACTTAGAAACTAAGTTGAGCACGTACAAAAAAATTTTGGGATCACATCGAACAAATTGAAAGTTCAAGACCATATTATATATTGAGTTAAAGTTCACGAATTAAATTGAATAGATTGAAAGTTAAAAAATCATATTATATATTAAGTTAAAGTGGATAGATTAATTTATATTATTTCCTCGAAGAGCATATCCAACAAACAGGGCAACAACAGCCCAAGAAAATCGGCCAGGCCCAGATCTCTCTGTTACTCTCTCTCGTGTGAAAAGTTCTCCAAAACTCAAGAGAAGACCGCAAATACCGGAGCTCGCTGCAGAGAAGTCGCCTCCCACTCGCGTGCGCGAAGAAGGAAGAAGGAAACGGGGTACGAACGCCGGTCTCATTTGTTTCGGCATTCGCGCGATTACCCTCGATTCGTACGACGAGCGATCTCGTCCGCTCTCTCGCACTTCAGTTGATCTGAACTGATCTCATCAACCCCTTTGTCCCCTTTTTCGCTGACGTCGCTGTTTTCGCAGGAAGGTTTCTGAAATCGTCGAGATCGGTCTTACCCCCATGTGAGTATCAATTAGTCTTCCTGTATGTTGGGTTTTTCCCTTTTTTACTCTTTTGGTTTATGATGCTGTCCATTGTATGATTTTTTTTTTTTTCTTTTCATTTTCCGTTGAGATGGCTCATTGATGCTCTGAGCTTTTTCTCGAATTGGGACTTGTTTGGGTGCGGCGATGCCATGCTAAAGTCGGATTTTTCTGGTTATTTATTATGGGTTCTTCTGCTAGTCCCCTTCTTGGGTGTTGAAATGGATGGCTGGGCGTTAGAATTCTCGTGGAAGTCGGTGATGATGCGAGTTTAATATGGTTTTTAGACTAATTTGATGAGGTGGAGCGGGATTTCCTGTGTATATGATAAAGGGTTTAGAATGCAGGAAGACTGGGACATGGATAGTTTCGGGTTTTGTTTTCACGTTGTGATTTGTTCTTGCACTTGGGGCTATGATCAGGATTCGGGAAGTAGAGAGTAAAGGTTGGTTGAGAGTGAGGTGGGCAAGGCAACTCGTGAGACTGAGTTAAAAAGAAAGCAGCAGAGGACTGAGGGATGGTACTGTTCAGTGAATTGCAATGATAGACCTAACTCCTGCTTCGAAGGTTAGCTGGGAATGGTCAGTAGTCGGTGTTCGAGAGGTTAATTGTCGTGACGTTTTTTCTATCGAGATGGTGGCACGGAGCGCTCGGTTTTGGCTGATTGTTTTCAGACGTCTGGGGATTTTATTAGCCTTGATTGAAGCTGTTCTATGGTTTTAGCCAGTGACTACTTCTGGACTTGGAAAAGTCATTTTTTGTTTAATCCGTGTATTGCCTGTAAATTCAGCTCCTATGCCACATAAAGCATTACTTATTCGTATGAATAGCTTTGGGCTTTGGATGGGGTTTGGAATCGCTGAATGTAGGTATATGGGTTGGTACAAGTTTAATGACCCACTAATGACCTTCTACTTATAAATGTTGCAAAATTGAAGATTGATTGAGGATCTTCCTCCACTACTTTTGTTTGTGCAATACGAGGTTGCCAATTATAGTTGCTATACATCTTAAACCACAAGGTCTAATATTTCTCTTTCTTATTTGCAACCTACTCTATTAACCAAGGTGTTAGTCTACCAGCCCAAATAAAGAATCCTGGTGCCGATTCCTTGGTACACACTGAATGTTTGACCTTGTGCTCAGAGTAAGGATGAATACACAGAAATTCCCCTATATGGAACTAAGAAAACTTGTCCGAAACTATATGTATAGAATGTTTTGTTTGCAAACATTCATTTGACATGGAAGCATGATTTTAAAACACTTAATATTGGTGTTTAGTCGTTTCTTACTTTAACTAGCCATTTTGAAAACTTTAAGATAGTTTATAAGACTTAATTTGTCTAGTGGAGATTAATCTGGGGTAGACCTGTCTAATGCATTTCGGCAACAGAAGCAGATGAAAGAAGGTTGGTTCTTGATCTTGAGAATGTGCATCTAAAGCAAATATCGGAGAATGCTTCCAAAATAGCCAAGGTTTCTCCAGTTTGTATGCTTCATGAATTTGCCAAATGCATATCTCCTTAGTTATCTCAGTCTCAATTGATAGGTCAGGAGCTCTGATTTTTCATGACTGTCGTATCATCCATCTTTTCTCTCATCCTTCCTTTGAGTTGTTTACTATTTAGCAATGGGACTGCTAGTCAGTCGTTTATACCTGATTGAATTTGTCATTAAACAGTTTTTCAGACACATGATAGACCGTAACTAGCATTTACGTTCTCTGTCTCTGTCTCTGTCTCTGTCTGTCTCTCTCTCCATATATCCGATGCTGTGGGATCACTTAAATGAAATCACACCATGCAGATAATTTGGGAGGGTTTAACTTCATTAACAATCTGATCTTAGATATGTATTAATGCCTTTTCTATCTGCGCAAAATCTAGGGCGGATGAGGAGCCTGTTGATCAAAAGAAGTACTTTGAGGACTCTTGCAAGCCGAAATGCGTGAAACCTTTGCTCGAGTATGAGGTGAATTCTTACTGCCTTTAATGTTCTTAAAACATAGTGAGGACGTAATGTTCACTTATTGAAAATATATGAGTATGATATTCATTGTTAAAAGCTGGTCTAATTCATTTCAGATTATGTGCTTTTCTTTTTGCAATCGCTGTGAGAGTTTGATGTATGTCTGCTATCTAGCTGCCAAGTCGGTGCAATGAAAGTTGAATTATCTTTGCTTTAGCGGCTATTTTGTTGTCATCTAGTACTGACTGCCTCTTTTTTTTTTCCAATTGAATAGTTAATAGTTTGGATAATGCCTTATTTAATGAATATTGAGTAGGATGTCAGTTGGTTTAATTTGACAATTGGTCTTCAGGATTGAAAATGCTTGTCAAAGATCATCAAAGATGTTTAGTCAGTTGTCACAGACCTGTGCAATGCAATGGCTCAACTCTTTTCGATTGTAAGATGCTTTGGATGTGTTATTGAAGCACTAAAAGTTGTATTAATGCTTATGTGAGATATGATCTAGATCACAGATCTAAATCTATCCCAGTCACATTCATTTTTTGCAAGATGTGCTTGAGACTCTAAGATTTACATAATTGAGATTTTTTCCCGACCGATTAGCCATGGAAAGTGGTACTAAATGCCCTCTATGATTTCTGTCCCAGTCCTTAGCAGTCCCTTGCCTCAATCACTTAGATTTACATGATTGAAATTCTTTTCCCCTGATCACTTAGCCAGGGAAAGTGGTACTAAATGCCCCTCTATGATTTCTGTCCCAGTCCTTTGCAGTCCCTTGCCTTGATGAGGCTTAGTTTTATTTTCTTATTGAGTTTCTACCACTGAATCTCCATGAAATGAAATAGTCGACTCTACTCAGTGGGATAAAGCTTAATTCGTAGTTTTTCATTGTTATCGTTTCTTAACATCGGGAGGACTCTCGGAAGCCTGTGGTGCTAATTCTCATTCAATTGGGATTAGAAGTTTTAAGCTTTTGTTCTCCTCATTTCTCGTTTCCCATTGGCAAATGAATATCGTGCTACCTCATATAGGCGTGCATGAAGAGGATCCAAGGAGATGAATCAGGGCACAAGCACTGCACCGGGCAGTACTTTGATTATTGGTCTTGTGTGGATAAATGTGTAAGTACCCTTTTGGAGAATTCATGGTTAACTCGCATAAAAATCGTTTGTGGTCAACAGACAATGGCTGATTCAACTATGAAATTGCAGGTTGCTCCTAAGTTATTCCCGAAACTGAAGTAACCCAGGAGGCCCCCTTGTTTTCGTCATCTGTATTCCGGGATGTCTTTATAACTCTGGACTAGGGCTCGTGTTTGCAAGAACGCTCTTAGTCGTCTTCTACCTTGAGCGAGTAGCCGCTTTTCAGTCTCTAGTTGGAATAAAGCGAGAAATGGATTTTCTCATTCTTGAAACCAGGATCGCTCCATCATTGTCGACGAGATCGAACTCATTAAGGATGCGTTGATGGTTCATCTTTTTTTGAACATCGATTGTTTCACACTTTAACATCGTTATGATTCTTGTCTGTAGTCTTTGTATGCCGTGTGCTTTCCACCATAGCAGAGAATCAGCTGACGCATTAGGTTCGAGGAAGGCGGCATTTCTTGACTTTTCGTGGCGCACCAGCGGAGCGACGAAACTTTTGACGTTGTTGCCGTGTCACACCTTTCCCTACGCTGGGAAAAATTACGGAACCGGGTTTCGAAAAGTGGACATCCTATGTGGACAATTCCCCATGAAAGGAGTCCATTTACTTTTCATGCACCCGATGATAATGCCAAGGTCCTTTCTCAAAAGCTTTTGAGTGATTATGTGGAACGAGAGGAGCATGACGGACGCGAGAGATCGATTTTTTGAAAAAATAATTTTTAAAATTATTCATTTTTCATGAAATAAATAAATGCTAATAGACTCGCATGACTCGTTTGAGTATGTATTGTCAATGCAGTTGTGCTCTAGTTTCTAACGACAAATGCTGTCATTATGGTAGCGTAATATATGGGCAAAAAAACATATTAACATGAGGAATGGATACTTACGGCAATATCCATCATTACGACCTAAGGCGACCTTTTAATTTTTTGCCAACCACTCTACGTTGCAACAAATTTTCCTATTTTTATTTCTTGCTCATTATCTAATTTTTTTTCTCTAACATATATCAAATGTAGATCTCTTTGATTGTGCTAGGTTGACTAGAATTGACCTATTAAATTTAAATCAATGATGTGATAAATTGAAGGCCAACATCTAAACAAGCGGACCATATAATCGTTCACAAAGATTTTACACACCGCTCCACGGATAAATTCTGTTAAATCACGTTTGAGTATTAAAAACATGAATCTGTCGCCTTATATATCTTTCCTCTAACAAAATTCTAATACAAATCAGCGAGGGATTATAAGTAGAACGATAGTATCTTCACCTTCTTAGAGTATTCTTATTTGGGAAGGAATTTTGGACACTAAGTTTTAATAATACGTTCATCTTTTTTGCATGATGAGAAAAAAATTTAGGAGGTTATCTCTCAAAATGAATTCAAGTTTGATGTACCTCAGTTTGGACTGGAACGTATCAATTGCAAATGCATATGACTCGGGGATTTATTTCCATAAGAGATGAAACTGATAATTATTTTTCGGAAATTAATTTCTGCGACCATAATAAATAAATTATCGAAATCATATTTCCCGACTCTTTTTATTTACCATAAAAACAATATTATATATTGACTGCGACGCCTAGCCCCACCCAGCAGCCCTATATTTTCTCCTCTCTCTCTCTCTCTCTTTTCTCTTCAGTCTCTCTCTATCGTTTTTCTCAGCTCCTTTTCTCCACGACCTCCTTCGCGAAGGCTTCCACGCATTCTCTCTCCGCTCTACGCTGGACGCGTAAGATTCTGCGCCGCCGCGCTCTCCGCCGCACAGTCCTCCCCTCGACGAGCGCCGCGCGTTTCCGCCGCCGCCGCCGCCGCCGCCGCCGGGCCCGCGTACAGGTATTCGCGGGGCCTTTGTTTGTTCCGGACGAGAGAATCTTTCCTTTCCTTTCTTTCGGTCGCTCGTCGGGGTTTTGTGTCGTCTGATTTTTTTTCGATTTTTTTCCCTTCGCGTTTCGGTTCTGTGCTTGTTGATCCGAATTGAATGGATCTAGCTCGACGGTGTTCTTTTTTTTTTTTTTTTCCCTTCCGATTGTGATTTTTTGTTGATGATGGCTGCTCCCGGCAGGCGGCGTTTCTAGTCGGTTACCGATTTTTCTTTTCATCGGAACGTATTTGTCGAATTGACGTTGGAGGCTAAATCTCGATGGGGCGGAAGAAGCCTGCCACGCGGGACGAGGACAATCCGGTTCCTGCGGCCACTGGTAAGTCGAAGAAGAAGTCTGTCGTCATCGACGATGACGAGTACTCGGTTGGGGCTCATTTGTCTGAAGAACCGGCGGCTCAAGTTGAGGAGGAGAAGTTACCTGCTGCTGGCAAAAAGAAGGGTGTAAAGGGGGGAGGGACGGCTCGAGCGACGAAAGAGGAGGAGGAGGAGGAGGAGGATGATGATGTAGAGAAGGGGGTTGGAGAGGATGACGAGGATGTTCCGGCAATGGCTTTTGGAGGGAGAAAGAAAACGAAATCAAAGAAGGGAGGAAACAGTGCATTCTTGGCCTCGAATTTCGGGTTGCTTGGTGAGGAAGGTGAAGATAATGAGGATGTCTCTGTCGCATCTAGTGTGACTGGTGGTGGCGATAGTGATGATGCGGAGGACGAACCGGTCGTGAGCTTTTCCGGCAAGAAGAAGCCTTCTAAGAAGAATAGTAAAGGTGGCAGCTCGTATTCTTCTTCAGCTTTTGATGCCTTAAATGATCAGGATGGAGATGACGGGGAGGTGATCCACAGTGATGATGAGGCAGCACCTGTTATTGCTTTTACTGGGAAAAAGAAGCCCTCTAAAGGGAGCAAGAAAGGTGGCAGTGCATTTACTGCCTCGAGTTTTGGGGCTTTGGATGAGGGGCAAGAAAATGAGGACAACAAAGATGAGGATGATGAGGAAGACGTTGTTTCTATTACCTTTTCTGGTAAAAAGAAGAAGTCTTCCAAGCCCTCAAAAATGCAAAGCAATTCTTTTAGTACAGCCTTTCTTGATGAAGGTGAACAAGACGAGGAAGGGAAGAAAGACGAAGATCAAGATGAAGATGTTGCTGCTATCACCTTTTCGGGCAAGAAGAAGAAGTCTTCTAAGCCCTCAAAGAAGAGCGCGAATTTATTTAGTGCTGCCTTTGAAGCTGATGAGGATGATTCCCCTGTAGTGGAAGCTCCTAAAGCCATTGATGACTCCGTCGACGAAGATGAGAGTCTAGCTCTCTTTTTCAGGGAAGAAGAAACCTTCGAAGAAGAAGAGTAGCAATGTCTCTGATGTTGTAGAAGCACAGAAACCTGATGTACCACCGAATGATTTGGCAGGTATGTGCAAAAACTCCAAAATCTACATTGCTTATCGCTTGTCATAGTAGATATGCTTGTGTAGTTATATCCCATTGAAGCTTAGAGACTGGTTCTTGTAATACTTAGTTTTTTTTTTCCCCAATGACTTTGATATTTGAAAACAAATCACTAAAACAAGGAAAGGCTGAAATTCTGCCAATTAAAGAAGTTGCTGCCTACTTGTTTTACTTAGTGAATCAAATAGCATATAATGGTAAAGGTTGTATAAAATCTTTCCTACTTCATGAGAGAAAAGGTTAGCGGTACTTTTATATTAAATTTACTGAAGTGTGGTTACTTTTCCCTACTCATTGTCATGGACAAAGGAACATGATTTCCAATGTGATGTTTACCAGGTTTTAATTGATTCTAGTCAAAGAATATCATCTTCCTAAACTTGATTTTTTCTAGGAGGCATGTGCCTTGGCAGAGATTTGATGGGCTTTTGGAAACATAATGAAAGATTTTTTCTCCTATGATTGGCATAATTATATAGCCCCTAATGACATCCTTTACGTAGCCTCCATAGGATATTGCTCGCATAAATGGTTATGTTATTGTTCTTCCACTGTACAGTGTGGCACTTTTTGCTTTTTCGGAGTTTTTTTTAATGTTCTGCTTAGCAACGTTATTCTCTCTTGGATAAAAGTTAATTGTGTCGACAGTTTGATTTAAAATAGAATCTACTTCTGACTGTGGTACATACTGCCTCTATAGTGAGTAAGAAAACTGAAGATGCACCAGAAACTTCTAAGAACAAGAAGAAGAAGAAGAAAAGTGGAAGGACTGCTCAGGAAGAGGACGATTTGGATAAAATACTTGCTGAGCTGGGTGAAGCGCCTTCTGTATCAAAACCTAGTGAGCCACTGCCTGAAGAGGACAAAGCCTCTGTCCAGCCTGAGGCAGTTCCCCTACCGAACCTGCCGCCGAAAAAGAAGCTGAAGAAGAAAGTTTGGAATCTGCCGCAGCAAAGAAGAAGAAGAAAAAGAAGGAAAAGGAAAAGGAGAAGAAAGCAGCTGCTGCGGCGGCAGCTGCCACTGTTGCTGTTGGTGACATTAAAGAAGAAAAACTTGGGGAAGTAAAGACCGAAACAGCCGGTGCCAAAAAGGTTGATGCCAAGGGTAAAGCTGCTGACAAGAAATTGCCAAAACATGTTAGGGAGATGCAGGAGGCTCTTGCTAGAAGGAAGGAAGCTGAAGAGAGGAAAAAAAGAGAAGAGGAGGAGAGACTAAAGAAGGAAGAAGAGGAGCGACGTAGACAAGAAGAACTTGAGAGGCAAGCGGAGGAGGCTAAGCGAAGGAAAAAGGAAAGGGAAAAAGAGAAGCTTCTTAAGAAGAAACAGGAAGGCAGGCTTTTGACAGGAAAGCAGAAGGAGGAGGCTCGGCGGATGGAGGCCAGGAGGAATCAGATACTTGCTAATTCTGCAGGTTTACATATATCTACTGGAGAAACTGGCGGTGCCCCAACAAAACGGCCCAAGTATCAGACCAAGAAATCAAAACCAGCTCAGCACCAGGCAAATGGTGCTGCCCCTGTTAAAGAAGCACAGACTGTAGAATCAGAGGAAATTGTGCAGCCACCTGTGATCGCGGCAGATACAGTGGAATCGGAGAATGTCGAAGAAGTAGAGACAATGAGTGTGGAAGAGAAGTCAGAAGTCACTGATGCAGCTGAAGAGAATGGAATGGAGGAAGAGGATGATGAGGAATGGGATGCAAAGAGCTGGGATGATATTAATATCTCTGTCAAAAGCTCCTTTGCTGATGAAGAGGCCGACTCTGAGCCCGAACCGGTTACGAAAAAGGGGTTAAAGGGTGCGGCACCTGTGTCTCGTACTGCAGGTAATTTTACTCATTTTGCTGTTTGAGTTGAGTTATGATTCGATTTTCATTACTTCTGTTGGTGCCGCCTTATCTATTGAAATTCAATTTTGTAGCTGCTGCTGCTGCTGCAAAGTCAGCTGTTGCTCCCAAGAAGGCCATAGTTTCTGAGCCTGAAAAGTCCCAAGTAGTTGAAACGAGGAAAAGCCGGCCAGAAGCTGAAGTTATGGAGAAGAACAGGGGAAAAGGGGCTGCTTCTGTACCAGAAGTAGCTGTTTCTGATGCCACATTTAACCCAAGCGGCCACAACCTCCGTTCCCCAATTTGCTGTATTATGGGGCACGTTGATACAGGTAAGACCAAGCTTCTGGACTGCATCCGAGGCACTAATGTGCAGGAAGGTGAAGCTGGGGGTATTACACAGCAGATTGGTGCCACATACTTCCCAGCTGAGAACATAAGAGAGAGAACTAAGGAACTGGGAGATGCAAAGCTGCATGTGCCTGGACTACTGGTTATTGATACCCCAGGACATGAGTCATTCAAAAATTTAAGGTCACGAGGTTCCAGTTTATGTGACATTGCCATCCTGGTGGTCGACATCATGCATGGCTTGGAGCCTCAGACTTTAGAATCGTTAGAGCTTCTGAGGAATAAAAAGACAGAGTTCATCGTGGCATTGAATAAGGTGAGATTGTACTAAAAGCTTTTGAGCTAGATATAATTGCAATGCAGAAAGTCAATTTATCTTATTCACTATACAACTATTTTTTAAATTCTGCAGGTAGACAGACTGTATGGTTGGAAAACGTGTCGAAATTCACCAATTATGAAGGCAATGAAGGAACAAAACAGAGACGTGCAGAATGAGTTCAATATGAGGGTCACGCAGGTTATAGTTGTTTCCTACTTGTCTTTGTATGAATTAGATTCCCATCCTGGGGCTGTTAGATGCTTAACATTTTTAATTGAATGTCTTTCTTTGGATTCTAGATTATAACTCAGTTCAAGGAGCAGGGCCTAAATACTGAATTGTATTACAAAAATAAAGAAAAGGGTGAAGTTTTCAGTATTGTGCCCACAAGTGCTATTAGGTATGTCATTTTCCTTTATACTTTCACTGTAGTTGCTGATCATCTATTATTCATTTGTGATGTCTTACTTTCTTTTATGTTGACTAACATCTTGACATGGTACAGTGGCGAAGGAGTCCCAGATTTGTTGCTGTTACTGGTTCTCTGGACTCAGAAGACAATGGTTGAAAAATTAACATTTAGGGATGAAATTCAGGTCTGTCTCATTTTCCTCATCCTCTTGTTCAATTTTTGGGGAAAGTTCAGCAGAAGAACCTGACCCTGTGTTCAAATTACTTTCCAGTGTACGGTGTTGGAGGTCAAGGTGGTTGAAGGCCATGGAACAACTATTGATGTTGTTCTGGTTAATGGCGTGCTGCATGAAGGAGACCAAATTGTTGTTTGCGGCTTGCAGGCATGCATCCATATGTTGACCTCTTGTTGTACTTCTTGTTGATTCTGACAGCTTTGAAGTTCTAACAAGTTACCTCCTTCCAGGGGCCCATCGTCACTAATATTAGAGCTTTGTTGACCCCCCATCCGATGAAGGAACTTCGTGTTAAGGTGAGCTACTATTTTGACTCTTTATTGGATAGCGGGTATTGCATTGCAGCATACATAAGTATAATTCATACTTAAAACGTTAAATTGAACTTAGGTGAATTCTGTAGAATGAAACATTGTTGCTAAATTTAGCCAATAAGAATTCATGTAGGACCATGAATTTGTGAACTTCTTGCTTGGCCTCTTCTTTTAAGGAGTGTGCAATATTAGTCTCCATTTTAGCATGTGTACCATGTGCAGTCAAAGCATAGGGTTGGGTAATGCCAAGTGATAATAATCACTTTTTCTCACTGAAACACAAATAGCAAAATTGCCCTAAAGCGTAGGGTTGATATTAAGAAAGTAGGGGGCAAGGAGTCTAAAGAAGATAGAATGTGTAGGAAACTGCGTAATTCTAATAATTATGCTTTGATGTTTTGGGTGAAAAGATAAAAGTCAATCTTCTTGAGCTGATATTAGCTTTTGAGTTCATATGCTAATTAAAGTCGAGGGAGGGGCGATAAGGACCTCTGAGAGCCTCGTACTTGTGAAGATGAGTTGAGTTTTTTTTTATAGGAATAGTAAAAAAGATATACTAAATGATAAGTTTGTGATTATCTTGTATCTCTCATAAGAAAATCTCAACAAATGTCTTACTGATATGTCTGATTAACACTTTATTCAGGCAGTTGCACTCTTGAGTTGGAATTTATGAAATGAAAGATGATGGAGGCTATTTTTGGAGTTATAGATGAGCTGACATTTTATTGTGCAATTAAGAAATTTTTAATGGGATTTCCTGTGTGTTTAAAATGTCCATTGTCCACCGTCAGAGTGACAATGTGACAGGTTCAGATTGTTGTCGAGGTGCAAAAAAGAGTGTTCGCTATGTAAAGTTGCACTGCTTTTGGAGGGTACAAAATTATGGGCCTCACCCCATGTACCTAGAAAGATGATGCGGTCCTATATGGCACCTTTCACTGTGTGCTGTATGTTGAGTTCGCATGGCTTGTCAATGATAATGGGAAGGAGGTGCCTAAATTTCTTTTAATCCTGAGATATTCTTTACAACCTTGGAAATTCAGGTTGAAATAATAATTTGGATTCTGAGATGAGATGTTTGGTCGTTAGGTTCTTGTGTATATGCTATTCCCCATTGAGCTAGATGATCTCATATTTAATAGCAGTCAGTAGGCATAGATGTCCTGTCTACGGTTCAGATGTTGCTTAAAATGCAAATTCGATTGATCAAAATGGATGAGGATGCATTAAGATCACACTAAATGGAGTGAGAAGTGGATTACGTGGATGGTCATTTTTAGAAGAATCCCAAGAAAGAGAGCTAGGTACTAATCATAACCATGCCATTGGCTAGAAACTCTCTTAATAAACCTGGATTTAGATCAGAACAACCCCCCCCTAAACAAAAAAACCTGGACTTAGATCAACTGGGTTAAGTCATGAGCTTGAGTGCCCCTTATCGTGTCAACTGTATATCTTAAGTAGGTGTTTTGTTGTTAGTGTCCTTTATTTTAATTTCATCCTTTGCGATTTCTAAGTATTTTCTGGCTTTGATATACCAAAGATGACAGTCGTACTGTGTCCTTTTGGAACTGTTACTGTTTCCTGCTAGTTACAGGTCCAACTATGCATTGGTTGATACTGGTGCTTGTCTAATTTCAGGGAACATATCTGCACCATAAAGAAATCAAAGCTGCTCAGGGTATCAAGATCACTGCTCAGGTTATTATTTCCTCATTTTGTGGAAATTAAGGCTAATACCAAGCAGGGTCACATTTGTGCTCTTGTTCCTTCATTGAACCAAACTTTTCAATCTTGTTGGTATTATCCTAACTTGCAATCAGTAATGACTTGTCAACTACACTGTTGCAGGGTCTGGAACAGGCTATTGCTGGTACTGCTTTATATGTGGTGGGACCTGATGACTTTTTGGAGGATGTGAAGGATTTCGCTATGGAAGATATGAAATCTGTTATGAGCAGGACCGATAGAAGTGGTGAAGGGGTATGTGTACAAGCATCTACACTTGGTTCTTTGGAAGCATTGCTGGAATTTTTGAAGTCCCCAGCAGTGAGTATTCCTGTCAGCAGTATAAGCATCGGTCCTGTCCATAAAAAGGATGTGATGAAAGCCAGCGTAATGCTTGAAAAGAATAAGGAATATGCCGCAATCTTGGCTTTTGATGTCAAAGTGACTCCTGAAGCTCGCGAACTGGCAGATGAAGTGGGAGTGAAGATTTTTACGGCAGATATCATTTACCACCTTTTTGACCAATTTAAGGCTTACATTGACAACATTAAAGAGGAGAAGAAGAAGGAAGCTGCTGACGAGGCAGTTTTCCCATGTGTTCTCAGAATTTTACCCAACTGTGTTTTCAACAAGAAGGACCCAATTGTTTTGGGGGTTGATGTTCTCGAAGGGATTGCAAAGGTACTGTGAAGTTATATGCGAACTTCTTAACATAAAGAAATGCTGTCTGTGTTTATGTAAGTAGCTATTGCTGTTGGAGAATTAGGAAATAATCATGTGTAAGACATGAATGTAGTATATGAATTTACGCAAATATAGTGAAGGATTTGACATGATCAAGGGAACGAATGTTTCTCCTTTTCCCTCTCTTCTGATTTATCATATAGGCATGAGTTAGCTTAGATTTGACATTATTTGATCCATGAAAAAGGACTGTATTGAGATTTGTGAATTGCATTGTTGTCTTAAGTTGATATCAATTTCTACAGATGAAGCAATCAATTGAGTTTGTCAAATCGTTTGTGAACCACTCATAATGTTATATACCTCCTTTTTCCCCTTTGGACCTAATCTTTGCAAAGAGCAGGTTTTTGAGAAGAATACCGATCCTTATGTTATGCATATGCTTGTAGATTGCATTTAGATAAACCCCTTTCCACATTTAACTAAATTTAGCTACTCTTGACCATGGGATGATTATTTGGGGAAATTTCAGTGCGTAGCCTCATGTAATTGGCTATGTAGCATTCTTTGATGTGCTATTGTTCCTTTCCACAGGTTGGTACTCCAGTTTGTATTCCACAGAGAGAGTTCATTGATATTGGTCGCATTGCCTCAATTGAAAACAATCATAAACCTGTTGATATTGCGAAGAAAGGCCAGAAGGTTGCCATGAAGGTACAGTTTTCTAAGTTTAGTTTCTTGTTAATTTTGAAATCCTTTGCTAGTCTGGGTTTATTTCTACTGAATGTGGTATTAAGGAGTGGTTTAATTTTGAGAAGACAACAGTTTTCTGATTTGGGCCATGAGGAGGAGCCCTGGAAACAAACCTAACTCATCTTGACACAGGACTTCTGAGTATACACTTAAGCATCATGTTGTAGGCTGCAGCTTTGGAATTGTCCTTGAGTGTCTGTGCACATCTGGGCATTCTGAATATGGATTCTAGTCTGTGTATTAAACATGCAAGCGGTTCTATTTCAGATTGTTGGCTCAAATCCCGAGGAGCAGCAGAAGATGTTTGGCAGGCATTTCGACATGGAAGATGAGCTTGTCAGTCACATCACAAGGAGGTCAATTGATATTCTCAAATCGAATTACAGGGTAAATCTGGATTAAATTTACATTTCATTAGCTATGTTAAGTGATAGCTGTGGCTTAGCTTCTAGCTCCTGTGGGCAGGATGACTTATCCATAGAAGAATGGAAGCTGGTGGTGAAGCTGAAGAACCTTTTTAAAATACAATGAGACCAGTAGATTGATGGGTTTGTGAGAACCTCCCTTTTCCATATCAGGGGCTTGTACGATGCGCCTTTTCTGATCGAGGATTGGGAAGTGGATATTGTTCAGTCCGTTGAACTTTTGAGGTAAAGCTTGATGAATGAACCCTATGTGAAGAGGGAGGAAGGGGGAGGGCTCAGCATCAGTTCGTTCTACAATGAGGAAGTCCCTCTGTTATCCAACCGACTTGTGTTGGTTCTTGAGCCGAGTCATCTCGATTTATTTTTTCCTTTAGCATCTATAGTTTGTGATTTTGAGAGAAATCCAAAGTCCATATACAGTGAGTGCCCTTGTGCGGCGCCCAAGTGCTGAGAATAATCACGTAAATCTGTCAAGATGCACGCGACTTCTCTGGCAGTTTTTCACCTTTTGTCACCCACTTTGTAACAGTTTTGGTTTACGTTACTTTTGAATGTGCGATCCATCGTTCTTTCATTTTATTCACGGATATATAGACTATGGCTCTGATGTTTTGCAACTTTTGCTGTCATCTGCTGCAACATCTTGTGTAGGACGGTTGTTTTCTTTCACGAGTAACACTGAATGGCATCTGCGGATTAAATACATTAGCCTGGATTAGTCGATTTCATCACTTGAAATGTGGTCGAGCTAGTGGGCTGGTTCGATCCGATTGGAAATGTAGGCCGGTATGTTCATTTGAGACCCAGCACATGATTCGTAACTTATTTCCGCATCGAGATCCTCTAAAATCTCGGGGTTTTCCCTATTCCAAGAGTCTGGTACTAGCGAATGACAATCTCGCTGGCTTAAAAGAAAAGTAGGATTAAAACATATGGGTCTCCAAATTATCTTCGCCCTCGAGGGATAAAAATAGGAAAAACGCGGCCAAACGTGATCCACACCCGGAGAAAATATCTCGAGCGGGACTTACCATGAGTGAGATTGGTCATTACGATCGGTCGAGTTGATTGACACAATCTTGAGGGACCTTAAATATACCGATATGTTTATGCTCCAATGTTAGCCGACTTGGCTTATGATGTATTTTCTGACGTGATCTATACAAGTTTAAGATCGTCGTTGACAAACAAATCTTTTACTATGTTGATTGTCTTCGGCTTATGGATTACTATAGCTTCTAAAAATTGACACATTGAATAAATCATCCGTTAGTTCACGTGTATAAATTTTCGGGTTGATGTATGACACCGGACCTCATGATTCTCTCTGAAGTAATGCGACCCAAACCAACTAGTTTTCGGTTCAAGCGCCCAAGAGAGAGAGAGAGAGAGAGAGAGAGAGTGAGAGCTGAGCATAGGGAAAATTCTAAAAGGGGATCCGAAGTACTCTATTTTTCTCAAATAAATGTTCAAAGTGGATCTCGTTTTAAATACGAACTAGAAGTACCACTACTTTCTCAAATAAGGGCACGGAGTAAATGTTGTTTTAAATGAGAACCTAAAATAGTTACATTTGTTTCAAATAAGGACCTGACTTTCCGATGATTAAGAGTATTTTTGTCATTTGTCATTTTTTTCCCTTTTCTTACTCTTTTTTTTTTTTTCTTCTAGTTCTTCTTCTTCCTTTTTGTCGGTGGCCGGCCAGCCACCGGCGACACCCACGGAGGGCTAGGTGAGGGTCGCCTTAGGCGGCAAGGACCACCTACGCGGCCACGGGTGAAGGATGGCCTTGCACGGGGGCCATCTGCGAGGTCGGCCCGCGCCGGCCCTAGGCGAGGCCACCCTCACCAAATTTGGCAAGGGTTGATTGCGGGCGAGGCCGGCCCTTACCAGGGGCCGGCTAGGTCACCTAGCCCTCACTGGCCACGAGTGAAGTCTGGCGAGGGTCGGCCTCGCTTGGGACCAGCGAGGGTTGATCTCGTGGATGGCCCTTGGGTGAGCGTCGCCACACCCAAGTGAGGTCGTCCCTCGCCTGTGGTCGGCGTGGGTGGCCCTCGCCTAGCTCTCTGTGGGCATCGCCGGTGGTGGTCTGGCCACCGGCGAAGAGAAAGAAGAAGAACTGAAAAAAAAAATGGAGAAATGCCAAATGATGAAAATAACCTTGATCGGTTGGTAAATTTAGTTGGCCGCGATCGGTGAAGTTGGGTCTTTGTTTGAAACAATCAAAACCACTTCAAGTCTTTATTTGAAATAACCAAAATCACTTCATATCTTTATTTGAATTAAAGTCCACTTGAAGCTTTATTTGAGAAAAAAATGTCACTTCGGATCCCTTTTTGGAATTTTTTCCTTGAGCATATGAGAAAAAGGGAATAATAGGAGAAATTGATAATTAAATAAGCGCACGGACTTACTTTTGACCTTGCATTTACTTTGTCCATTACATACGGAACCACTAATCACAACAGAACAAGGCTAAGCAAAAGTAATTAACAGGACATAACTCTTAATATGAGGAAAGAAACTCCCACGTATTGATGCGCATACGAAAAGGGTGTCTGTTCTTCAGAGAGCATTTGCACCAATCAGCTTGGTCAGCCCGAAGGTTATTGCCATGGCCAACCAGCCCCCGATCAACACCCTAAGTGACGACCTCAAGACTGGCGCCTTTCCCATGACCGCCCCGACCCACCCGAAGGCCACGAGCGCGACGGTGACTGCCGCGATCACAGCCCCAAGCCTCGCCCTATAGCTTCTTATGAAGGAGGCTGCCAGTAGCGGCACCATGGCCCCCACGGAGAAGGAGAGAGCTGAGGCTGAAGCAGCTTGCAATGGATTGGGCAAGCACTCTTCCTCTCCGTTGTCACGGTCTCCTTCTTTGTCCATTTGTCCGTCGGCGGCCCTTTCCTTGTCCCTCTTCATCTGGGCCAACTCTATGTCCAGTTGGGAGTACACGGACACGAACTCCCCTATGGCCATGCTACACGCCCCGGCCACTAGGCCCGCGAAGCCGGTCAGGATCATGGCCTTGATGTCCTGCTTTACTGCGCCAACGCCCATCATGAGTGACGCGGTCGACACGAGCCCGTCATTCGCCCCAAGGACCGCGGCCCGCAGCCACTGCGACCGCTTGGAGTAGTCAAACTCCACCTCCGGGCCCTCGAGTTGCACCGATGTGATGGCGTCGCGGGGGTTAGGGAGAGTGAGCTTAATGTCATTGGGAGAGGAAGAGGAATGGTTGGAGGCCATGAGGGATGCAGTTGCAAAGCTGTTTTGAATGACTTGGGATGACTCTAAATGTTCTGGTGAAGAGGAAGAGAAGGATTTGAGAAGAGGAAGTGTGGAGGGCACACGCCGGTAAGGGGGTTATTTATGGTGGGGGAAAGGCCAACTTGGTGGAGGAAATGGTGGGGTATGCTCACTAACATACAATACGATACAAAAAGTATTTCTTTTTCTCTATATTCCAAAAGCTACACTAAAATAAGAAGCTCAGCCATCACTTGCGACTCTCCGTTCAAGAAAATGTGGCTGATGCAGAAGCAGACTATCTTCAGCAAAAACGGACTTCATCGGACTTTCCATATATGCTGCTCTCAAGCTCATGAGCATTCAAAGCGATGAGAGGTCAGCCTCTTTTTCGGTGGTTGAGCAGTTTGAGTTTGATGTCCAGACACGCATAAAGGAGTAAAATCCGGGAGGACATTACTTAGCTCGGCAGACAGACTTCTTTAGTATAAGCCGGACCCCGCCCAGCTCTCCGAGCTCATTCTCGTGGTGACGCGGTCTCAAATCTCCGATGTATATCCACGGTACCCGAGTAGGCACAATTTCCGCACCAACGTGATGCGAAGTCACTCCTATGTGTTCTAAATCATGACCGGACTTGCGATAAAACTCTTCACCTATGAAACGAAACACAAAACATATAATTTCGGAACATCAAACCCTTCGGACGATAGGATGCCTTCTACGCTCTCGAGCAAACTAATGTTACAATCGCCGCTCGTAACTAAAAACTCCAGCTTATCTGCAGAAAAAGATGAAACCGAAAGGCGTGACCTTGAGACTCCGAGAGAAGATGATGAGAACTGGGGAAGAGCGAAAGTTATGGAGACATGAAATGAAAAACAAAGGCTTTGGTGGGCGCTTGATATCTATCAATGGAGATCAATGACAGACCGGGGCGTATTATCATCTTTAAAGACATCAACAGCGACAGGGATGAGAGCCAAACGTGGTTTTTAAGACAGGTATTAGCAGATTATCAGTTCATGAATAAAGCATGAGTGTTGTTTTGCCCGACAAAACCAAAGGGGAGAGAACGAGGAGAGTGATTCTCGTTTAGTAAACGAAACTTCAGGCGTTTCGAAAGTTTCGGTTTTTTTTTTTTTTTTTTCTTTTGGCCTGTTCTTTTCTCTCTCTCTCTCTCTTTTCCTTCTTTCGAATTCTTTTGCAGGGTTTGTGCAGTTTGTTAGCATTTTCAGATAACGTATGTCACCGTCGTAAATTGCATTCTAGTAATGCCTATTTGGACAAGAAAAATGATTTTCAAAGTAGATATTCGAGGGCGGTGCATGAAATATAATTCATTTTCACAAGAATACCATGTTTACGGGCTCCAACAATTTTAAGGGATTCAGTTGAAGCATCTAACATGAGAATAACGAGGATATTGTTGAATAATATAACTGGACAAGAAAAGAAGCATTCAAATTGTCGTTGATATTTTCCTACCTTTTCAAGTTTGAAACCCCATAGTTGCCCCAGATCTCAAATCTCTCTTAGTCGTCATCATAAATTGCATTATAATAACATCTATCTCGACGAGAAAAATGATTTTCAAAGTAAAATGAAATATAATTCATTTTCACGTATATACCATGCTTATGGACTCTTAATAATTTTAAAGAATTTAATTTAAGAATCTAATATGTGAATGACGAGGATATCATTTAATAATATAACTGAATAAGAAAAGAAACATTCAAATCGTCATACATATTCTCTTACTTTTTCAAGTAAGAGAGTCAAAAATGTGTCCAGGATCTCAATCTCTCTTTAGTCAAGAATCTCTTCTTTTTTCTAGCGGGCACTTGAACTTTTGACCATGCTTGGTTCAATTTTGAAATCCAACCACAACCCATAGTCCGCTCACTCCGCTTGTCATTTCTTATGCAAGAAGGCCAAGATTGAAAGCGATCATAGTTTATATTTTATATGTACAACCAATGGAATGTTCAAAGGACACTTAAGGCATATAACGTGGCTATTGTTTTAGGTCCTACGCCAGCCAATTTAATTGCCAAATCAAACCATAAAATTCAAAAGGGAAGCCAACAAGAATTTCAATATACTTTTATGATATCAACCCAAGATCTCCATATCTTGATCCTTGTAATTAATTAATAACTCATACACCTAATCCCCTTCTTTTTCCTTCCTTTTGTTGCCTTTTTCGGTGTTATCTCTTGAAGTTTATAGCTAGCCTCGTCTCTTTTCGTATGGAGAGACCAAGCTCGCAGTGCAGATGCTACTTGTTGTCATCGAATATCTCGCGACTTAATGCGCGTGTGATCAATGCAAAGCTCCTTCTTTTCGATGTTGCATTTTAGACCGACACCAGCAAATCAAGTCCAGATAGTAATTATAACTATAATAACAACAACCGCAATTGTTAGAAGTATAGTCATATTATCTTTTTGTTGTTTTTTTTTGTTGGGGAGGGGGCAATGTCTCTGGGTCCCTATCCTCATCACACCATAACACATAAAGAATTGTCTGGTGGACAACACACGTCTATCTTTCTTTTATCCCCCATCCAAGTTTAGACCTAATTTTATGAAGTAAAAAGTCACAATAATGGTGTCTGATGAGGAGAGCACTCAAGCCTACGAGAGATCCGAGAGCGACAGCCAGAAAGATACATTACTCAGTGAGAAATGGGAGTGTGCATTCCACACGAAATACCACCAACTCCCAAGTTCCCCATCATCGAATGCATTAAAAATGCTTTTGCTTTGTGCGTGACGTTCCTGTTGATTGGGTGCACCTCCATCCTTTTCGTACGTGCTTATGCCACTATGATGAACCCCCCCATCATCACCGGTTTGGTTGTGTTGCGTCCGATCATGGCTTTGGGTGTCTGCTGATCCTCTTATAGGAATTTCAAGCGTTTGAGATGACTTTGTGCATGGGGAAGTGAAGTGACGAGTTTGTTCTGTGAATCAAACCGAGTGTCGGTAGCAGCTGCGATCTGTTTTAGATGTCGGAACTTTTCAGCGATGGAATTTAAGCTATGCAGACTTAGGATTTGAGGTAAGCAAGACGACGTCAGAAGATTTGCAGAAGCCTCGAAGGGTTGGGAGTACGGACAGCGAGGGTCCTCGGGATGTAAACAATCGAGAAAAGGGTTTGTACAAATGACACACGTGTTGATCCTCATCGTTCAAGGTTTAAAAACAAATCGCCCTCCTTGCTCGTCATCTTGGAGTCACCCATAGTTAGTACGAGCCCGCGTACTGTGGTAAGTGATCGATATGGACGGGACGACGAGCTTGTTCAGATTGCCACATCATATGGGAATCAGTCGGATGTTCGAAGAATTTTGGATCAGATCAAGAAAGCCGCCACCAACGACAGTTTGTCAATGATAAGTGGAGATAGGAATGAGTAAAGCAGGGATGAGACGTTAATGCTTTCTTCACTACTGAATAAAGAATCATTGGTGCCCTACTTCTTGGGAATTAACGTCATTTTAGACAATGGTGGGGATGAAGGTAAGGCAATAAGTCTGGTGCACTGAATGCCCTCTATTGTGTGAATTTCACTGTGAGACTCGTCAAATCTAAATGTTAAGAATAAATTATGAACGTGGGTTTGAAATCTTATTTAAAGAGAAATGCTATCAAAAAAGAAATCTCAATATGTAAACACTATGTGTTAAAGAACTCATTGCACCGATCACATTTGATTAACAAACAAAGTTACAGGTCACGCTCTTATTTAAGGAGAAACGCTATCAAAAAAGCAATTGTGATATGTACACACTACGTGTCAAAAGAATACATTGCACAGATCGTATTTGATTAATGAACAAAGTTGCAGATCACGATCTTAACAATTGTTTTATTTTTGAGTACTGAAAGTCCATCAAACCGAATCTTGTGTGTATATAGAAGCTCTGAAAAGAACACAAACATAAATCTTTTGCCTCTCTTCCTCGACGTCTAACGTCCTTAGATGCCTAGGGCTACACATTTAGCTTGATAAGGTGAATTGGTTATATGGGTATGCTCACCACTTAACATCCCGTGGATCGGAAAATTTCTAACACGTAAAAATTTTATGAGATAGATTCGTGATCTCTGGCGACGAAAAGGTAGTTCCTTATTAAAGGCTGAGAAAAGAGCCGTGTTTGTGGAATAGCATATCCATCTTAATATCCATGAGTTTGTTCCGTGACTCCTAACCCCTTCATGATATTGGAGCAAGTGTCATGCACATACATGCACACCTACATATTCTTACATCTATCTCTCTGAAGATTCGATAGAATCTCATCTGCTTTTATTCAACTTTTGATCCTGTCGGGTCTATGGAGCACCTTATAGCTATTGGTAGACATTAGCTTTATGGTGACGGCACGTAAATATGATAGTGAAATACCTAAGCACAATAGGAAAGCCTGCCTCAGTAGATTCACAGGATCTCTCGTGTTCACGAAAACATGGCATTCACTAATTAGGTACCCTTCTTTGGTCCATTCGCAAACAGAAAATCATCGAGTTACTAGATATAGCCCAAACATGTTGACTCTGGATTTGTCCATGTCGACGTAATGTTATTTCGAATCGTCCTTAGATCGAGAGGACGTCGGAATCCGTTTGATGTTATTGTAAATATTCAAATCAATAGAAGCCGAGGTGCAAGCCGATGACGCATCGACGCGGTGGTGTTAGTGTCCCCTCTGCTGCAAACAAAACAGAAAGTGGTGGAGAACTACACGATATGACCGAGCGCATGCCTTAGAATTACGCAAAGATCTCTTCTAGTGCAATTCTGAGACGATGGGATTGTTCCAAGGACGAGAGGTGAGGAGAGGAGAGGAGATATGAGCATTTCCGAAAGCCACTAGAAAAAACCCCACTTGAAGACAATAATTACGGGAACACCACTTGAAAAATGGGGTACCAATTCCCCAAAAATGACGTGCATATATCGTATGTTGAGGAGAATGGAGGTTTAGGGGAAGAAATAGGTGGGAAAACCGTCTGAGGTGGGAGACCCAGCAATTTCACCCCCATATTCCCTTTTATCGGAAGACAAAGATAAATAGGAAATTAGAATACCTCACGGTGGTGAAGGTAGACACCACGTCAGGACTTCGGCTCTAGCTACTACCAAATAGGTAGGTATAGTAACCTCCCGTGCTTAGAGTGAGTGAGAGTGGGTGAAAGGCCTACTACGGAGCTAGCACGCCTTACGACACTATTCGCAACCACAGGCTAGCTTCGTACCCTCGGTTACGAACAGTGCCGGTTCAAGTGTTGAATCATATGCAAGAAAAACAAAGGTGAAACAAATATGGATACATGCAAAGGAAAAGCTTGGGGAACATAGGGAGGACCATTTCCTCTTTAGCAACCCTTCACTCAAGAAACTATCACACGAGATTCTTAAAAAAAACATTAACCTTGCGAAACGCGATTATCCAAATAGTGGGATTCCAAGTACTCAAACGAGCAATTCAATTGTTTTTCCAGTTTTCCTTCCACCATTTTTAGAAAACCCAACTTGAAAACTTAAACTGACAGGCGGAAGGAAGTCATATGTTTGTAAATAGCATTTAAATCTTATAACCAAGCGACGTAGTATGTTTGAATTTTCTCTTTTGGAGAATTAAGCTTGTGAGGAAGTAAGAGAACGATGGCAATTGGGTGGGCTGGAGCAGCGCGTCGCATCCCCTTTCTTCACTTCGTGATGGTTGATGAGGTCCTTATGTTTGCCCCAAAGCAAATTTCTATGGCCCAACCTCGCCATCGCAAAGGCATTGTGGTCTCGTTTACCTTGTTCGTCTTGTAATTCAAGTGAATTGATTTAAACATTCTCCTTTCTCTTTTTACTTAAATTGATACTAATAGATGAAGAGAAGTCACATGCATATAAAGAGCATAGAAACCTTAAAGCCAAGCTACATGATATATTTCAACATTCTTCTTTCTCTTCTCGAGAGTTGGCTCGCGAGCAAGTGCCTTGTTTCTCCACGCACGTCAATAACATAAGCGGTGGATACCCTCTAAGAAGCATTCACAAAGAGAGAATGAGGGCCTCGGGAGCTTTAACTTCTTCGCAGAAACGGCAACGGGGGTGGGCCGGAGAATTCAGAGCGTCGTGGATTTTCTATCCCATGAGCAATTGATGTCGAATGGGCACTCCCCCGGTTCCCACTGTGGGCCTCCGCTAGTCCCATCACAAATACACAGAGGCCCATCGATTTTCTACCCAGAAAGGCCCAACCCACGAACCACCCCCATCCGCGCAAAGGCCCAATGGGCCGAGGGCGTATACACGGTTCCCCTTCCTCGCGCGATATCTACGTCTGTCGGTAAACACCGCGAGCTACTCCGGCGGGTCAACACCTGCAATCATGACGGCGACTTCGACCGCAGCGCACCATCGACAGACCACGTTGAGGTCGCCGCTCGAATCGATTGCTCCCGGGGAAAATCGAAAGGACGCGAGTGGCGCCTCCTCCCGCGCCCTTCCCTCTCCCCGCTTCTTCTTCCTCCCCCTCTCCCATCCACCGCAAAAAAAAAGAAAGAAAAAAAAAATAAAAATCTCCATTATCTTACATGATCAGCAATGCGATTTGATTCGCCACTGCTGGCTCCGGATTTTCGAATGCGGTCGTTTTCGGAGAATTCGGGGGGAACCGCAGACACGACCCCGATTGAGAGGATGACCGCGGGATGTGACTGCGCATCCTTCTCCATTTGTTTTGTTTGGAGAGATGACTGTCGGGAGGGCTCGCGGGGAATCTCCGGAGGGAGAGCAGGAGCGTTGATGTGGCGGTACCACCGCTCCAGGGAGAGGGACCGAATCGGTATTAAATTATTGACGGTTGTTAGCGGGATTCGGTAGACGGACCGATGGACTAGGTCGTGTCATCGTGATGATATTATTGTTGGTTTCGCTTTGGATTTATTGCGCTTTTTGTTTTTCCCTTTCGGAAAAAGGGAGTGATGCATAATAATTGGCAAAAAGGGTGCCTCGTGTCGTTTACCACATCGAAATCCTAAGATTATGTAAACTCTTTATCACCTTTTATACATTCGAGATTTTACAAATTATATATAATTTTTCGGTTATGTCTTTATGGTTTGTGGCCTGCGTCGTTGCGCGATTGTTAAATTTAGTGCGATGTCTAAGTTTCGAGTACATGGGTCCGTCCCCTATTGTTCACAAAGTAGATTAAAAATTAGTGAAACCCCAAAGCAAGCAAATTAGTCAAAGCCAAAGCAGATTAAAATAAAAAAGAGAAGAATAAAATAAAATAAAAAAAGGTTTTTTTTTTTTTCAAGGGTCTAGAGAGGGAGGGGGGTTCAATCATACAAGCGTTCTCACTTCATTATCACCATCCCATCATCCCATCGTCTTTTTTAATTTCGCTCATTTTGTCAAAGTCCATCAAAACCATCTCCTACGCCACACTTGTCCCCTTCTCTCTCTTTTTTTCTCTCTCTCCCTCCGTCGTCGATCCCTCCTCCGCCGCCCGACCACCGCCACCTAACTTCCCGCCGGCGGGGCCCGCCCCCCCCCCCCCCCGATGGCCACGCCGCCGCAGTTCTCCGCGAAGCCCCCGCTCATGGCGGCGTCGTCGGCGGCGGCCGCGGCCATGGACATCATCGACCAGATGCCGGACACCCCGCAGCGCCACGCCTCGCACCACCGCCGGGCCCACTCCGACACCACCTTCCGCCTCGACGACTTCCTCCTCTTCGACGCCTCCGACCTCGACCTCTCCGGCCTCGACCTCCCCTCCTCCTCCTCCGCCGCCACCACCCCCACCCCGTCCCGCGGCGGCGGCGCTGTTCCTGGCGCTGCTACTGCCGCTGCCGCCACTTCCATGGCGGTCGACTCCGAGGACTCGTCCTCCAAGCCCTCGCCCCCGATCAACCACTTCCGGAGCCTCTCCGTCGACTCCGACTTCTTCGAAGGGCTGAGCTTGACCGGCGCCGGCGGTGGGGCCGGCGGCGACGAGAGATTCGGCGCCAAGTCGGCCTCGGCGGCCTCCGAGAGGAGGACGTTCCACAGGCACAGCAACTCGATGGACGGATCTTCGTCGGCGTCGTTCGAGCTCGATTCCTTGATGATGAGTGATGCTGCGAAGAAGGCCATGGCTCCCGACAGGTTGGCCGAGCTGGCCTTGATTGATCCTAAGAGAGCTAAAAGGTGCGCTTTAAGCTCTTTGGGTGTGCTCTCCTTTCTCTTAGCTTTGTATTGACTTCCGGTCTTTCAATGTATGAGCACATGCCAAATTATTTGCATTTGTCTGTACGAAAGTTGCGGTTACGTGATTCTCGATCTTATGGTTCGACCATATCTGGTTTCGAATCGTAGCATCGGAAGTTAGAAAACCTGGTAATTTGCGTTCTTGCGCCTTCGACCTTGCTTCTTTGCAGTTTTTTATTACGGCAGTTGGTGCCGTTGTGCTGCAAATGATTGGAGATAGTTTTGAAATCTTTGTTTCCTACAATCATTAACAGTCTAAATTGAACTGTTTCTTAGAGCAAAATCGAAAGCTTGTCGAGTTTTAGCAGTGAATATTTACTTTTATCACTCTTATGTTGTACTCAAGGGGGTTTATCTGGGTAAATTACTTTCTCAAATTCTCTCTTCCTTACTGGATTTATTCATGTCGAGTAGGATTCTTGCGAACCGACAGTCTGCGGCACGTTCTAAGGAGAGGAAGATACGATACACAAATGAGCTTGAGAGGAAGGTGCAGACACTTCAGACAGAAGCAACCACGCTCTCTGCTCAGGTCACGCTGCTACAGGTATGGAGGTTGGCTTTCTGTTGTTGAGGTGGAGGGGGAATATGGGTTTTGGGGTTTATCTAACTCGGTGGCCTGGCTTCTTCTTAGTCAAATCCTACCATTGTTTCACCACACTTGAATCTTCTCTTACAATTTGATTATATTCTACTAGAAGGAGGTGAATAAAAGAATTACCCTGTAAAACTCTACTATAGAAGACTAAATGCCAAGGGTGCAAAAGAAAGGATTAAACTAAAGACGATAGAGCATGTCCAAATAACGACACCATACCTTGAAATCATTATTGTGGGGCTGTTTCTGATATGGAGGACTACTCTAATTTATAGTGACCCATTCATCTACATGTTCAAATTTATACCTTTAGTTAGGCTGGATTTTTGTTGGTAATTGATATGCATTAAGATGAATTGAATTTCATTATTAGTTTTAAAGTTTTTATATCTAAGCTAGTCAACAAAACTTCGTGCAAAGGAATTTCCTGAAGCTAGTGTGGCAGATTCACGTTGTTCCTGTGTTTTCTTGTAAGACCTCGTCTTTGATACTCAAAAGGCCATAGCAAGTAATAACACGTGCTGTGAACATCTATTGGAGTAGATTGATTCTTCTAGGTGTATATGTCGAAAGTAGATATTTCCATATAATGGAGTAAAATGTTTAATTGGCAAAACAACATCTATGGCCAGAAAGAAAAGGGCACAAAAGGTAAGGATGCTTCTACACAGAAGAGCAGAACGTAGCTTTGGAATTTTTCTGGATTCCACTTTATTTGATAGTTGCTTGATTATATATTCAGAAATGTGAGGTATAGCTACCTCAGAAAGTCCAGCATGATTCCTGAGTGAGTTGAAAATCCTAACGTTGGACCTGTCTGAACCAAAAGATTACGCCTTTTTAAATATGATAGTTTCCTCTTACCTTATCTCTGTAAAAGTTTCCTCTTGATAGTACCCGTTCATTCCCATACTCGCCTCTACTTTTTTTTTTTTTTTTTTTTTCTTTTTGCATCTTAAATTTTGAGGTCATAATATGTGGGATGTGGTTCTATGCAAGCGAACCAATGGAATTGAGAAATAGTTAAGTAGCATCCAAATGTTGCAACCACTCCATTTCGTTTGTTACTACTTTGATTTGGTTTGATCATGACTTCTTGCTAACATTTTCATTTCGGCTCTGAACTGTATATCATGTTGGCCAAAATCAGTCGTTTCTCTTCTTTCAAATAAAGAAAAAGTAACATCAGTTGTTGCCACCAAACATCAATCACCTAGTTGCCCTAGTACCCTTGGAGGGTACCTTTCACGATTCTTCAAAGAAGTGCAAAAGAAGAACTTCTGCCCCTTTCCTGCAGGCAGAAAGGGATAAACTAACAGCCAACCCAAAAAAGAAAAGATTGATATGCAAGATGTTGACGGAACTATTCTAAGTAGTAATTATCATTCCCAAACAGGTATGATTTGAAGAGCCATGAACCAGAATTTTTAATTAAGGATGGCGCATTGGTTGGCAATACAAGTTGAAGCTCTAGTAACTGATATGCCTGATGTACCACCACTGTAAATGTGTTATTTAGATGTAACAGAACATAAATTCTTCATCTTTCACCAGGCTCCGCAAAATATCTCATTATTAGCAAATAGAGGAATGTTATTGATGGACTAGTTGTTTGGCATGAGGGTATCAAGAGACATAAGATGATTAGGTGTAGCATTTCCCTTAAGCTTAGATGGGATAAGTCCTTATGAATATATTGTTCAGCTTAGCTGCCTACTTTCCTGTGTTTCCTGAAATTACTTGCAACTGTTCAGTCTGGTGGTCTTTGAGGAGGGTGAGAATAGATATGAGGTATGGTATCCTCTTTGAAAAGGATAATATAATTTGTAGCCTTATAAGATTGGTATTGTTCATTCTAAAGTTCAAATCTTGTCAGAGTTTTACTGCAAAAAGTGTAGCTCATTTTAAAAGAGACTTTCAAGTGTGGCAACTCATTTTTTGTAATTTGAGTACTTCATTATCTTCGTTCTTGTTATCATTTATGCTGTCTATTCTATGCTATGTTCTACGCTGGGTCTTTTTATAGCTTGGACAGAGCTTGTTAAAGACCAAGGACTTACCCCTTCCGGTTTTGTGTCGTCACAAATTTCTTCATTTTTCACTTAACGGGATGTCAATACTTTTTCCTACCAGACTGGGGCTTGGCAGCTGATTACTTATGCTGAGTTCCTTTTTGGAATTAAACGATAGTTGGAATGAATAGGCCCTGGGGCTTGTTCCTTGTCTATTATACCTGATGGTGTAATGCTTGAGTCTTTAATTCATCTCGTAAAAGGCATCACTGACGTTGAATCTGTCTTAATTAGTCCTCATGTATTCCTGACTCACTCCACTCGGGCCTTTATCCTGTTTAAACCTAACCCCGCACAAGTATTACTGTCAGCAGAGTTAATAATGTTTTGAAGAAGGCTAATGTGCAGGACCACATTTAATTTGATGCAGAGAGATACTACTAGTCCTTCTGTATTCCTGACTCACTCCACTTCAGCCTTTATCCTGTTAAACCTAACTTTGCACAAGTATAACTGTAAGCAGAGTTAATAATGTTTTGTAGAAAGCTAATGCACCGGAACCTCATTTAATTGATGCAGAGAGATACTACAGGGTTGACGGCAGAAAATAAGGAACTCAAACTGAGGTTACAGGCTATGGAGCAACAAGCACAACTGCGAGATGGTATTTTCCCTTTTAACTCTGTATCCAGTACCAAACATGAAGGTGTTGGATGTGCAGTTATCTATCTCAAATTAAAAAACTTCCAAACTTAAGCAAAGGATAATTGAAATCTTCATTAAATTTTAATAGGCTGGCTAGCCATATAGCCACGCATTCAATGCATTTCTCATTATACGACTGATTTAAATTAATCATTCGAGTTTTTTGGAATTCCTAATTAACTAATTAGGTTCACAATGCATGTCTCGTATTTCCATCTTGTACTTAGAATACAGGTACTTAAATGCAGAGATTCCTGCTCAAAAAGTCAAATACTGAAATTGCGCTACTGAAAGATTTACGTCTTCAAAGAGCCTTTCCCCCCTGGTTCTATACAATTGCAAACTTAAAAACCAAATTAGAATAGGTAAGATAAATCAACCGAAGTTTGTAATTAATAGGTCCCATGGATTGCACAAGTTAAGCTCTTAGCAGGCATTCCCTAGACTCTTCCTTCATAAGCAACCATCCTTTAGGCCGGACATAAGTTTACAATGTTATACAGGGATTCTTTGGTGACATATGGTTATAAATTTATGGTCTGTCTTCTTTCTCCGGTTTTGGGTGTGTTGCTTCATAGCGTTTCCGTTTGAATTGCTTTCTTCTTTCCTGGGCTTGCAGCTCTAAATGAAGCACTGAAGGAGGAAGTCCAACGGCTTAAAATAGCTGCAGGCCAGATGCCAGCAGTCAATGGTGCTGCTTTTGGAGGGTCAATCCCTCAATTTTCTGCTCGCCAGCCACCATTGCATCAGTTTGGCGGTGGCCCGAACCGCCAGCAGCAGCAGCAGCAGCATATGCAGCAGTCTTCCACCAATGGGCAGACTCGCAATGGACAGCCCCACCCGAGCTTTTTAGACTTCAACCCTAGGATTCAGTAACATTGTAACTTGTGAGAGAACCTTTTAGATGGGTCTCGATTAGTAGGCGATGAAGTTTTAACATATACGAGTTTGGGTTTCTCATATTTATGTATAGAATCATGTAGTCAGTCGACGATGCAGTTGGCGGCATGTTCTTCGGCTGTTGTTACTGTAGGAGTAAACGGGTGGAAGGCGTGGTGATAATTTAGAGCACTTTATATTCGGGTCGAACCATGAATCAGCGGGCAAGAACCTCACCTAATGTTGTGATAAATTAGCGATTACGGTCTGTTTTAAATGTCATAGTTGTCGATTATGTTAAGATCCGTTGTCCTTTTCTCGAACTGGCTTTCTGGTTTATCCCGTTTACGTTACGAGTCGGGATCGAGACATCGTCGCTCGGCATCACCACATGGAAGGTTCCTCCGTTTCAATGAAACTCCCCAAAACCAATGAACATTACCTGAATGTTTTGGATGTTTAGGAGTGAGTTTCCTCTCAGACTTCATGGAGATTACTCGTCTAGACCGTGTTTGGGCAATTTCCTGCTGCCTTCGCGGATGATGCGGTGCGGCCATCAAGTTTGACTTTCTTGGTTGGCGTGATCACTGAATTTGGGCGAATACTCTCCCCGAAGTACGGTCCTGTACCGGGGTCTACTTCAACTGCTCTTTACGTGGGCACCCGTGGGATCGAGATAATCGGCAATTGCGGCAGATAGGATCGACTTGGATCCGGCGAGTCCTCCCAGTCAATCTTGATGTTGTGGATGGTGAATGCGGATATCGCTTTCTGGCCCAGAAAGGGGAAAGAACCCGATTCTAGAATGATGAGTGTGTTGAACCGACCCCTGAGCCAAGGTACAAATAACCATTTAATTGGTCAAATTTAGGAATGATTTTAGGTGCTCTAAACGTATGAAAGCTTGATGCATCCTAGCCTTTGAATTGGGCAAGTATGATTCTCGTGATCTAATGATTGATTAGCATTAGGTTCATAAACAACCAGTTTAGTGACTTTATGAAGCAAGGTAAGATCCAATGAACATGGAAAGTCCATCGCTCATGCTATGATAATAGTTGGTGTGTTGTAGACTTATCAAAGAGGTGGCCCGGGTGGGATTTGAGTCAAATGAAAACAGTTTTATTCAAATTGATTTAATTCTATACAATACAAATTTAGTCATCTATACCGACCTTGTTCATATCCGACCCAGTCCATATTTCTAAAACATTCCTATATTTAACCAAGTTTGGGAAAATTCAAACTTTGACCGAGGTGAAAGGATGGGATGAGCCGGTGTGAAATTGAGTGACAGCAAAAGGAGCAAGTTGAAGAGACAATCTTTGAGTTTTTTTTTTTTTTTTTTTTTTTAATTTTTTGTCTTGTAAGTTGAAGTTAAGTAAATTATAAACTCTAAATGTTCATATTATCTTGGACTTTATCATTCTAAATCTATTAATGACCCATTTATTGAATTATGATTAGTTCATATAACAATCTGACTCAGTAAATGTGAATTAAGAAAAGATTTTATGACATATTTTGTCGGATCAAGCGAGTAATAATCATATTCTAAATATGCTCAACTTTTCTTTTAATAGAAGAGAATTTGTAAGAATGATATGGTGGCGCCACATCATATAATAGTGTTATCTTTTTTTCTAAAAAAACAAGATTTTTTTTTTTTTTTTTGGAGATGCGTAGTGAGCACTGGATGGGGATCGCAATTGGGATGAATCCAATCCATCTTTGAAATTCCGAGGCGAAAAATCGCACAAAAGAAGAAGAAAAAGAAAAAGAAAAAGAAATCTCCAGATTACAGTATTTCATCGTTTTGAACGACCTTGTCATTTTCTATAAAGACTAGAAAGAAAAAACGCGAAAATACGCCCACGACCTCTGGAGCTCTGAAATATTCTCTCTCCTCTCTCTCTCGCTCGCTTTCTCTCTCTTCTGTGTGTGAGACTCAGTCCAAGGGAGCGGCGGCGGCCATGGACGACGACGAGGGCGCGCCGCCGCCGATCTACCGGCTGCCGGAGGACACGCTCCACCAGATCTTCGCCGCCCTCCCGCTCCGCCAGATCATCGTGTGCCGATCCCTCTCCAAGTTCTTCCTCCAAACCCTCACCTCCCTTCCCTTCCTCCGCCTCATCTCGCCGCTCTTCCCCCTCCGCCTCCTCGCCCTCCGCCCTCCCCACCACCACCACGGCCACCACGGCCACCAGCACCACGGCCACGTGGCCACCACCTCCTCCCCTCCCCTCCTCTACGCCTTCGACCCGCGCGACAACCTGTGGCTCCGCTTCTCCCTCTCCTTCCTCCCCTTCCGGTCCCTCCACCCCGTCGCCTCCTCCCTCGGCCTCGTCTACCTCTGGGGCGACTCCTCCGCCGACGACTCCCCCGACGCGGCCAAGTCCCTCGTCGCCTGCAACCCCCTGACCCGCCGCTACTCCGTCCTCCCCCAGCTCGGCTCCGCCTGGTCCCGCCACGGCTCCGTCCTCGTTGATTCCGCCAACCGCGTCATGGTCCTCACCGAGCTCGCCGCCCTCTACTACACCGGCTCCGGCGCCGGCTCCGGATGCTCCACCCGGTGGCTCAAGTTCTCCTCCAACCTGCCCTCCAAGCCCCGCAGCCCCGTCCTGGCCTCCGACGCCGTCTACGCGCTCTGCGACATCGGGTCGCCGTGGAGGAGCCAGTGGAAGCTCTTCTCTTGCTCGCTCAGGACTCTGAAGTCGGCCCACCACTGGATCAGGCTGGAGAAGCACGAGTGGGGGGACGTGTTCGACATCTTGAAGCGGCCGCGCCTCGTGAAGGGCACCGAGAACAATATCCTGATGGTGGGCGGATTGAAGTCCTCGTTCGCGCTGAACGCCTCTTGCTCGACGATCTTGATTCTGAGGCTGGATTTGGAGACGCTGGAGTGGGAGGAGGCGGGCCGGATGCCGGTGGAGATGTTCCAGTGCTTCGCGGAGTCGAGCAAGTTCAAGGTGTTCGGAGGTGGGAACAGGGTGTGCTTTTCGGGGAAAAGGGTCGGGCGATTGGCGTTGTGGGATTGCCTTGACAAGAAAGCGGAGTGGAGGTGGATAGACGGCATTCCGGCGCATGGGGACGGTTTCTGCAGAGGGTTTGTGTTCGAGGCGGGGCTCACCGAGTTGCCTTGATCAATCGGTCAGTGATTGTGTACCGGTTTAGCATGTGAATGCTCATTTGAGGCCGGTAATGTTTGACAATCATGCGAAAAATAATTTTTCTTGCTGTTATTGTTATTGTCGATAATGTTGTTGTATCAGTGGAATTTACTTGTCGACTTGTCTTCTTGTTAAGTACTTTGCCAATTGTCCATCAGATTTTGCCATTTAAATTGGAGAAAAAGCTTGAATTGTAATGGGTCAGTTGACGAATTTCGATCAAACTCACTGACTAGCTGATATGCGTCTTGAGATTTCACTTTTGAGCTTGGGTGTTTCTAGTCCCGGATGATGTGGGTGGCTTGGTGAGCCTAGTGCATTAGGATCTATGATATATGCAGAAGATGGAACTAAGAAGAATGTGAGAATGGGGGAAAAGGATTGATAGAGATGAGAATGTCTATTAAACTGTCCAAGTCAGTGCTTTCTAGTGAGAGTTGGCTATATTGGAAACTATGATGCTTGGCCATCAGTATAGTGGCAGTAATTATGACAGACTTGAAGGTGGAGTAAGAACATAGTACAAAAATTGGGATTTGCTCAATCTCCTGTTCCTTTTTGTGATGAACAAGTGTAACCAGGTTATATTAAATAGGTCTACCAAGCAAACTCCCTATGTTGTTAACAGCATGGCAGCACTGTTGGGCACTGATGAAGCAAATGTTGTATTGCCCCTCATTTTCAGTATTCTCTTCCTTTTTGCCATACTAAATGAGAGACCTTAATAAAAATTGTCTTTACCGTTCAATTGTCCTTCTGAATTAATGAATGATATGAGTGAACTCTTTTCAGCTGATACTTCTTGGTGGCAGTATTGCTTCTCCCAATGAAGGGCCAGCCTTAGGCCCCTAGCTAGATCGTTGCCATTTGTGCGGGAAACTTGTTACTTCTGGGGAGATTGTGCTCTACAGGTTTGAGATTAGAGCTCTTTGTTGCTACCCCCGCTATTTAATTGCAGATGACTCCAGTGAAAATTTATTTTTTTACAAATTTGAGAACATGGGAAGATAGGGATCACAGGGAATTGGATTGTGGATTGGATGGAATTACAACTGTGTGTGTACGTATAAACATGTTTCGCAATTGCAAATTATTTAAGGGAAAAGGATCTATGTTACGAATTCTTTTTACATTCCCTGTTCCGTTGAAAGTGTTTGTTATTAGAAGGATGGGAAAGAATTGTTGCCTAGAAAGTATCTTTTTCTGTCCACTTGAAAGTATTCATTTTTTGTGAAACAACAAGGCCCTAGTGGAAACACAAGTGTTCCTTTTAATATATCTCTATTATTTTTTTATGAAGTAAATAGAAAAGAAAGAAAAGGGACACAGGTGTAAGGAAAGGCAGGAACACCAAACTCCAATTTCCAACCAGTTACTTGCTTATAGAGAGCCAAGGCAAGCAACAGTTAGTTCCCCTAGTTTGTTTTGCAACCAGATGAATCTAAATAATGAAACTGGAAAGGAGGGATCCACCCATGTCAGCTCCCCTTCAAACATAAACATAGCTAAGGTCTAAGGGCTATCTGTCAAATTGTTTTTCAGTCTCTTTCCTGCATGGATAATTGCTTGGGAGATTGTTTATCTCAGGTTTAGGGAATATCCACATTTGAGCTATTGGTAAGCTTTTATTAACCCTAAATCCTGCTTTAGAGGCAGTTAGTGGCAGTTCTTCCTTCTTATTCTTCTCCTGTGAAAAGCTTCATGTTTCTATTGCCTTAGTATTTTTGATGGCAAAGCTGCATTAGGAGCTTTCTCTAAGAAAAAACTGTTGTAAATTTATTAGAGGGAAATATTTGCTGTTTTGTGCATATCTCCTTTGCTTGTTGTTAAAAGGAATGCGCATAGCTAGTTGAGCATTTCTTACTATATTTGATATTGTCTGACTTATTTGCTTTAGCTCATTCTGTATATGCGACATCCTTAAATTCTGGAAAGGATTAACATGTATCAAACGTTTCCGCTATGCTTACATGCAAAAGAGATTTTATAGGCTGGTTAACTTAATCCTGGCAATAATGGAAGAAAATTGTACTTATTTTTTAACAAAAATGTCTTATTTTGTCCCCATTACTACTTCATCTGTATCACCTTTGACATGTCGAACAGCATCATTTCCAGTGCTAGGTGTTGCTTTTGTCTGAAGTATAATAGCCTCTCTTGTTACCTCACTCTAGAACTCTTGGTCTCCCTTTGCGGTCTTCCCTGTACCCTGTCCTATATCTCATGCTTGCAGAAAATGAATTGAGTCCATGATTTCTAATCCTCTTTCTGTAGAAATGCCTTCCAATATTCTTTCTTGCACGGTATGTTTAGTATTCCACTCGGCTTAAAGGGTCTTGCCCCTTGTCATGAACTTCTCTTTACTGAGGTTTTGATGCATATATAGGAACTTAAAGAAAGTGTGAAGGAGGAAGTTGGATTAGTACTTGCCTTTAAGAACAAAGAGTTGGTTAGATATTTTAACGAGCGCTCTACTTGTGCATTGTTAAATAGAAATGAGATCCGTATGGAATAGACATTTTAGAGTGAACAGAAAAATTTGACAGCAGATGGCTTCATTTTAGTTCATTTTAGGTAATGTTGTTCTTCCCGTGCATTGGAGTCATTTACTCAAGTGTCTTTCTACTTTGGGTGGCCAGTACATGTTTCCTCTGAATTTATGAGGTATCAGCTCACATTGTGCAGTGGCCAAGGAGATCGTGCTTGTTCCGATGCTTCACATTGGATCTCCATAAGGTTTATGTGATTGGTGTGGACTAATTTTTACATAACCCTTCAGAACCTCAGAATGCTCAGATTCTTGAGAATCAGTTCTTATTCCTGAATCTAATTGCTTTCACATTGCACATAAGGAGTGTAGGCTTGCTTGGAACTTACTATTTGTTCCTACTGGTAGCGGGTAGAAATGTTGTGATGGTTGAACGAAATAAAGCTCTGGTTTTTTTTAGCATCAAATGAATTTGCTTAATGTAGTTTGCTACAAAATGGGATATTAAATGCAAACTTCAGACATTCTACCAATATTTTCTACATCAGAAATGCTCGAGACTTAGCAATTAATTGCTGTCTGGCTCTGATTCAATAGGCAAAGAAGTATGTTTATTATCAAGTTTGTTTTATTTGCCCCCTGTTGACCTCTGTCATTGTAGACTTTGAAAGGGAGAAATTGTACAGTGTGCTGGGTTTTGATATGAAATCTGGGATATTTTGAGAGGGTCGGGAACAATCTGGATTTTGTTGGCTGGCATGTCTATGTTGCCAAAAAATTTATAGATACGTACGCAGTAGAATGTCGTGCTAAAGAACAATTTGCGAAAGTTTCTCCGGGCATTTTATATCTCTTCTTCATGCACGAGTTCTTAGCGAAGCGCATGATCTGAATTCGGGATCTACCCTTTTGTGCTTCCTTCATTTTAGAACTGCAAATCTTCGAGGATGGTTTTTGTGAATCCGGGGATTACACCCTTTTTGTTTGTTCCATTTTACATGCACCATTAGGACGGTCCTGGGTTACATTATAACCATTCTACGTAGTAATTTTGCAGTAATTTTTCCAATGTTGAGAACGAGAGCACGAGAGAAATGGGAACACAAGTAGTGCTGTTTCCCCGCAATTATCGACATTGTTATGCAGTAATTCGAGAGTGAAATGTTAGGTGAAGTTTGTTCTATTATTTATCTATGTGCAAAACGAGAAAATATTCAGTGATTTAGGAGGGCCGCGCTAGCAACTGACGTGGTGTGTTACTCTGATCTAATTACAGATCGAGTCCAATCTTTCTCTTCCTATAGTCACAAAATTAAAATTCTCCGTCAAACTTTCTCTTCCTCTAGCCACCTTGAGTCTAATGTTTACGCCTCTTCGTGGGCCGGCCACTGCCTGGTGTCCAAGCTAAACCACTCTCTCCGTCGTCTTTGTGGTTGGCTCTGTCTTCTTGAGCATGGCCTCTACTTGCTCTGTTTTCCCTTTTGATATTTTAGATCCGTCCCTGATCGTAGGTATCTCGTAGTCGTGGCCATAGATGAGCCTGGTTTCAGATCTGGAAGTATGACGCCGGTGTTGGCTGGCTCTGAAGGCTATGCCCTAAAAAATTGGGAGTCTAAAGCCATGCTTCAGATCTGAAATTCCACCGGTGGAGGTGCCGCCTTGAGAGAGAGAGAGAGAGAGAGAGTAATGACACATCGAGTTAACGGCAACGATGACAGAGGAGGGAACTCTGTAGGTGGTCATGGTGGCCACGGCGAGGCAGTCCGCTGGAGGATGGAGGTTATGGTGGTGAAGCCGTTAGCTTGGATACGACGGTCGTCGCTCAATAGCCAGGTTTGGTCTGCTGCTATCTGCCTTGACCTCAACAGCTTTGAGCTCGAGTCTTTTGCTCGTCCACGGCTGCTAGCGACAAGCTTAACAAATTTGCTGCTAAGCTCGGCGGCGTAAGTGGTACCGACACGCGATACGACACGACACGACACGCCGACACGTCGTTTCTCAGAAAATAAAGAATTCCGACACATTGATATACGTTGTATATTAAATATATATTGTTATAACTTATATATACATAATAAATTATCATTTTTATGATTATTTCAATCAAATTAATTTGAATCAAATTCATAAATAAATAAATGATAAAAAAAAAGCCTAGAATGAAATTCGCCATTTATTAATATCATTTACTGTTTCAATTTGACAAATTCAACTATATTTCAATAATTCATAAAACTTAAAGAAAAAAAAAAAAGCGATCCATATTCTGGACTTGCGTGTTAGATATGTTGGAAGAGGAGAAAAAAACTTAAGAGCTGAATTGTATATCACGACGGGAAGTGAGAGTCGAGAAGAAAAGAGAATGTTAGGTTTTTCTTCTTTCTCCATTTATTATTTTTATTATTGTGCTTTGTTTTTTTACATATATATTTATTGAATTTTTTAAATTGACCTCAATATTAGAATCATATGTCGGAAATTCATATGTCAAAATTCCAACTCGAGTGTCGGAGTGTGTCGAGAAAGTTTACCAGGTGTCGGATTTTCCGATACGTGTTGACCAAGTGTCGGAGAATATCGGAGAGTGTCCGAAAGTGTCAGACATGTATCGAAGTGTCCGACACGACACGAAGACTCTTGAAGAGTGTCGGTGCTTCATAGTCGGCGGCCACGGCGGGGCGTGGGCTCGATGATGGAGGTTGCGGCGGCTTCGACAATCGTGACAACTAAATGAATTTTTTTATAATAGTGAACATGTGAATTCTAAATTGCTAAATTGCGTATATCCGATAGTTAAAAGCCATGTATACTCTAAAATTGGAATAGCTTTTATTTGGGCTACTCGTAGTGAGTACCTAGCCATTTGTGTTTCTTCAAGCTATCTTATTACGTGTGAGGATATTTAATGACGTAGATGTGACATGGAGGTTTATTTGTTTCATAGCAAGTTTACTATCGAAAAACATTTCCCCATTCACGAGTTTTGAATTGTTTAGGAAAATGAGTTAACCGGAAAAAAAGATTTATAAACAATAGAAAATCTACACTTTAGGACAAACAAATAACTGCCTCTTAAAAGTCCAAAATCATTTGTTGTCTAAGCTTGGTTCCCCTAAGCATGAGCTCGAGACCTTGGACATTATCAGTCAACCATAAACTTTGCGTTTGTGGATGGAATCCCCTTAGAAGGTTTAGAATGGCAGTACCTGATCCTTGAGAGGTATCAAATAAATGACTATTTGAATTGGGTTTTTGGGCATAAAGATTCCACTAACCTGTAAAAAGTGGTCATAATCCTTCGGGATGCGGTAATACATCACTCAGATCTAGGAGTGAGCATATCGGACCGAGAGAACTGAGAACTGCCCAAATCATATCGGACTAGCCGGTTTTGGGTGGCTCTTGAGGGCGCCGGTCCGATTCCCGATTCTAAAGGAGAACCGGACTGATTATATATTTTTGTTTAAATTTCTTAAAAATAGCGACAAATCCTAAAATAGTGTGATATTTGGTTCGATTCTCAGTTCTTGGGCGGAATCGAGCTAGACCGAGAATTGATCTCCCCTACTAAGTCAGATCCAATCAGTTGGGCCCAACAAGTAGTTGTGCTCGGGTCTTAGTGGCCTTGCCCGAGTACTCGACTCCACTCCTAGGTTTGTGACCAGGACTTCGGGCCCGTTTGGTTTGGCTTTTGGGGAATGCATTTGCCAAAATGCAAATACCTTTGGGTGAAGGAGGTTTTCCGAAATGCAAATATCGTTTGGTAAAATTTGCATTTGTAAATTACTTTTATTAAATTAAAAAAAAAAAAAAAAATCTAATTTTCTTTTTTGAAATCCAATGGCCGGACCGTCGGATCCGGCGGCCGGATGGCCGGATCGGCCCGCTGGGTCGCGCGACCTCGGGCGGCCGTCGCGGGGTCGCCCGACCCAGCGACGGCGACCCAGCGACCAGCGACGGCCGCGACCTAGGCGGCCGTCGCCGGGTCGCGCGACCCCAGCGGCCGCCGCCCGGGGTCGCACGACCCGGGCGCGACGGCCGCGCGACCCCGGGGACAGGCGACGGCCGCACGCGACCCCGGCGACCGTCGCCTGGGGTCGCCCGACCCGGCGACCGTCGCTGGGGGCCGCCCGACCTCGGCGGTCGCTCGGGTCGCGCGATCCAGCGGCCGACGCCCGGGTCGCGAGATCCGGCGTCGCCCGAGGTCCGACGACCCCAAGCGACGGTCGCCGGGGTCGGGCGACCCTCAGGCGGCGGTCGCGGGTGCGCGCCATCCCTTCGCCGGTGGTCGTCGGCCTCCGATCAGCAGCTTGGAGAGGTTGGAGAAGATGAACAGTAACCGAGCTACTTGCATTCCAGGATGCAACTTGCCAATGCACCTCAAGAGGTCCGTTGGGCTAAAGGCCTTTAGACTCCTTTGGAGATGCAATTGCATCTTGTCAAAGTCGCGTAAAAATACGAACCAAACGTGTTTGCATTTGGCCAAGGGACTTTAGAGTCCAAATGAGCATTTCCAATGATGAACCAAACAGGCCCTTCGGCGGTAGGGCTCAAGTCCTCCAAGGTCTTCGGACGTCTAAACACGGAAGATGGAGTTGCACTTGAGACAATTTTCAAATTGTATCTTCTATGATTTTCCCGTAATAGATATCAAAAAACGACTATCTATGTTATTTGCAAATTACGGCAAAATATAGGAAAATGTCATTTTGTTGGAAAAATAATTCCAGCGTATTCTAGTCTTACACCAAATTGATGCGGCTTACCCTATAAGGATGGCGACATGACATGACTCTTGGACAAATCAAGTTACCTCTCAGAGTGTTGCTTAAAAAAATATGAGATTGACAGGAATAATGCGAGTTCTCTATGCGATAATTATCGCCGTTGAAATCAACCGGTGACGCATGGGGAGGAATATACTTTGGAAGTGTTCTCATCTTTTCTCCAATTTCTTTTGTCTTACGCCGATTTGGAACTTGTTATTGTCTTCAGATCTATGCTTCTACAAAATCAGAAAGACGGCTGGATGTCACAGTACACCTCAAAGCGTGTTTCTAGTTGGCATCAGCGTGAATTTGGGTCGACGATGCGAATATGCTTGTGGCACGAACCATTGTTTGACTTCCCACATTTGCATCTCTTTCCTGACCTCGCCTATTAGGTCGAGAGAGGGATATCTATGCACATTTAGGAGGTCTCCTGGATTGGGCTTGGGATAACTATGCAAAGGCGAATCCGACCGATAGTTCGCGTAGTTAGAATAAGCAAGAATCATTAGGTCTTTAACAAAAGGTAAAGTATCAACACTGGGGTTCTCTCACCGGTACTCGTTGAGTGACCGGAATTCATCTCAATATCAGTCGCTATCGTCGGATCGATCGTCGAAATCGATTAGGTGAGACGTCTATTTGCAGCAATTAAAGCGTATCGCTTAACCTAAAGGTATCGTCCATGTAGCTGCCCGCGAAATTTAGATTAGGGGGACACTCAAGAAATGGCCATCACTGGAAAAGTCGAGATTGGCCCACCTCCCCCGTATCGACCCGACACGAGAAATCGTCTCCAAAAGGCCCAAATAAAGTAAAATCTTCGATCTTCCTCTTTATTACAACATGTTCATCGAACCCGTCGACGAGGGGGACAAAAGCAAAAAGTCCGAATTCTGTCTCGAACAATCTCAGATTGCCAAGTCTCGATTGGATCTGCAGGCCGACCATAAGAATGCCTCGTAAATTTTTAATTTAATTTGACTTAGACACGATCGATGACGAGTGGGTGCGACCGATCTAGTATTTGGCATAAGTTTTTCTTATCTAGGTTCAACCGTGATTTAAAGTTCCGAACTTTTTTCGTTTGAATGATTGGACACTGAATTGGTTAATAAAACAATCCGTCTGCTCACGTATCGAGCTGGGCAGAGTTGGACGGCTCGAGCGAGCTATCAAGCACTTTTACTCTCATGTGAATAAGGTATCGGGTACTGTTTTTTTTTAACATTCCAAATTCAATGCTCATTGAGAACGGCGGGCCGGCGGTCGCAACCGGCTAATTCTTCAACTACGCCGGGCATACCCTTAAGATAGGCTAGAAAATGGGACAAACTTTCAAGTTCTCTCGAAGTTGACATTGGTGCACACTGCACATAAAAGGCATCATTTGTCAAAATCATATTCACTGCGTTTCACACCTTTCCGACCCATTGAGCGGATGAATGTTCTAGTGAATAATAATATTTCATTTGCGTTCCCTCTTCTAGAAACCAAAAGGACATAATATAAATGTAGATCATATTCCAATTATCTAATTTTAAGCAACGTGACTAATGAATTGTATTCTAAAGTGAGAATCTCACGAAAACTCATTGTGTATTAAGAGAACGATCTCATGCAATTTTCGTATGACAACCGCCAACCACTCTAAAAGTTTAAATCATTAAATAACGGTATGGTTTATTATTTAAATATTTTAAACTCCCTTTCATGTTTAGTCTAATCTTTTTACTTAGTACTAAGTGTGGAAATTTAATTGGGAAGACAAATAAGGTCTAAAAATATTCGAAACCTCTAGTTCTAATACCATGTGAGATTTTTGTAAGATCACTAGTATATCATTTGAAGTTTAAATTGTTAGATGAAAGCATGATTTATTATTGAAATATTTTAAGAGGTGACAAGCACGAAGTTGTCAATTTATGAAGCATATCCGCTTATTCTCCCCCGTCAAGCACAAGTAAGCAAAATCAATATTTGCAACTGAAATTTTTGTAGTGAATGATGGGTTTAATAATTGAATAAATATAATGGGTGGTTACGAATGGAAAGGGATGCTGACCTTGAGTTTGACCGTTTAGGAATATCCACCTAAGGTTTAATAAAATATATTGGGAGGTAGATGAGTTATATTTGTATCGTTTACATAGACGTGTTTGGTAACCTTTCTATTTTTTTTTTTAATTTTTTTTCCTTGGAATATGAATAGAATAGAAATTCATTTGTATACATTTTGCTTCCAATAACAAATTTGTTCTTAAAAGTAGATTTGTAACATAATTAAGAAGTAGAAAAAAATTATTTATTTATTCCCAAAAACAACTAAAAAATAAGCCCAACTTATTTATTAGCTTCTTTTCTTTCCTTTTCTTTTCTTCTTATTCTTCCCCTAGCCGATCGCCGGCCTTGGCAATGGCTGGTGGTTTGATGACCTCACCGATGGCTAGTGAGGCTCCCTTGAGGTCGGTGACTGGTTAGAGAAATAAGAAGAAAAGGAAAAAAGAAAAGAAAAAAGAAGAAGACTAGAGAAACATGTAATAAAAATATTTAAAAATCAGAAGAAATTATAAGTCATAAAAAAATTTGAGGTTGTACTAAACGCAATTCTATTTAATGAATAAAAAATTTGTATAATTACCAAACCCGTTATTTCGCTCGGGGAACTTGTTCAAGGAATAGAAATATGAAAAATTGTTTTTGAATATAGAAACATTACCATATGCATCCTTACAATATAAAGTTTGTTTCAAGACTTTCAAGACCAAAATTTTAAATACTGGAACATGACGTCAGATACTACGTTGATGAACAAAATTGAATTTTGGATCTCGGATCTTAGATTAATTGATGAGAATTGCAATAAACTTTTCTTTTGGCAATGATTTGTAGAACTAATTGACAGTGTTGCACAAAACTAACCGCTAGAAATGCAAGGTATTATTATTATAATTGCCGTTACTGCTGTTGTCATCATCAATGTTATACGCAACAAAAAAAAAAATCTCAGTAAAATCTCTTACATACGTGCGCGGGTGTAGATATAATTATAGATTATCGATGATAGGTTAAAATGCCAAGATAAAAAATGTCTTCTTAAATACAAAATTGTTGCAATTTACTAGTAAAATAGTGAAGAGAGAGGAGAAGGATGGAGACAATAAGTCAGTGCATATGGAATTTCCTGCAAATGTGGAGGAAAACACTGAAGTCATTTTTCTTCTTATAATAGAAGCGTCCAATTCTAACAATTTGTAATCTCACGTAACACACGTAAAACAACTCGTACAGAATATTTCGTGACCATATTCTAGTAATTTATAATCTTACGTAACACACTTAAAACAACTACGGAATATTTCGCGACCATATCTTTATGCAGATGATCACAGCATCGGGGCCCACCTCAATACTGCTAAATAATACACAGGCAGCTCACCAACTCTCCTGCCTTTTTCTAGGCCAATTTTCACAATCCTAATTGAATACACGTTATCCATTTAATTATTTATCTGTAAGCAATAATTATTTCTTGCTTGACGAGCGGGTGATTGGTCCCTCCCGGGCCCGGTCACCTGCCGTCCCCTCACGGCGCCACGTCACGGCCGCGACGGGAGCGCTGGGAAGGGCCCCACTTCCCCCGGGAAAGGAGCCAACGGCGAGTGCAGAGGAAGGGCGCGCAGGTGGAGCCCACGCTCCCCGGTCCACGTGGCGGGATCACGGGGGCCCGGCGCGTCGTGGGGGGAGGAGGCCCGGTGGCTTTAGCATCGCCCTCGGCCCGAAATCCGCGTGACTCCTGTAATGAAGGACACCGACTTGGATTATTAATGTGGGGCATTCCGGTCCCGAATTAAAAAAAAATAATAAAAAAATTAAAAAATCGAAAGGTAAGAAAGAAGAAGAAGAAGCTAATTATACAAAAAAAGTAAAAAATCGTCGCATGGAATTAATTTTCTCCTTGCGCAATTCCTAAATCGGTACATCTCTATAGATGAAGCAATGCTGATTTTGCTTCAAGAGATCTCTCTAGTTTTGAGAATCTGCTAAAATCTCTTAACTTTTTGGGGACGCAACAATTGATTAGGGATGATGGGGCCACGAGGGGGGGGGGGGGGTGTGTGTGTGTTAGTTTCGGATTTTTAGTTTATATTAAATCCAAAAGAAAAGTCCAAAATCCTATCCACTCTCCACTTCCCCGTGAAAAGGGAGAGAATTTTTTAATTTCAAAAAAAAGAAAGAAAGAGAGAATAAATTAAAAAAAAAAAAAAAAAGACCCGGTCTCCCCTCCCCCTCTCTGGCAATTCTGAGAAACTCGATGATGGCGGAGTAGCTGAAAAAGCAACGCAGTACATATCTCTCTCTCTCTCTCTCCTCCTCCCTGCTGCGCCGTACGCCCATTGACGAAACTGCCCCCGCCCCCTCCCCGTAACTCTCGACCAGCCCCTCTTCCCCCCCCCCCTCGTTGTCCTCCCAGATTCCATCAACAGTCAAAGATCCTCTCCCCCACGCCCCCTGCTGATCGACAGCTCCCTCTCTTTCTCTCTCTTCGTCGCGCTTTCTCTCTCTTCCGCGGCGCTGATGGCGGAGGGAGGCCTCGCTTGACGCGCCCGGAGCTCGGCGGCGGCGGTCCCAGCCCCCAGCCCCCACCCCCTCCCCCGCCTCTCTTCGTCGGTTGATGGATTTGATCGAAGGGGTCGGAGAGAGCTCGTCCCCGCCGAGGAGCTTCGTCGGCAGCCTGACCGGGAACTACGACGTGCGGAGCGATGTGTACAACCGGCTGATGGAGGCCCGCAATGAGGAGGCCCTGAGCAATCCCGACTTCCGCGACCTCCTCGAGGCCCACTTCGATAGGTTGCCGCCCAGGTACCCCGCCTCCGCTTTCCCTTTGGGAATATTGCATGTCGCCCCTGTCCTGTACAGAAAATGGAGCGGGATGCGGGATGCCGTTTCGTGGTTAGAATAGAATGTGGATTAGCTTCGTGGGGGTTGTCGGGATTCGGAGGGTTTTCGCGAGGCCCGTCGCTTCTAGGCGAAGCTTCGCGGTTCTAATCGACGTGTTCGCGAGTCATTCGTATTACTACGGGCGGCCGACGGCACGCATGTATAAAATCTGCACATCTGGAAAAAGAAGGGTGCTTAGAAATTAGCTTTAACTCGTAATGATTTAGCAGCAATGGAATGCTCACTCAGTTCATAGGCACAACTTTATTAAACCTAATGCGATCGTAAAATGGCTGCTTTCGGTCAGGGAGGAGGACGATGGTATGTTCCTTAACGTTGGCGCCTTATTACTTTATTTGCGTCCTAATAAACGGCTCGACCAAGCAAACGCCAGTGAATATCTCTATGAATTAACTATAAGTTGAGACTTATGTTCTCGAATTGCTAAAAATAGAGGAGCTGTCCTGACATTGATGGCGGGATTTGTTAGTGCTGGTGGAATTGAAAAGTACCAGTTCGAAGTTTTCATTGCATAGATGGGGAAAAGTAATCTACTAGTTTTTGTTGTAATCAGCTCATTCAAATACGCAAGATATGTACTGTAATTGTTCAGGAATACCTTGATGTCAATAAAAGCACCTCGACCTGAGACTTACATTTGCTTTCACCTATTGCGATATTCCAATTATTAGGAAAATGGCGCTCTCGGATAAAAACTGTAGGATCTCTCTGTGGTCAGTAACTTAGTTTACTAAAAAGAGAATGGTGAATATGAAGTATTCATGAAGTATATGAGCAAAGGAGAAAGTTTTGTTGAGAGAGAAGTCAATGACTCAATATGAAATTTAGTGATAAAACAAAGAAACTTTCCTCTCTCTCTGTCTTCACCACCACTGTCCCCCCCCCCCCCCCTTTTTCTCTCTCTCTCTCTTCCTTTTTGATTTTCAATTGAAATGGTTACTTGCTTTCAAAGTGTCTTCTGTCTTCTTTTCAGCAAAAGGCTCGACATTATGCAAACATGGCTGTGTTTTTCCTGTTCTTTATCAAGTGTTCATTGCACCACTGTGATTAATAGCCAGCTTGTGTTGATGGTGATAATCTTATTGGTTCTTATGCTCTTATATATCACAGTTATTTGCTTGATGTCAACATGGATAGAGTGGAGGATGTATTGTTGCATCAGAAACTTCTTATGCAGGCCAAAGATCCAGACAAGCGTCCTGTTTTCCATGTTCGTTTGTTGGAGGTACTTCATTCTAGCCGTCCCAACCGCCTGTCCCATTCCTTTCCTTTCCTCATATTCCTTGGTAAAAACATACTCTCTGCGCGCGCACGTGTGATTTGGGGGTAAGGCAGTTGGAATAGGGGTCTCTTCTATGAGCATTAAGATAGAGTATGGATGGCAGAAGAAGTTTTCAGTGTATAAAATGTCATCAGATAGTTTTTAGTTGGGTGGCTAAATGAGTTCTAAAACACAAGCATGTAACTTTGATAAACTACTTGGGTATTAAACTAAGTTGCCAGAGGTGAATCCAGATGACCTGGATGAAGGTGAAATAGCGACATTTTCACTTGTGGTTTTGTCTTTCATGAACTTGGTCAAGAAACTTGAATTCACCATTTGATTGAATTGAATTGGGTGAATTGAGTTATCAGCATATATAGGCATTGTGTAAATTACTCAAGTCATTGACTTTTAGTGATCAATACTGTTGGCTTTAGATTTTCTGTGTGGTTAAAAGTTTAACTTTTGGCACATTTTCCTTTTTAAGGACCGTTATTGCTGATCCCTACTGGAATTTTATCCTGTGTCTGTAAACATCTAATTTGCCTGGTCCTTGATTAAATTTGATTTCTATGTTTGTCTGAGGGGATTTACCGTCTCTTTAACTTTCTCTTGATTGCTTGGTAGAACATACCTGTGAAAGGGGATGGTGATGATGATTTACAGACAAGCACTTCAAAAGGACCTTGGTATGATGAAGACAATGCAGCCCATTTGCCATCAGAGAATAGGTATTCTACTTTTCCTTCTCAGCTTCAATCGGTCGGAGTTGTCATGCTGATGCCGATAGTTTTCTTTTATCAGTATGGTAATGGAACCATAATATTCTCTGTTTTGTTTTTCTCCAAATTCATTACAATAGCAGCAATGGTGATGTTGCGAATGAATTTGAACCTTGCTCTAAGCTCGAGGACCTCAATTTGGATGTTAGAAAGAACTCCAATGACATGCAGGGAAGATATCATCCAGAGACAAACTCAAAACGGTAATCAACTTCAGAGGTTGTCGTAGCCATCGATGTGCTTCCACTGCATCTGCATCATGTGTGATAGGTCTAGTGACCCTGCTATTGCTTTGAACTTTAAATGATTCAGGCAAAACGTTGCATTAAAGTTAAAATGAAAGAGGAAGGAGAAAAGAGCTTCCAATAAATTGTTTGTCATCCTCCCCATTGTTTTGTTTAAACTGGCTATGTCAAGATAGTTAAGTGCAAGGACCAATGTCAGAAATCTATCAGTGGAGACAATAACTAGAATGACTAGAGAGTTCACTTTCCATCATTTTAGTGCCTGGTTATGTGGGATGCAGGTAATATTACTAGATCTTGAGACTTGATCATCCTCTGTAATAAGATGTCTTCCTGTTTTCTGCTTTATAAATCCCTTACTTTCATTTTTGTACTTGAGTTCTCCATCACCTGGACTCGGCATTTTCCTCTCTTTTTTTTTTTTTTTTTGTATTCGCTTGTTCTGGATTTCCATCCTAGCAATTAACTAGCTTGCTGGAAACTCATTGTGTCAAAATTAACAAACCATCTTCACTTTTCTACAGAGCTCCAGCATTCGACATGCTTAAGTTTCTTAGCTCGATAAATTAATCGGAAATGACCTTGGTTAATGGACTAGATCCTGACGCTATTGACTTAGGTACCTTGAAAATGTGTCTAGGGTTAAGAAAAGAAAATTTTTTGGTTTAATAAGTTCAATTAAAGTTTCTAAGACATGGAAGGAGCAGTCACAACATGCATATACTTGTTTCATATGTATCAACCACATTTGTAGAAAGCTCATGCTCAGACACTGGCAGTTCATTAGGATGACATGCACTGTAGCCATTCCTGCAAAGTTATAACTGTGTAGGATTCACATTTGTATTGTTCATTTGCCATAAGAAATGATTAAAAAGAAACGACGGGATATCAAGAAATTATTCATCTTGATCTTCCACGGTAGGTGCAAGGATCACTATTATCTTGGCTACCAGTAGTTACCTATAGCAGGTTTAGTTTTCTTATATATCTGCTCGGCAAATTTAAACCTACTCGCGACTTCAATTGAGACAAACGTGGTTTAAAATTTCTTGAGGAGCATTATGTATGGACATTAGGACAAATCGAACTGTAACTTGATCATTTCAAATAACCAGCAATTATCTGGACGAAAGATCTGTTGGTCAACAACCCCACATTTAGCAGTTACATGATGATAAAAATCTTGTTGGAAAAGAAAGAACAGTTACATCCACCATTCCAGATAATTGACATAGCCTGCCTCTTGCACATAGAAAATTACTGATATTGCAGTTGTGTTGTTAAGGAAATTAATAAGTGTTATTGGTGGCCTCTAGCTTCTGTTCTCTTACAGATGATTTCCCAGTGTTTTACTGGATATTTCTGTATGATGATGCAACAATCATCAAAATTAATATAAGATGCCTTCTAATATTTGCAATACATTGCAGGCAAGAGACATCTAATATTCCCATTCACGAAGTGATATTTTCTACAGTTGATAAACCAAAGCTTCTTAGTCAGGTATCATTTAACAAAGTTATTTTTTTTCAATTGATTTTAATGAAAAATAAATTTGTTAGATGGGGTCTGTTAACATCTGTATTCTCACACAGTTTAATACTTTTCTGTTTTCTCTATCTTTGTGGTGTTTTTTCACGAGGATGTCCTTACACTTTTCACAATTGGAGCCATTGTAAGGCGAACCTGCAGCCCTTCTTTGCCCAAAAACCTACTCTTGCTCTTACTCTTGCTCTCACTTTCGCTCTCGCCAACACATTGATTGTTGAATCTCTCATTTGTTGCTTTCTTTTTATATTTCTTGTATACTGCATCCTCCATATTTTTACTTTTATCGAACTCTTTCCCTCTCTCCCTCTCTCCATGTCCCTTCCCTCTCTCTCCTGTCTGTAGGCCTATTGGAAGATACTAAAACCGAGTGCTAATCCAAGACCAGAGTAATAGTTGAAGGGCGTCCTCTGATCAAATATAATGGTAAAGACAAAAAAGGCGTTGATGCAATGGAAATGAAGTGGGGATTAACATTGTTAAAAGAAAAAATATTTGGTTTAAGGAATCTTCAGGGATCCAAAACTGCACCAAATCCCCCAAAATGTACTGCATACTGCTATTAGGAGGTTGTGAAATATACTCAAGCAAGCAGCAATCCCTACCTTCAAAAGTTTGTTCTTGGAAATGAATCCTGTATAGAGAAAGGTGCAGTCCAGTTCTCTTTCCTTGAGGATGCGCGTCAGTCTGTAAAGCCTCCTGCAGTTTTTTTTTTTGGGTAAATTTTTAAGGAACACAAGCCAATATTGTATTTTTATGAAAATGAGTTGGTTGACCATGAATAATCACGAATATGCCCAATGTGAATAATAAGTAATATGACCATCTCTACTAGCAACTTATTCATTACTTTTCCCTTGCAGCTTTCTGCTTTGCTCTCTGATATAGGACTTAACATTCGGGAAGCACATGTATTCTCCACCACTGATGGTTACTCCTTGGATGTGTTTGTTGTGGATGGATGGTACTCTGAGGTACCTTAAATTACTTACAATGTACTAGAAGTATTCAGAGTTTTACTTTCATTTCCATTTGTGAATGAGAGTAAATGAGGAAATTCATTTAGTAAATTATCAAAGACAATCTTTGGAGAAAAACTAGGGAAAAGGTTTCCACTTTCAGAAACTATGGTAATGAAGGTTATTTTCGCTCTTCTTACCTTAAAATGGAAACAAGGTATGCCTTGAAGCTTTATCTGAAGCACAAGAGAGGGGAAAAAAGGGCAAAAAAAGGAAGGGGGGGGGGGGGGGGGGCTAGCCGTGGTCTAATTGAAGTTTGTTGAAGATCTTGAAGCATAAAGGTTAAGATGAATGTTTGATGAATTATCATTGCCATCAGATTAGCAATCAGTAAATTTGATTGAAAGATAATTAACTCTTTTGACACATAGCAAGGTAGCTTTCATGCTGTTGAAACATTTAGTTGCTTTAAGAATAATATCATGTTCTTTTTTGTTTTTTTTACCCCCCTTTGGTCCAAGGGGAACTGGAAGGGAGGATAGACATGTCACTATGTTTTAACTTTGATGTTTGGAATAGAAGATTTTTGAGGATGCGTGTAAGAAAAGACTGATATAGAACGTAGGCCATGTGGGTATATGTTTTTATTTAACGAGATTATTCCTTATAGAGGGAGCAGTGACTATTACCATTGTAACGATTTGTAGGACTTAAGTATATTATTTAAGTAATATTACCAGATAAGCTATTTGAAGTTTGACTACAATGTTAAGTATACATTTTGTCTTTTTGGAAGTAAGGAAAGAATGACTTTTTACATTTTACAAGGTCTAAAACTTGTCATTGACTATTGGGCCATTTAATTTCTAAAAAAAAAAAAGAATATTAATTTCCTGGATATTTAATTCCTTAGTGTATTTCAACCTATCACAATAGACATGCAGAATTCTTAAAGTTATGGGACTCTAAGAACCGGCACATAAAGAATTCTGGAGTAATCTCTATAAAGATGCATTTTTGAATTGATTTATCAAGATTGTAAAATAATTTTGGGTATAAGGTAATTATCATTCAGAAATATTAAATCTAGGAGTGAGAGCATTGACATGAAAGTTCTGGAGAAATTGAGTTATCTATGGGGGACTCTCATAATTCTTTTGGTCAGGGCCAGGAGTGAGCGAAGTAGCTCCAATAATTCACGGCATTTTTTTTTTTTTCGGGACTACGGGGCCACTGGGATGTGGAGAGGTTTGGGAGGCCAAGCACTCTCTCCTCCACCCTCATTCCGACACATAAGTTGGTCACCATGTCAATTGTTGTTGATATGAGTTACGAGATAGCTGTCCTTTTTCCTGGGGAACTCTTGTTTCTTAAGGGGCATTGTTCTTATATCCTCTATGAGAGGGATCCATACTCAGTTAAATTGTTGACTTTGCAATGTTGTGGTCAGGATACGGACGGTTTGAATGAAGCAATGGCAAAAGCTATTGCTCGAAACAAGGTAAACACCAGTTCATAGCAACCCCCTTGTGCATTTTGCTTTCATATATAGATGTTACCTATATAGGAAGTCGTATACAAAAGAAATGGTCTGATGGCTAGTGATAATTGCTTTGCTTTCACAAATGTAGTTGTGAAAAATAGTCTCTTTGATGTTGCTCCTCATGAAAGTAGTGGAAAGTCAGCATGCATATTATTTTCATTAAAAGAATACTTGTCACGCTATATCATGCTTTCCTAATCCCTGGAGATATTTACTAGTGAAATTTTACTTTATATTGCCGTAATAAAATTTTCCGGTCTGATAGAAATTGAGTAAAAAGACCTAGAAACTTTGACATTTTCTTGTTATTATTGACATATATGCCCTTTGTTTATCTAGACAATGAGTTGTCAGTTCCTATAGTCAAGGAACAACTGGTTGGACTTTTCAAGATTGTCATTATTGTTGTCATTATGAAGTGAAGTTCTTTGATGCAATATGGCATCAAACAATTTTCTTGCTGTACCTCCTAATAACCAATTTGATTTAATATAATTCTATTCAGACACAATGGTGGCTCTCTGCTAAAATCATTCTTCGGTTGCATAGTCAAATATAAATGTTGCTACTAATGTCACGAATCATTATGGTGGTCATGTTGGGACAGTGGGAAAATTGAACTACGTCAGTTTAATGGATCACAGGCTATTGTCCTTTCTGTATTAAGCTTCCATCAAATTGAAAATCTGCATATTTGACCTTTCCATCTTCAATTGACGATATAAAATCTTGATCGTGGAAAGAAAGTAGTTCCGTTTTGAAACATATATATGGACATATATATACATCTTCATCCCGATAATTGGTTAGGACTCATTTTCTCTTGTTTCGCTGTGCAGTAATTTTGCTAAAATTTGGGACTCACTTTATACTTGTCTAAATTCACTCTTCTCCTACCATATTTTACTGGTCCATGAAACTCCACATTTGTTGGCCAAAACCCACAATATTTGTCACTATGGGTTATTTATGATTGTTATGATGCAATAATATAATTTCATTAGGCTATTGATTTTTAGTCTCTGTAAAAGAAATCACCAGTATGTAGTAGAATCAGTTAAAAATTTGTTGTTATCTAGTATTTTCATAATCTGTAGATGTGATGCCATTGGGGATATCCATTTTCTTCTGTGTGATCTATGGGAAAAGGAATGATATCTCTGATGAGTGTCACATGTCATTATTTTTGTGGTTCTACATGTTGCTTTACAATAGGGGAACTAAGTTAAATGACCATCCTTTTTTAATTTCAGGAATCATGGTCTGGGTCATCACATTCTAATTCAGCTGTAGAAAAAGCTTTAGCAGCACATGCCAAGTCTGCTGACTGTGAAATAGATAGGAGAGTACTCAAGATAGGGGAGAGAATTGGTTCTGGCTCATGTGGAGATTTGTGAGTTCGGCTTTAGTTATTTGTTCAACCTACCATTATAAGTTAAATATACTTGCCCTATCAGTTGCTCTTCCTTATGCTTTTGTTTCTTTTCTTCTTCCCTCATGAAGGCATCGAGGAGAATATTTTGGCCAGGATGTTGCAGTTAAAATCCTGAAGTCTGACCAGTTAAATGATGCTCTGCAGGACGAGTTTGCTCAAGAAGTGGCAATCCTAAGGTAAGCTGATTCTACGGTGTCCTTTAAATATGGAAGAGTTCCTTTTGCTTCTCTTATCTGGTATATTGGTAAAGATGATGCACAAAGACATCTAGATTTGTTTATTTATCTGTATCATTGTAAGTTTGTATGCACATATTGGTTTGTCCTAAATTATTACTTGGTCGATCTATATGTTCCTACTGGCGACGTACTAGCTACTACATAATAATTTACTTTGAAGTGAAAGAAATTGGGTGAGAGTGAGGTTCAAGATAAAAGTAAGTTAAATATTGATGCATAGATCTGGCCACACTTTTGAGTCATTACAAATAAGGGTATGCTTGATAACCACATTACGTGCTGAAAAGTAAACTTTTCAGCACTTATTGTATTAATTTCTAAGGACACACAACTTAATTGATTGTTTTAAGTCGAAAATCACTTTATGCAGTAAGTAAAGGAGGACTTACTCAATTGGTTTAGTGATAAATTATTCGATAAAAATTAAGTCTTTTCCAGCTATATTGTCTAAATTTTCCAACAATGCTAAGTATTTTCATGTTTGGTAAGAAACTAATTAAATATATTGTTTTACTTTCATCTTAATCAAACAACTTTTTATGTTGATTTCCAATACTTATAACTTCAGTCCCTTAATTTTCAGCACTTATTTTTAAGTTTTGTCAACTGAGGCCTAAGATAATTTTGTTTCACCTGTTGGAACGTTGATGTGTTATTATGTGTTCTAGAATTTGGATTGTCAGGCTCAAAGTTGCTGCTCAATGACTTGGTGATATTGCTGTGGCAGACTATCTTATAGGATTCTGTTTCTTTTAAACAGCATCACATTGATTGGCTGCATTGTCAGTACTAAATCATGTTTGTTTTTGGGCTCATGTGGCATGACTGCAGGCAGGTTCAGCACGAAAATATTGTTCGTTTTATTGGTGCATGTACCAAGCCTCCTCACTTCTGTATTGTAACTGGTATGAGAATTGATTTAGTTTCCTCGGGGTCTTTGTAGTGATCATTTAGATTTTTTATGTTTACTCTGTCAGCTTGATGTTACACTTTTCCCTCATTATTATTCGAGTGAACCCATTTTTTTGCTCCTTTCTTACAGAGTATATGCCTGGAGGGAGTCTGTACAGCTATTTGCACAAGAATCATAATATCTTAAAGCTCCCTCAATTGCTGAAATTTGCAATCGATGTCTGTAGAGGCATGGATTATCTGCATAAAAGCAACATTATTCATAGGGACTTGAAGACTGCAAATTTGCTAATGGACAACCATAATGTAAGTACCACAAACTACTTTTTTTGTGAGATAATTTACTAGCTTGGACAGCGATATGGTCAGCTACTCAAGTGACAATCATTGCTGTCTTTTTCAAACATTTGTTCTTTTGAGTAGTGAATGAAATTGAATCACTCAAGTGACAATCATTGCTGTCTTTTTCAAACATTTGTTCTTTTAAGTAGTGAATGAAATTGAATCACTCTGTATGGATAGAGTTATACTTCTCGAGCAATATGAGTTCTATTCCATACTGTTTCCCTTTTGTCTCTGGCACTCGTTTTATTGGTTCTGTTATTCTCCCTATATAACTTTAAGAAGCATTCCTGTTACCATTTGAAACCTATCATATTATTATCTGATACTGCATTTGAATTTTTCTCTTTTGGATAAAAAATAGCAAACAAGCACCAGTTTTTGCAGAATACGCATGGGTAACACCTGAGATCGGTGTTGCAAATTGTGATCTGTTGGCAAGTTGTTATTATAATGCCAGAAAATACTTTTAATGATACTGAACTGGAGATAGCAGGTCATCTTGCTTATTCGCATATCTAGTCTTGTTTTAGATTGTTTACGAGAATGATGATTTTCTCTAGTGTGCAATCAATGTAGTTGACCTGATTTACATAGATGGTTCAAATTCACTCCATCTTTAGCAAGCCTGAATGAGTCCAACCAGAAAGGGCCTCCTCGTTAGCGTCTTTTGTTTGTCTATTTGCTTGATGATCCACTTAGGAAGCTGACTATCTATCTTTGTTTTGTTGGGTTTCTCACTGTGATGACTGCCTTCTGCTTGTCACTCCACCCCAAAGAGTTTAGGTTAATGGGGGATGGAATCATAAATTTTATTTATCTGCTGACATTATGTGGTTGTCCCACTGTTTCTGGTTGGAAGCTTTATATTGATGGTGCCTCTCCATTTGTCCTTGTGTTTGTGTTTGTGTGTGTGTGTTTTGGGCAGTGCCCCCCGCCCCCTGGGGGGGGGGGGGGGGGGGGTTCTTTTTTTTTTTTGGTTGGAGGGGTGTTGAAGGATGGTGTAGCACTATTCACTTTGTGCTGCAGAGATTTTGCTTGGCCATCTGGTGCTTTCTGTCAAATAGTTAAATAATGAGGAGGATTCCAACGTGTTCTTTGTTGCAAGGTTGTTAAAGTTGCTGATTTTGGTGTCGCTCGATTTCAAAGCCAAGGTGGAGTGATGACTGCAGAAACAGGGACTTACCGGTGGATGGCTCCTGAGGTTTGACATTATCAATTCTCAACTGTGCTTTGTGGTGATAAGTGGGTTGAAGTTTATACTGAGAAAGTATGGCCAAATTAATGGTGCTTTAGAATTTTTTGTTATGAAACCTCAATTTTTTGCCGATGTTGGTAGGCAGGTCTTTTTTTGTGATTGTTATCTTGTAAATTAGATCAAACTGGCCTCATCCGGAGGAATTCAAAGATTGCTGGAAATCTCTAGCATATCAACTAAACAGTGTAAACAAATCACTTGGAAGAGAAGATCCAGCAGCTCAGTTCACCAAGTTGCCATAAATACCCTAACATAGGGTGAAAAACTACTTTTACCCAGTGAATACTTCATTTGACAACCATGGCCAATGATGTGAAGTTTAGAATATGCTCCAATGCATATTCTAAACCATGAACCTCTCAATGAGAATGAAGTTTAGAATATGGTCCAATTCCATCTTATTTGCATCCACGCTGGACTAATATCAGATTTTCTACATTCCTTTTTGTGGCCAGGTTATAAACCATCAGCCATATGATGAGAAAGCAGATGTTTTCAGCTTTGCTGTTGTACTTTGGGAATTGGTAACAGCCAAGGTATGCTTTGACCTAAGATGCAACTTTTGCTTCCCTTGCTTAACAAATGCAAATTCATTGATCAATGATGTTGTGCTCTCCAATCATTCAGATTCCTTATGAAAACATGACTCCACTTCAAGCTGCTTTGGGAGTGAGACAAGTATGTACTGAAACATGAAATTATCGGGGTGTTTCTTGATATTAATGAGCAAACGATACGTTACATCTATCTAAATCTCTCACATGTTAAAGGGACTGCGTCCGGAACTTCCCGAGAATGCGCACCCCAAACTACTTGAGCTGATGCAAAGATGTTGGGAGGCAGAACCAGGCAAAAGACCCGCCTTTTCTGAGATAACCATTGAATTGGAACACCTTCTTCAGGAAGTCCAGGTAGCCATTTTGCCCTTTGATAAATTTCATGTTTGCTTTCTCTCTCTCTCTCTCTCTCTCTCTCTCTCTCTCTCTCAATTAATCTGAGTACTTCTCAGGAGCAACCTGAAGTATCGAATGGCAAGTGAATAGCATCACACGTGATTATGTACGGGATTTGCACAGGAAATGGCTGAGAATCCTCCTTTTTCCGCGAAATAGTTATACAGGTTACATTGTACAATAGAGAGAGGGAGAGTGTGTGTGTCATGAGTAAATACAGAAAGTAGAAAATACTAGAGTCATAGTGACTGCTTTTCCGACTGACCTAGGGCACTGCGGGTTGCAAACAGCCATTAATATAATTAAAAGGGTTTCTGTTTTATGGTGAGAAAAAAATGATGAAGTGGGGTTCCTCAGGTTTTATGCGTGGAATGGGATGTTCTTCGATTTTGGATAGCTCAATGTATTATCAGGTGTTGACATTCACCTTAATGTATTTGATCAATTTTGGTTCCTGAAATCATGATATTTTTCTAGATGCATTTGTAGGTCACATGTATGTGACCTCAAAGGGTTTACTATTTCTCCCTCTTTATCTTAAAAGGGAAGGTTCTAATTCTGAGATTGATCCTATTTTGGTTTTGAGAAGTCTAGTTTTGTCTTCTGTCACGTATCAAGTTTCAAGAGTTCTACTTGTCGTTCTTTTCTCGTGCATGCTCGAGCCTTAAATGTCTTGTAGCGCCATGCCGCAATAACAAAGATACAAGAAGAAATTATTGCGGCCTGATAAAAGTAGCAATCTTGCCATCTTTGTTTGGTTTCTTCGGCAAGGAGGATTAAGAGGATCTGTTCGAATGTTTCCGCAGCACCAGTCCATCGAGAGAGTGGCGAGCTCGACACCACTCCCCTTCTGCAGATTCAAATCATTCTCATTTTTTTTTTTTTTTTTATTCTCTTTTCTTTCGGATTGGACCTTTCGTACTCAGGTAGTTTGGTTCGTCAGTATAACTTGCGATATTCAGTTGTACATCGAGGGTGTCCTTACTAAAAAAGGCAGGGCTGGATCTTGCGGAGGCTCGAAGAGATGTTAAGTCCTGAGGAAGACCCTTTTCATTGCGCATAAAAGAAATGTTGGAGCATAACATGGCCTGTTGCGAGTTTCAATTTCAATTCATGTCCAATAAATGTCACCCCATTAGTATATGTTTAAGGCAAAATTGATGTCATTTATTCATACAATCACGTAACAAACGACTGTGTTGTGGTCTTACCGTGTTCAGACAAATTATCGTTTGTCAAACTGCAAGGGGATGCCGACAATTTTTTCTTTTTGAGGGGTCCGTCTTATCCTAATCACGAAATCCTCGCTTCCTTGGTTTCTGGGGTATCCACTTGTTTTCGTGGCCATAAAAATTTGGTCTTGGCCATAAATGACTGTCCGATTTGGTCTTGATTTTTGTGTTATGAAGACATCTTTTTGACTCCCGCTGATTCTGGGAATGTGCATTTCTTACTTTAAAGTCGAATTTCACAAAATGAGATCCAGCCCAATTTTGCACTTCTGAATTGATTGAGTGTACTTCTCTTTTTCTTTTTCAAATTCAGCCATTTGGGCTGTTCATCGGGTGGCCACTTCTACTGTGGTGAGACTGTCTCGATCGTTCGTCTCGACCCACCTCGTTCAACGCCTTTCTACTTTTTACCTAGGCGCGTTCTGATCGGATCAAAAGAATAGACGCGTTTTATCGCTTTAATTTTTAACTTTCTCTTCAATTAACAAATTGCCATCATTCGGTGCTAAAGCACTTATCTTTACTTCGCGCGTAGTCACTTCAAATCGCTTTAACTACTCGTGCAGTTCAATATTTCAATAGCAGTGGCACGCGCGGATGCATCGCCATCAGCAAAACGTCCGGCTGCACTCCAATCATCTTAACCGAAAAAGAGGAAACGGTGGGCTCAAGACATTTCAATGATGTTCGTATCAAATGGATAAAGACACTGCCATTTCCCTCGGCCGCCTCCGCCCTCGTACAGAAGGCTTCCACGTGAGAGCACGTGCTTATGCGACTCGAATATTTTGCAAATGAGTTGGCCGACACTGACCTCGATCTTGAGCAGACCCAACCACACACGATTTGAAAAACCCTTTACCTAATCCCTTTTGTTTTACGTTCTTTTTCATATTATACTGAAAAAGAAATAAGAGAGAGAGAGAGAGAGTAGAAATTGGCACGATTTCGTTCCGTCCTCATACCAACCCGGCCCATTGTTTTAGCAGTTCTAACACCAAACCAACGTCTCCTTTCGTTGTCTCGTCGGACGCTCCAATCATTATCAAAAAAATGTTACCAACTAACACAATACGAGTTCTTAAAAATACATTCTCTTGGGACCTGATGTCGAGAATTTGAGCTCGTTTGTTATGGTCATTGTCCATCATAGTGTTCGTGGGACGAATGGACTAGTTTGATTGTATTTTTTGAAAATTTAAAAAATGTAATTGCACTCCGTGACATGTTTAATAATTTAATTACATTTTTCTAAATTTTTTAAAATTCAATTACATTTTCATGATAAATTTAGAATTTCTAATATACTTATATCTATAATGATTGAGGTGTCATCGTGCAAACGTGAGCTTCAAATGAGATGGCCAATGCCTCTAAAATTCATTCTTTACTCTTAGGATCAAATTTCCTCTCTTAGCCATGAGCTAGACAAGTGACAGCTCGACTCAATGGTCCAATGACAGGGCCAATTCATTCTGAATCACAATCCAGTTCGCCTATTCAATGGCTAATCAAATCAGTTCATAGGTCTCAACCAACCCGTGTATCAACAAATAACCAGGTAGGACAGGGGGCTGCATTCCTTATTCACCTATCGAATCGACCTGTCCAATCTAGTCCGGATAGAAGAACCTCAGTAAAGATTAGTCGACTATCCAGAAAAGCCCTACGATGCGCAGTTGCCGTAAAAGAAGAGACAACCCCATAATCGTACAAAATCAATAGTAGAACTCTCTTCCTCGAGGGAGAGTGGTCAATTCCCAATGATAAATGCTGTTGACGTTTCAAATTTCGCAAGGTACCAACTTTTCTTTGTGATGCGTGTATTCACCGGTTTACTTATTTAAAAAACACCATTCCCCGTTATCGAAATTTCCATGTGTTACATTTTTTCTGTTCAGAAGGACGTGATAAAATTGACGCAAATAGAATCTTTGCAAATGGGATACAGCTTACCAACGAATAAAGAAGATTATCTGCTTTTCCTTGACTACGTGGAACATGAGAAATCTGCCTTGAATTTGGACTATATCGATCTCTAATTTTCGACTCACCTAAATGAACTTTATCATCTTACACCGCGTGATGTGATAGGACGGCACAGTTTTCACAATAAGATAACGTACCAATGATTCGACTGCATTTGATCATTTCTATTCTGCATTGAGTTTCGGCATTATATGACTGACTGTGTCATATTTTATTGTTCTATATAGTACATTCTCAATTACTAAAAGAGGTGCTATAGTTGAATTACAATTATTGTATCGATTCTCTGATCAAGCGTAGAAGATGGCTGATCATCAAGCAATGTACGCATGATTTTTTTTTTTTTTAAATTTATCATATGAAATTGACGAAGAGTAAGACAAATTAACGACATAAGAATAAATGGCGATAATGCAAGATTGTTTATAATAGAACTAAGCAAAGCGTTTAAATCATGTTGACACTAGAAAGAACTTATCACGAGGCATCTAACACTCTTAACATGCACTTGAGAATATTATCCAAAAAGTCTTAAGAATATTGTATGGCGGCCAATTCAATTTTAAACCTTTTAATTGTGTCAATTTAGTTATAAACATTTTCACAATTTGATAATTTAGCTCTTCTCACTAATTTTGGCTAAAAATCTCCGATGTAGAGGTCTAATTAATGTTAGTCGTCCTATGTGGCTTGGGTAATATTGATGTAGACAATTTTTGTATTTTTTATGAGCTTTTTTCTTCTTCTTTTTTTTTTTTTTTTTTTTTTTCCTTTGTTGGTTGCTAAGCTATCTCCAAGGCTTAGTGATTGGCCACAGGCAAGGGTGATGTTGGCTAAAAGAAAAGAAAAGGAAAAAAAGATAAAAATCCAAAAAAGATCTAAAAATTATTCAAGTCAGTGCACGGAGTCCACATCGGCGATTTTCAACCAAGATTATTCTAAGGATTAAATTGGCAAATCCTAAAATAGGTTTATGATTAAATCGGCACAATTGAAAGGTTTAAAATTGAATTTTCACTATATAATAAATTTAAAGTTTTTGAACAATTATTCCTAGGTTGCATGTCCTTTTCTTTCCTGCAAGACACTCTAGCTCGGCAGGGAAATTTCAATTATATATGTATAATAATTTATCTTATGGCAGAGATGAAGAAAAAAGACAAACTCAACTGTGAGTAGTTATGTTGGATTAGAGTCTCTTATTCATCGCCGAGGTCGAATGTTCGAAACTCGCAGTTGCTGAAGTGTTGTAAGTGGAGGGCCATGGTGTTGGAGTCCAGTGCTAGTCTCCCCCGAAGTATAGGAGTCAGGCCCGACCGCACCACCGGGGGTGGCGGGTTAAGGTGGAGTCCTCGGTTACCAAAAGAAAAGAAAAAAAGACAAATTAAATGGGATTTGAAGAGGATTCCCTCCAATTCCACGTGAAGAAAGAAGATATTTTTCATTCCAATCGTCTTAAACCAAAAAAATAAAATAAAAACACAGGTACACGTAGAATCCCTGATGGAAGGAAGTTCGCTTCTAAGCAGTGAGTTAGAAATGTGGATATCATTCGCATTTTCTTTTAGATGAGTTTATAGGGAGTGACGTCCATAATTATATGAGGCTTGTCTCGACGAAATTTCTAGGGACATAAGAAAAATATATAATTCTTCGACCAAGTCAATTATGTTAATATCCAAAATAGAAAAAAGCGATAAATCAGCACAATCAACGTTATATGGGTGAAACACTAAAAATAGTTTCATATGACTAATGATCTCTCATGCAAGCTTATTAATTGCGGCGCTTGCAAACCACTGAATATTTTCTCATATTGCATAGATGATTATATTAGAAGACCTAATGCGATAATATCCAAAAGATGTATCACAAGACAACTAAGGTGCACGACTCAACACGCAATCAGGTGATGTATCGAAACCCTAAAGTTTGTCTCAATATGATATTGTTTGTTTTCCTTTTCCCTCCCTCTTTCTTCTTTTTCATATTTTTGACGTTCCCGATATTCTTTTTTTTTTTTTCTCAAAAGAAGAAAAAGAAGAAAGATGCCTCGCTTTTTTAGGTGAGAAAGAGCCTTCTCAGTCCATCAACTTGCCAATGGACGACGATTTTGATGATGAAAAGAAATTATAGGATATCTAGGGCTTTAATATGAAGCAGACATAGGATACGTCTGTCGGTTCCACAACAAAACCCGGTCAATAAGGACGGACGCAATGCAACGATTTTCAACTCTAATAGTTTCTAATTCGTAAGAGTTTGGTGTCCAGAACTTGCGTTTGACTGGTACGTGCAATTTCCCTCGTCGGGGAGCACATATGACGAGCTGCTATATTAGCCTTTCAATTACATCTACACAAGAGAACGCTCCAAGTGTACATAAGCAGGATTATGGAAACTAACGTACGTCTCTTGCAATGTCGATCGAGTCAAAAGTGTGTAAAGTCGAGTTGAAAATTGTTTGGGCAAAAAATAAACGATGAAATCCACGACTGACTTGTGCTAGAGAGAATCGGTTAGTTATAGGAATTGTACGTCAGAGCTAAAGTAACACCGATTCTCTACTACATGCACGGTCAATAGGAGGACGTGCGAGATTGTATTAATTAACTGCACATGCATGAACACCGAAAAAGACGAAGCTTCTCTCTCTTGTTTCTTTCTTTTTTCCTTCAATCTAGATGCCTAACTGATGTGACAAAAAGCTATTTAGGATTTTTCTCAAAGGAGTGGGTGTACATCAAGCTTTGTAACGAAATAAATGGAAAGAACAATAGTCTCCTAAAGCCGCCCGAGGATTTAATTAATGGGTCTACTAAATTCAAAAGAAAGAAGGATCATTGGGTTGGAAAGTTAGAACAGACAAAATCACTTTCCTTTTCTTCGATTGCCAAAACAACAATAGATTAAATTAGCTCAATAATAGTGAGAATATTTCGTGAACTTATTTTCTGTTGCTATTCATAGTTCCAATGATTCAAGGTACTCAGTAGTAAATATAAGCCGAGTCCGTAATGCTAAAATTTCAAACCGCGCAAAGGTTAAAACCCTAATTCGCTCTCTTTCTGGATACAAGAGTGAATTAAACTAAACTTAGTTTTCTTAATGCTGACGGGCTGTGCATGCCTTACTTTCCCAAGTCATTTCCCCCGTTCTCCTCAATAATTTGGTCCCCATGTTATCTGGCAAAAGATAAGCTTGATTATCGTGTCCGGGAATATCCGGGTACGGGGTTCGGTAGAAAAAAAACGATTTTCTTCGTGACGATGGACCTTTCGACATAAGAAAAATCTGCAACTCTGGACTTTTGGAGTAACGTGCGTTGGATCGTGTCGCTACGTTCACATATCGGTCCCATCAGGGGTCAGGTCTAATCGTTTTCGTGAAGCTGGAAAGCCATCATGGCACTTGTCTTTTTTGTTTATTTTGATTCATTCACCTAAGGATAGTACAATGGCCTATTGCAGTCGCTTGCATGGCCAACTAGTAGTACAATCGCTTTACCATCGCTTTGCATGGCTAGATCACGCCCACATCGCACGTAGTGAAGTCCCTCCCCCACCAAACCAAAACAACAAAAGGAGTCCCTCATGGTCATGACTCGTGACCGTATCGTGAAAGAGACATTGTTCTTTTACAGCGCTACTTTGGACTCTTGTTAACATTGATTTTTAGGTTTATGCGAGAAATTCTTTCGATAAATCTTGACAGTTATTAGACTCAGTTGTCGTAATTATCATGAAAGTGTGAAGAAACAAAACGATTTGAATAAATAATGAATTACAGAAATAAAAGACGAAGACAACGGATTTGCTTAGATTGGCGTGTGCCTATCTCACGGGGAGAGACCGATCGAATAGTTCGACTATCATTGATAATTAGAAAATCACAATAACTCGAAAAATTATCGTACTCAAGTGTTTTGCAATCCTAGATACCAGTTGAACTTACAATAATCAATCACAAAAGATGAGTATTTCTCATGCTGTCAAGTGCTTTGCAATCTTAGATACCAGTCGAACTCACAATAATCCATCACAAAAATAGGAGTATTTCCCATGCTGTCAACGCTCTTGGATGACGGCTCTCATCAGCTCTTTAGAATTTTCACGATTTTCTCATTCAATAAAAACTTTAAAAAATAGGGTTTTAATGAGTCTAAATCTAAGCCGCATCGGGAGCCAAACGCTCGCCAAAATCGGCACTGGCACCCGGCTGCTGCGCTGAAAAACACAATAATTACTAGGCACTGTCCGGGATCCCGCTTGGTGGCCTAGTTTGTCCGGGTGCTAGCTAGGCTGTTTCCTCGTCTGTCCGATTGTTCGCCTCTATCTCCATGGCCCCACAAATACTTATGTCTCGAGAATCACGAGTTTGTGTCGATTCCAGATTAAACGGAATTAAGTTCGAGCATTAATCAACATTAACGATATGAAATAGCTAACTCCGGAGAAAACAAGACTAACACATAGATTAAAAAGAGTGGGACATGACGGCTTTCAGACTGTAGGCTTGAGTTTTCATCCCATGTTATTGTTAGGCAATTACTAATATATAACCACAACTTAAAATATATGCCAAACATGAATGATTTCTCAAAATTAAAATTCCGTATGCATTAATATTTCTTGGACTTTCAATTTGACTGCTCGTAAAGAAGAAAATTGAAAATATTGGGTAATATTTAGTCCATCTAAACAATGTTGGACTATTCTCCTCTATGCATTATTGACGACTGATCTAGTATCTCAATCAAAAAATTAATTTCATTTACACGGTCACGCAGGATTAGTTAGGATAATGAATTTCTGCATTGTCGACCAACAATCAATTATCATGCTCGTGAAAATAAAAAAAAAAAAAAATTAAAAGAAAAAGCTACTCCATGGTCTGTAAACTAAATAATGCGGAGATAAAATGTTCATTTGTAAAACTTGTTTTACAGAATACTAAGACAAATTTTTATTGGGCGTTTGAACATATGTGACGTGGATACTTGAATTTAGCTCATGTGTGTTTGGATTTCCACTTATGATTTATCACATAGTTTTATAAAATTAACTTTGTAAACGGGCGTTTATTTGTTTCTAAAATTATGGGTCGGTCCTCATTTCATCAGATCCATCGAAAGGTGCATGCTAGCGTCCACATAAACACACGTGCGCACGAGCATCCATGTGGTTCGGGCTCTTGCCAGAGGGTTAAAAAAACTGAATGAAAAGAGTCAAAGGAGGTGATTAAGGGAAAACACAACATTCATTTTATTATATGATCGGATCAGCCTCGCAATTTTCACAGAGGCTGAAAACTCAAATTCGTCCATACAACAAACACTCTAGAAGCAGCCAAAGTACACGGAAACGATATAAAAAAACCCATCTAGATGTCTATTTATTCTTTCTCCAGCTCAGTTGGCCAAAGCTAACGCGGAAGCTCTCTTGCTTTTTCCTTCACTGTATAAGATTCTTCGGCATATATTTTCTTTATTTCTTCAATAAGGACTCATCTGGCCCTGCAAAACAAATAGTACACAACTTAAATCAACTTTCTCTCTTCCCCAAAATAACACCGGACATGATAGAATGGTAAAAACAGGCAGATATACTCGAAAGCATGAATGAATAAGAAAAAGTAACAGAGAAGCACTAGGAATGAGTCAGCTCAAATTTGTTGTATGCCATTGCAAAAAGGAGCATCAACTTTAAGTGTGAATTGCAATCGACTGCGCAAGCTCTTTAAGCACACCTACCTTTTAGAGAGTATCTCGACAGTCAACCTCTAGTAGTGGTGAGGAGGAGGAGGTGATGCATAAGTGTAAGGGTGGGGTGGTGGCTTGTGGACGGGTGGTGGAAGTGGTGGAGACTTGTGAACTGGTGAAGGTGGCGGTGGAGACTTGTACTTGTATGGCTTCTTGGGAGCTGGAGGTGGTGGGGATTTGTGCACTGGCGGTGGAGGAGGAGGAGATTTGTAAACGTAGGGCTTCTTGGGAGGAGGTGGTGACGGAGACTTGTGGACCGGTGGCGGAGGAGGAGGAGATTTGTATTTGTAGGGGTGCTCCTTGGAGGAGGAGGTGGGGGAGATTTCTGAGGCTTGGGGGTTTCACGTGAGGAGGGGGCGGAGGGGGGACTTGTACTTGTAGACTGGGGGAGGCGGGGAGTGCACCGGAGGGGGTGGCGACTTGTACTTGTAGACAGGTGGAGGGGGGGAGTGCACCGGAGGAGGCGGGGACTTGTACTTATAGACCGGCGGAGGCGGGGAGTGCACCGGAGGAGGGGGGACTTGTACTTGTAGACTGGTGGAGGCGGGGAGTGCACCGGAGGGGGCGGCGACTTGTACTTGTAGACAGGTGGAGGGGGGGAGTGCACCGGAGGAGGGGGGGCACTTGTAGACGGAGGCACCGGAGGGGGGGACTTGTACTTATAGACTGGTGGAGGCGGGGAGTGCACCGGAGGGGGCGGCGACTTGTACTTGTAGACAGGTGGACGGGGGAGTGCACCGGAGGAGGGGGGGACTTGTACTTGTAGACCGGCGGAGGCGGGGAGTGCACTGGAGGAGGCGGCGACTTGTACTTGTAGACAGGCGGAGGGGGGACTTGTACTTATAGACTGGACTGGCGGAGGCGGCGACTTGTATTTGTAGACAGGCGGAGGGGGGAGTGCACCGGCGGAGGGGGGACTTGTAGTGATAGGGATGAGTCGGAGGCGGTGGGGAGGGCGGGGGAGGAGATTTCTTGGGAGGCGGAGGAGAATAGTAACCGTAGTTTGCCGAGGATTCCAGGGGCAAGCTAAGAGACACTAGCACCACTAGGAGAGTGGAAAGGAGAGGGACCATCTTTGCCATTTTGGCTAGAGAAAGGGTTTTTGTGGTGCTATGGAAGGGTGCCCCCTCCCCCCTTATATAGCTTTTGCGTTTACCCTTTTAACACTGGGAAATGTGGTAAAAAAAATTAGATGCATTAGAAAAATAATGTTTCAGATTAAATTAATATGAAATGCGGATGATGAGGTCTGAATGGGCTGTCATCCATATGTTGGGACACATTTGACTTTGGTAGGTATTGTTTAGTCTTTGCATGGATCTTGATCTCCTGTTGTTAGAGGCTGAAAGCTAAAGCGAAGGGAGGAAAGAGAGTAGCAACAGTCAAAGACTATGCCCCATTAATTTACTCATTTTTGCTCTTACATGTACAGGAAATGAGGAATAGTTCAAACACGAAATCTTCTCTCTCCCGGACATGTTTCCACCTTGAGATCTTAGAAAATACACGTGTTTTGCCCAACTTTTCATGATTTTATCGCATTCGGTACCAGGCGGCTCTCTCTCTCTCTCTCTCTCTCTCACAATGAGACAATGAGGACATATCTTCCCCACACATTAACTAAACCATCTTGGCATTAACGTGACCGATAATTAGCTAATGGCTAGGATGGGGCTTATTATTAATCAGGCAATTAAGCCCGGCATCCATTTAGCCACTGAACTCTAAGCATTGGTATCCAACATGCTGGGGACCTCTTCTCGATCGACCATAGACAAGTCAAGTTACGACCAGGTTTGGTAACTTCAGTCAAGGATGGTGTTCTTATCATCCATTAATGCAACCACCTTGATGGAGAATTGACTTGAAGTTTCATCAATGTCTTGGTGACTTGTTGCATGTTCATTGTAGTATTTAATGGAACCTCAGCATCGAATACTAATTACCATTCATTTCGCAAGTGAAGGATTAAAATATTGAGTTCACGGCTGATCAGAATTAGGCAAGGAGAGAGAATCGTCCAGAGACTTTAACCTCCCTCTAGAAGGACAACAGGATGGATGGATGGATGAAATTGAATGAACGGGGCTCCATTCGTTTCATACACGAGATTTCATGCAGAATAATAATAATAATTAAATTTGCCCTTTTTCCATATGGAAAGAGTTTTTCTTCACCTACTCTTCCGTAGTACGCCAAACAACAACTCAGTCCAGCTAACTAATTTTGTTCAAATCATAAGCTTTATCTTGAGGTGGGAAAAAGGGAGTCAAATTATTAGGGTTTCGTTGGATTTTTCTTTTTCTTCAGATAATATGCTCAATTACGTCATCATCAAGGTTTCTTATTTTACTAAGTGGCTATTATTTGCCAATATGGTTTAGGTGTACTCGAAAGAAGACCGTCCTTGTCGTCCCAGCGAGGCAAGAGGTATGAAGTACCTTAGGACGTAAAAAGGTTGACAAATGATGATGAGATGTGTACATTTTGGTTTACTCCTTCACCTTACGTATTATATTAAGTTTTTTTTGGTAAGGACGTTTTATATTAAGTTGATATCATGAAAATTCTTAAATTGATATATTTATGTTAAATTCTTTCTAAATTAATTTTTTGAACATTAAAAACCCCAACTAGTATACTTATAATAAATTTACCCTAAATTAATTTTTGGATGATTAAAAACCATAAAATGGTACACACGTGACACGTTTACTCTCTGAAAAGAAGCAAGTCATCTTCCAGCTCTATCAATGAATTTTGTTAGAAGACAATCAAGGTTCTTCGTGCTTTAAAGGAGACAAAGAATGAGCCCTATTTGTTTTCAAATTAGGGCTGATTGAAGAAAGAGAGAGAGAGAGAGAGAGAGTTATCCTCATCAGTTGAATTATTGTCATGTACTCAGGAATTTTTGGGTAAAATTTGACGAGGGTAAATATGCCACACCTATATCTGTTTGAGATTTTTGGTGACTCAAAAATTAATTTGAGGTAAATTTGTTACAGGCGTATCGATTTTAAGGTTTTTGGTGATCCAAAATTTAATTTGGGGTAAATGTGTCACATGTATATTAATTTTTTTTATTCAATCAATTTCTTTTTATCCCTTTTATTTTATGTTATCAACTAGAACTCAAAATTTCGATGTGTTCCACTGAAATTAATATGTAATTTGGATTCATATGCATGGCGGCCCCTCTCTTTCCATCGAAAGTCCGTGATTCCGGGCCGATTGGTCATGTTTTCTTCTGATCGGCACCGAAGTCATGGGCAAGTTATCGGATGCTTCCAACAGCCACTTGGAGTCTAGAAACGATAAGTTTAATCCGGTCAAATGTGGCTAAAGCTTCCCTTTTGTCACCGACGAATTAAACAATGGAGACTCGAATCGGATGATAGGGTGGCGGCGGGAGAGATGGGAGGTGGCTGCTCGTGGATCAGATCTAGCGGTCGAGTGCGTTTGATTGATCCATCGATCAATCTATTCTTGTTCTATCACCTTCGATTCAACGGAATAACATCGAAATTAATTTGTCATATACCTGTACTTTGTAATTTTATAAACTTCACACTACGATTAAGTTAATGAGATTATTATTCAAAAAGGTCATAAATTTATTATATAACAATTAATTCATTTCTCAACTTTTCAATTTAGTTAATTTAGTCCAAAATATTTTAATAATTTTTTAATATAATCAGTTCAATCTGTTTGAAAATCACTTACGTGGCTATTTAACCATTGGGCCAGATGGTGGGAATTGAATGAAAAAGGCTTCATTTGTTGCACGCAAGAGATTTCACGCATGATAATAGTCAACTTGCCCTATTCATATGTAAAAAGTCTTTCTTCACCTACTCTTCCGTAGTACGCCAGACAACAACTCTATCTGGCTAACTATTTTTTTAATCATAAACTTCATATTGAGGCGGTAAAAAGGGGTCAAATCATTAGGGTTTCATCCGATTTTTCTTTTATATAGCGTAACGCGGGTAAAAAGAGATCTAATAAGGAATCTATTGTTCTTCTAAGAGTGTTGATGAAAATACAGATTTTGATAATAAATTTTTAAATAATCCTAGTGTTGATAATTTTGAAAAAAACTAGTGATGATTTTTGAACATGGTGAGGATTTTTTTTTTAACAAAATTTGGAAAGAAATTGGAATTAGACTTGAAGTTAGGATTTTTTTTAGGAGATTAGACTATTATAATCATGGCTATCGGTAGACATATTTGATTAATGTGAAATCAATTTCGGCATAAAAAAAACGACATATTCACTACAATTGAATTTCAATTGATTTTTTTTTTGCCACGCTGTTTATTTTTCTAACGAAAATATTACATAATAGGAAACGTAAGCACATGTAATTGGGACCGCTAAGAACTTGGACGTGATCATGGGCAATGTTCTACAAGAGAGTCTGAACATTTGCCACGGAAATATGTGTGGTGAATAAATCTAGACAAGTTCTGTCCCAAGAGTTGACATCCAATTCAAAATAGTTGGGGATTGCCTTAATAGCCACCATTTCCATGTGGGAAGGGAGAGGTGATGAGTTCGATTCTTCACATTTTTAGGAGGGTTAGGGTTGCGACATTTATATGAGACTTGATTCTCACGCTCTATAAAGAGGCATGATGAGAATCTATGAGTAAGTTTATGATTATAGTAGGACATACCAAAAAAAAAAAAAATCTAATAATCCAATGATAAACAACCCCAATCGGTGAGTACATAAGTAGGCTCCATTCATTTCAAGTAAATGCGTGATTTGAAAAATATTTTTCTCAAAATAATTATCTATATCACTCAAAATAGTTAGTCAATGAAAAATATTTACGTCAATGTTTAAGTATCTTCGTGGACGATGAAATTATTTTTTGTTTGTTCATTTTTGGAAGGATAATTCCAATATAAAAATTCAAAAATCATGCATTTTCTACTAAGCAAACGCACTCCTTAGAAGACAGCTAAACTTCTTAATTAAATTCGGCCTTGACTGACGATTAGCTCGTCGATATCGCTGTTTTCCTTAACCTAGCCCGGACAGGCTACCTAGCTCTCTCAAGAAGGCAAATAATAGCTAAATAATGATAAGCCTTATCCTAGCATAGCTCCGTCTGTTATTGCTCAAATGTCAATGTCAAGATGGTTTTCGGAAGTTCTTGCGGGGAAGAGACTTGTCTCCTCCCCGGCTCCTCGAGGCAAAAGGCGTACGAATATCTTAAGGACGTAAAGGTTGACGAAATGACGATGAGATGGCATATCGCGTTTTACTCATTCACAAGCTTGCATGCATTAAAATAATTGATTGTAATTTGGATTCGTAACGACGGTCCATCTCTCTCCATTGAAATGTATGCCGATCACTTAATTTCTTCTTCTGATTGGCACCGAAGTCTCCACTGCAATCAATCGGATGCTTCTATGTTCACTCGAGTCTAGAAACGCTTAATTTATTCAATACGTCAAAGTATCGACTAATGCTTAGTTTTTATCACCGACACATTAAACAATAGAGGCTGTCATCAGAACAATACAGTGCGAGAGATGTGGATGCTCGTGGATCAGATCTAGTGGGCGAACACGATCCATCTGTTCATATTCTATCCACTTCAATTCAAAGAAGGGAAAAAGCCACCAGATCTTTTTCCAAATTGTGCCCGCCTCGCCTAAATTTTTTTTATAATATTGAAAACCCCAAATTATGCCATCTATGACACATTTACCCTAAAAAAATTTGTGATATAAAAAGCCAACTTGTATTTATATAACATATTTGCCTTCCATCGAGGTTCCATCATATGATTTTTCAGTCAAATAATGTTATTTTTGTTTCACTTGAGTCATGTGAGTGACTTGTCAAAACTATTTGCTTTTCGGCATCCATGTAGATATATTTTTTAATGGTGTTCATTGATGGAACATTGACAAGGGATAATTAGATTATACATGTACAAGTTAGAGATGTTTAATGTTATGGAGAAAAGCTTATGACAAATGTGTTATAGTGGACATAATTTATGGCTTTTGGTCACTTTTTTCCTTCAAATAAAAACTTTAAAATTTGCTTCTAATTGGGAAAATAAAAGAAAAGTCATAATTTATTGTATGGATCTCAATTCAATACTAAAATTTTCAATTTTGTCAATTTAGTTCTAAAACTATTGACAAATCGTCAAAATGTCTAGTACTAAATTGGTTAAATTGAAAAGTTTACGGTCAAATTGATATTTGCACAATACAGTTAGGATTTTTTTGGGTAATTATTCCCTTTTAAGTAAGATTATGCTCTTTGCAATCTCATGAGACGATACTTTGTGATAACATTATGCATGACTAAATTAATTGATTCGTTTACTTTAAACATGCGACACATTGTATTGGCGACATTACATGTGCGTTTCATGGATGTCCAATCATTGGCATAAATGATATAATGCATCTCTTTCTTTTAAGGGTATATGCTTTGGGAGCAAGATAGATGCCCCAAATTATTGAGAGAGTGACTAAAGTATGGGCCCAGAAATCTCGACAAAATAATCATCGAGAACTATATAATTTCTTAAGATATGTCGACCCATGTTTTGATTTCACGATCAAATTGAACGTGAAAGATCAAGTGAAGGCAACGGGACTGTGCATGTGTTCGTTAGGAGCTGGTTTGTGCAGTAGTATCTTCTATCTCCACTCCCTCGTGGAGACAAAATGGAGACAGCTTTTATAAAAAGACAAAGCAACTTCCTAATCTTTATTTCTTTATTCATTTATTTATTTGAAAATGAAGTTTGAATGATTGAGACGTGGTATGAATGTAAGATCCACAAATACTAGTAACTTGCCACTTTAGTACATGCCACGACCGGAAACATCACAAGCAATATTAGCATGCCTCTTGTTCGAACGTGAAAGCTATTCGTTTTCTAATAAAAGCGATTGTGTGTGGAGGAGAGAAACCGATTTTATGTTTGAGCCTGGAAATTGAATTGAGTGTTGACAATTAATTGTCCTAAGTTTTAGCAATAAATTGAATGTGAGGAATTGAATCTACTTAGGTACCCTTTGTGTCGTTCTTGATTGCCCTACCACCAACCCATCTCAATAAATTTGTGGGGTCACTTTTAAGTTTCACGCTAAGATTGTCTTTGTACCATTTTCTGTGACACGATGAAGTAGCTAAGCTATATCAGCAAAGTCATGATACAGCAATTTATTTAACAAAGACCCCACATTGAATAAAATTTGAAAAAAAATTACAAACCTGATGGAACTTAAAAAAAAAAAAAAAAAAGGTACTCGAACATAAATGGATAAGACTCAAGCACCTGTGATTTCATTTTATCATACATAATTATAGAATATGATTTTTATTGCATGAGAACACGATCCCACAATATCCACTGCCATCGAGAAAACCCTAGAACTAGAAGCGCATTCCAGAAAGGCTCAAACCTACGGATTGCTAAATCAAGAAAAAAACTTCAAAGGGATTATTTACTTGGTCATGGTCAAATGAACGAGCATCGTGACCCCCCTCACCGACACTGAAATTAGACCAACGGCGACGTCTGTTCGTCTTTCTACCTAAACCTTAGATGTTCTGTTCTATTATATCGACATTGACAATTCTGGCCGAAGAAAAGTCCAGTGACGCCCACGTGCCTTCTTCGTTAGAAAGGCTGGCTCCTCAATCCATCCCAGTGAACGACCACTTTATCATGGGTGCTTCTTCAAGTCGGTACAAAACTAAAGCTAGAGAAGAATTCCAGTGTGCTTTATTTGGTCAGGAGGGGTTAAGGTGAAAATCATCATGATGAGGAGAAAGCATACTCGGATGTGGGCAAGGCCACTGCACATCATTGAGATTGAAACCCTTCTTCCGTAAGAATGAAGGTCTACCCGTAATTTCGTCCGCAAAGGGAGGAAGTGGACTCCCCCACATCCTATGGATTAACACAATGCAAGGGAGGGAATGTACACAATTATCAGGATGCTGCACCAGATATGCAAGACTTGATCACGACGTTTGGAGGAACGAGGTAATGATGACGATGAATTCGGCTTCAAGACAACCATCGTATGAGGCTGACCGAAGCGGGCATGAATATGCTACCTCTCAACAAAATGTCACGAAATTATACACCCGAGATGACCCAGGTCTCTCTTTCCATCGTCAACTCACAAATTGTGAGGGCAATCTATATGTAAGTTTGATAATAATATCAGAAAGAGAGAAGGTAAACAAAAACAAGATCAGGGAAACAACAAGGCTTTCCTGCACTGGTCCCAGCATCATCTCCGAAATCATTCACAAGGATTCAGACAGTAACATAAAATTAACGTGTGCTGCGACAAATCAAAATTGGGTTCTCTCCCACCATTTCCTCAATAGTACTTAAGAAATATCCAGAAAATAAAAATGCTACCACAGGAAGAGTCAAATTTAGAAAGCTTTCAATCTAAAGGCAATTATACAACACTACCCCTTCATAGAATGATGAGATTAACAGTCATAGTCAGCCGTATCTCACATACTCATTCGGCATCACCACTACAATCTTGACAGCATCCCGTAGATATATCCTGCACCTCAAGCACTCATTAAGGGAAGAAGAGAATAATCTGATTAGCACATAGACCAATGTGCTGAACCATGGAAATGCAAACCCCAGTGCAAGAGCAAACTTGATGGGTACCAGTAAAGTGCAGAAGACCACACCCCATCAAACTTGGTCTCGCCCATCACCTCCTCCCACGTGGTCCAGCACCTGACCTTGGCCCTGGGTACCGAGAAAATTGCAGTCGCAGGTAAGCGGAATCTGGATCATGCTCGTCCATTTTGTAGCCTAAGAAAACAATCAACCAAATACTCAGGTCATTTCACAAGTGTAAAATGTTACTTAAGAAAAAGACATTTACAGAGGTACTTTAAATAGAAATATAACAATTGAGAAAATATGTAATCACTAACGAGGTTTTTAATTGATAGGAATGGGCAATTTTCTTTGTCCCATGTTTAGTGACGTTCTTTCAAGATAAAATGGCACATCCCAAATGGGATTATTACATCATCTGAAAGAACAGTGACCCTCCCCCTAGTGTAAGTAATCCCCACTCCATCGCCACACTATTCATACATATTATTGTGGTGTACTTCTAAAATCTCTCGTCATTTACTTCAAAGACAATCTGGAATATAATTCAAGTCCAGTCTTCCTATTCTATTCCCCCATTCATACAAAGATGCCAAACTAACCTTTCCAAAGCCCTGGACAGCAAATATCATACTAAAAATGGTCCCTCTTCCCAACACCACTACCAAACACAAACTCCAGTGGTTAGGAAGGGAAGAACAGATCACAAAAAATAGAATGCAAAGTGAAATCTTCAGTAAAAAGCTGAGTCATGTCTTAACAAACTAAAAAAAAAAAAAAATAGCACTAAGTATGCCAGATATTATTTTACTTGAATTTCTTTGTCCCTTTCTATTCCTTTGTTTTGTGTCCTTTCTTTACCCTTTTTTTCATATCCAAGAAACAGAGGAAGAGCTTAAAAGTAGTTTATCACCTTGCAAGGCACTCAAAGCAGTGGCTGCACAAGCCGGATTTACAAAATCCACAAAACAAAGGATTAGAGGATCTCCTCCACGCTGCAATGCAAGTTCAATAGTAGTGTGAGAAAAAGTCAGAATAGCACAGAAAATATAAAGAAATACTGAATAAGTTAAGTTGGACTTACATGCTTCGACTCCTTAATCACAAGTCTCACTTCTTTATACCCCACAAAAGGCCGAAATATATCTAAAGGTGAGTTAAGAAATTTGAAAAAGCAAAGAGTTGTTATCTAACTTCCAATTGGGTTGAAAATTTCACGAAAGCACGATATATTCCCAACTACAACAACTGTTAGACATCAAAAGGATACGAGCAACCTCCCTCTTTGTACTGTCAGGAGGAAGTCCTTCAACATACAGAGTGCTGGAAGCATCTGGAGGCAAAGGAACCGTTTCACGGCCTGGCCTTCCCATGGCTTCCATTGGGTGTGGACCACCAAAACCAGCATTTCGACCATTTGGTGCCATTTCCGGAGCAATAGGCCCAGGACGGCTCATCATAGAAGGATCAGCAACCGGAGCACCTGGCATTCCACCACCAATTGTTCGTACCATTCCAACGCTGCCATATGCACTAGCTTCTCCAGGTGCGTGCGAAGACATTTGCTTCAAAAGTATTTAGATAACACCCTTAGCAAACCCAATGTAAATAGACCAGAAAAAACATAACCATGACAAGTTCATGAGAGGGAGGCCTACTGAGCTCTGGAGATATCGATCATATGCTGATCCTATTGCCTTGGTGTCCTTCACAGCCCGAGGTCCATTAGGATCATCATCACGTGCTAGATAGTTTTGCATCTCAGGACCAGCAGGCATGCCTGGAGGAGGGATATCTGATCACAAAAAGAAATGTTACTTTTTGTTTGCTCATACAGAAATAAAGAAAAAAAAAATTAAAATAACTTTTTTGTATATCTAGCTTACAAATCAAACAACCATCAAACTGCACTGTAAAAGTCTGGGGTCAAGGAAACAAGCTGACACAGTCAGGTGCAAAGTGGCACAGTCTAACAGTTGAAGTGGATGAACAGATGCTACTGAAGCGAGAGGGTGTGCATAAACATGTATACCGACCCCTCTTGTTTATACTACCCCCATTTATCCTTTGATATACTGTATCTTCCTCAAGAACAATTTCGAACAGAGTTTTCAAAGCAAATTCATATCGGAGGAAACGACTGACAAGCTTGGCATTGCCAACCGTAGTAGATGAAAGCCTAAAAGATGCACACTTATGCTTGCCAGATTAGGAGTGAGATCAACTTGTAAAGTAGACATTGCTTTTATTTTCTTGAATCAAACTATCATGGAATATTAGCTCATTTAGTGCTGAAAGTAAAGACATGAGGCATTGATGACCAACTAGAGGTCTACATAACAACATGCTACAAAAAACCAATTCGTCACAAAAACCATCAAACCAGAATGCATGAGGAATAGTAGCAAAGTGTAAATTGCCAAATAAAATGGGAACTGCAGTCTTCAATAAATCTCAGGTCGTCATTTATTAGTGATTATAACAAGTGTAATAAGAGACAACAATAAATCATGCAGTGTACATAGCTACCCGAATGTCGCTGTTTGATCCACCCAAATGTTTTAAAATTTGAAACTAGGAAGATGTTTCAAAATTTAATCAAAGGGAAAAAAAGCAAAAACATAAGATTAGCAAGTTATCATCAAACCTGCCAGAGTGCATACAGATTGTACTGCCATTCCTAATTGACGTCATGCATGCTACATTTGAAAAGAAGATATTTTACCGTCAATGAACTGATCCAGCTTTGTGGTTCCTTCAAGGATGAACTAATTACTCACTTTTCTCACTTCCTTGTATCTCTCTGTTTCTCTCATTTTTGGATTTAAAAAACTGCATAAGCTGTCCTTAGGGACCCATCTCAGGATTTTGTGTGCATATAAAAAATGCAATAGCGTTGACACTTAAAGAAGAAAGGTATCAAAATGTCCAAGATTCCAACTAATCGATCAATTATACTAACAGACCAACAACCATAGCAGCATAATTCATCAACTAGCAATACATCTTTCATTAATGATTACTTAAGTAAGATGGAGAGGAGATACATTGAGTGGGAGAGGGAAGGAGAAACCCTTATTAGTCAGAGACAGTACGAGCATCCCAAGTGTCGAAAAATATTTATGAAAATTAGTCAGCAGTAAGTAGGTGGTCATATATAACAAGATCACATTTTTGTTAGAGTCTCTCACGCTCTACGAATAGAGCCATTTTATATTTCTTTTATTCGATTATGCAGCTTTTTAGTACTTTTTCTCTCCCTTTCTCTTGAAGATCCTAGGATATTTACATGGTATCAAAGCCACCAAGAGAGAAGGACCCCAATCACAACCCTAGTTTTATCTTTCTTCATGCCATTAATCTTATATCAAAAACAGGAAAAAAAAGGTTTTTTGTTGTCTTCTCTATCAAGTCAGCAAGCAGGCCAGCTATTGTCTTTTCTGAGCTTTGTCATCTCAATCATTGTCTCTGTTGCAACCACCGTGTTCTTTGTTCCCTTCCCATCACCGGTGACACCAGCATCTTCTTCTCTGTCAACCCATTGAGCTTCCTTCCAATCTTTGCTCATTGCTAGGGGGAGTTGTGCCTTGCTGTCATCGCTCACAAGCCGAGAGCCATAGTAGCAAGCTGTCCTTCATTCCTCCATTAGTCGAAAGTCCTATTAGGGTCTGCCCAATTCGCTCAGTTGTCACCCTCAAGAGCAGCCACACCTACTTGTCTTCAAAAGCAGCATCATCATTCTCTGCCTGTAGATATACTCCAGTCGTCTTCGAGTGCAGCACCATCCTTAGTCAACATTGTTCCTTGGCCATCGTTCTCTGTCATCTTCATCAAGCCAGTTCTGAGGCTAAGTTCTTTGTTCATCTATTTTCTTCTTTGTTGATTGTGAAGTGTGAAATTGTCCAAAGTCAAACTCTGTACTCATCTCTCCATCTTGATGGTGGCCAGCACCAGCCAAGTCCCTCTATTCTCCATTCCAGGGTTCTGTCAACTCTTCTGTACCAGCAGCTGTTTTCAACTCCTTCGTTATCCTCTGATGTTTTCCCCTTTTTTGGTCGAATTTCACAAATTTGGTTTGGTTTGATTTGTGTGCTCATTCTTTCCTTAACAGAAATTTCTCAGTTATTAGAGAAAAAAAAAAAGTCAAAGAAAAAGGGCCCTATCCAGCAGCAACTCATCCTTAACAGAATCACCTATTTTAGGTCTTCTGAAATCTCAAAACCTGATGTGGATTTATCTGATGCTAGACTCACTTTTGATTGCAAGTTTCATCGATGAGCAGAGTCGCCAGGAGTCCAGCATACTTCCATTGAGCAGCCAAAACGAGAATGCCAGGGAATGATGCAGTTTACATTGCCACAATTGATAGTGTCCAGTTCTCACGTGTTTTGATGTGGTTGTGTGAGAAAGATAAAGGTTTCAATTTTCTGATCTCGGTTCGTTTCTTTAAAGCTTTAGTCAAGATAGGTGTTACTGTAAGTTATTCAGTTTGATGTATAAGGTGCAAGTTACCAAGTCGTCACTGTCTAAAATCTGGTCCGATTATGCACATCCCTTGTCTACTGTAAGGTCCAACTTACATAATGCTTTAGTTTCAGACTATGAAAGAAACTTGCACCTGTCATAAGCAAAGCTGGATGCTCCAGCTTAAGGGGGAGTGTTGAAGTATATTTACAGATATCAGTCACTATGCAGTAGGTGTCATAAATAAGGAAATTACGGTTTTGATAGCGTCTCTCATGCTCAATATATAGAGTCATCTAGTGTAATCTTTTGTTAACTTTATGAGTAAAGATATGACTTTTGAGTATTTTCTCTCTTGCTCTCTCTTGGAGAACCTCAAACAATTACACAAAGTTTTGTCGAGTGAAAACAAATCAAACAACAAGCATAGAATTATTATGGAAAAAACTACCACATGGATTAAATTGATGGTATGAGGTGATATGCATTACGACCATTCATAATATGGCCGATTACCTACAATTCTAGCACAAACTTGCATGCCTAAAAAAAAAAGGTGAATGCAGGGCCTTTCATAGCTGTGCATGTAAGACACTCCCAAAAGAGCGCATTACCGCAAGATTGTGTGTAATTTCACTATATGAGTCGTTTTACTGCGACAGATCCAGAGCACAAATTAGCCATGGGAAGCTAAACCAACATAAGAAGACGAAATACCACAAACCACTGCCTTTCCGCCCACAAATTGACCACTTTTAGCAATGCCCAGTAATTATATTTCACTGCCCAGACTCCAGACAGAACCGCCACTCGCAAACAATCAAGAAACACAAAGCAAGGCCAAGTTCCAGGCGAACGACACGGAAAGTCCGGAGACTACTCGGTGCAGAGCAAATTCCGCAAAGAGCCATTGGACTAATACGAGAAACACAGCATTCCCCGAAATCGCAAAACCATTCGATCGAGCATAGCCACGCGCGACAAAAGCTCGAAAAAACAATCCCTAAAACAAAAGCAACAACGCAGCGGCGAACGAGACACGCGGGAACTGGAGGGGTTACCGTATTCCATACGGGGCCGCTTGAGCAGTCCAGGAGAAGGGACCACGGGCTGCTGCCGGTTCCAGTAATTGTCCCCCATCGTCCGAATCTCAGCAGAGAACGACCGAATAAGAGCAGCCGACGACGGCGGGGCCGGAGAGAATCCGCGACGGCGAACGGCGGAGGAAATCGAAGAGGAAGGGAGGGAGGGAGGGGAAGAGAGAGCGACGGGGGGGGGGGGGTGAGGAGGAGCGGGGAGATCTGCTGTCGCTCGCGCGAGCTCGGGGATTGGGCTCAAGTTAAAACCCTAGGTCGCGAGCTTCTGAGGGAAAACGCTGCTGTCTCTGCGATTGTTTTGCCCTCGTGATTTTTCCCCCTTTTCGATTTCCCGAGCTGGGGAAGGACGCAGCGCCGACGGATTATAACGGGGGATCCACTGCGGGAGGCCGCACCGTTGGGACGGACGGGACGGGCCCAATCGCGGCTGCCCCAGGGACGCGAGATCGAGGCCCGGCCCGTCCCGGACCGGACCGTCGTGGCCGGCCTCGCTCGTAGATGATATGGCCCGTTGGGCCCCCACCGGGCCCATTTGAGCCGACCCGAGCCGGGGGACACGAGCCCGCCCGCATAAAGCTCGATGGAGAAACTCCGACATCGAACCCGGGCGGGCCGGGGTGAGATCGGGCTTAGGACGAGCGCGGTGAATCCCCATTCCCCACGGTTCCGTGCTTTGCTCCCGGAGACGACGATTCGAAGGGAACGAAAGAGCAAACGACGGGGGGGACGCATCCATGCCGGGGGTGCTGCGTCTTAAAGCGACATTCTTGGCCTCGATTGACCCACGCTCTTTGTTTTGTCTTTTGATGCAAAACTGCGAATTGCCCAACAACGTGAGACTTTTTGTCTTGGGTCGCGCCACCAACGTGGGGCTCTCTCTCTCTCTCGCCCCGGAACTCGCAATGGAAAACCCAAAAACCAAGATCCCATCACATCCCCATGTCTCCCGCTTCGCGTCTTCCCGGCGGTCATGAATCCGATGACTGGGCGCCTCACGATCTTCGGACCGCGTGGGTGCACGGGATCCGAACCGCATCCCTTTTGCCTCAAAACCACATATTTGGACTACTATCTTCAAAAATCTCAAATTTATATACTCGTGTCGGATTATATCACGAAAAAAAATGGATAACACCACGAATAATTTTCTGAATTTTGGCCTCAAGTGGAATATAGTTCGTGAATTTTTAAGTTGTTCAATATAATTCATAAGCTTTAATTCAGCATGTAGTATAGTACCTAAACTTTTAATCTGTTCGATATGATTTCTAAACTTTTTGTATATATTCAAATTAGTCCATAAATTAACAGAATGATAAAATTGAACATTTTCATATATTTTATGAATTAAATCAAACATGTATCAAAAGTTTATGAATCATATTAAACAAAATGAAAGTTCGGAAATTATAAAATAGGTTAGAGTTCAAATATCACATTAGACAGATTAAAAGTCCAATGACCACATTACATATTAAGCAAAAGTTCGCGAATTATTTGTATCAATTTTCCTAAAAAAAATCATAAATTAGTATATTCATGCCATAACTAGCTCGGACTAATTTTCTTATCCCACAAAAATTCCACATTTATTCCAAACTAACTAGTTTATATCTAAAAAAAATCCCAAATCATCAAAATCTTCGATTAAAATATATATTGAAATTCAATTATGTCATGCTTTAAGAACACCTCCAAGTTTCGAAGATCTATTAAAATACCCGATCTTTCATGACATAAGAATTAATTTTCATTAAATGTGACACTAATAACACGAAAATTGGCTCGGAACGAATATTCGCAAGGATATAGCGACTCGGCATTTTTGACTATATACGTATATATATTTTTTCGGTGTGTTGGACTTTTAATAGTTTTTGACTTTGGATATATTTATCAAATTAAAATGGAGAATGACGCCGGGAAGGGAGAATGGATTACGCAGTACGCGGTTGCAGGCGGGGGCAAAGTACGCTACCGCCTTCCGCCGCTTCTCTCTGACGAGCACGTCAGGTCAGGGGGCGTCGGGGGCAGAGGCGTCATTTCGCAGGGACAGCGGTACCTTTCACGACTGGTTCTGTCGTGGGCTTCCCGAGCACGGCCCACCCGCGTCACGACGTGCCCCCATTAACGCCAAACGTACGCACCCTCTTTATTACATTGGGAGAATTAAATGTGTGTGTATGTACGTATGTATGGAGAGGAAAAAGAAATTCAATATTTAATAAGGGTTGGTTAGTACTACAAAATAATTAATTATAATAATAATTTTTATAGATTAATTATTTCAAATGATATAAGATTATTATTATTTTAAAAAAATGTTTACGAATTAATTATTTTTCTCGAAGCGTCCGGAATCTAAATTATTTTCCACTTTCTTAAAGGGTGGTTGATTTGGTCGGGGACTGTGGCCGGGAAATGTCTTCCAGATGGGAATGATTTATTTATTTATTTATTTATTTTCCTTTTTCTCTTTTTCCCACTTTTTTGGTTGCTTTTTTTCCTCTCTTTCTCTTTCTCGGAAATCTAGCTAGAAGCGATTTCATCTCTCTCTCAGCATACTTTTCCCGATTTTCTCTCGCTTTTTTCCTCTCTTTGACCACTTGTACTTCCTTTTACAGTCTTTGAAAAACTCCTCTCTCTCTCTCTCTCTCTCTCTCTCTGCCCCCTCGCCTCCGGCGCCGGAGCTCGAGCCCTTCCCGGCGATCTCCGCGCCCCTGGACGGCGAATTCTCCGGCGGCCGGTGCCGAACCCGAGGCCGTATTCGCATTCGGAAGCGGGCGCCCGTGCCTGCGGAGTTCGGACCGTGATCGTTATTGACTTCGAGAGAGGCCGAGGCGGTTCGATTTCTTCGGGGGAGGGGCGCAGATCTCTTCGCTGGGGGGCGCTGGGCGGGAGGTCTCTGGTGTTTTCCGTTGCGGTGCCTGTCGGAAGTTGGGGGGGCGATAGAACATTGCATTGGTGGCGGCGGCGTGAAGAGAAGGGGTCGTTGATGGTAGTGTTGACGTCGTCGAGAGGTATATGATGTCCGGGCGTCCGGTGAGAGATCGGAGAGGGCGGTGGATTTCCGGTGAAACTCATACATGGAATGGCAGATCTTGCTAGCTACGGGAATGCCGACCGTGACGTTGAGCAGGTCTCTCTCTCTCTCTCTCTCGCCTCTCTTTATTTCTGAGATATGCTGGGACGTGCGTAGAGCTGGCAGTCTTTTTCGCTCGTTGTTCCCGTGGAGATGTTTACGTAGTCGATTACGAATTTGAGGCTTTGGGCTGGTAGATTTCATTTAATTCTGGATGTGCTTGCAAGCTCTGGACTTACTGTGGCGCTTGTCCTCGGCTGAGAAACGCTATAGAAGTACAGATTGTATTAAGTAGAATCTGGTATCCGTGAGAGGTGGATATCTTCACTGATTATTGACTGGAGCAGCTGCTCCAAACATCAAGGAATTGGAAGATAGGGGAAATGAATATTCTGAGGTGTGGTTATTATGACTGTAGACCTAGTGAAAGGAAAAAGAATTCTGTTCTTCATGCTCAAAAGGCGTAATCAACATTCCATTCTCTTTTATTGTGATAAAAAAGAGCCTGAGTCATTTCTCTTTTTCTTTTTATTTTCTTTTTTGGTTTTTTTCGCGTTTTGGGGGGGATGGTGAGCGGCAAGGAGCCTCAAAGTTCCTCTGCCTTCTTCGTGGAAGCTTTGAGGCAGTTATATTGGTGCCTTCATGCTGTCTTGACAAAGCCTCGTATATGCTTGCTGCTAGTCTGTATTGTAACACTTTAACTATGTTTGCTGAGAGAGATGAAATGGTTTCAACAAAGGGTTCCGCGTGTTTGAGTGCTGGCTGTGAGCCAGTTAACAGTGGACAAAGAGGGTTCACTCTTTGCTTCTTCTTTTGGTCTCTGATAAGTCCTTAATTTGCAGTGGACTCATGCACTAGGATTGCGAGTGGGATTGAAGTCCTGTTCCTATTGCGTTAGCTTATGGGATTGTTACTCTCCCATAGCCTTTTCAATTGTTATGGTCGATCTAAGTTTTCGTCACAAATGCTTGTGATGGAAGATAATATGGCCTTTACCAAATCTTTTTGGAGAGAGATTTTTAGAAACAGATTAATAAACGGTCAGGTTTACAGAAGCTTCTTTACTTAAAGGCAGTTGGCTGGCAAATCAGGAAGGATAGCCCATTATCTGGGATTTTTAATTTTTTAATATGCTTCAATGGATAGTAGGTGGTAAAATAAGATACTCAAGAACAACCTATATCAAAATTAACCAATGATTGATACGGGTTGGAGCAGACATGGAAACTTAAGTTTGGAAGGGCTAGATAAAAAGTTTAGCAAAATCTAAGCTGAGGGATGGCAAAATACAAAGTTACATGCACTTCCATAAACAATAGTGCATTAAGGACCACAAATGGCATAATGCTGTCCTTGAGTCAGTTAGTTCATACAGGCAATTTAATTCCAATAGATTTTACGCAAGCATGCTGGTCATGATTGGGTTATGGGAAAACTACAGAAGTATGATCATTATGCTTGTTTTACTTTAATGCTGTGAATTATTATCGGATCATATTATTAGTCTTTTGATGCATCAAGCTCTCCATGCCTATTTATATTTATGAAGACAATATTTAGATGAAAAATGTTCCTCTGTATTAGGAAACCTAAGCTGCTGTCTATCTTGAAACTTGTTTGTTGATTGTCTGCTAGACATGGATGAAGCCATATGAATGTTCCAGCTTAAACCCAACCAACTTTTCCAGTTTCCCTTCCAACTGGTTTTATTATTCTCTCTTGGTCAAGCATAAATGACGCTCCCTGCCTTTTGCAGGCATTAATTGCTTTGAAAAAAGGTGCTCAACTGCTGAAGTATGGTCGAAAAGGAAAGCCTAAATTCTGCCCATTCAGACTATCTAGTGTGAGTGTTACTAATAAATCTATTAATGTAGTCCATTGTAAGCTTTTAAAAGATTATTCAGATGATGTTCTTTCACAAACGCAACAGTTATCGAGAGAGACCTAGGGAAGAAAGTTCCTTACAAATGAATCTGGTTTTCCTTCCATGAAATGCATGGGTGATTTAAACCATTGAATGATACATTGCTTCTTTATTGCTTTTCCTTTGCTACAGAGAGGAAGAGTCTAAAAATTGATGCATGCAGTCACTTATGTGAATAATTTGACTGTATAATTGAATAAAACTAGAGGATTTCATTCTTTACAAGATAATGCTGTTACATGTAATTGCTTATCTCTAGCCATCTGTCCTATGGTTTCATAACATCATTTGGAGCGATAAAATCTCAGTTGGGCAAACATTCCCCTATCAGTCTGTCTTCTTCTTTTTGCTAGGTAGATTTTGAAAATTTTCCTTGCTTATACGTAATTCCTAGTTAGGTTTATTCTGTTTTTTTTTTTTTGTTGGAAGATTTTAGAAATAAATTTGCTTTCCTCTGGAGATTTCTCACAAAGGTTACCCTAGTCTATGAAGCAACATTATGTTTTTGTACTATGAAACTTGAAGATTTTAATCATGGAAAACCATTTTCAGACAGAAGATAAATGAACTGAACAAGCAGATTTTCTGGTGACGTTATTTGTTGGTACCTCAGTGCTATGTTTCCTTGCTAATAGTGTTATGCTACTAACTTGCCCACTGCTTTACTGTGAATTTCAGGATGAATCATCGTTGATCTGGCTATCAAGTAGCGGTGAAAAAAGTTTGAAATTAGCATCTGTTTCAAGAATTATTCCTGGACAGAGAACTGTGAGATTCTGTTTCTTGCTTTTGATAACATTTTATTCTCTCCCTGATAATTATGTTCATGTCAGTATTTAGGGAAAGATAGTGTTGCCTTGACTAAATACACTTACCATGTATGCTATCATTAAAGTCTTCAACTTATTCTGTCTATGTCAGGTTGTATTTCAACGTTATCTGCGACCAGAGAAGGACTATTTATCCTTCTCTCTTATTTACAAAAACGGGAAACGGTCTCTTGATCTGGTTAGTGACAGAAACTTGAGATTTCACTAAGATGCAAAGAGCTTTTATTTATTTTCGATTTGAATTGAGTTTTGTTTTTGCTTTATGCATGTGAGATTTAAATTTTCTCCAGATCTGCAAGGACAAAGTTGAGGCTGAGGTGTGGATTGCAGGCCTCAAAGCACTGATCTCCACTGGTCAGGGAGGACGCTCAAAAATTGATGGATGGGGTGATGGCAGTCTCTATCTTGATGTAATTCTTCCTATCTGGAAATTCATTTGAATGTCACTTTTTCTTAAAATCTTTCCTGCTTTGGCCAATGGTTATGTTAACTACAAATATGCTTATCAGTGAGAGCTAGCAATGTTTTTATACAGCATCTCGTGATAGGTATATAATATTTGTTACAATGCAAAGAACAGGGATTAATTGCATGTGGGATAAGTGGTTTTGCCATGTTGATAGGTATTTTATTCTGCTTAGAGACATAAGTGGCTGTCTATGGGTGGAAGTCTGTTTTAGGACACGGCTGGTTGTCAATGATTTTTGTCAATGACATATTTTTTGCTCTTAACTATTTCAGGACAGTAGAGATTTAACATCAAATAGTCAGAGTGACAGTTCTGCCAGTGCTACACGAGATATCAGTTCTCCTGATGTTTCTTTGAGTTCAAATCCAAATTCTTCTCCAAAGACTTTCCATACCGAGAATTCTTTCCATTTTGATCGATCACATGTAGCATCGGACAACACAAACATGCAAGTAAAAGGATCTAATTCAGATGTTTTTCGAGTTAGTGTTTCTAGTGCTCCCAGCACGTCAAGTCACGGTTCTGCACCCGATGATTGTGATGCTTTAGGTGATGTGTACATTTGGGGTGAGGTGATATGTGATAGCATTGTCAGGGTGGATGCCAGTAAAAATTCTAGTTTTGTGACGACAAGAGCAGATGTACTTGTGCCCCGTCCTTTAGAATCTAATGTTGTTCTGGATGTACATCACATAGCTTCTGGTGCTCGACACGCTGCTTTGGTTACGAAGCAAGGTGAATTGTTTACATGGGGTGAAGAATCAGGGGGCCGGCTTGGCCATGGCGTTGGGAGGGATGTGACACATCCTCGTTTAGTTGAATCTCTGGCTTTTGCTAATGTTGACTTTGTTGCCTGTGGTGAGTTCCACAGCTGTGCTGTGACAGTGACTGGGGAACTTTATACGTGGGGCGATGGCACACATAATGCTGGGCTTCTTGGTCATGGTACAGATGTTAGCCACTGGATACCCAAAAGGGTCTCGGGTCCTCTTGAGGGACTTCAAATTGCTTCAGTAACTTGTGGGCCCTGGCACACCGCACTGATAACATCAAGTGGACAGCTTTTTACCTTTGGTGATGGGACTTTCGGTGCTTTGGGTCACGGGGACCGGGAGAATGTTACCTATCCTAAAGAAGTAGAATCTCTTCTAGGGTTGAGGACAATTGCTGTTGCTTGTGGGGTGTGGCATACTGCTGCCGTTGTGGAGGTTATCGTCACACAGTCTAGTGCAGCTGTTTCTTCAGGGAAATTATTCACTTGGGGCGATGGAGATAAAAATCGCCTAGGACATGGAGACAAGGAGCCACGGCTCAAACCCACATGTGTGCCGGCTCTTATAGACTACAATTTTTGCAAAATTGCTTGCGGGCATAGTATTACCGTTGGATTAACTACATCAGGGCATGTTTTCACCATGGGTAGTACCGTTTGTGGTCAGCTTGGGAATCCTCAGTCTGATGGGAAGGTACCGAGCATTGTAGAGGACAAGCTCCTTGGGGAAACTGTTGAAGAAATTGCCTGTGGTTCATACCACGTGGCTGTATTAACAGCAAGGAATGAAGTTTATACATGGGGCAAGGGTGCTAATGGGAGGTTGGGCCATGGAGATCTCGAGGATCGGAAAACACCAACTCTAGTTGAAGCTTTGAAGGACAGGCATGTGAAGTATATATCTTGTGGTTCAAACTATACAGCAGCTATATGTCTTCACAAATGGGTTTCTGGTGCTGAGCAGTCTCAGTGTGCTGCTTGTAGGCAGGCTTTTGGATTTACTCGGAAAAGGCACAATTGCTATAATTGTGGGCTTGTGCATTGCCATTCGTGCAGTTCTAGAAAAGCTTTTAGAGCAGCCTTGGCGCCCAATCCTAACAAACCATATCGTGTGTGTGACTCATGTTATGCTAAGCTGAGTAAGGTATTGGAAGGCAGTGTCAATAATAGAAGGAATTCTGTGCCTCGCTTATCAGGTGAAAACAAGGACCGATTAGACAAGGCTGATTTAAGATTGTCAAAGGCAAGTGTGCCTTCTAATATGGACTTGATTAAGCAGTTGGACAGTAAAGCTGCTAAACAAGGAAGAAAGGCTGACACCTTTTCCTTGGTTCATTCCACACAAGCTCCCCCATTTTTGCAGCTAAGAGACGCTGTTTTGTCTACAGCAACTGAACTACGACGCTCTGCTCCAAAACCAGTTAATACTCCGTCTGGAGTTAGTTCTAGGTCAGTGTCACCTTTCTCTAGGAGGCCTAGTCCACCTCGTTCTGCTACACCTGTTCCAACAACATCAGGACTATCCTTCTCCAAAAGCATAACAGACAGTCTGAAGAAGACAAATGAGCTTTTAAACCAAGAAGTTATTAAGTTGCGTTCTCAGGTATGTCAACTCCATATTGTTATGTCCTTGGATAAATATCCTAGAAAGAAACTAGGAGTCTCACAGCTCTAGTGGATCTGGTTAGGTTGAGAGTCTCAGACAAAGATGTGAACATCAGGAGTTAGAGCTGCAAAGATCAACTAAGAAAGCCCAAGAAGCAATGTCACTGGCTACAGAAGAATCAGCTAAATCTAAAGCTGCAAAAGAAGTTATTAAGTCACTCACAGCGCAGGTTTCTTTCTCATCTCTGCATTGCATGTCCATTGTTTGGCGCCAGGTCCACTCTTTTAGAAACAAATTTGTTATGACACTAGGATCTGATAATATTCTGATAGAGAAATTTTCACATAAAAAAGTCCTGAAGAAGTTTATCAATAACAATGGTTTTCTACGATCTTGAATCTCAATTCTTTATTTTACCTCCTCTTTTAAATATGTAACTCTTTGTTTCATTCATGAGCATGTGCTGCAAATTCATGTGCCTTTTCTTCCTCAGCAAAGGCCCTTAATTTTTAAGTTTTCACTTTTGGACTTACAGTTATTAAGAATTGTCTCCTTTTGTCAGCTGAAGGAAATGGCTGAACGACTTCCACCAGGTGTTTATGATGCGGAGAGTGTGATACAGACGTGCCTGCCAAATGGATTGGAGTTTAATGGCCTTTGCCGTCCTGATGCAAATAGCGAATGTCATTCCAGATCAGATTCATTTACCTCCTCTTTCATGGGTTCATCTGCAGCAAATGATTCTGCTTTAGCCACTGGAATTCAAAATCTTAGTCGATCTCCTGGAACTTTATTTCCAGCCAGTGAAACCAATATGCACCAACAGAATCAGAGCCCTCTGACCTCCAGTAAGACAGATGATCCCCATGATGTCAGGCTTCCTAATGGCGAACAAGGAAATCAGGCAACTAACGGTAATGGCACAGAGGTGTTTCATGGTGGAGAGTCTCGGCCCTCACAAAGCGGAGAGAATGGGATTGGTTCCGAGAACTCTGCATTGACCAGTAACAGTGTTCAAGTTGAGGCTGAATGGATTGAACAGTATGAGCCCGGTGTGTATATAACCCTAGTGGCCTTGCGCGATGGAACTAGAGATCTTAAGAGAGTGCGGTTCAGGTAATGAGCTGATTTCTTCGTCTTGTTATTTAAATATTAAATTGGTTTGATCAGTTGATCTTTGAGATGGTCCTGAGCCAGGAGTTGCTTTGATTAGTCATAAGATTGTGTTCTCACTCATTCTGTCCTAGTTTCTGCATTAATTTATTTTTCTCATTAGCCAAAATGAATATTTTCTTTGTTTGATTGGCACTTTTTCCTTGTATCCTATACTACTTGACCTGGGACATGTCTATTCTACATAGTGACATTTATATCACTTGATGGAAGTGCACAATTTATTTAATAAAAGTGCAGCATTTGGCATTGTCGGTTTCCTTATTTTCATGATGTGCCTATTTGGCTCATCTGTCTTCCACGTTTATGGCAATTAATTTGAGAGTGCATTTGCAGCCGGAGAAGATTTGGGGAGCATCAGGCAGAGACTTGGTGGTCAGAGAATCGTGAGAAGGTCTATGAAAAGTACAATGTCCGTGTGTCGGAGAGGTCCTCAGCTTCTAGTCAGGCTGCTCGTAGATCTGAAGGATCCATGACACCGACTTGTTGAAGTTGCCCTTATTGCAACAACAGAACTGCCAAATGAGTTCAATTTTGTTGCGTCATGGTTCGAAGGCCATGACATTCTCCGTATGAAGGGAAGTAGACATCTTTTCTTTTCCCTTTTCAAGAGACCGAACTGCCACAATTTTTGACGCCCCTGGCAACCATCTCCTCCCTTTTCTTCCCTCCTGTTCTTTATTTACTTTTATTTATTCTTGGGTGGCTGCCCAATTTATAGATGTATGATGAATTGTAGTGTATATAATATCAACTGCGAGGCAGCAAGAAAGTTTTTTGCTCCTTGTCCAGTGGATCTTTCTTCTTTTTAACTTTGCCTCGATCTACATGTAGAGAGTATCAGTTGAGAATGAGATCAGCCAACTTGCGGGTTATATCTTTTGAGCAAAAATTTTGGCTGTCTTCATAAATCCAATTGTAATCATGGCCAACGCAAAACATTTGCGCGAGGTCCAAACCTCCTCGTGCCTGAGTTTTGAGATCGTACAATTGAATAGAGAGTGGTTCAGCTTGATGCGTACTGCGTTGGTAATATTCGTAAGCGGAGTCCCCCCCATTCGCCAATCTAAATGTTCATGACAAGATGCTCTTTTCTTCTGTGTCTATTTTGTTCTTTTTGGTGGATCTGATCCAATCCTTCCGTCATCATCTTAGTGCGGTTCATTGGCTTGACCATTTTTTAGGTTTACCAAACTTGACAATCGCGCGGATGCTCTACTTTATCAGGTGAACTTTCTGATAAATTATGTCCCCACATTCCATGCCTACTCTTTTTAAACATGAGGAAGAGCTTACACAAAGTCAAAAAAGAGCAAGTGACCGGTTGTTTTTGACAACTTCGCTGATCTGAGTTTCAACGAGATTTGACATGAATCGTTTCTTTCCAAGTCGATCAACTCTGACATTTTGCAGCCACCAGAAGTCTCGACGTTGGATGGATTCTCGAGGGAAAGGGCCCGTTTCTCACAGGTTAGTGCGACTTAACTGTCATATCCCCTTCATTTTTGGCGCGATTCTAACTTACGAATCATCTTTCGACAACCATTTTGGTTAGTAAAGGAGATTAACAAAGATAAGATCAAATGACTTTCATAAATAAGCAATCATGGGTATTTCTAAGAAAAAAATATCAAAAAAACCCTAGATTTATTGTTCGGTGGCTAATTTAGTGCTAAACTTTTCAGTTATGCCAATTCAATTTTAAACATTTTAACTATATAAGTTCAATTCTAAACATCTTTGCGATTTGTCACTTTAGTTCCAAACCTTTTAATAATTTGCCAATATAGTCCTTTGGTGATTTTCAACCAAAATTACTTGGAATGACTAAATTGGTAAATCGTTAAAAGGTTTTGGACTAAACTGATAAATAATTAAGATGTTTAGGATAATTGAAAGGTTTAAGATTGTATTGGCCGCTATACAATAGGTTTTAGGATTAAATTTGTACAATTGAAAGGTTTAGAATTGAATTAATTGTCATACAATAGGTTTAGGACTTTTTGGACAAGTATTTTGTATCTCTACCGTCCCCTTCCACAAGCCAAAAAAGAATAAAATTCAGCGAAGAATGCACTCAAAGTTGAACGACGGCAAAGAAAAACAAGCATCACACGCGAAATGAAGCAATGGATGACGCACGAAAGATTCAGACGTCATGCTGATACTGTATTAAAATAGACAAACTGAAGCCTGAATATATGTGCAGCTGTGTAATGCTCGAGTTACAAGTGAAAGAAAAGTATTAATAAGCGTGCTATTCGTACACATGACAAGTCCGTTACTTGAGAATTTTAGTATTTTGATTTGGACTTTCTAACAAATAGCAATCGATATGCGACAGTGTTCAACATTCACATCTGAAAAATAAGCAATCTCGGTGCTTCAAGGTCAAATCTTGTTGCAAATCAGTTTGGCCGTTACATCGTCGTCTACTTTTATAACATATACTTTGAAAAACATACAACTAATGCTTTGAACTTTTGGAGTCCAAGAAACAATAGAAAAAATAGAGGAAGTAATAAAGTGTAGTTTATTTTGAAACCTCAGTATAAACTGTGGGATTTTGAACTAACGTAAATTGTATGTTTGAGACTAAAAAATGTAAATTGAAATTTGAAGGGAAGGTAAGGATTATTTTTAAATCCCCAAGCTGGCATAGTTGGTTGGGTTGTTGGAACTTTAGGGCTTTCCAACTTAGGAATTGGAGTTACCCATTCTAATCACATTAACTGCGCACAGGCTGCTCTGAGTTAAGGCTATTTGCACAAGCCAAGCACCAGCTTAATCAATTGATGGGACTTGTAAGGTATTTCATGGTCATCCAGACATTTGGATTTTCAGTCTTGTGCCCTTGAATTATCAAAATGGAGGATTGTTTCAGTAATTTCTAATTTTGTTATTTTCATTTGTAAAAGTTGTGACACTCTGAATAAGCAGACATGAGAGGATAGATGAAAGGAATTAATATTACTAGTTTAAAATCGAACTGGTGACTGATATTTCAGGTATATTATGCTTAGAACCCTACTATTAGCACCAAATCATTCTATGGGCTTTGACAAAAATTTTCCCTTCTAGTGTATGTACCTGGTCGACCAATGGATTACAAAGAATGTCGTCCTCGTATCCAAAATAATCTTTGCGATAGTTGCGAAGTTGAAGCAAATATTGATCTATCAAATCCTTCCACCTCATCATCAACCCAATGGAACTGGGAACAATTTGTGTTTGCATTGTGAAGAATCACTAATTTGAAAAACTATATTCTTAAAAATTATCGTTTGTTCCACTTATTTCAATCAATTTTAAAATTTTTTTTCATCGTAAACCAAAATGTTTAGGCAAAAAGATTAATTCCTGAAGTTAGAAAAGGAGAGAGAGATGATTATTTGCATGGTTTTGGTTTGGCGGGCAGCACGGAGGCGGTTATACGTCAAAATCACTAATACGATGGTTTGTGTCGGCATACAACAACTAGTAGCAACACGACGGGAGACAGAATTGACAAGAAAATCTTGAAGACAGATAACATAAACGTCCTCGCGAGGCCTGTCAAGAAAACTTATAACACAAATCAAGCCTATCGAGAGCATGTTAATTGCAAAGTTGGATCTTCTGAAAACATGTACATCACGACATATCGAACAGCACTACTTGAGGCAGATTAGGATTCTGCTTATCTTCAAAACGCGTTGCCTAGACCGGGACAATTGAAGAAGCAATCTGACTTTTTTGTTTCGTCATCGTCATTTCTATTACAATAATCTGAATTTCCGACGTGCACAAAACATCCTACTTATGTAAACTGAGAAGAAGCTTGTATATGTTCCAAGGCCAGACTGAGTTTTTTTCTTAGTTCCACCTTCATATGCATGATGATACTTGAAGATGTAGCTTGGAACTTAGCTGAAGTCCCCATATATGGCGAAGTTTCATTCTGCCAGCTCTGAACTGATGAGACAGGTCTTTCCAAAAGACAAAGCATATCAAGGGAAAGATCACCTCTCCATATATGCTTCAATTACTATAAGAACTTGCCCACCTTAATGGACATGGTCGATAAGATGTTTATGTTGAGACAAATAATATGAAAAGGGAGCCTTTGCGTAGCTGCATAGCAATGCTTATGTTCACCTCTGTGTACAAACTTGTCATCTAAGCTACATATGTTTCCACTGCACACGTTGAAAAGTTCATGTGCCGTGGATAAAAAGGAAAGAGCAAAATCAAGTCCTTTTTCACCATGAAATGGACGAAGATCAACAAGAGAGAGGCGCAACTCGGAGTAACTCCTTTAACCGTTGATCTCTCTTGCGCGGTCGATGAATACCGAGGAATGATGATCCCTCAGAACCAGCATCTGGCCGTTCGGGTTCATGGCGAGAAGTAGGTCGCCAGCTTCTGTGGGCCGAGGGAGTTGTGCTCCTTTGAAGGACCAGAGGGTGGGACTTGAGTTCCCTTCGGAAGACACCCGGAGAAGCGATGAGGTGAGAATGACTTCTGCTTGGGATGCTTTGTCTTCAGCTTGTAGTCTTGAATGGTTCTAGATCCATGAGCTTCACAAATAATCAATGCGAAAATCAGAAGCGAGAAGCCTACAATGTAACTGAATTTTCTCCTACCCATCTTAACGAATGGGATGACGATGGTGTTTATTTGAGAGAGAGAGAGAGAGAGAGAGAGAGAGAGAGGATAAGCTAGAAACATTGATCAAGCACATATATATATAGAAAGACTTGGTGTTCATTCTAATATGAATAGCCAAGTAAATTTACATATAAAATATATTTTCTTTGATGTGCCGACGGTGGATGATGAGATTGATCCACAAGCGGCCTCTTTTCTTTTGAAGTTTGGTTCTACGAATAAGGTAATTCCGAGTTCTTTACGTCACCCGTGTCTCTGCATCAAAAGTAAATTTCCTAGGCACAAAAGTCTTTAAGCTGACAACCTGATGAAGTAACCCTCGCTTTGTTTTATGAGTAGATCGTGCTCCTTTACCGTATCCATTCAAAATCTGCCGTTTTATATCGTACATTGATTTCGTAAATCGACCTTCCCATCTCTAACATTACTCGAGGCGCTAAAAAAGGCTTCCACAAAAGAAAATGCAGTGTACATACTCATATTCACACCACAATCCTGTCCACCAATCAGCCATGAAAACATGGTGTGGTGTTCTTCTCTTCCAACGTTGTTGGGTTTCTTGAACACGAAGTCAATCTCTCTGTCTCTCTCTCTCTCTCTCTGAGTAAATGCAAGTAGCAATGTGGGAACATGGGGAAGTAAATGCGGGGTCGTGTTTCCTGATTCAATTGCGGGGGCCGCTGCTGTTGTTGTTGACCAACAGGAGGAGGATGAACCAGCCGCTTGCTGTTCTATCTTTACAAAAATATAAAACGAAGGTACGAAAGGATTCATCAACTGACACATCATAATAATTGAAATGGGCAAACCCCACGCAGGATCGGCAGGGGCTTTGAGCGGGTCTTCAGGAGGTGTGTTTGTGGAGGCCAGCGTCAGGCAAAAGATGCAGCATGTGGGGGTTAAAAAACCTGAAAACGGGCATAAATAACAATTAAAGAATTGATGGATGGAAAGTATTCTTGTCGAGTATGTTTTGCCTACAAAAAAAAGAAAAAAAAAATTCTTTAAAAAGTACCCAAATTGATATTAAATCAACCTAGCGATTGACAATTCGGTTCTACATTTCTGAAGGGTATATAGAATGATCTTCGATGGTCTTCCACAATCTTCGAAATCAAGTTTTACTCTTGAGATTTTCGAATTCCCTTGGAATTCGGCTTCCAAGCTGACTTTTGTAGCGGACAGAGTTGTGGTACTTGTATGCCACTCCAAAGCCGGGGGGATACCTTTTGTTGTTCAAACAAATGGATTAATAAATATCGAGGAGCAAAGAACTAGGGTGAGCATGGTCTAGGTTGTAATAGTCCAGCACCTAATTTAAGGATCAACCCGTATAGTTCTAGTCTCCAATTTTTAGAATTGAGGATCGACCCTATTGAGCTGTGATCGAGATTCGTTCGATTCCAAAATCAAACAAACTTTATTTTATTTTTTATATTCTTTAAAAGGGCAAATATACTATTTTATAATGCGACATTGGAATCCATATTATAAATACTAGTACATATAAAACACAAATATAAAATAAGGTAACAATTGAAGTTTCACACTTGCTAAAAGCAACAGACCATATTAATGAACATGAGTAGAGCAAGGAGAGGCCAAAAGCAAGTAGCGAAGCGAGTGAATAGAGGTGAGCGAGGCGAGCAAAGGGGGTTTTTATTTTTTGGCTCAAATTAGGGTTGGGTTTCTTCCTACTTTTTAATTTACACGACAAACTAAACTGCGTAAGAAAAAGGGAAACAAAGAAGGAGGTGCTAAGGTATAAAGTAAACAAAAGCATATAATATATATACATAATATATATTATGTAATATATATTAATCTGGGTTGGATCAACTCTAAATTCTTAGAATTAAGGACCGAGTCGTACAGTGCAGGGTCCAAGAATCTCAAGGATCTCAAAATAAAGAATTGACCCAATCTCTTTAGAAATTAGATTAAGACTAGCTAGGTTGGGTTAATTCAAGATTGACCCCCAGATCGATGTTCACACCTACGAAGAGTATGAAATGCTCAAAAGCTTTAGAGAAAGAAATTACGCCTCGACGCAATTCTCTCTCCCGGGGTCTCCACCGTGAGCCTACTCCCGATTGTGAATCGGACTCGGAGCCGTGATTACATTTCGCGACGTCTTCGGTCTAGCTAACGCCGCCGACCAGGGGCCAGAAAGACATGCACATGGAGGGCCAAAGCTAGTCGAACTAAAAGCTGGTGGGGTTACGACCTTCGTGAAATCGGACAAGAAACGCGGGAGTCGAGGGCGGATGGTCCCACTTGTCCTCTGATGCAGCAGCAGCGACGGATCGACGGGATATGGTCGGCAACGTGAGATTGCCCGGAGCTCCGGTCGTACGAGTCTCCATGGGCTTCAGTACTCCTAGCACAGGCCCACCTTGCACAAAGCATTCACTGGCCCAAATTCGATTTCCCTCGGCCCGTCGCCGACGGTCCCTGAGCCCATCCGCCCATCCCATACTTGGGAAGGCACATACCGTACGGTCGTAAAATTTTGTTCACACATTTTCACGCTGGAGATGCATATTCGATTTTTTCGCTTGAGAAAGAGTTCGCGCGATATGGATGATGATGCGGCGACAATTTCCCCCCGAGAATGCTCTTAGATGGAGGCGACCGCTATTGTGATGATCGGTGTGGGCAAATGACGGTGATCCTGGAATGAGTCGGTCGGCCATGGGCTCACAATCTCTTTTTGAGAAAACATATATTATATAATAGGGTTTTTTTTTTTTTTTTGTGACAGGATGAACCAGCTTGCACCGACAGTGCGCCGTAAACCCCCTGGTGACGCTAGCAGGGAAACCACCACCTGACGCCACGCTTAAATCGCCTAATGATCCATGACCTCCCCGCAACTTGCGTTGCGGAGGCGAACTCCCGACCTCCCCGAGGAGGACGTTGTAGAGCCTACTCACCAATGGAGCCACCGAGCCGGTGGTTATTATATAATAAGATTAATACTACGAAAAAACTTCAAATTTGTATGTATGTGATAAATTTACCTTAAATAAATTTTTTGACTGTCAAAAATCCAAAATTAGTATATTCATGATTAATTTATTCTCAATTGGTTTCCATTAAATTAAAATTGATGTCATAAAAAATCATAAATTAGTACACTTGTTATAAACAGAGAGTCATCCATTAACTGTCACATGACATCTAACTCTCTCGGTGAAATTTAATGAAAATTAACAAAAGATAAATTTATCATAAGTGTAATATTTTGGGGTTTTTGGTGATAAAAAAATTAGTTTGAAATAAATTAATCATAGATTACTTGTTTAGAGCTTTTCGTGATATTAACCTTATATAATATTTAAGACTAACTAAAAATCGACATCTCAAGAAGTGAAAAATAATAATTAAAAAAGAAAAGAAAAGAACTTCTTCGTAAAAAAGAAAGGAATGGCATTGCATGCCCTCCAAGACCTTCCTTGCATAAATAGCAAGAACGTCTCTCTTTTTTCCCCCCCTTCCATTTCCTTCTGCCGACTGGAAAATCAGAACCATCCGAAATTTGTGCCAAAGGGACAAAAGAGCGTGCACTCTTACCAAACCGACCGAACCAGAACAACGGAATCGAACTTTAAACAAAACCAGTTTCGAAGGATACTCCAAAAGCGCAAATTGCTCTGTTTTTGTCACATCTCTAGTCGTCCCTCGTCCACAAGAATCCAGCTCGTGCACCGAATTGGAACAAAAGGTCAAGTGCATATTCTCTTAACGCATTTGGTAAGTTGGTCAACGACGGAAATCGATAGAAAAATCAGATGAGAACAAGAAACTTGATGCGAGGACAAAGCCCTCTTTATCTTTTCCCCTAACTCAAATTATATTTTGACCCCACTCAAAATTTCCACATCTCATGTAATACTACCTAGAATTTTTAGGCATAGTGCACACTCGACCCCCACTATGCCTTATGAGTCTAAACCCACTAAAAAAAGTCAGAACTACAAAGTCGGTGTCGTACAACAAAGGATGCCCAACATTCAAGTTTTAGGTACAAAATTTATTGGTTAACAAGGAAGTTTAGGATAACTCACAATGAAAAGGTACATGAATCGCTTCTTGATCCACCAGAATTTTGTACCTTGGAGCTTAAGGAATTTGAGAGTTAACTTGATATCTACATTCTCGACTTGAGCTCTAACTTTCAGATTTAAAATTCTACGGCTTATTCAGGTGGGAAGAATCATTGTCCTCACCACTCAAGATTTATGTCCAAATCACGGATCGTGACCATGTTCTCGGGGACATCGATTCCACAAATATCGACGAGCGTGTCATTAGTAATTACTCAATACACGTGTAACATAGTAACTATCAAACTGGTAGAAACCGGCACTCAAAGAATCTCGTACGCTCCCATGGTCAAGCAAAATGAAAATTATCGTTGTCCTAAATACCAAGGGATGAGTGGAGTTTCTGGAAAGTTAGATTAAAAATGGATTATCTATCCTCCTATTTGCTTGTAAAGTTAACAGACACCACAAATTATGAATTCTTCTTCTGCAGTTAATGGGCAGGCAGTGAATATTTAATAATTTAATCAACTATATCGAGAAATACGTTTGTCGACCACTTACGTACGGTTCCTAAATCTGAAAGCGCGTCTTGGGCAATCCCAAAAGACAATTACAACAATAAAGGGGATACCTGCAATGACCTCTTTACATTGGTCGCAAAAATGGACCTTGATCCCCCGCCTCATGTTGCGGAGACGCGTTCCGACCCGTGATCAAAGTCTACGAACAGTAACTCAAATGTCAAATTCAATTTTGCGAACGCTCCAGGCCGCGCGGACAGCACTCGTGGACGACGTGGTGGGCAAGTCACCGCGCGACTCCGCGAGTCAGAAAGTCAGCAGAAGCGTTCGGGAGAAGGTCCCAGTCAACGGGTCTCCGCTCGTGTTCGGGCTTTCTTGTCCTCCTCTCGTGACAGACTCGTTCAAACACGGCAACCTCAGCCAGCCTGCCCTCGGACCGAGAGGCAAAGCCACTCTTTTCTTTCTTTCTTTCTTTCACGAATCGATCGAAGTGTCCGTTTCGTCCACCTGCGACGACTTCGTCCTCCATCTCTCCAGCAGAGTACACGATTTTACCGGGTCACACGCTTAAATGTGCTTGGTAAAGGTTCGACATCTTCCACACGCTTCATCCGATAGAATTAAAGTTGCCCTTCTTCCGTTGCGGACGTCATGGGAAGAAATCGAGCTCGAAACCTGATTTCCCTAAACTTCATGTATAGTTTGTCGGCAGTGTACACGTGTAGATTTCGTAACTTTGGTTCCGTTAAAATTAGGAGTTGCTCTTTAAGAACTAGCGTGTTGGGCTCTATATACTTCTCTGGACTTTATGTCTATTCTATCGATCATGCAGCCAGGCCAGAGAAAGGGCTAGAAATGGTAAAAAAATTGAATTAATGAAGAAAAAGATGATGTGTGAGGACTTTGATGCATATTGTGAGCGAAATTTAAAATTGTGAATGGGCATCTATTTATTTAGGTAACAATAACATTGATGAAAATACATACAAATTAAATGAAGCAATAAAAGAATGATGGGCCAGGTCTCATGCTCTTGCAGGATTTATTCATCATCAAATTCGGGAACCGAATAAAACTCATTACTATTCATTGTATTTGCGTATATATGAGACCATGTCACATGGGGTAATAAAAGAATCTATATAAAGGAGCGTCTCTAAATTTTACGAGGTTGGCGAAGAAAAGCGTGCGGAAGAAGTCATAACGACGCCTCTCCCGTCATTTCTTCCGTTAAAAGGATGTTTGATCGGGCAAAAACTCAGAACGCATTTCTCCGGCATCTTTTCTTGGATCCTGCATTAATTTCCTTGCAAGGTACGAGCGAATGGATTCCAGTATTTATTCGCAGACGATTAATTAAAATATACTAGGTGGGTAAAAAGTCAGCATTAGCGGAGCTCCAGAGTCAAAAGGTCCGCAATTTTCCTCGCAACACGCGAAACCCGAGACTTGTCCGAATACCGTCTTCGATCATTAAAATAATATTTTGGTAGCCTTTGAAACCTGCGTCGTTCCAGCTCCACAACGTTGAAATCTTCGAAAACGTCTTTTGACATCTTCACGCGATGCCGCTGTTCTGACTCGGATTTACATTATTTTATGCGAGCATCGCTCAACATGCCAGCTCACCCGGAGCACGACCCCGATCTGGTCCTTACTATAATTTGGACCGCCTTAATGGAGTTAGGCGGATAAGGGTGCTGAGTCAATTTATAGACAAATTTCTAGGTACCGTGTGCCTTGAGTCCCCACAAGACTAATAATGTCGTAAGGTACGTAGCCCCAGAAATTTAGAGCTACCGATTTGGTATTATGGTTCTTTTAAGTGTGCCGAACCATTAGGTCTCCGTTCGATTCCATCACAAAAATCGTCGAATGGGATTTGGATTCCAAATGACCACTTCCTTTTGGTATTGTTTGGATTGCAAAAGGATTTTGGTTTTTCACAAGAGAGTATTTCTCATTGGGGATGGCGAATGACAACTGGATGACGCAATTTTCTACGTATCAACATCTCAAATCAATATACTCGGTTATTGATCGCAACCACCGTTAAAAACTTTTTCTATTAAAATTATTGGGTTCTAGTTTTTTTTATCAGATACACCTTGATAATTTCAAATCTCGATTTTCTCTTTCTCTCTCTTTTTTAATAAAAATGGTATTCATAGTTAACAATAATAAGTTACTCGCAGGAGAATGTTTAATTTAAGCAAATTGAACCGCGCACTACTACCCCACGGGGGGAGTCTAGGATTAGTGATACACCTAAATGAGGGATCATCCCTTGCAAACAAACTAACCATTGATTAATATTTACTAATAACGATTACTTAGTACTCGGCCCATGACTCTCACGAACTTCCCATGGGATATAGTGCCCTCACAATCATTGGTCAATTGATTGAAATGTAATGAATCTCAGTCGTTCACCTCGACTCGGTCTTGGATGATTGTGATTTTTTATTTTTCAATCAAATGCTAAAATCTGTAGAGGTGGTATGGAATCGATTTCCCTATAGAATCTCGGGCTATAGTGCGCCATGAGTAAGATAGCCTCGCGATCTTTCCGCCGTTGGATTGAAATACAACGAATCTTAATCGTTGGACAGATATTGGCCAGGATGATCGTGATAAACTCTGCGGACGGGTCAGGCAAAAGACTTTTTTCCACCCCTTTCATGCTCCTATTTCAACTGCGCAAGTCAACAACCACTCCCCGACAGCTCCACACGAGTCAACTCTCGACAAAAAATAAAAATAAAATAAAAATTTATCTTCGAAAATAGGGAGAAAACAGCTGCACACGGTCCACACTCGTAACACACGTTAAGAAATCAATCAATAAAAAATCAAATCAATTCAAAAGTCCAAAAAGACCAAAAAAAAAAAAAAAAAAAAAGAAAGAAAGAAAGAAAGAAAGAGAAAGTTGACCAAGGACCAATTTTATTCAATATTTCACCGCCCCAAAAACGATGTCACACTGACCCTTTGACCTCTTCCCCCTTCAAAAGCCTCGGAATCCTCTCCTCCCCCCTCCAAAAACTCTCTCTCTTTTTTCTCTCTCTCTGAAATACGTTCCGACGACGGAGCAGTTTCGCCGGGGAAAAAGCGATCCGATGGGGCGCGAGGAGCAGCTCCACATCAACGTGCCGAGCCTCTTCCGGTGCCCGATCTCGCTCGACGTCATGAGGTCACCGGTGAGCCTCTGCACCGGCGTCACCTACGACCGCTCCTCCATCCAGCGCTGGCTCGAGTCCGGCCACCAGACCTGCCCCGCCACCAACCAGCCCCTCCCTTCCACCGACTTCGTCCCCAACCTCACGCTCCACCGCCTCATCCACCTCTGGATCCAGTCCTCCTCCTCCGCCCGCCTCCCGGACTCCCTCGCGCCTCCGCCGGCGGCGAGGTCCGCCCCCTCCGAGATTCTCGCCCTGACCGAGCGGATCGCGACGGGGACGGCCCGGGAGAGTTGCTGCGGCGCGTTGAAGAAGGTCGCGGAGTTTGCGAGCTATCGCGAGGAGAACAGGAGGTTCCTGGCCGGCTCCGACGGTTTTGCGGCGGCGGTTGTTCGGGTTCTGAGGAGAGGAGGAGAAGGAAGTTCGGAATCGGAAATCGAGGTCCTGGAGTTGGCGGTGAGGGTCTTGGAGTCGATTTTGACGGAAAATGGAGTTAAAGAGCGGTTGAGCAGGCTATTGCTCCGGAGCGACCGTGGGAACTGCTTGTCTCCGATGGTTTCAGTCCTCCGCAGTGGAAGATTAGCGTCGAAGATCGGGGCGGTTAGGATTTTGGACTCAATCGCGGTCGACAACGAGTCTAAACGCTCGATCGCCGAAACGGAGGGCGTCCTCGCCGAATCCATCCGGCTTCTCGTCGCCGAGACCGACGAGAGCCTGCGCGACGTCGTCTTGCCGTTCCTCATCAAGCTGGCCGTGGCTCGGTCGATGAAGGCCCGGCTGGTCCAGCTCGGGCTCGTCCCGATCCTCTCCGGCTTCATCTCCGACCAAGACTCCACCGGTCCGACCGTCGAGAGGGCTCTGAGGCTGACGCAGATGGTCTCGACGGTCGCGGAAGGGAGGCAGGCGGTGAGCGAGGACGCGAGTCTCGCGGGGTCGCTGGTGGGGAGGCTGATGAAGGCGTCGAGGGCGGCGACGGAGGACGCGGTGGCGGTGCTATGGAGCACGTGCTGCGTGTACGGGGACGCGAGGGTGAAGGAGCGGGTGGCGAGGAGCGGCGGCATGACCAAGGTCTTGCTGGTGATGCAGAGCGAGGAAGACGCGGGCGTGAGGAAGATGTGCAGTGACCTGGTGAAGGCCTTGAGATCCGGGTGCGAGACTGTCGATTCTGGGATGGTGAGCTACGAGACCAGAACTACTCACATCAGGCATCGTTGAATCGTTGACGACGACGACGATGATGATGAAGAAGACGACGGACGCTTCTCTCGGTTACAGAATTTTTTTTTTTTGTTAGCTTCTGTAGGAGAAAAGACTGAAAAGTGGATTGTTCACACGCGAGGGGGTTATACATGTACAAGGAGAACGACATTTCTAGACGAATTCTTTGTAATTTGATCTTTACAGACACTGGACAGATTTGGATTTAAGGGAAAAAGGGGGATCTCCATACTTTCTCACAATCAATGCTTCTTTTTACTTTTATGGATGCTTGAAATTTCATTTGCCATGATGTCTATCTTCACCTTTGTTAAAGTCAAATCACTAGATTGTGGATTCTCGGCTGGCCGATCGATCACCCGTGATGATTGACATCACCGTAGAGAAGTAATGTCACACTTCCTTTCCATGACTCGCTAAGAGGACTTGACATCGGTTCGGCGATCTTGAGTCATGGAAGACAGACCCAAACGTCGGGATCGAAAGGGGTTGGAATGCCTTGACTACCCGACACTCTCTCTCGCAAGGCACACGGAGTTTGGCGGTCGTGTGCCGATGCCTTCTCTTGAGTTTCGACGGAGGAACTGGTAATGTCATCGCTCAAGCAAATCAAGGAGGACTTACATTTTCACATTTGCTATCATCAGGTGGTTCTAACAACCAATCATTGCAGAATCAATATGATTGCGAGCTCGAAATTAGCCCAACAATTTGCACTCATGAAAATGGTCAGTAAAATTAATCAATTCGATTAACACTCCCTAACTGCTTGAATAATTCTCGACTATGATATCCACCGGCACCAAACAGTCCAGATGCAGATCTTGTTATGGGCACTGCTCTCCATTACAATTATGTTTTTACCAATTTGTATTTGACATTTTTTTCTTATACAAGAGTCACGACACAATTTAGTTATTTCTGTCAATTTTTCACTTTAAGTCAATGAAGTGGCGGTGTGCCACGGAGAATGGACAATGGTAACTAAATCGCCACGTCGTGACTTTCTCGCAAAAATTGGCCGAAATGATTATATTAAAATATTGTGCAAAGATTTAGGACCGAATTGGTAAAAAAAAAAGTTTGGGGTTGAATGGACATTTATGTAATAAGTTTTATAACTTTCCAATGAAAATTGACTTGGGGAATCCAAGATGAGTATGCCCAAGGATTGATTGAATCCATAATAGGAACCGATTGACATGTAGTGTTGATGGATACGTGATAAAATGGGTAATTTTGCATAGTTTCCAACTTTTTTTTTTTTTTTTGGACGGTAATAGTTTCCAACTTGAAGAGCCTATTCTTGAACAAAGTATCTAATTAAATACTTTCCCTAATCTATTTAAGAAAATTAGAAAAGATGCAAGGATAGAAATTTGCGTAATGCCTTTCTTGAAAATTTTCTTATGCTTGGTTTATATTAAGTGCCAGGAGAGTAAGGTTTCAATCCAACAGGTTTTGTCCGAATTTCAGTGATGACTTTCTTTTTTCCCTCTTTCATTGAATTTTCCCCTATTATATAGGAAAGAAGCCATGAAAAATCTCAAATTACCATTGTGACACATTTACTCTATTTTTTTTTTTTTGATATCCAAAAACTTTAAATCTATACATGTGTGACACCTATATCCCATGTCAAATAAAATCATTTGACAAACCTTGACAAAGGATAAGTGTGTTACATAGGTATACATTTAGGATTTTTGATGTCAAAAGAAAAAGTTTAGGATAAATTGTCACACCCCAATCCACTAGAACAAGGGCATGACACGGCCGTCCTTTCAACAAAGAACGCAGCCTCAACATAACCAAAATTCAACCCAATATCAACATATATACATCCATATATATATACATGACAAAAAGGGTATTTGGTTACAATATCGAAAGTATCTCTACAATCCACCAAACCAAAACATACACCTACTACAAAGACTAACTTATAAAACTTAACAACTATGCACAGGTCATACCCAAAAATTTCCACCAAAAAGTCCTCCTCGAACGAACGCTCACGCCTATTCGCGACTGTGAAGAACCCGAAAAACAAGTAGATGAGAGGAGTGAGCTACCACGGCAAATGAGTAACACATTTCTTCTAAGCGGATCGAGAAATCACTATGCACATTTTAAAACACAAACATAACTCACTTTATCATAATACCAAATCATAACTCAAATACCAAAAGTACCAATGGTCGAGTCCATCAGTCAATCTCGTAAAACATGCATCAATGGTCTATTCCATTGATTAATCTCATCAAATCACATCGATGGTCCATTCCATCGACCAAACTCAAATCACACGTCAATGGTCCACTCCATTGACCAATTCATGCTCAAATGTCTAACCATGGTCACGCGTAACGCCCGTGACAAGACGACCATCAAGATTCCCCCTTGGCAAGGTCTCCACCTATTATTAGCGGTGGCTCGGCCCACAAGCGATATCCTAGACTAAGTATGCGCATACCCACACCCCTCGGGGTCCATAGAGACATTGAGCATCAACCACCAATCACAATATCCAAGAATCCAACATCGAAAGGAAGTCATGTCACAACTCAAAATTTGATAAATAAATATCAAAGCATTCTTCGATTCTTTCATAAAGAATTTCACAAATTATTTTCAAACAACCATTCCAATCGAAATCGAAATATAACTCATTTCAAACAACAAAAATGGCAGTAATAGCTCGATCCTGTTTTATGCAACAAGATATGCTTTTTATCAACTCATGGATTATATAATCCACCATGTTTCTCAAAATATGAGTTTAAAATACAAAGAAGAAATAGTGTCACTCACCGGGAAAAGTCAAAAATCAATTACGACGCTCACTCGGACCACGCACTCGGATCCCTAACAATTAACGGAAAAACAATATCAAAAGGCCGAGTAAAAAGGGATATTCTTACAACGACTCGCCTATACTAGGCCTATTAGTCGATAAACGACACCTATGTGCCACGAAAGCTCACAATTTAGCGGAAACCCATTATTTTCAGCTAGGCGCGGTCATGCGCCAACTTCGTCACGCCATAACTCCCTCCACAAATTTCCGTTTCAAGCCATCTTACAGTCTTTAGAAAGCTCTTTTAACGTACAACAACAACCCCAACTCAGCCACCCCAAAACAGTACCGAAAACAACAAAAAAACAAGCTCGAAGATACTGTTCGCTACAGTACCCGAATGCGTCCCCAACTTCAAAATTCCATTCCGGACAAACCGTAAGCTCAAATCACGATCCGTAAGATGCTATAGCTTCACAACGTCCCAAAGTACCATTTCTATAAAAATATACAGCTCAACGACTCGAAAATCGGGCTTCGCCACACAAATATCCAAGAAATCCGAATTTCGAGCCCTAATTGCGGCGATTGCTTGAAGTAAGTGATTAAAAGCTTCGATTCCTTACCGGCGATGCAAAACACACTTGAGTCGGCTTGATGAGGCGTCCGGACCACGAGCGCGCCGAAATTTTTCCCTTTTTCCCTTTTTCCTTTCTCTTCTTTCTCTCTTCTCCCCTGTTTTGCGTTTTCCCCTGTTTTTTCGTTTCTGCCCGTGCTCTTCTCTCTCTCTCACCCTCTCTCTCTTTTTAAAACCCAGCTGAAGCTTTCTCCACTTTCCTTCAGCTTCCTTTTTTGACTTTTCAACCCTTTCTTTTCCTTTTATTTTATTTTCTTTTCTTGTTTTAAGGCCCATATATTACATTCTCCCCTCCTTAAAAAAAATTTCGTCCTCGAAATTTACAGGTACGTCAATCATAAAACAAGTGAGGGTATTTGCGCCTTGCTTCTTCCTCGAGTTCCCAAGTGGCCTCTCTCTCCGTGTGATTTTTCCACTGGATCTTCACATAAGGAATAGTGCGTCGTCGTAACACCTGATCCTTTTTGTCGATAATACGAACGGGCTGCTCTTCGTATGATAAGTTTTCTTTCAAATTCAACGGTGTAAAATCCAGAACGTGATCGGGACTTGGCACATATTTCCGTAATAATGACACGTGAAACACATTATGGACTCAGAGATAATGCTGGTGGTAAAGCCGGTTTATAAGCAACTTCACCAATCTTCTCTAATATCAAGAACGGTCCCACGTACCTTGGGCTTAATTTACCACGCGTGCCAAATCTCATGACGCCTTTCATAGGAGAAACTTTCAAGAATACATGGTCTCCTACATTAAATTCTACTTTGCGCCTCTTAAGGTCCGCATAACTTTTCTGACGGCTTTGTGCTGTTTTCAAACGCTCTCGAATGAGTCTGATTTTCTCTTCGATTGTTGTATGAATTCGGGGCCGGTTAATCTTTTCTCACCAACATCGTCCCAAAGCAAACAGGAGTCCTACACTTACGCCCATACAAAGCTTCAAAAGGAGCCATCTTAATGCTGGAATGATAACTGTTATTATAAGAAAACTCGCCAACCGTAAATGTTCATCCCACGAACCACCAAAATCAATAACACAAGATCGTAGCATATCCTCTAACGTCGAATAGTTCTCTCCGATGACCATCCGTCGTGGGTGAAAAGCTGTGCTAAAGTTGAGTTGAGTACCTAACGCCCCTTGTAAACTCTTCCAAAAGTTGGACACAAACCGGGATCTCTATCGGAAACAATACTCACGGAACTCCATGAAGTCTCACTATCTCATTAACGTATCGCTTCGCCATGTCTTCAAGTGAAAGACCGAATCGATAAGACAAAAAGTGTGCAGATTTAGTCAATCGATCAACAATCACCCATATGGCATTCTTACCACTAGGCGTCCTCGGTAAGCCGACGATGAAATCCATGGTAATATGCTCCCACTTCCATTTAGGTACTTCAAGTGGGTGCAGTTGACCACCTGGTTTCTGATGCTCAATTTTCACTTGCTGGCAAATTAGACATTGGTCGACAAACTTCACAATATCTTTCTTCATATTAATCCACCAAAAATTTCCTCTCAAATCCCTCGTACATCTTGGTGCTCCCCGGATGAATCGAGAATCTAGTGCTATGAGCTTCTTGTAATATCTTCTTTTTCAATTCGAATCATCGGGAACACATAATCGATCACGAAACCTCAATGACCCATCTACGTGGATACTAAAGTCATCTTGTTTCCCAGCTTCTACACCTTCTCTGATCTTTTCCAATTGAGGATCTTCATTTTGTTTAGCCTTGATTCTGTCAATCAAGGTCGGTTGTACTCGAAGATTAGCAAATCGAGCACCAAGCCGATGGATCAAAACCTCCAGGTCTAGCTTTCTCATATCCTCAAGAATAAGCTTTTGAGAAGTAAGCAATGCTGCCATATTTCCAGAGGATTTGCGACTCAAGGCATCAGCTACCACGTTAGCTTTACCTGGATGGTAATTGATGGATAAGTCATAATCCTTCGAAGTTCTAACCATCTCCTCTCGCCTCATGTTAAGTTCTTTCGAGTAAAAATATATTTCAAACTCTTGTGATCGGTAAAGACTTCACATTTTTCACCATACAAGTAGTGCCGCCATATTTTCAAGGCAAACACAACCGCCGCCAACTCCAGATCATGAGTAGGATAGTTCTTCTCATGAGCCTTCAACTGTCTAGAGGCATATGCCACAACTTTATCATCCTGCATAAGAACACAACCTAAACCTTCCTTAGATGCATCGCAATAAATTGTAAAGCCACCAGTTCCTGAAGGCAAAGTTAATATAGGAGCCGATACCAATCGCCTCTTCAACTCTTGGAAACCGCACTCACATTGATCTCGACCACACAAATTTAACTCCCTTTCGAGTTAGGCGAGTAAGTGGACCGGCAATTTTAGAAAACCCTTCTATAAATCGCCCGTAATAACTCGCTAACCCAAGAAAACTTCTTACCTCCGTGACATTGGTAGGGCGATTCCATTGAACGATCGCTTCAACTTTCTTTGGATCAACTAAGATACCATCCTTTGATATTACATGACCCAAGAATTCTATATGATCAAGCCGAAGGCACACTTACTAAATTTAGCATACAACTTCTTTTCACGCAAAGTTTGTAAAACAACTCTCAAATGTTGTTCATGTTCTCCCAAACTCCTCGAATACACCAAAATGTCATCGATGAATACCACGATAAATCTGTCAAGAAATTGCCCGAATACCCTATTCATCAAATCCATGAAAGCCGCAGTGCATTCGTTAACCCAAAAGGCATGACAAGAAATTCATAATGCCCATACCTTGTTCGAAAGCGGTCTTTGGCACATCGTCAACTTTTATCTTCAATCGATGATACCCGAACGAAGGTCGATCTTAGAAAATACTTGAGCCCCTTGAAGTTGATCAAACAAATCATCAATCCGAGGTAAAGGATATTTATTTTTTATCGTCACCTTGTTAAGTTCTCGATAATCTATGCAAAGTCGCATACTACCGTCTTTCTTCTTCACAAATAGAACAGAGCTCCCCAAGGCGATACACTAGGCCTAACAAAACCCTTATCCAAAAGCTCTTGCAATTGTGTTTTCAATTCACTCAATTCAGAAGGTGCCATCCGATATGGGGTCTTAGAGATAGGTGTCGTACCAGGCATTAAATCGATACAAAACTCTATCTCTCTATCAGGAGGCAAGCCAGGTAAATCTTCAGGAAATACATCAGGAAATTTCTCGACAACATGAACATTTTCTAGCTTTACCGGCTCCTTACTTGTGTCTTTTACACAAGCCAAACAACCGTAACAACCCTTTCTCAAAAGCTTTCTTGCTTGCATAGCTGAAATCAACCTTGGAAAAGTGCCTTTATAACTTCCCAAAAAGAAAATTCTGGTTGATTTGGAGGTTGAAAAATAATTTTCTTTGAATAACAATCAACAAGTGGCATGATATTTTGATAACCAATCCATCCCTAGAATAACATCGAAATCCCGTATATCTAACTCCACCAAATCCACAAGCAACAATACATCATCAATTCGCAACAAACAATTCTTGAAAACACGGTCAGCAATCAAGAAATCACCAAGTGGGAGTATCAATACACAATTCGTACTTTAGAAGCTCAGGCAATACATCAAGTTTCTTTGCAAAGTCAATGGAAGTAAAGGAATGCGTGGCACCGGGATCAAACAATGCATAAGCAGGTTGCGAGGCAATAGAAATATTACCTGCAACAACTGTATTAGAAGCCGCCGCATCCTCTCCTGTCATCGTAAAAACTTTCCCAGTCATCCTTTGCCTTTGCTGGCCTTCTTGTGGCCTATCAACCGGAGGGGCGATCTTCCTCATAGAACAAGTATAGGCTCGATGTCCAGGTTGCCCACATACAAAACATACTCTACTATCTCCGGGGGGCATTCTTCGTGTTGGACACTCACGTGCCATATGTCCCATTTTTCCACAAGTGAAACATGCTCCTCTCTTGCGGTAACAAGGACCGCTATGTCGTCTCCCACGGGTAGTACAAAAGCCTGGATTATTCTGAATTCCGGGCTTTCCCGGCTGGTTAAAAGCTTTCCTCTTTCCGCTGCCACCGACGCCGCTATCCCGATAGTCGTGGATCTTAACTTCTTATGCTGAGGTATACCTTGCACGTCACGCTCCAAAATCTTTTGTTCCACTCGATCGCTCGTTCCAAAGACGTCTTTATAAGATGTCAATGCTAGAGGTGTGAGTGCGAACCAATTTCATATCGGAGCCCCCTCCGAAAGTGATCAGCCTTATCTTGCTCATTAGACACATATTGCTCAGCAAATCTACTCATCGATTAAAGCGGGCTGCATACTCCAAAACCGTGGAGTCACCTTGAGATATGTGTATAAAATCACTCTTCATTTTTGTCTCGAAATGACACTTTGGGAAGAATTGGGCATTGAAAGCCCGCTTAAAGTCCACCCAAGCTATAGCACCACCCTTATCTCCAAGAGCTGGCCTCATTCCCTCCCACCAATGCTCGCCCTCGCCTTCTAAGTATCGAGAAGCAAAGCTAACCTTCTTGTCTTCGGGAACACCTTCAGCTTCAAAGATCCCTTCAATCTTTCTAGTCCACCGCTCACCGCAAGAGGATCAGCTTTTCCATCATAAGTTGGTGGTTTCGCCTCTCCGAATTGGGCAAAGGTGTAAGAACCAAGTAGCTCCATCTCCACTTAATTCCTTTGCTTGACGATACCAATGAATCATGGCCTGCTCGAAGTCGGTGGGGAAACGACCGTTGGTTAACTTCCCCGACTTCATGTGAGTCCGGACTTCCATCATGCCGATCCTCGCGTCTCCTCCTCAAAGACGCACCTCGAGAAGCTTGAGGTGTGTCTCTAGCATCAGATGCGACAGCTTGCTTGCCTTTACTATTTCTACGAAACGAAGCAAGTGTCTCCGAGTCACGCATGACCACCTGAATCCAAGAATGGAGCTACAACTTAGCATCAAAAAGGCTAACGCATTAAAAAAAATCTATCACACAATCTCACATCGCCCCACATCTGCCCAAACAAATCAAAACCTAAGCTCTGATACCAACAAATGTCACACCCCAATCCACTAGAACAAGGGCATGACACGGCCGTCCTTTCAACAAAGAACGCAGCCTCAACATAACCAAAATTCAACCCAATATCAACATATATACATCCATATATATATACATGACAAAAAGGGTATTTGGTTACAATATCAGAGTATCTCTACAATCCACCAAACCAAAACATACACCTACTACAAAGACTAACTTATAAAACTTAACAACTATGCACAGGTCATACCCAAAAATTTCCACCAAAAAGTCCTCCCTGAACGAACGCTCACGCCTATTCGCGACTCGCTGAAGAACCTGAAAAACAAGTAGATGAGAGGAGTGAGCTACCACGGCTCAGTGAGTAACACATTTCTTCTAAGCGGATCGAGAAATCACTATGCACATTTTAAAACACAAACATAACTCACTTTATCATAATACCAAATCATAACTCAAATACCAAAAGTACCAATGGTCGAGTCCATCAGTCAATCTCGTAAAACATGCATCAATGGTCTATTCCATTGATTAATCTCATCAAATCACATCGATGGTCCATTCCATCGACCAAACTCAAATCACACGTCAATGGTCCACTCCATTGACCAATTCATGCTCAAATGTCTAACCATGGTCACGCGTAACGCCCGTGACAAGACGACCAAGATTCCCCCTTGGCAAGGTCTCCACCTATTATTAGCCGGTGGCTCGGCCCACAAGGATATCCTAGACTAAGATGCGCATACCCACACCCCTCAGGGTCCATAGAGACATTGAGCATCAACCACCAATCACAATATCCAAGTAATCCAACATCGAAAGGAAGTCATGTCACAACTCAAAATTTGATAAATAAATATCAAAGCATTCTTCGATTCTTTCATAAAGAATTTCACAAATTATTTTCAAACAACCATTCCAATCGAAATCGAAATATAACTCATTTCAAACAACAAAAATGACAAGAATAGCTCGATCCTGTTTTATGCAACAAGATATGCTTTTTATCAACTCATGGATTATATAATCCACCATGTTTCTCAAAATATGAGTTTAAAATACAAAGAAGAAATAGTGTCACTCACCCGGGAAAAGTCAAAAATCAATTACGACGCTCACTCGGACCACGCACTCGGATCCCTAACAATTAACGGAAAAACAATATCAAAAGGCCGAGTAAAAAGGGATATTCTTACAACGACTCGCCTATACTAGGCCTATTAGTCGATAAACGACACCTATGTGCCACGAAAGCTCACAATTTAGCGGAAACCCATTATTTTCAGCTAGGCGCGGTCATGCGCCAACTTCGTCACGCCATAACTCCCTCCACAAATTTCCGTTTCAAGCCATCTTACAGTCTTTAGAAAGCTCTTTTAACGTACAACAACAACCCCAACTCAGCCACCCCAAAACAGTACCGAAAACAACAAAAAACAAGCTCGAAGATACTGTTCGCTACAGTACCCGAATGCGTCCCCAACTTCAAAATTCCATTCCGGACAAACCGTAAGCTCAAATCACGATCCGTAAGATGCTATAGCTTCACAACGTCCCAAAGTACCATTTCTATAAAAATATACAGCTCAACGACTCGAAAATCGGGCTTCGCCACACAAATATCCAAGAAATCCGAATTTCGAGCCCTAATTGCGGCGATTGCTTGAAGTAAGTGATTAAAAGCTTCGATTCCTTACCGGCGATGCAAAACACACTTGAGTCGGCTTGATGAGGCGTCCGGACCACGAGCGCGCCGAAATTTTTCCCTTTTTCCCTTTTTCCTTTCTCTTCTTTCTCTCTTCTCCCCTGTTTTGCGTTTTCCCCTGTTTTTTCGTTTCTGCCCGTGCTCTTTCTCTCTCTCACCCTCTCTCTCTTTTTAAAACCCAGCTGAAGCTTTCTCCACTTTCCTTCAGCTTCCTTTTTTGACTTTTCAACCCTTTCTTTTCCTTTTATTTTATTTTCTTTTCTTGTTTTAAGGCCCATATATTACATAAATAGTGTCAGAGTGAGCATAGATTTGATTTTTTTTATATCACGAAAATAGTTTAAGGTAAATATATCACCTGTAAATATAGTTTATGATTTTTGATAAATTTTTTTTTTATTATTTATCTGAGAATCGATGATTGTGCAATTACCAAACTTTAACTCTTAAAGTCATCGCAATCGCAAAATCTTATCTCGATGCTGGAATTTCTTGCGTCTTTTGCAGGAACTTCTTCGTTTACTGTTCAGGTCTCTGACGCGGCGTTTTCTTCGTAAATGACGATTGACGATGGATCCCTCTGACGCTATAAGTGAAGAGTACAGGGGGCAGTTCTTCGTATACCACGATTTGTTGGTCAAACGGAAAAGATTCAAAGTCAAATATAAGGAAATGGGCGATGTCCGAAGAATTATCTCGTGATTATCTCCACTAGCTTCAAATCACGAATTCATCCCTTTTTCCAATAAAGGAAAGATGAAAGATCATCTCGACAACGGCCTTTTGTTCTGAAATTTCTTGGGTAAAGGTTTGAGGTCGAAACGATTTGCTTTATGAAATTTGACATTAGCCCTTAAATTAAAACTAATTACAATCAATCTATGTGGCGAGATCGATTTTTCTTTTTCTATCTCAATCGGTCATTCTCTAGTTATTATGGTCGCTGGGCATGAAAAGTAGCGAAAAAGCAAAAAGGCTCCGTTGATTCATCCGACTGTAGTCACATATCTCGACATCTAGTCCTGATTATTCAATCTACTGAGATTAGCTAAGATACTACTTTACACGCATTAGTTCAACTGGGCATGTAAATAGCTGAAGGTGGACATTTGGGTAGGCCCGGTGGGGGGCAAGGTGCGCCTTTCTTGAAGTCACAAATGCATTGGTCGTAGGGTATCCCTGCGCCCGCCGGTCGGCAATAGGACGCGATCTGACCGATCCCTCTCCAGCACGGGACGCACGTGTCCCGACACTTCTTGGGGTCAGGGCAACCACCGCCTATCACTGCAATCGAGCAAGCCTCCACCCTCAACACGATCAATGCCCCTGCAAATGAGCGTCATGACACAGGGCGTGAACACGATTGATTTTTAATTATATAGTGAAAAACTTCAAACTCCGACGTCATTTAAATACGACATATTGTTCATGCAAACCATGGAGATATGACATGAGGACCACCTGAAATTAGTAAAATAAGTAAAGGCAAAGCAAATGAGGTCGACGATTTCGCCATCTGCTTTCTTCTCTTGCTAAAGCCAAGCTTTTTTGTGATTAGTGAGGCCTTGTTATGCAAGAACACTAACTTTGCTGGGGCTTTTATAGGCAATACACTTTAATATGGAGGATCGAGAAGGGGAATCCCAGCGTTTTCTTTACAGGGATAGCATTGATTTTCAAGAAGTTATTGACTTGCAATATTATGGCAGGTTCTTAATTTACATCCATGGTGGCCTGTTGCCTTGGTATTATCAGGTCAACAAATTTTTTTTTTTTTGGGTAGGCAGAGATTTGCCTTGGTATGAATTAAATGAAAAATATGTGCATGTGAGTGTTCACCACGATATTGGTGGCAAATCCTGCAATTAGAGGAAGATAAGATAAACAACCATGCACAAGAAATTATAACAAGACCTTTGAACCGGTTGTGTTATAGATGTCTTTAATTAGAGTTAGATATCAAATTTGGCCCGTCAAATGAATGGATCAAAATAGATTTGGTTGGATTCAAAAAGGTCCAATTGAAATTGGTTCATTTAATCCATATTGACCAATTTCTCAATTTAAGAGACTTCTAGCAAAAAAATAAAAATAATATTTAAGCGATTAATACTAAAACTAACTCATATCACCATATTATCAACCAAGAAAAAAAATCACGTCACCATATATACCCATTATTTAACCCAACCCTTAAAAATTCGTAACCACCTATTTAATCCACTTTAAGCTCCTCCTGAGGATATGTTACTTGGACAAAATTTTATGTGGAACTAAAAGAGTAAATTAACAAAATAAAGGATGTTAGTAAATAAGATAAAAGACGTAAAAACAGCCTAAAAATTATAACACCTATAAGACACCGGAAAAGTATTTCCTCGTTATCCATATAGAATATTAAGTATCGACTCGTTGGTAAATTTAGTATTTTATTCACATTGCAAGTAACTTCTTTTGAAGAATGATAACAAGCAAATTTATTGTCAACTAAAATAAATAATTTCTCTAGTGCAGCTAGTAATCATATGTATTATTGACTTATAAGTAGGGATAATTGTTAAAAAGTTTCTAAATCTATTATACGGTCGCTAATTCAGTAATAAATATTTTGATTATACTTATTTAGTTTTAAACATTTTGATAATTTGTCGAGTTAGTTATTTCAACCGACTTTGGCCCAAAATTGCTAACGTGACACTAACCTAAGACTAATGTGAACAATTTTTATCATTTTTCGTCTTTTCCTTTTTATTTTCCAAGGCCAATGACGTTGCTGGTGGCCCTCACCAGCTAGGCAAGGGTCAGCTAGCAACCTCGTTGGCCTAGAGTTGGAAAAAAAAAAAAAAAAAATAAAAAAAAAAGAATTCTAGAAAAATAAAAAACTATAAAAATTGTTCTTGTCGGTGATTTCTAAATTGTAAAAAAAACTTAGGATTAAATTGACAAATTATCAGAAGATTTAGAGTTAAATTTGCTCAATTGAAATATTTATAATTAAATTGATTGCTATACAATATATTTATAACTTTTCAAATAATTTTATCGCTATTTGTATTTTAGTAACTTCTCTAGGTAATGTAACTCTGTATAACCAAGTAGTTACAAATGCATAAGTGATAAGTATAGAGGCGTCAAATGGGTAGGTTGCGTCAGATTTTGGTCATATTGAAAACATGTCGATTCCTTTTAAACCAATTAATAGATACGGAACTATTTATATTTGTATTAACTCTTATTCAACCTGATCTATTAAAAGCTATACCCACCCAATTAACCCACCCTAACGCCTTTATTAAAATTAATTGGCATGCATTTTATGTTAAATTCAATTTTGCTTTACTTTTGTTAACATTTTACAACTTACTTTAGAAATTCAGGCAATCCGTATTTCCACCCATTCAATTTCCTTGATGCCCTTTCAATAGCAAAGCTTATATTTTCAAGTGAATCGTCTTTAGAATTGGGAGGAGCAGCAAAACTTATCTCTACCACTTCATCGTACAGAAAATACTCAAACTATTGAAGGCGTTTAAAATTGGAAATCATCTTTCTTTCTTTTTCAATGTTACTCTGTATTGCATCTCTTTTTTAAACAAAGAAAAAGATATACGACGAGCATACACTAATTTAAGGGGCGAAGGTGATATTTCATGGGTGATTCCATAATTATGACTTATTACGGGGATGGAAAGTGGATTTTTCCACACCCATTAAAACCCATCATTTATTGGACCTTTTTCTAGTAAACCCGTTCCAACCCATATTTTAGATTTTAGACAATTCATATATAACCCAATCCCTTATATATGAGTTAAAATATGGGCACATGACCCGGTTGGCCACCGCTAATGAAATGGGAAAGGGGAGAAAGGAAGCAGATCAGCAATCCTGTACTTCTAGTTCTATGGACCGACATAATTCCGAACCAAACATTATCACGTAGAAGATATCATCCCTTTTGTCAACAAGAAGTCCAGTGTGGGCGTTGGGTGTAGAGTTGCTACTATGGCAATCATACCATCGTTGCTCTTCTATCCTATCGTTTAAATAAAGCCATCAAGATCGGTTTTAGATGATCACCGTCTTCTTTGCCTTGGGAACCAAAAAAAAAGCGGGGTTTGCAGTTGAAGGATAGAGCTTCTCATTTGCAAGAAAGCAGATATACTACGTTCCAGGGAATAGTCTGGCTAAGCAACTCTGTCAATTACATGATCGAAATCCAAAATAAAATTTGCATCCATCGCGTGGCTGTCTCATATTGCCAACAATCTGAGTCTACATTGCAGTAATTACTGACACGAAGTTGATGGACACGATAAATTAACAGCAAAAGTCGGCTCGAATCGAACCCCGGAAAGAGCAGGAGAAGCTAGAAGTCGTGATGTCTCACCTATGCTTTGGAGAAACAGGGTTGTGTAATGCCAGGTCCAGTTTGTGATCTTCTTTGTCACAGGACAATCGGCTCCCGCTCGCGCGTACTGATCTTTATGTTCTCATCAATATCCACTACAGAATTAGTAACAGTAGACTTAGCCCAAATTATTACGTTGTGCAATCTACAAAACGGCTCATCGACTATGTCCGTAACGTGTCCGGGTATGAATGAAAGTCACCCGGTTGGACATAAACAGCGCTACGAATCGACAGCAAAAGACAAGCACGAAACTCTCCCCCGGTCGGATGATGGAACAAAGAACGAGAGACACGATCAGAAGATATGGCATCAAGTGATCGAGAAGCTGCGCCCGTGACATCAGGAGAAACATCGGTTAGAACGCTCGCTTCTATCGGAATTCAAACCAGAATACGTTGGATAAAGATGCCTATTTTATCCGCCGGAAGAAGCTCGCCCGTCCGGTTACCTGGGGGCCTTATTTGGAAATTAGTTGAACTCTTTAGGGAAACTTCTCTAGCAAAAATTACTCACTCCATATCTTCACTCGTAATTTAAAAAAATAAACATAAAGTATCCTTATTTAATATTTTTCCCAATTCGAATAAATAGTCCGACATTCTCTCTCTCAGAAGTTTCTACTATTTGTGAAAAAAGAACCAGAGGAGGTTTTCTCTTCCGGCACTCTCCCTCCGGCGAGACAACGGAGCAGCTCCGGCGAAAGAAATGGTACACAAACTCCGGCGGTCTCTCTTCTTCCTTTTTTTTGGCTTTTTCTGTGCTTGACTTTTTGCCGCCAAATTCTCGTAAAGGTTCGTTTTTTTATCGCTGGTTTTCACAAGAACCATGATTTTGTTTTCCTTTTCTGTTAGAATTACTGTGATCAGTGTTACACACGGTACACTTTGGATCCAAAGAACTCGAATAAGGTCCGAAGTTTACTCTTATTTTTAGTTGTTTTTGTCCGAAACTGCGGCATGCCACATTCTGATTTCGGCTCTATGCTGGGTCACCATCAACCACTTCAGCACTCGATCTCATCGACAAAAGGCTGGGTTGTCGAGGATAGTTAAAGTTATCTTGCAATGTTAGTCATATAAATTAACTTTTTCGTTATTGCACGGGGGCCAGAAGTGAAGCAAAAGCAAAGGGTGCGGTATTGCGCTAATAAGTTTTAAAGCTGGGTTGAAATTGAAAATTTGGGCAAAATACGTGTTCTTTTTGGCCGTAGTAGTTAAAAATAATTTATGTATATATAGTCTTTAAGCAGATAACAATTTTAATTTCGAAATTAAGTCGTAGACTCGGTCTTGTTAAATAGTGAAATCTCGCACTTCTATTCAGCTCGGCCATTTGAATTTTTGATGTGAACTTTACCAATACTAGATAAAAAATGCCAGCTTGTTTACCTTGTTTTCGGTATGCTTAATCCTTGTGTTTCTGCAGGCAACTGTTTGCCGGCAATGTGGGGACAAGGGCTTCGATGTTGCTTTGATCTATTGTGTGGACTGTCAAAGTTATGCTATTCACCGGTAAGTTCGCCTTCACGACTGCATAATGTAATTCTCGACAACAGCACACGCAGTACTACCAAATACATGTGTGCACTTGTATGGATGCATGCACATGATTTTTATGTAGGTATTAGTTCTTCTGCATTCTTGCTCCAGCTAGTTGAGTTGATCATGGTGATTTACAGGCCTTTTAAATTCTTAAAATCACAGTATTCCTTTTGTACCTAAGATTTGAAGTGTCTTTGGCTGTGTTGACCCTTGGAGTTATGATGCAAATTATGGAGTTGTAGTGTATGAGTCTGTTGGGGGCATCAAACCTAGTTATTGTTCGCCCAAGGATCTCCACACTTGATTCATTGATTAACTTTGTGAGATATTTCTGGTGGAAGTTGCACAAGTAGCATTGCTCTATAGGATATATAATAGCTGAACCTAGAGTCTGGAATCAGAAAGAAACCCTCAGGATTCTATTTGTTTAGATCTTTATGGTGCTGGTTTCACTTCAGACTGTAGTGAGAGGGAAAGATTTAAACATTGTAAAGCTACAGATGCACACGTGTTCAATCTATCCGCGTCTGTCATGCATATTACATAATTTTCAAGACTTTCTATCATACATCATGCCAAGTATCATAGGCTTCCTATGAACTCTGTTGTGTCAATAGCAGATGGCACTTGCGGATATCTAGCTAACGAATTTCAGGCATGCCACTTGTCATTTGAGTCCTTTAGCAAATGAAAATGGGAAATTTGATAGTCTTTAGTACACCAGCATTTCCTTTCTGTCGGTTCTGGTGCAGTTGGTGATATACTTATTGAATTTTGAACCTAGTTCTATATATTTTGTCGAATGTGGCCACGTGGTAGTTAAAATAGCAAGCTGCAATCCGTCAAGTTTATTAATTTAACGTGCCGAATATCTGCACTATTTATGTATGTTTGGCTCTTGCAAAGAAATGCTCACCATTTGAAGTTTGATGGTCTTCCTTTCATGCTTTTCAGCTATTGCCTAGAAACCTTGCCTAAAACTTTCGATGAACATGTTGAATGGTTCTGCAACGATTGTCAACCCAAGCTCGGAAAGCCCAAAGCCAACGAGGGAAGTTGCTCTCCCCTGTCTGAAGTGGATGACTTGCCAAACTTAAGGATTGCAGAATCAGTCCAATGTACAAAGAATTCTAATGAGTATATCCCTCCAGAAAGATTGGGGAAGAAGAAGAATAAGAAGAGGAAGAAGAGGGAGAAGAATGAGCTCAAGCCCCAAAGGGAAAAAGATGAGGAAGGAGGACAGTTAGGTGATAATGGCATGGAAAGATTGGGAAAGAAGAAGAAGAGAAAGAAGAGTAAGCTCAAGCCCCAAAGGGAAAAAGATGAGGAAGGAGGACAGATGGGCGAGAAGGGCAGTGGAAATACTTCAGGGCCACAAGTCAAAAAGACCAAAGATATACCTCTTAGTCAAGTTTCTGAAACTCGGTGCAGCAGAAACTATGGATATGTAAGTATTGATGTTCTGTTCTGTGGCTGTGACTGTTTAGCTTTTGTTATTTGGAAATGTTGGTTTTAATTATTCCTTCTGAGTGGGCGTGTTCAGTTTTTTCTCGTTCAACATGATGGTGATGGATTTGTAGTCAAGGCGTTTTTACTTGTGTATTGGATTTATGTGGAGGTTAGGTGACATTCCGCGATTGTGAATCTGCGAGAAGAGCTTGTGAAAATCCCAGCTCAGTTATTGATGGCAGAATGGCTCCCTGCAATTTGGCTTCTCTCGGCCAGCCTCGGCCACCTCTTCCTTACGGTACTTTCTGTTTTGATCCACGGTACTGCCTGAATGTGAACATTGCATGCTCCAACTGACGTGCTGTGTGGCATTTGATCTAGTATGACATGAATTGATGGAAGTTAAATTTGTTTTAGTCACAGTTTGAGTGTCGTATATTCCAGCAAGAACTTATTCACGTTGTTAGGGTACCAATGGTAGTAATAAAGAGCAAGCTAGGTTTACCAAGAACTTTTACTAAAATTGATTTATCCATTGATGTGATGCAAATGGGTGATTAAACCAGTAGATCTATGCAACAGTTAATTGGTCTGTTCATAATAGTAATGGTGCGATATAAGGTTTTGCAGACATTGGTTCATAATTGAAGTATGCTGAAAATCTGCATTTAGGGCACAATGGGCGAGAAAATTATAGTATGTGCCCTCAAGGTTCGTTAAATGACTGCCGAATGAATTGGGAAATTCAATGATATTTGTATTCTTGGCATCTTGTATGTTGACAACCAAATGAATATCTCGGATTGTAAGCCACAAGACGTGGCTCTCTAAATAAGTACAGAAAGCAGGGTCCTCCTTTGGCATATTCATCAATCATGAGTGTTACAATGTACTGGTGTTTCATTTGAGCTACGTAGTAGTCACATTTTGGAGTTTCTAGTTTATGTTTTCTTGATCTAACGGATGCTTGTTCTGTTGTCCTAGGGCAACTGAGACCTGTAACACCTCTGATTGGAAGTGTGCAGGCTCCCAGGGCAAGTTATGTTGGGAATCCTGTCTACCGGCATCCAAGTTCTTATGGTTATCAGCCTGGATATGTCTATCCTCCTTATGGGTAAGTCCAAAGTAATGTAATTTCCTGCGAGGACAGTTATTTGTCCCGGTTAGAATTGGATGCTTGTGCTGCCGTGCAATCTGGGTTTCCAGAGATGTAGCAACTGGCATATAATTCAAAACTTCCAAAATCAGAGAGTAAATTTGTTGATCACATGCAAATGGAAAATCAGATATGACCGAGTGTGTGGAGCATCTTCCTTTTTGTTTGCCTGAATGAAGTATTGTGTGAGCAAAGTTTGTGACATTTCATCTCCCATATATTGTTTGGAGCTCTGTTTGTATTTAAGATTATCAAATTCATTCCTGGCCACTTGCAGTATGAAGGTCAGCATATTGATTAAATTGGTCAAATTGATGACATCTTCAACAAATTATTTGATAGGAAAAGATTCCTGTTGATGTAATACTTTGATGTGTCTGTATCTTCTAAAGTGATTCAATTACTTTCTTCACCGCAGGTTCCGCCCTACATATTGGCCTAACCATGTGCATCCACAGGTAAATATTAGATATCCTTATTGTTGAAATTTCAACTTTTCTTAGAAGTTGTAGCATAAAGTGTTCAGTAACCCATATCGAGCTCACTGATATGAGTTGATGTACTCTTCTGCAATGCGGGGTGCCTATAACTATAATCCTTACATGGCCCAGCATTACCTGCAAAGATATTGGGCACCATCCGCAGATAGAAGTGACATACGCGCATTTGGGCAGTCAGGTCATCGACCTCCTGGTAATCATGGGCATCCGATGTTTCTTGGTTATCAGATGCCAGGTCAGCATACTATGCAACTTGGGGGGCCCAATATGACTGGAGGGACGACTGCTGCAGTTCCCGCCATTCGAGTGCCTTACCCTGCTGGTATTTTTCTCTCTCTCTCCTCTCATTTAGCAAAGTGATGTTTCTGGAGCTCCTATGATGCCGGGAATACACATCCTTATGATTATCAGTTTTTTTTTTTTGGTTTATTTACAGGGGAATTCAGCAAACAATGGGTTGATTACGTTGGAGGGTCGTGGCGCATGTGTCCCCCTTTACGTAGAGCTTGAAAGACAGTATATATATATATATTGAAGAATTTATGATCCACTTTCTGCAGAGTTACGGGTAATATCAGTATGCATCTTTTCATGCATTAGAGCTACTTAAGGGCCTGCATGGTAAAAAGTGTTTCTGTTCCCAGGAACACAAATTTTTGTTTTTTTGTTCCTGGGAACAAAAAAGGAACAGAAACGCGTTTGTTTGCGTTTTTGTTCCAAAATTATTTTTTTGTTCCCCGTAAAACACATCCGGACGGAAACAAGAAACAAAAAAAAGTTGTTTCTTGTTTCTGGAACAAAATTTAGGAACACTTTTTCTCTCTCTTCCATTTTCTTCTCTCTTTTTTCTTCTTCTTTTTTCTTTGGCCGGTCGCCGGCCTCGGCCATGGCCGGCGACCGGCCGTCGAGGGCCGGCGACCTCGCCGGAGCGTCGCCGCCCCGGCTAGGCCGAGCGTCGCCGGCCCCCGGTGAGACTCGGCCTCGCGCCGGCCGGGCGAGCTCGATCTCGCCCGGATCCGGCGAGGCCGAGCTCGCCCGGCCGGCCGGCGAGGCTCGGCCTCGCCGGCCCCCGTCAGTCGGCGTCGCTCGGGCGGTGGCCGGCGACGCCGAGCCTCGCCGGCCGCCGGGGAGCTCGGCCTCGCCGGATCGGGCGAGCTTGAGCTCGCCGCCCATGGCGAGGCTCGCCGGCCCCGGCGAGGCCGAGCCTCGCCGGCCGTTGCGGATCCGGGCGAGATCGAGCTCGCCCGGCCGCGCGAGGCCGAGCTCGCCGGGCCGGCGACCGGCCAAAAGAAGAAAAAAAAAAAGGAAAAAAAAAAAAAAAAAATAAAAAAAGGAAAAATAAATAAGAAAAATAAGAAAGAAAATAGAAAAAATAAAATAAAAATATTAAAAAATTAAAAGAAATAAAAAAATTATACAAATTTACCAAACGTGTTTCTATTCTTTTTATATTTTCGAAACATTTACCAAACGCGTTTTTTTGTTTAAAAATTGTTCCCGAAGCGTAAATACTTTTTTCTATTTCGTTCCTTTAAAACAATTTTTAAACGTAAATGTTACCAAACGCACCCTAAGTGATTCCAGTTCAAAGTGCCTATCCATGATGCATGATATGATTCCCCATTGCAGTTTTCAACTTGAATTGATTCAATGATGAGAATGATACGAATATGCAATCCATCTCCCTAGGAATTTTTAACTTGTTTCATCAAAATTTATTTGGGATGGCGATGAAGGGATTGACTTTGTATTCTCTTTATATTAACGCGATTGCCAAACCAGGTAGGGACCTGTGGCCAGTACCCATTTTAGTATCCTGTTTTCCCTTGTCTCGACCAACTGGGGCCGAGACTTGCCGATGCTCACTTGCGCTCACTTTCGAGTGTTGGCAGGTCATCGCTGGTCTCCATGCTGTGTTTGTCCACTGAATCGTGTTCAATGCCATTGCGAGTTCAAGCCTCAATCGGCTCGGTTTCTCCCTCCCACTCGGTGCCTACCACATGCTTGACGAAATGCTTGAACCAAGATTGTGCATCCTGTCTCTGCGTCGGGTATCCGAACTGACTGCCATGTGTTTGTGATAGTGCCTAAAGAAAACTGTGTCTTTATTTGAGGAAAACATTTTGAATTAAAACCCTAGGATGCTCGTTTCCTTTTTAAAAAAAAAAAAAAATCATAACATTCGTGTTCGATTCATTCAGTTCGCCTTCATTTCCCAACGATTCGAGTCTCGGCTGTGGATGTGTTGTGGGTTCTCCTCAGTGTACGCATGTTCAATGCCTTGATGTTTCGGTGTGTAAGCTTTGTTCGTTGATATTATGGCGGGGAAAACGTATTAGGAAGTGAAAAAAATGAAGACAAAAGATGGGCTTAGTCGGTCTAATGAGACCTGGGCTTGGGTTGGTTTGGGCCTAAATAGAATCTATGCCTAGACTTTAGTTTAAGACTTTAGGGGGGCTGGGCTAAAAAATCCAGTGGCTCTTTCCATTGTACAAGCAAGATTGGTTGGATTAGCCCATTTTTCTGAAATAGAAAAGCAGGCCTGGGGGTTTGAGTTAAGCCCAATCGACCGAGGCTCAGGTCGAGGACCCAGGTTGGTGGGCCCTGGTCTGTCCGGGTCGGCCCCAGCCGGATCTCCTTTCCCCCCCGGCCCGGCCTGCGTGGCGGTCTTCTTCTTCCCTCTGCTGTGCAGAGCGTGGTACGAGCCAGAGATGCAGGGCGAGGCAGAGAGGGTCGGGGCGAGGCCGGCGGGGTAGCTGGCGGCGGCAGGGGCCATGCGCGCCTGCCGACCAGACTTAAAAGGGGGAGAGAGGGAGAGAGAGAGAGGTAGGAGAAATGGAGGGGGAGATCCGAGAGTGGGGGGAGAGAAAGGGAAGAAGCGGCAGCTCGTTTCCCTTTGCTCTCAGCCGGATGCACTTCGCCTCCTTGGCCACGCACGACCAGCCGCCTCCGCCGTCGCCGTCCAACGACATCCAGCCGGCGTCCTCACCCTCGTGGTCTCCTCTCTCCCGATTCCCACATCTCCGGTGAGTTCCTTTTTCGGTTCGACCCCCCTTTTCCCCGAGGATCTCGGCTCAGAGACATCGCGAGGCGGTCGGCTGTGGCGCCTTCTAGCCGCCGTCTCCGAGCCGGGTAGGGACCCCAGGGCCAAACGCTAGCTCCGCAGACCTTTTGTCGGCTCGCCCTGTTTTGTCCAAGCCGGCGAAACCGAGACCCGTTCTTTCTTTTTGTTAGTCCATACGCGCTGCTGTTGATTTCAAGTATGTCTTGGTGATTTCTTCGAAGTCTGGATGTGCGTTCGGGTTTTGAATTGCTCGATGTTTTCTCTTCAATCCACTGCACACCGTTTGTTCGACAAAATGTTTGAACTAAGGCCGTACGCATCTATCTTCTGATTTTGAGTCGCTTCGAATGTGTCTTGGTAGGGTTCGCTCAACGGTGATCTTTCACTAATTTCAACATACGGTGTTTTGTTCACCGTGGTTCAATATGCTTTTCCCCTTTTCAGTCCTGTTCGGCGCCTTTGTGGTGTCTGTTTGGTAAATGTCGGGGAGGTCATAAGTGACGGAATAAGTCCTTTCCCCTCTGGACAGAAGGCGACACCGAATATATAAGTTTGTAATTTGTGGCATTATCCCTTTCGTTTTGTCAATCATGTTATTTAACATTTAATTACAACTTGTTGAGTATATGTTTGGAGTTTGAATTAGTGAAGGAAATCCAATTCAAGACCCAAACATAACTTGTAAGTTTGTAACTTCATGTCCAAAAAGGCAATTTCTTATTGGAATGCTTTTCACATTGAAGTTGGATTCCTGATTTGAGTCGGCGAGTCACATGAGAACATATAAAAATGGAATTTTACTCAGTTATTAGAGCTGACAAAAGAAGCGTGAAGGTTTTCCCTTTGTAATGGCTTGTGAGAGTGGCTTTTGTTTGAGGCATAATTTAAGGTTGAAAAATACTTTTGAACGATTGTAAAATCTACATTTGTTTGATTAATGATTGATTTCTCGGTGGTTGGCTAGGTCCAACATTCACATTGAATAACATAAATTTCTTATGCACTTATTATTTAGCATTGATTTTTGTAATAATTTTTTTCATTTTGCATTAAAATTGAGTTGCAAAATTCGTTTATTTCACAACTAATTTAGCCAATTAAGTTTCGGGAAAAGTACAAAAAAAGTTCTAAATCTATTGCATTGGTACTAATTCAGTCATAAACTTTTCAATTGGACCAATTTAGTCCTAAACTTTTTAATATTGGTACAAATTTAGTCCATCCGATCAATTTTCGGGCTGGGCCGACGCGTGAATGTCGGCCGGTGGTCGACGTTGATGTGGACATCGTCGGACGTTGACGAGCAATTTTTATGATTTTTTTTTTCAATTTTTTATTAATTTTTTTTCTTTTTTCTTTTCTTTTTCTTTTTTCTTTTTTTTTTTTTTGCCTTTTCCTGGCGGTGGCCGTTGGCACTCGCCAGCCACTGGGCGAGGGCCGTGAAGCCCTCACCTGCCGCTGGCGAGGGTCGCGCGACCCTCACTTGGCCTCTCCTAGGGCCGCTGGGGAGGCGGCTTTGCCCGGATCTGGGTGAGGCCAGCCTCGCCTTGGCCTTGCCGTGGGCAAAGGCGGCCTCGCCTGCGGCCCTGGGCGAGGCCGAGAGAGGGGCGGCTTAGCCCAGATCTGGGCGAGGCCAGGGCAAGGAGGTGGGGAGGGGAGGGGGAGAAGGCGAGGGAAGGGACGGAGAAGGCGAGGTTGTCGAGGGGGCGGGTCTTGAAGGAGGACCAGTACTTGGATTTTGGGGTCTTGCCGGAAGGGGTTCTCGGCTTCGACTTTAGCTTCGGCTTCACCGGGAAGGTCTTGGACACCTTCTTGGGTTCCTCCTCCATTTATGCAAATGCGAAAGCTTGAGCTCTTCTTTGGCCTCGCCGGCCGCGGGGAGGTCGCCTTCGCTTGCGGCAAGGCCAGGGCGAAGCCGCCTCACCGGCGGCCTTGGGAGAGGCTTGGCGAGGGCCGTGACCCTCGCCGGCGGCAAGCGAGGACTTTGCGGCCCTCGCCCAATGGCTGGGGAGCGCCGGCGAGCCTCACCGAAGGCTAGCTGGCCACCGCTTGGAAGAAGGCAGAAAAAAAAAAGGAAAAAGAAAAGAAAAAAAATTAGTAAAAAATTCAAAAAAATAATAAAAAAATCATAAAAATTCCCACGCCACACGCCGACATCCACGTCGTGTCACCGCCAAAATTGATCGAATGGACTGAATTTGTACTAATATTAAAAGATTTAGGATTGAATTGATCCAATTGAAAAGTTTATGACTGAATTGGTATTTTAGGATTTTTTTTTTTGTACTTTTCCCATTAAGTTTCATTTGACCTTTACCATAAGGTATCAAATTATGTACGGTGGAAAAGTTTAGTCAACGCAAGGAGTGGCTATGAATAAAGTGATGATTTTACGGGACAAGACTTATCATAGTTGCCTAAGCTTTCGAAACCGTTGCATACATGCTCTATAGATTCAAAATCATGATTTGGTAAGTACAAACCTATGAACACATGCCCCACCTATGAAAACGTGCCCCTTTTTCCTTCCCATACACGTCGTCGTTTAAAATGTTGGAAACCCTTGTGCGTATTTGATGACGTGATTAATTGCAAGATGGTTAATGGCCTTTCTTATTTTCCTCCAAATGATTTAAATCCTAAAATCTTCAGATTTTGAACCATATTCCTCAAAGAAAAACCAATATACTCACATTCAAAAATTAAATCCTCCTCGAGGAGTACTTTCTTTTCTCCCTTTATTTTTAATCCGTAAATATATCGTTCATAACGAGCCGTGCCATATGATTATAGCTTTCGTCATTTCTAATTTTCATTACATCTCGCTCATTTTACACATGGGCCCTTCCCTATAAAGCCCTGGAAATAGTCAAAAGAGGACACCGTGCTAAAGCTAGTGCTTTTTTTTTTTTTTGTAAACTTTTTTAATTCCTTAGGGAATGAAAAGAATCGTCGACCACCTTAGGTGCAATCTTAGTGAAGTTTTGGGCTTTGCTTAAGGCCCAAAACAACCTGAAGAAACGAAGTGGCGGCAAGGCAAATCGCATCATCTTCTTAATAATTCTGCTTTTAGAGCATGAATCCAAAATGACTCCGACACGCTCATTCTAGAAGTTCGCCCGCTCGTGGTCGAAACAGAACGGCGCGGCAGGGTTTTTTCTCTCTCTCTCTCTCTCTCATCGCGGATCCGTCTCCGACAAGGCAGCTCCCTCCTCAGAACGCGGCGACTCCCCCGGCCGGCGCCGCGACGGCGGAGGACCCACCCGCCCCTCGGGGACCGACTCCCGCGAGAGGAATGGTACGCGAGCTCCGTCGTTCTCTCCTCTCGCTTCTTCCTCCTCCTGGGCTGGCCGAACTCGAATCTTCTTCTTTCTTTTCCTTCTTTTCCCCTTCCGTTTCGCCTCCTCCGTGCTCGACCTTTTGCCGCTCCATGCTTTTCGCCGGAGCCGTGATTTTCGTTTTCCCTTCTGGTCGGATTAGCGTGAGGGGTGTTGGAGGTGGGTACATTTTGGGTACGTGGGGAACCGGAATAATGTCCGGAGTTTACCCTAATTTTCGAGTCGTTTCTTGTCCGGGATTCCGACCTCGTCGGTGCGGCATGCGGCCTTCTGATTGCGGCTCAATGCCGGGTGGCCACCTTCCGCCGTCGCCGCACTTGGATTCCACCGCTGAGGAATGCCGGGGTGGCGGAGGATTGTTAATGTTATCTCGTACTGTTCATCATGTAAGATTTAACTAATGAGTTGTCGCATGCGGGCTAGATCTGAAGGAAAATCAGTAGGGCGTTTTAAAGCTGCCGGGTCGAATTTGAAAATTCTGCTCAAAATACCTCTGTTTTTTTCTTTTGGCGGCGTTCGCTGAATTAGTTCGAAGTATTTCATGTATGCTTAGCTTTTGATTAGTTCAAGAATTCAAATTTCGGAATTAGTTGCTGAAATTTTGGTAGTTTGGAGCTTTGTAAACAAGTTATAGACTCAAGTTATGGTAAATAGTGTAATCTCCAACTTCTATTCAGCTCGGCCATCCGAATTTTATGTGAACCTTACCGATATTAGGAAAAAAAAAATGTGAGTTTGTTTTCCATTGTTTTGGGTGTTCTCAATCCTTTTGTTCTTCCAGGTGACTGTCTGCCAAGAATGTGGGGACAGTGGCTTCGATGTTGCTCTGATCTATTGTGGCGACTGTCAGGAATGTGCTATTCACCGGTAATTTTGCCCTCACTTCCTCTCCAATTATATCACATAATCCTAGGCAACCGTGCATGTAGGTGCGCGCACAGTACTACACGATGCATGTGCACACCTGTATGCATGCATGCATGCGAATGCACATGTGTAGAGTTCTATACGTGGTATTAGTTTTTCCCGAATCTTGCTCTAGCTAGTTGAGGAAATCATTACAAGCCTTTCGGATACTTAAACTCACAGTATTCCTTTTGCACATTAAATTGAGGCATTTTTTGCCGTGGTTGACCATTCAAGTTTTGATGCAAATTATGGAGTTGTAGTGTATGAGTCTGTTGGGGCATCCAACCTAGTAATCGTTCACCCAAGGGTCTCTCCTTGATTTACTGATGTACTTTGTGAGGTATGTCTGGTGGAAGTTGCACATATAACGTTGCTCTATTGGATGTGTAACAAATGAACCTAGAGTCTTGCATCTGAAAGAATTTCCCAAGTTTCTATTTTTTTAGATCTTTTCGGTGCCGGTTCTCTTTAGACTAGAGTAAGAGGGAGTTTTTGTTCTTTTTCTTTGGAATGATGGAGTGAGAGCGTGTACAGCTGTCTATTTAGCTGTGTCTATCATGCACAACACATACTTTCCAAGACTTCATATCACACATTATGTCATGGATCATAGGTTTCCCATGAACTCTATTGTGTCAATAGCAAATACTGATTTCTAGCTAAGAAATTTTGGGCACACCACTTCTCATTTAAGTCCTTTAGCAAATGCAATGGGGAAATTCATGTGTCTTTAAGAAATCATCATTCCTCATCTATTGCTTCTAGGGTAGTTGGTGATATACTAATAATGGTGCGAACCTAGTTCTATTTTTTCTGTCAAATGTGGCCAGGTAGCAATTAATGTATCAACCTGCAATCGTCCTCAATTTCTGTGTACTTTAACATGCTAAACTTTTAAACCAAGTTCAGCTCATGTCAAAGATGCTCACTGTTTGAAATTTGACTGTAAGCCTTTTGTGCTATTCAGCTATTGCCTAGAAACCTTGCCTAAAACTTTCGACGAACATGTTGTGTGGTTCTGCGAGGATTGTCGACCCAAGCCTGGAAAGCCCGATACCGATGTGGAAAGTTGCTCTCCCCTTTGTGAAGAGGATGACTTAGAGATTATAGAATTCGTTAAATGTACAAAAAGTTCAAAAAATTTTCCTATAGAAAGATTGGGGAAGAAGATTGAGATTGAGAAGTGGATGAGGGAGAAGAAGAGGAGAAAGAAGAATGAACTCAAGCCACTAATGGTTAGAGATAAGGAAGGACAGTTGGCCGAGAAGGGCAGGGTCTTTACTTCAGAGACAGATGTTGGAAAAACCAAAAATGTATGTCTTAGTCAAGTTTATGGAACTCGGAGCAGTGGAAACTATGAAAAAGCTGAAAATATTGGAATAGACATGAGAGCTACCTCGGGAGACATGCGGAGCTCTAATGAAGAGGCTGAATCCATGAAAGCCCCAGAATCACCAAAGCTTGATTGTCCAAAGCTATTTGGGGAACATACTTACTCGTATGCCCAGCCAATTATTGATCCAATCTGGAGGTAAAATTGACCTTCCTTTCCTTCTAAATTTCTTGGTTCTCTAGCAGCAAATGCCCGCTTATGATTTTTTTTTTTTTTTTTTTCATTTACAGGGGAAGTTTGAAATTCAACAAACAAGGGATCAATTATTTTGGGAAAGTTGTGGCACATGTGTCTGACTTAGCGTGCTTTAAAGTGAACGAGGAGGCAAAGTTGTTCCCTTCGATTCTTTGCACTGAGTTGCATCCTACACCTAAAGTATGGCCAAAAGGCTTCAAGGACCAGGGTCCCAGTGATGATAGTATTGCGATATACATATTTCCTGATAACAAGAGGTGATTGCCTTACGCTCAATGTTTAAAGATCCTTATCCGTTCCGTCTGGATTTCTTACTCGTTTCCTTGTTTGTACAGTGAACAAGAATTTTTCGATAGCCTTGTCATTGAAATGATCCGCTACGATCTTGCCATGAGAGCGGTGGTTACCAATGCAGAGTTCCTAGTTTTCACTTCCACAAAGCTGCCGTTGCACCTTTGGAGTAAGTTAGATGGTCATTCTTACAAATTTCAAATGCCTTTGCACCCAACTCCTAAAGTGTTCTTTGTAACTTCTTTTTTTTTTGGTTGCTCTTTTTAAGTTTTTATCTAACAGAAGAGAATGGACATTATTTAAAGAAAGCCGATTTATGGCGTTCTCCAATTTTATTTCATTTCATTTTTTTTGTTTTTGTTGTTTTTCACAAGGCTCTGTTTGAGAAATATTCTTGAAAGCAAGCTGATTTGTGGTGTTCTCCTATTTTATTCTTCTTGTCAGAACTATAATGCAACCCTATGTGAAATGTGGTGGAGCTTGTCATTATGTTAATCTAGCAATTTACCAAATCCAAGTTAATCACTAACGACTTAGTGAGACGCAATACGAGAAACACATTTCTGCTCTGATATAAAACTGAAAGTGATGTCTCATTTGGTTTTCAAAACCAGGTTTTGAGCACAAAATTGACAGACCGTAAAGGACCATTTCTTAATCTTTTAATGAGAGTTAAGTCAACTTTCTTAGGAAAAGCTCTTCATGGTTTGGTTTGTTTCTCTCCTACTCTTTTTCAGGATTTCAGTCAAAATTCTATTTGTGGGGGGTTTTCAGGGAATATTTGCCCTTGTCCAAGGTTGATGTTGACACGCCTGGATCAGTGAAAGGTCCGTTGAAGACGATTAGTTGGAAGATACACAGTCCTGGGAGTCCTCTAAGCGTCAGTGGAAGTGACGGTTCGAGCACTGTGTATTGACAAATTTTTTTTCTTTCTGGTTCTTTCAGGATTTGATGTGCAGGTTTGGAATGGCTTATATGTCAAATGTACAGTTTAAGCCCCGGCTTGCCCTTACTGAATTGTTTGTTCGTATGGCTTTTGTTCTGTGGTCTAAACCAATCTCTTGTAAGGATGGATGTGTAAAGCCTGAAGAAAGTCGAACATATAGATCTCTTACTATCTGTTCACTGATGAGATGAACTTCGAGTCTCTCCGAGGTATTGTATCGTTTAAGCCTCCGGTTTGCAATTTTTTTAGAGGTTCCAGCAATGTTATGTTGGAGCATTTACCATCAAATAGAACTTGGAGGAAACAAGATAAATGGTTTTTAAACATAAATGATTTTTAAACTTTTGACTTAATATGTGATGTTGTTTTTAGATTTTTAATCTGTTTAATGTGATTTATAAACTTTTGGTATATGTTCAATTTAGTGCATGAAGTAAATTAGAGTCATGAATTTTGCTGATTATAATTTTTATTTGGTATGTATGAATGGTGGACATAAAAAATGTTATATGTTGATTATGTAGTTTGATTTGTGTTGAATATTTTACACGGATCACATATGATCTTATTTTTATGTCCATCGTTCAAATTTAATGGATTGAAAGCTAAATTAGCAATATTAGACTGAATTAATGAGATGATAACATTTGATATTTTCATATAGTTCAAGGATTATATTGAATATATGTTAAATTTTCAGGGATTTTATTGAACAAAGTTCAGAGATGACATTGCACATTGAGCTAGAGTCGAGGGATCATATGTGTAATTGTCCTTATAATTTAACTTGGAATAATCAATGGATGTCTCCTTGTAGGCATTTGAGGGGTCGGATGAGAACGCAAGTGCACTGTCCTTCTAAAGTTGCAACTCTGCTGAATACCTGTCCGATGGAGGTTCAGCAGGAGAAAAACTGCTTCACCCAGATGCTATGATATGTTCAAAAGAGCAAGATTTCGTGGTGGTGCCCTGAAGCCTGCGCACATTGGAGGGGTGATTAGATGGGTTTAGGACGGTTCAGATCAGGTTTTATTCTTACATCATCATGCTGGGAATGTTTGCTGCTGAAGTCGTTCGCTTTTGCACCCTCCCCGGGGTATACACGACGGTGAAACCTTTTGACACGCTTTGAGTGATTGCTCTTTGTCAAGTGTTTCATCATGAAGGAGAGCAACGCGATCAATTCCAGCCCTCTCCATGATGGTTACTTGAGAAGGTCATTGTTTCGGGCAGTCCAAAGTCCTGGACCAGTCTACGTATTCCCCGTTATTAATCAAATCTCCTTTTTGATTAAATGCTTTTGGAACCTTCGTCAGCTGGTGACGTCACTATCGGGACTTTAATTGCATTCAATTTCTCATCTAACATTTTCGAAAAATTCACGTCATGAGTGAAGATTGTTTTCATGATAATTCTCTCCCAGCGATTTATATTTTTCAAGCAACTTCATTTCTCAATGCAAATCATTTTAATGGAAAAATTGTTATTTTTTCAATTTAGTTCTAAACTTTTCTTTTGTCATTTAAATTCTAAATCTTTTGTAATTGTATCAATTTAGTCCATCCAAGCTGGTTAGTGCTAGGGGTGTGCAAAAGAACCGGGACTCGCCCGGACCGCTTAGAACTGGATCGGAACCGTCCGGAACCGGTGGTTATTAAGGGAATTGGTCCAGTTCCCGGTTTCAATTTATGAGAACCGGTGGGCATCGGTCTGGTTCTCAGTTCCATGGGCGGATCTCGCCCACCCGGATTGGACCGTTATATTATAATAATATATTAATTTTTAATATTAAAAAAATTGAAATTAGCAAATCTAAAATTTAGGCTCCATCTCCTACTCCATCTTATCTCTCTTAGTTCAAAATCTCCCCCAGCTCCTTCCTCTCCGATTCACCTCCGGATCTATTCATCTCCCTTCAAGTCCCTTCAAGTCTTAGTTCGAACTAGGTGAAACAGTGAGTTGATTTTCTTTTCCCCCCTCGAACTTAACTCTCTATCCACGTCGTCGCCTTCTCGTTGCCACCTCCGCATTCACTGTCACTATCGTTCTCTTCGTTGTTGGGCTCGTCTTGCTTCTACCTCCTCCGCCTCCCCAGGCTTCTCTCCATTGTCCTTAGCTTCAGGGACATGGGTGAACTCTAGGTCTAAGAATTGCTTGTTGTCCCCGTTGTCCTCCTCATTGTCGGTTTGAGGGAGGAGTGGGAGACAGCGGAGGTGGCGGCGGAGATGGTGTTGGTGGCTGGGACGGAAGTGGCGTGAGGGTCGCAACCATCGCCACCGCGATGCTAGTACTTGAGGAGAATAAAGCTACGAGAGCTAGAACAAGCAGATGTGGGGAGGGAGAAAAGGGGAAGGCGTGGAGGTTGGATCGGTTCTATGGATCCACCCGAGAATCGAACTGGACCGGCGGTCCGGTTCTCGGGTGGATCCATGCAACGAGCGGGTGGATCCATGCAACGAGCGGGCGGTTCCTGGTTCCAATTTTTCGGAATCGGTTCTTAGTGGGTGGTTCTCGGTTCTAGGTCAGGAATCGCCCACCCGGACCATGCACACCCCTAGTTAGTGCCAACATAGATTTTTTAATAATATTTCATTTTTTGAATTTGTTATTAATTTTTATTTTATTTTTCCTTTCTTTTCCTCATCCCTACTCTTCCTCTTGTTCTAGCGATCGACCAGAGGGGAGGGCCGGTTGTCGGACTGAGGCACCTGGCAAGTTCGCCTAGCCATTGACGAGGTGAGCCGTTGTTGGATTTGGCGAGGGCTTGCCTTGCCCAGATTCACCCTCGCCAAATCTAGTGAGGCAAGCCCTTACCAGTGGATCAACAAGGTGAGCCTTGCTAGAGGTTGGGCTTGCCCAACCTCACTAGATCGGGGTGAAATCGGCCTTCCCAATCCACTGGTGAGGCTCGTCCTCTAGTGAGGGCTTGCCTCACCAGTGGTTAGGTGAGCTTGCCCTTGCCCTAGCAATGGTGAGGTCAAGCTTGTCCATCCACTAGTGAGGGCTTGCCTCACCGAATCTGGGTGAGCTCACCCTCACCCAGTGATGACGAGGCAAGCTCACCGATCGTGCCGGCCATCCCCTTTGGGTGGTTGCTAGAGCAAGAGGAAGGAAGAGAGAGGAGGCAAAAAAAAAAAAAAAGGAAAAATAAAATAAAATTCAAAAAATTAAAATATTATAAAAAAAATTGTCCACCAACATCCACATTAATGCTGTCTAGTCAAATGTTCATGATTTAAATGATTAAAATAAAGGTTTATAACCGAATTAAAAAAAAAATTATAATAGATTTAAGATTTTTTTGATAATTTTTCCACATTTTGTTATCTGCTCGTTTTGCACGCATGTTGATGCTTGCTGCTCGACAATCGATCCTTGAAGAATTAATTCAAACGAAAACCCTCGGATCAGGAAGACATGATTGGCCGGAGTTTCAGGAAAGAAAAACTTCAAAAGAGAAGAGGAAAAGTCCCTTTCAGAATACCAACAACAGGGATGAGAGCGAATGAGATTGGAATGAAGTTACACCAATCGAATCGCGTAAATGAACCGTGTACTCATGCAGAGGATCTCGGTAAGGCTGCTACGTCCGTCGAAATGGGAGTCGTCATGAGCGTCCTGTTCAATTTCCCGTGATTTGGGTAATGGTCACTGGCCTGCGCATGATGATATTCAGCTTGTTTGAGGGGCCATGTACGAAAAGAAGTCGTCGGAGCAAAGTACAAATTCTCTTCCTCGAATCATTTAATCAATTATGTCAAAATCTACATGGTGTCATAGAAGAAAGTGACCGCGGTTGCGGTTGCGGCATTAGACGGGTGGTTAAAGTCAATATCGATTGATTAATCTCTTTTAACAGCTTAATCACGATCCATGTGAACCCGTTTGCAAGCTGAAAGCACGAGAAAAATATCAAAAAAGTCTTAAACTTTTCAATTTTGTCAATTTAATTCTAATTTTTTCACAATTTATTAATTAAGCCATTTCAATCAATTTTAACTGGAAATTACTAATGTGGATATTGACCGTCATATGTGATACAATCGGCATTGACGTGAATATTTTTAATAATTTTTTAAAAATTGAGTTGGGTAAGGCCCACCTTGCCCACAATTGACAAGGCGCTGGTGGCCTTGCCTTGTCAGCCACAAGAGAGTGCATGAAGGCTCTTCCCAGATTGGGCAATTGGGGGCTGCATCCCTCACGCATAACCAGCAAGGTTGCGAATCCTTGTCTAGATTTGGTGAGGGCTTAGGTGAGGTGAGGACCCTTACCAAGGAGTGGGGAGGGCTTGTTTCTCTCATTGCTTAGTGGCTAGTGAAGGTCCAGCCAAAATGAAAGTAACAACAAAAGAGAGAAAAAGTAGAAGATAAGGACAAAAAATAGAAGAAAGAGAAAAAAAAACATAAAAATCTTAAAATATCACTAAAAAATATCTACTTATCAGTGTTTATGTCAGTTATTTTTACTAAAATTAGTTGGATGAACTCAATTGACAAAATGCGAAAATATTTAAAATTAAATTAACATAATTAAAAATATTTATGATTGAATTATCATAATTACAATAGGCTTAAAATTATTCTTATGATTTTATCCCAATATCAACCCTAACTAACATCTACAGAGGGTCTCGTAGGAACCCCTCGTCCAAACAGTTTCTTGCACGTTTCAGCGTAGCAGGTGGGCGTTGTTCTTATCTTCTAGAACTAACAAGTATTATTTTCAATCCCCACTTGCAATGATTCAGAATTCACTAAAAAATTAATTGATCAGCCACGTCCTTTTTTTCTTCTTTCTTAGAGATGGACAGGGCTAAAACTGAAATGTAAAAACTACCCAAATAGGAAGCTGGTCAAGCCCACCCCGCTCGAGGCGAGTTTAAGGTTCTTTTGTTAATTATTAGTCAAGGTATCCTTCATTATTAAGGCTACTAATCATTAGTTTAATTACTCTCGTTAACTTTAAGAATGAGAGAATTAAATAGCCCATATTCATAAGAATCTAATTATGACTTTACTCTTGTATAGGTGATCTCGCCTCTTATAAATTTAATCTAGGCATTAAATCTTGAATTTATTTTCGATCACGCGGGTTTTACTTTTTTCCAGCATATCTAAGCTTGAGTTTGACTTTCGTCATGACTTAGCATGCACGATTTTGTTAGATCTCAAAAGTTGGTTCGAATGTCAAGTGGAGCGATTTAATTAAAGTATGGTAAAAGATATCCCGTGATTTCACTCCTAGACAACTAGAAAATGAGACACTATGCCGCACGAAAGTAAGGACCAAAGTTTTTTAAATAAAAATATAATATATGCCAAGAATGCCCTTCGAGCTAACTAATTGACAATAGAATTTAACCCTAAGGAAGTCCTTCAAGTTAAGTTACCGTCATCGTGATAAATCTTCCACGGAGGCCGCTTGATAAAAAATTAGCAATCTGCCCCCTAAAAGTTACTAGACATAAAACAATGTTAACACATGGTTAGACTTTCCACTTCATCGATCGCTTTTTGCGCAACCACTCCCATTTACACTTTGACATTATGCGACATAAACAAATCAAGCGCCAAACAAAGTGACAAAACCCGAATTGAAAAGCACAACAAAAGCGGAAATGTCATTTGGACCGATGCGCCTCTATTGACAGACACGACCGAGGTGGAAGGAGCACCTCAACTCGATCACCTTCTAGAATAGTTGCCCAGCAATGTCTGAGATCTCTCTCTCTCTTCTTGTACTTTTCCTCCGGAGTCAATGCTCGTCTAGGAAAGGAGGAAGAAGTTCGATCGATGGTTCTGAAGATTTCAATACTCATAATAAATTAATACGGAGGGCGATGTCAAGGCTGGTGTGTGAAAAGGTCAAGGTCAGCACCTCTCGTTTAGGGCTGGAGCCTGAGTCAAGCGGTTCATGCACCGATACGCGACGGTCTCTGTCTTTCTGATGCTTTTGTTTTGGGCACTGTGTCCATGTGGTTGAGCTATACATGTTTGATTGAGCCCACCGCGATAAAGAAGCTCAACTACTTTGTCCCCGATGGCGTCGGTGTTCCTTTGCTCGGTCAGCGTGTGTTCCACAGCCAAATCGATTTTGGTCCCCCCTTATAGACTTATTTTCTTGCCCAAATCAGCTATTTTTGTATAGTTTATTGTCCCTCCAAGGAATAACCTCGTAAAGGCGACGCAATTTCAGACATCCGCATGTCTTCCAAACCTATAGCTTCCTCAGCCTTTTGGCTAAGATCCAGTGGTCTGTTCTAGACCTGTTCGTATTGCTTCATATGGCATTAGATGACACATGATCTCAAGGTGATGTATTAGAGCTATTTTATACTTACAATCCAAGAGATCGCCATCATTAATGTGAAACTTGTCGTAAAAAACGAGGGTTTAAGTTTAGTGTATTGACTTAGCAAGAGCAAAGCGGATTTTTTATTCCTAGCTATTTGCTTGTTCACGGTACTTTAGCTAGCTAATAACAAAGAAGGTTGTCCTTAATGATCCGTCCGGACTCACGACGCTCATCGCGAGCGTGCCACATGAGCCAATCTCTTTCTAATTCCCTTTTGTGACGTAAAATTGGGTTGTGCTTACTTTAGATATCTGGCTATAAGTTTGGCAGCATATATTTAAAAATCCTCTAGAAACGAGAGAATTTTGTTTTTAGAGGTTCCAAAAGTACTTTAGCTACAACTTCAAGGTGCTTACAAAAAACCGATTTAGTTGTTCCCAGACACTTCAAAAAGAGCCACAATACCTCTATCTAAAAGCTAATGTTGCTATCCTAGCATTTGCTTCATTTTCCTTTCGAGAAATTATATAGATATATAGCATTGCTAGATCCACTCTCCCTCCCCTCCTCATTATGAGCTTGTTCCATATCTCGATCTATGCATCGAACAAGTTTGCATTAAAAGTTGAACATCTTGGAGTTGACATTTAAATTTGTAGGACAAGGTTTGGACCATAAACATGTTAAGACTCAGCTTTAGAGTTATACCGAGAAGTACGTCTATGGATTATTGAAATATTGTCTCACATCATTTGACAACTGGCTCTAATTACTTTTTATATTCATGCGGTCTCCCTTCACTTATTAATTTAAACTTTTGAGTTAGACTTTCCAACATGATATCAAAGTTACTACTATCCCTTTTGAAAATGCGCGTCTAGCGTTAGGCCTTGGCAAGCAAGGCGTTTGCCTGATGAAGATTTCACCCAATGAAGATTACATTTCTAGCTCTCATCAAGGAAGAAGAAGCACAAATCATCAGATCGGGGTGGGCCAGGCATAATGATACAACTCCCTTTTTAAGGAGGTCAATACAAGATTTGAATGTTTCGCAGAAGCCTTCTCTTTTCTTTCTGGCCGTTCAGAATAGCAAAATGCGACGGAAAAAAGAAGTGTTGATAGCCAATCTTCTTTTGCCGGAAGCATTTTATAACAAGAAGAAATGTATAATCACATAGTGCCAAACATTTGCGGATGGTATCTCCTGCGAAATAAAAAAGACAAGAAAATAATTGGATGAAAAAAGAGGGACCGGTGACTATTACAATGAATTTATTCAGCCTGAACTGCAGCGTTATGTATCATCAATTGGCCTACCAAACTAAATCGAAAGAAAGCAACAACAAAATCCAAGCCATAAGCTTCCAACTTGCTGGCCACAAAAAGAATCAAATGCCATTCCGATTCAAACTCTCTCTATAATCTCAACAAACGCTGAGAAATTACAGCAATTTCCATAAATTAAAACCACCCATGTTTCTAAAATGTTTTTCCTAATTCTAGTAAGTTGTGTTTACAAGTCAAAGAAATTACTGAAGAAATCTAAAGATGGGGCAGGCGAAGTTATCAGAGGCGAGATAAATGGGGATGGACTCTGAAGCAAAAAACTGCCGTCCGTGAAGTGGTTCTTGGTGCTATAGAGAGCCGGGCTCAGGTCATGGAAGAAGCTCAACGGATTCGGGTCCGACAGCGGCGAGAAGAAGCTCGAAGGGATTGGCTGCAGCGAGGCCGGCCCTGGCGACAAAATCCCCGGTATTGACCCGGTCCTCTCCACCACTCCACCGTGACCAATTTGCCCCATCGATTCTATCTCCTCCAATATGTCCCCACCGCCCATGATCTGCTTCCCTTCCGGCGGCTTCGCTTTCTCGACCGTCGCGAACCGTGCCGCAGGCGACACCCCGCCAGAGCCCATGGGGGATGGCAAGTACGTGGATGATGCCCCGGTGAGGCGCTGGACCAGCGACATGAAGTCGCTAGGGTTCGTGTGGATGACCTTCGGGGACACGGCGTAGATGATGACCGGCGGGCGGGGCGGGGCCGGCAGATGCTGCGACGGCTGTTGATACTGCTGCTGCTGCGGCGGAGCCACGGGGGGCTTCCGGATCTTGTGGGAGTCTTTGCGGACCTTGAGCGCTGGCGGGCGGGGGCCTTGGAGCTCTCGCCGAGGCGATTTACCGGCCGGGAAATCGGAGTTCATGCTGGGAACGATCGGATTCACAGTCTGGAAGGTGAGCCGATGAACAGAGAGATGGGAAAGATATGATGGCGGAGGAGGAAATGCTAATGTTGATGTCGAGCGCATTATTATTCTACTGGAGACCAGCGAATATGAGGGTTTTACGTGAAATATTTAAAGTGAGCAAGTCAATGAAGGATGGGGATTAAAATATTCGGGGGACTATTATCATCAAAATGATGAAACGAGACGAAACGGGCCTTATTATAAAACTTATACTATTCTAATGATATATTTAAGGCCGGTTTCGTAGTTTTATGGCCGTTTGAACTCGTCTAACCTTCGAGGGAGGGTTAGAAGGAGTCGCGATCGACGTCAGGAGCCTTTCGTGGTGACGTCACGCGTCCATTTGGGACAAAAATTTGTGAGGATCTAGGTCAAGAAAAATTTTACGATGTTGGAATAGTACCCGTGCTTCATGTGGGTGGATTTACATGGATCGAGCAATGGAGATGTTGGGAACTTGTCGTTGTAATGGTGAACCTGACGGCACTACCGCTAGGACTACTTGGAAGACCGAGTCTCGTCTCTCCTCTTCCTGGCCATTGACAAAACAGACAAAACAAGAAGGAGAGGGAACGGGAAGAAGTGATGGGTTTGGTTTTCGTTAAGCCATGATGTGCTAGCAGTCATTTCGTTCCCATCCATTGCTGTCGCTCTTCTAGATGAGTTCGCAATGGGATCGCGAATCTGCGACGGCCAACTCTTTTTAGCTAGCAGGTGCAGTCAAAGGAAAAGGCCAGACATGGAGTGTATAGCGGGTAATTCAGGTGCGGACGAGATTTATGACTTTTTTGCACCGTGAAAACGTGGCGATTTATGTCTGAATTTAGTGATGGAACTGCTCGAATTCAATGAAATGAGTGAGATCGGCAATCTCAGATTTATTATATCACAAGGAAACAAAAGTAATTAATCTAATGCATCGATTTTTTCAAGAACGCTTCTACAGTATATTTTTATGGGGGTGCAAGGATGAAGCACATGTCGAATATGCCGTTAGGATCACATTGAAACAGTTTGGTTATGTTTCGATGTTGAAGGTAGATGGTCCATAAGTATTTAAGGTTCTCTTCTATGGTGTGGATGCGACTTTTCTTTTTTACGCTTTGCTTTGCTTAGAATGAATTCTTTATGCTAATCTTTCGGCTAACTACTACCCATGAATGTAGCAGACCCATGAAACAAAGCACGTCGATCCTTCGTCATTCTCCCTCTTCTTGTATTAATTTAGTCGTCGCTTCGTAATCCAAGGACACGGGATGAGCGACTGGATCAATACAACAAAATTTATGGGGGCGCTTGAAGAATTCTAAGTACCTTAGAGAAAAAATAAATTGAATGGAGGATTTGAGAGAGAGAGAGGGGGAGGAAGGGAGGGGTCTATATCGAAGTAGACATTGAGAAAAATTGGACAAAATGACGACGAGCCAATCCCACCCAAAGGATAAGAGAGGGCTTGGGTGCAAGCTTTGTTGGACCTATTCAAATGCAAATGAGTTACCAAAGATCACCAGCCTTATTGGACCTGAACTTGTGTTGACTCCAGTTGCTTGGATCTCTTCAAACTTGCACTCCTAAACCCAGTCTGGCTCTCCTTTCGGGTACTACGATTTAAACCAAACCATTTCCCATTTTCTCTCGCTCTGAAAGCGTATTGCCAAGGTGGTGTATTGAGCCACATAACTTGAGACTTGAGAACCAATTCTATAATTAGTGCACAAGACATTATCAAGCCACAATATATATATGTATATATATATTATTTATGTAATTAGACACGTTACATTAACAAGTGTATTTATTTCCACCAAAAGAAGAAGAAAGGACCGGCAAATAATAGATGGATCCACCCAATCAAGGCAGAGAAGGGATGAAACCGGGACTTTTCAACGATTATTAGTCAGTCTGATGGTGAACCCGCAATAGATACGAAGTGACAAAGGGAACGATGGAATTTCAATGAAACGAGTCATGGCAAACTATTGCAGGCACTAAAGCGACATTCTAAATATTGAAAAAGATTGAGAATTTGTCTGCCTGCTGCACCAATTACATGGTGCCATCGTACTCTATGTACTATTAAAAACTAAAAAGGATTGAGATTTTTAGCCATTTATGGGATAAATTAACTCGATTTCCTTCTTAGTGATCACAGTGCATCATCACGAAGAGCAAAACATAATGGGTAGTTCAAATTAGGATACTTGTCCAAGATATTATAAACCTACTATAAACATTTTAATTGTTTTAATTAGTCTAAAAACTTTTGATAATTTACCAATATAGTCTTTTTGAGCAATTTTAGATGGAAATCAACAACATAGATACTAGTTGGCCTATGTGACATGCTGATGCTAATGTAAATGATTGTGGAATTTATTATTTAAATTTTTCTAATTTGTTTTCCTATTTTTTCTTCTCTTCCCCCCATAATCTTTTCTGCTAATTTTAACTAGAATCGATAGCATAGGCGCTAGCTGGCCTATGTGGCATGCTGATGCTAATATGAATGATTGTGGAATTTATTATTAAGATTTTTCTTATTTTTTTTTCCTTTTTTTCTTTTCCCTTTTCTTTTCACTAGTAGTTAGGCTTAGGTGATTGTTGGTTATTGCCTTTGCCGGTGAGGGCAACCCCTACCCAAGTAAGGTTAGCCCTCATTAAGCAAGGGTTGGCCTTGCTAGATTTGGCGAGGGCATGAGACCGGCCACTGGTGAAAAGAAACAAAGAAGAAAGAAAAAGAGAGAAAAATTCAAATTTTTTTATAATAGATTAATTAAAACATACATGTCAATGCTGGCCATGTCACATAGGTTAGCTGGCTTCTATGGGGAAAATTGACCAAAAAGTCCTAAATTTATTGTACTTTTGCCAATTCAGTCATAAACCTTTTAACTTTGCCTATTTAGTCCTAAACATTTTCACTTCTTGCTGATTCAGTCCATTCGGCCAATTTTGGTTGGAAAATGCTGACATGGACGTCGGTGGTGCCACGTAGGACCGTTGGCACTAACGTGGATAATTTTTAATAATGTTTCAATATTTTTTTGAATTTTTATTATTTTTTCTGTTTTTCCCTTCTTTATTTTATTTTATTTTTTCTTTCCTTTTTAAGTGGCCGGCCACGGCCACTAGCCAGCCACAGCCAGCCGGTTGGCCTTGCCCACCACAGGTGAGGCCCGTTGGCTGGCTGTGGCGTGGCCGGCCACCAGAAAAGGAAAGAAAAAAGCCAAAAAAGAAAAAAGAAAAAAGGGAAAAACAAAAAAACTAATGAAAATTCAAAAAATATTAAAATATTATTAAAAATTGTTCACATCAGCGCTGGCGGTCTTACATGGCACCGCTGGCATCCACGTAAGCATTTTCCAACAAAAATTAGCCGAATGGACTGAATCGGCAAGAAGTGAAAATGTTTAGGACTGAATTGGCAAAAATGCAATAGGTTTAGGACTTTTTGGACAATTCTCCAGGTTTCTATGTCATAGATTTTCCCAAAATTGGCTGGAATGGCCAAATTAGCAAATCGTTGAAATATTTATGAATGAATTGACACAATTAAAAGTTTTCTGGCTAAATTGACCACCGCACAATAGGTATATATATAGCTTTCTGGACAATTTTCCTAGCTAGAATTGGTGATATGGATCTTTCTAGGAGGGTAATTGGGTCTAAGGAGTTCGATGCTAATGGAAATATGCAAATTTCATGCTCTATAAATATCAGGAAAGCGTTCAGCTAGTGAACTAGCTATTTGACATGTAAATTTTCATACTAAAAAATAAAAAATAGAGTTTCACCACTAAAATGGAATTTCAGCATACATAATCGAATTGAATCGATAGCTAAATGTCTTTAGCCCGAAGAACTGTATATGAAGTTCTAACCAAAACGGCATTGAAGTGATGAGATGTTATTGATGAGTTGGACAGAGAGATGCATCGAGTCCCTTCGATCCATATTAAATTTGTGTGTCATTCTCTTTTGGGTCGAAATGAAACAACTAACCGTTACAGTTTAGCTAGCAACGTGGTATCAGCTCAATCCTTCTAAGTTACGGTTGAATTAGCCCAAGTCAGTTGGTGTTAAGTCTTGCGATGGAGCAAGTAAATCTCATGATTTCTAGTATCTGTATGCCTTTATTCTTGCAGCTAAATCACATGGGCTGGATCTGGACTTAACAGTCGTGTGTCGGCCTTTTGATCTCAATTCAATTGGGCAACAAGTGAGGGTGAGAGCATGAAGACGCGTGGAGTAATAGATGCTGATGCTAATGAGGTAGAAGCTCATTTGACTTGATTTCATGCTGTCTACACAAATATTATTTTATTTTATTTTTATTTTGTTGGGTTTATTGTATAAAGAGATTTGATTTAGTCGGCCCATTTTGAGCCCGAGAAAGGCCTTATGATGGGTAGTGATTGGGGTGATAGAGCGTCAAAATCTAAAGAACCATAACCTAAAATTGGAAAGGGAAAGGTTAAAGGATTGATCTAAGCCCATACAACAGGACATCTTGAGCTCTTTATCTTTACATTGTATTGGGTTCTATTATTCTGTTATGTACAAAACAAGAGTTCGAGAGAATGTTCGCCCATGTACCCGCCACGTGACACTTCGCATTACCTTTATGTCTTGCAAGTGGCAAGACACATGTTACTGTATTGCTGCATCGGCCACATTCAATTAATGGGTTTTAGTTGATCAATTTATCCTCTCTAAACTTCTAAGACTACCGTTAGCAGAGAGCCACACCTCCCAATCTTTGTCGGTGAGAAAATTGTCCCCAAAACCTTTGGTACTAAGCCTCGTATTCTCATGACTATCTTGCTCTGATGCCATCACGTAGTGGAAACAAATAATAACATGAATTGCAATTGGCAACATGAGTGAAACTCACAAACATGTACGAAGCGCAACATAGAGAAAAAAAAATCTCGGATTTAATTTTGCTTCAAAGAGATAGCCGTTTTTATGTAAGAACATAATAGAAATATAAATAGACTAAACATGCTGAAGAATTCTAATTTACTAAATCAAAAATATCCTAATGAAATTCTAAGTTCAAAATAGGAAATAAGTAAATTAATGAGATATAATATTAGACTGAATCTTAAATATTTAAAGAGAGAACTCGTAAAATTTGTAAAAAAAAAAAAATCACCTATAATTGGGACATAGTTCTCAAAAAAGAAAAAAAAAGATGAGAAAAAAAAAAACAAAAATCATAACATATTTTGATATAATGGTTAACTGGGGTACCCTATTTCCCTCTTCGTCCCACCCTCTCTTTTTGAATTTCGAGATAATCACAAAAAAAATTAATCTAAATCTATTACATGAATCTCAATTCAGTCCCTTTCATTTAACCAATTTTATTTTAATTTTTTTAGAATTTGTCATTATAGTTTATCTAGCCAATTTTAATTAAAAATCGCTCACATAGGCATTGATTGTCTTACGTGGTATGGCCAATTTTTTTGATTTTTTTTTATTAATTTGTCATTTTTTTTGTTCACTATCGGTGGGCATTGAGTGAGGATCACTAAGCCCTCATCGGCCACAGGCAAAGCCGCCTTGCCTAGATCTTGAGGGGGCCAAGCTCGCCATGGCCTTGCTAGCAGCTTGGCCTCACCCTTGGTCGCGATGGTCTGAGTGAGGATTAGGTGAGCTCCAATGAACCTTACCGGTTATAGTGAAAAAAAAAAAAAAACAGAGAATAAAATGAAATATATATTAATTTTTTTTTAAAAATGTCCATGTTAGTACTGTCTATGTCACGTAAGACCGCTGACATATATGTTATTGATTTTCGACCACAGATAGACTATATTAGCAAATTGTCAACAAGTTTAGGACTAAATTGATCGAATTAAAAAGTTTAGGATATAATTGACATGAGTATAATAGATTTAAGACCTTTTTGTTACTTTTCCTCCAAATTTCTCATCCATGTTTTGTTAAACTACTTTGGAGTCTAGATGATTTGTTGCCATTTCAAAATTGTGCGTTTGTCTAGTACTTTTTTCACCCAGGAGGTGACAGCGATGACCACAGACCGAAAAATTGAACAGACTAGCGAGTAAAACGCGTCAATTACATGTACATTCCAAGGGTTGCAAATGTCTCCAGTGACAGCAATGAAGTTCAGCAGCCCGTATACAAGTAAGCACGAATAGAACTTATGCCAAGTAACAAATGCCCAAGCACCACATTTCACAAATCGTGAGTTCCAATGCAAACTATAAGCTGTTACACTGAGAGATACCTCAAAACAGCCAAATAAACATTAGTTTTTCATAAAACAAATATATCAAGCTATTACATTGCAGAAGACCGCAAGAACATCCCAACCTCTGTTTGGTAAGTTTATTTAGTATTCCACAGGGAGAGGAACATGATAATTGCTAGTTAAGGAGGCGTCGGCATACTGTAGCCTCCTCCTCCCGTTTGTGATGGGTGGACGGGCCCTCCAACTTCATAGTCTTGGGCAAATACCGCAAGAAATTTTCGTCCTGCCACATGAAACTCAAAGTGGTCACATTTTGAATAACCTATACGTACATATATGTGGATGTGTAGGTATACTTAAATGGATATAAGTTTAACTTCCATTTACGAAAGGTGGGGATGCCTATCCATGATTATTGGTGGTGTCCAAGCCGACTCAAGAGGAGATGCTGATCCATGTGTTTTTTTCCCCCCGAAAGTGAGGGAATTGGCGGGCAATATGGAGTTGGTCGAGCCGAGGGAGGAGTCGGTAATGCAACCGTGAAGTCAAGGAGGGTAAGGTTAATCAGCATGGGAGACGGAAGAGCAGTGAAACTTTGAGGGAGTCGATGATCAAGGGGAGGAGTTGATTGGGCAAGCGAAAGACTCCAAGTCGAGAACACCGAGGGCATCACTCAATTAGGTAGGAGAGAATCTCATGAGCTAGAAGTTTCAAGGCACAATAGGTCAACGAGGTGACCGAGATAACTGAATATGCCTAGAAACTTTTAAGGGTTCAGGATTTTAATAATCTAGAATGTTCTCAATAGTGTTTAAGAGAAATGTATACCTATATTATAGATCATTCTTGTAGTTGATTGGTCGTGGATGATAGATATGGTGATTGGATCTCTAAGTGAGAGAGAAATTCTATGGTTGCAAGTAGAGGGACTTATGTATAAATAGGAATTTCCTCCCCTTCATTTGTATCACCCCATATCCAACATAACAAGAAGTAGGGTTGAGTATATTGGATCGACCGAATTGGGAACCGCTTGGATAGGACCAGACTGGCCGGCTTGGTTTGGTTTCCAAGGATGTCGGTCCAATTCCTGATTCCATAAAGAGGAACCGATGATTTTGGTTTGGTTCCCGATTCTGGGTGGAAAACGGACCGAACTGGACCGGACCGACTCATTTTTTTTTTAAATATATATTTTTATTTCTTAAAAATAGCAATAAACCCTAAAATAGTAACAATTCTAGGATTTTTTTTTAAAATTTTTTTGGCTAAATGACTAGTCCAGTTCCTGGTCCAAGACCATTCGGTTTGGTTCCTGGTCCCAAAAATTGGAAATCCGTCCTCCCGATCCAATTTTCGCTTCCCATTTCCTAGGTGGAACTAGACTAGACCGGGAACTGGTCACCTCTAACAAGAGCAATAGAGGATTTTCTCTGGAAAAACTTCTCTCTTGAGTTTCTCTCTACAATTAGGCATGGCGCTAGGGAGGCAGTGGGCAAATGATCACTAGTAAAGCTGAGTTTAGGCAACTCTAATAAAGGGTGAACAAGCTAAGAGGAAGTTTAAGTATCGCACAATTACAATCTCAAGTGTTGGCTCAACGTGCCTAATTCAAAATAAGTATAGATGATTTACCATAAGAGAACATGAATATTAATTTTAACTGTGAAGATATGTTCTCCATAAAAGAAGGAAAATTTGTTAATTAGCCTTCCAGGTATATCTAATTTTAATCCATAAAAATATACAATGCCCTCTTTACTTCTTCTTTTTTTTTTTCCATATCGAGATTGACTAAGGGTCTTTTGATCACTTGAGAAGTAAACACCAAATCTAAAAGTTGGTGTACACAGAGGATAGATAAAAGAAGCAGAAGGACGAAATTATTGGAAGCCGATATATCTTAGAATCTCAAGATCTGATTTTACCCATAACACGACAAAAATATCTCAATTTGTCAGAGAAAATTTACATTGGTTTAGTTTTAGTAACTATATTTTCTGAGTTATTTAAAATATATTATGTTTATTTAACTATAAGGAAATAACTTTTATTTTTCACTTGATAATTTGTGCATGCATTCTCACAAAGCAAAATATCGGAGTAATAAGCAGAGACCGAAAGTAACATGAGAATTGTTGTCTCTATAGTTTGGCCGTAATGCAAGGTTCTCTCTTCAAATTATTAGTTGCAATTACCATGTCTTTCCTTTAAACCTAGGAACAAACAACACTTCTTCCTTATTTGAAAGAAAAGAATATAAATCTCCATTTGTTTCGGGAGACATGAATTATTTGGAAAACATTATTAAAAAAATAATGGTTTATATCATTTGAAATAATTAGTTGATGAAATTTTTCATTATTTATCATATTTTATGTCTAAATATTTTTGTTGATAATGAAAATATTTTTTTCATTATTTTTATAAGTGATATAAACAATCATTTTTATGGAAATATTTATTAAATTATTCTTTTTTTGGAAACAAACACACTCACACCCTAAATTTTGCCAAGAGCTTCAATATATATTTTAGAATGAGTCATGCCAAAAAAAAAATAATAATAAAACATACTCGAGAATAATACAGTTAATTATAACTTACCAAGATTAGGGTACGGTGAGGCAGACACCCCTTCAAGTGAGGACATGAGCAATATGGCTGCGACGAAGATGCCCATCAATACGCCTCTCAAGGCCTTAGAGGATGATGCCATTTTGTGTCCTAAAAACGACACTTTGAGAATTTTAGTTTTTGTGAAGGACAGTGCTGTCATTTGGGTTGCACTTTTATAGGGCAAATTGGACAGGCCGACTCGTAATTTTATTTATTTGTTTTTGTTAATGTTGATTGCTCTGGTGTTGACTGTAATCGACAATGCCGCATGGGGACGAGAAAGAAAAGACTTGACAAATCAATTCTTGGCTGGCTATTATGCATGCTTTACTCAGTCAAACGCTCGGGCAACCTTAGCGACATTTCTTCACGCGGAGATTTAACAGATTGGACCCGGCAGATACTTCTTCAACCATGTTTCGTCGCTCATCTAGATAGATAGGGACGCCTGAGAATTTTCAAAACGGTCTTCTCGTACTCAATTCTGTACCAGCTGGTTCTAGAACAATCAACAATTTGGAAGGCAAATGGCCCAATGTGGGTCGTATATACCGTTTTCCATGATTTTACCTTCACTAAAACCATGTTTCGTCAATCATCTTCGTAGTCGCGTAGTGGCCGACAAGCCTCGCCAGAGCCTCACCCAAGGAAAAGAAGCCAAAGGAGGAAGAAGAGAAAAAAGGAAAAAAAATAAGAAAAAGAATAAATAAATAATAAGAAATTCGAATAAATAAACTATCATTTGAAAATTATCATGTCAATGTCAATCAGTGTCCATGTTAAGCGCCGAATAGCCGAAATTGGTTGGATGGACAAAATGTTTAGAACTGAATTGACTAAAAAAAGTTTAGGATCGAATTTGTACAATTATAATAGATTTATGATTTTTTTGATAATTTCCCAAAAGTTTGCTACATATTCAGTGTTAGATAATTTGTTTGTTGAAGAAAGATATTATAATAGGTTGCGATACTTTTACTATTTTAGTGAGTTGAGTTTGAGATCTGATGCCAAAACTCTTCCGATTGATTTACGAGATAACTAAGTTATCAGAATAGGTTTAGGATGAGCGGCTTCCTTCCTTATAGTCAAACTAGTCGTCTAATTAATGTTTAGAAGTCTAGTGAATTCTCTTTCTACATAGGATCACAAGTACCTGTCGTGCGTTCCATCATAGTACCTCGACTCGGTCCAAGTCGCAGACAAACGAGCGACGGTTCAAGTCCCACTTTTCTTTTCCTTTTGAAAATCCTTTTTCTCTCCTATTCTTTTTCTCAAAGTGGCCAGCCACCTTACCGGAGAGTAGCAAGTTTGTCTTGACTAGGTCCAAGTAAAAGTTTTGACCACTTCTTGGACCTTGGTAAACGAGAGGAGTTGAATACATGCCTGGCAGAGGAAGACTGACCAAACTCTTTTTGCTAGCGTAGGAGAGGAAGGCTGACCAAGTCTTGGAAGATGATGAAGTGCGTGAAATTGCTGAAAAAAATATTAATTTTTTAATTATTTTGTGCTAATTCAATTTTATTTTATTTTTTTATAATTTGTTAATGTAGTCTACTCAATCAATTTTGACTAAAAATTTTTTATGCAAATTTCAATTGCTCTGCGTAACACAACCGACACTAACGGCGATAATTTTTATAAATTTTTAATGATAATTTTGAATTTTCTTTCTTTCTTTATTTTTCCATTTTCTCTTTGCTAATGATTGAAGGCCTCTTTTCTTTTTGCTAGTGGCTGGTTACCGGCCATTGCCTATCCATAAGTGCATTGGCCTCAATAGATCTAACGAGGGGGTCTCTTGACAACATTCGCCCTCATTTGCGGCGGGCAAGGGCAACCTTCACCGGTCACTAGTAGAAAGAAAAGGCAAAGAAAAAGGGAGAAGAAAGGACAAAAAAAATTCAGAATTTTTTTTTTAAAATTATGCTTGTTAGTGCCGATTGTGCTATGTAGAATGATTGGTGTTTATATTAGTGATTTTGGTCAAACTTGAGTAGATGGATTATATTGATAAAATGTCAATAGATTTATGATTAAATTGGTCAAATTGAAAAGGTTTATTACTGAATTGGCACAAGTATAATAGATTGGAAGACTTTTTTCCTAGATAATTTGCTCCGTGGAAGACTATAGACTCGAAAGCACAGAAAAGAAATAAATAACAAAAGTCTTCGCATGCATGGTGGACGCGGCGTTACAAGATGGAAGGCCAACCTTAATTAGAACTGTCTTTGAGACATTAACATTGTGTTACCTCATGAACCTTGAAATAATTCATCCAGATATAAATTCAAACATGATGTTCACCCATTGATGATCACAGCATTTTCGGATCTGCCCACGATTTTCTATCCATAATTCGATATTCGCCAAGTTGAATTTTTTATTCATTTGAGCTTCATCTCAAGAGAACTTCAAATGAAGGAGAAGCAACTTCGGTCAGTTCTCTACATCCTCGTTCTGATTCACATCGGGCTTTGCACAAGCATGGCTAGAGCCAGAGATGCCGACACCGACAGAGAAGCGCTCACGGCTTTCAAATCTGCGATATCCGACCCGCGAAATGCTCTTGCCAGTTGGAATCTCAGCACATCTCACTGTAATTGGACTGGCGTTTCGTGCACGAAGGACGGCGAAATGAGAGTGAACTCTCTTATCCTTGCTGGTCTCGGACTCACCGGCATCCTTCCGTCTCAACTCTCCAACCTCAGCTCTCTCCAGTATCTCAACTTGGATCTGAACTCATTCAGCGGTGAAATTCCGTCGAGTTTTGGACGCCTGACAGCCCTTCGGCTAATCATTCTTGCCAGGAACTCTATCAGCGGCTTGATTCCAGCAAATCTCTCTGAGTGTCGGAGCCTGGAAAGAGATCAGCTTCGCTTTCAACAACATATCCGGCAAACTTCCCGCTGAATTGGGTAGTCTTACTGAGCTGAAGATTCTTGATGTTTCTGTGAATAATCTCACAGGCTCAATCCCAAAAACGTTTGGTAATCTTTCTGCTCTCACCGATCTTAGCCTTGCGAGAAACCATCTGTCGGTGAGCTGTCAAACGAGCTTGGGAATCTTCAAAATCTTGCTGTTCTTCAGCTCTCTGAGAACGTATTAACTGGCACAATCCCACCTTGGATTTTCAACATTTCGACCCTCGAATTCATTAGACTTACACAGAACAAGCTTGCTGGAACATTGCCTTCTAGTGTAAACATCTCACTAGCAAACCTGAAACAGCTCTATTTGGCAGAAAATATGATTGAGGGATTGCTACCAAATTATTTGTTCAACAGTTCACAAATTCAAGAACTCGATTTCTCTTCCAATCAATTTCATCGGTCCATTCCTTCACTTGGTAATATGAAAAGCCTGAAAATTTTGCATCTCGGCTACAACCATCTGTCATCTACCACCGATCTCAACCTTCAGACCTTCCGTTCACTTGTCAATTGCACCAAGTTAGAGATTCTCTACCTAAACACCAACCAACTAGCCGGTGAACTTCCTAGCTTCATTGGAAACTTGTCAGTGCATCTGCAAGAGTTTTGCATCGACAGTAATCATCTAACCAAAGAATTTCCCGATGTCCTCGACAGGTATCAGAACCTCACAGCCCTGTCGATCCATGAGAACCGGTTCACTGGAAAATTTCCAAGCACCGTGGGAAGGGTGCACCAGCTACAAAGACTCCAGGCGCATGGAAATAACTTTTGCTGCGAAATCCCAGATTTCTTTGGCAATCTCACTCAGTTATACCATCTGACAGGATGGGATTTAATGAATTCTCCGGTAGATTTCCTTCAAGCATTGGAAATTGCAAGCAATTGAATATACTGGGGTTGGCATCCAATAGCCTCAGCGGAAACATTCCAGAGGAGATTTTCAGGCTTCCCAACTTGGGAGATGTGCTATTGGCCAAAAACCAATTGAATGGTTCCCTCTCTTCTCTGGTGGGAAAATTAAAACAACTCGAATGCTCGATGTTTCGGATAACCAGCTATCTGGATCTATTCCGACGGCCATTGGGGGATGCTCAAGTTTGGATGCTCTCAAAATGGCTAGGAACAACCTAAGTGGGCAAATACCGAGTCAAATTGGCGACTTATCTGCCCTGCGGAGTTTGGATCTCTCGTGGAATAATCTCTCCGGTTCAATCCCCGTAGAATTAGGAGATCTTCAGATTCTGCAGAGTCTGAACCTGTCTTTCAATCATTTAGAAGGGCAAGTTCCTAGGAATGGTGCCTTTGTTAATCTAACCTGGGATGAACTCCAGGGAAATAATGAGCTTTGCATGATCGACGCCAAAGCCGCACGAAAGCTCGGGATTAGTACATGTGAAGCCATGACGAAGAAAAAGTCCAATCAGCATCACCTACTTGCAGTCCTCATTCCCGTTTCAATCTCTATTGTGTTAGCGTGTTGCATCCTCTGCTTCACATGGATAATTATCCAAAAGAAGAGGAAAATAAAAGAAAGAGAGTCATCATTCCCATCTCCTCTCATCAGAGGCTTGCCAAAGAAGGTATCTTATGATGAGCTTCGCCGTGCAACTGACGGGTTTGCTCAAGAAAACTTAATTGGGAAGGGCGGGTTTGGCTCGGTGTACAAAGCTGTGTTCACGTGGAGCAACGATGGCTCTTGCATTTGCCGTGCTGTTAAGGTCATAGATCTTGAGCAAAGCAAGGCTTCCAGGAGCTTCAACACGGAATGCGAAGCCCTCAAACTAATCAGGCATCGGAACCTCGTGAAAGTCATCACTTCCTGCTCGAGCATCGACAACACGGGGCACGAGTTCAAAGCGCTGGTGATGGAGTACATGCCTAAGGGTAACTTGGAGAAGTGGCTGTACCCAGAAGATGTAGAGCGCGATGGCTCGCGCTTGAGCCTGATGCAGAGGCTCAATGTCGCTATCGACGTTGCTTCTGCGATGGATTACCTGCATCACGACTGCAACCCTCCTGTGGTCCACTGCGATCTGAAGCCGGGTAATGTCCTTTTGGATGACAACATGGTTGCACACGTTGGGGACTTTGGATTGGCTAGGTTTCTTCATCAAAGTCAACAGGAAACAGGACATAGCACAATAGGGCTGAAAGGTTCAATTGGTTACATTCCTCCAGGTACTGTAATTTCTTTTTCTTTTTTTTTTTTAATGAAACAAATTTACTGAAGCTTGATCAGTCTTTTTATATTATAACGATATGCTTGTGCCTTTTTGGTGACTCCTAGAGTATGGAATGGGAAGCAGGGCATCACCAAGTGGAGATGTCTACAGTTTCGGCATCCTCCTGCTCGAGATGCTCGTCTTGAAGAAACCGACTGACCAGATGTTCGAGGAAGGCCTGAACCTGAGAATTTTCGTGTCGGCATTGGACAACGGGGGTCACAAAGTCCTCGACATTGCTGATCCAAGGCTTTTCGAGAACAACGAGGCTTCCAATTCAATGGGTAGCGATGTCTCCTCAAGAAGCTCCCCGGCGCATCCGGACAACCTCAGCTTAGGAGGCAGCACGAATCCAAGGAACAGCTGGTTAATGAGGTGCGAAGAGTGCGTCGCTGCGTTGATCAGGTTAGGCCTGTCTTGTGCCGCACCATCCGCCAAGGATCGTCCGAGCATGAGAGACGCCTTGGCGAGATTGCACGAGATTAAGAGAGGTTTGCCCGGCTCAATTGAAGCTCCTGATCATGTTTAAGAATTTTGAGTACCTGCGCGCAATATTTAGTACTAGCTCAATTGTCGAAGTCACGTCTGTCGTTTATGTATACGAGGCATTTCTTACATATGTATGTCGACATGTATATGTATACATATACAGTAAAAGATCAGTGATCGAATTCCTAGTTCATGCACTCAATTCCCACGTTTAACATGAAATTTAAGGAGCAGAATATGGCAAGAAAGATGGGGAGAAGTGCCAAAAAAGTCCTAAACCTTTTGCCTTTGTGCCGATTTAGTCCTAAACCTTTTTTTGGTGCCGATTTAGTCCTAAACCTTTTTACGTTGTGCCGATTTAGTCCTTTCCGGCCAATTTTGCCGGATTTTGCTGATTGGACGCCGGTCGGCCGACGTGGCGATCGCGGCGACGTGGACACATTTTAATAATATTTTAATATTTTTGAATTTTTTATTTTATTTTTGTCTTTTCCTCCGACTGTCACATCGAGGTCCGGCGACCGGCCGAGAGGCAAAGGCCGGCGAGGGCGAGGCCGACCTCGCCGGCCAGCGGGCGAGGCCCTCGCCCATGGCCGGCGAGGGCAAGCCTCGCCCATGGCTGGCGAGGCTTGACCTCGCCGGATCCGGCGAGGGCGAGCCTCGCCCATGACCGGCGAGGGCAAGCCTCGCCCATGGCCGGCGAGGCTCGACCTCGCCGGATCCGGCCATGGGCGAGGCTTGCCCTCGCCGGCCATGGGCGAGGGCCTCGCCCACGAGGTGGCCGGCGAGGTCGACCTCGCCCTCGCCGGCCTTCGCCTCGGCCGGTCGCCGGACCTCGGTGACCGGCTGGAGGAAAAATAAAAAAATAAAAAAATAAAAATAAAAATAAAAATAAAAAATTCAAAAATATTAAAATATTATTAAAAGTTGTCACGTCGCACCGATCGGGACCACGTCGGCCGGCCGGCCGTAAGAAATCCGGCCAAAATTGGCCGGAAAGGACTGAATTGGCACAACGTAAAAAGGTTTAGACTGATCGCACAAAAAAGGTTTAGACTAAAAGACAAAGGCAAAATCTCCCAAGAAAGATGTGATCCTGTGAAGGATATGCGCGTGCTGAGAAAAACGAAAGGAAACAGTGACAACGACGCGAAACCTCCCGTTACACGAATTCATTGTCTTGTTCTCCAAACCCATCGAGGAGGAATTTTGATTGACTCTCATACCAAGAACACATTTTCTTGTTTTTCTTTTTATTCATCTTTTTCTCATTATAATTAATATATCTTCACAGAATTGAGGCGAACTACTATATCCAAAGTAACCACTTTGATCAGAAAACTGTCTCCCAGTTCAGTTGATCTTCTCAACACTGCTACTGGAGAGGGTCATGTCCAGCCATTGCAATACAGTTTCAAAGAATTTACCGAGATATACTGTTCTTTCTGATGAGTTTTCTTGGTTAGTTTTATCGTGAAGATCTAACATTCAAACTTCAAAGTATGACAGAGTTTTTTTCTCCTCCTCTACCAATTTGCTTTCTTTTTATCGTTTTTGCGTCATCACTTCTTTCTCTTCTAGCTTTCCAACGTTTCTTGTTTTTCCTTCGTTTAGCAAAACAAGAAGTGGAGCCCTTCGAAAGTTCGGCTAATCTCCGCAGATGTGATAATCTCCATAATCCCGAACATAAAGGAAAAAAATAATTTATTTTCACTTTCTTTTAGCATTTCCTTGAGAACTACAAGTTGTCGGATACAAACGTAAGTTGTATTAAAAAAGTCTTATACCGGAGAATTAATATGATGTGGAGTAGTTAATATATAATAATTAGCTCTCATTAGTTTAACTTTTGAGCGAATATGGGTTCAATCGGAAATTTCGACGAACTCGTACTTGTGTTGTCTTTTGACAATCTTCTTAGGAAGTAAGATAATAAGATATCGAACTCTTATCACACGCTCCTAATAAATGGGATCAAAGATGATTATTGATTAATGGCCACCAACATGGTTTCCAGCGGAAGAGATGGGGAAGAAGTTGGGTTGACAGGTTCGGATTTGTACTTCCTCTTGACATTTTCTCTTGGTGAAGGTATCGGATTTATACTATGCTCTCCCTACACATTACTTTAGAATTCACTCTTGATACAAGCCCCAATTGTTAATTATTAATACAGTCACGGAGTAATTAATAACTCCAACCAAACATCTAATCCCATAACTTTTGGATCAATTTTATCGATAATTACACAAGACATTACGAAGGATACGCGCTGGACCCTGTCCAGAGCATGAAGTCCAAGCCGCACCCGAGACTAAAACGCGTTGGCGCATCTGTTGTGTCGTGCAGTAGCTTGTCAAACAACGAGACAACGCCTTGAAACGCACAAGACAGGCACACGCCAGCTCTGCAAACGACTGGTCAGTAGCGATCATCATCGTATTAGCGAAAAGATAAGCCTCGAAATGGCGTGCTGACCTCGAAAAGTCAAAGGATAGAGCACCAGATTCGAGGGAGGGTAGTAGGCGGTAGCCCCCCTCGATGGCCGGAAACTCACTGCGACTCTGCAAGCGCAAGTCTTGTTCTTGAATTTGTTAAACTTAAAGAAAGAAGAAGAGCTTTATATCTTAATTGGAGCTATGAGTAATGAATCGGAAAACAAGGGAGAGGCGCCACGTAACGGCGGAGGCACGTGCGGGCGCAACGACGCCCGAGACGTTAGCTCCCCTTAAGTTTCACGAGTAATCTTCCTTTGACTTGCATTACAATTTCGCTACTCCCCAAGTGTGAAAGTACACTGTACACGCTCCACCCCACACATGCCAGACCCGTCAAACAGGATTCGATCGAACCGAGTTTGAGTCAGGTTGAAAAATGGTCCGGCTTATTTTCATACAATAAAAATTTAATGACTATACTTAACCCGGCTTGTATTTGATCCGATCCATGTTACTCTTTATATTTAATCCGGTTTAAAAAAAATTATACCTAAACTAAGGTGAGATCACAAAGTAGGTGAGGGTGAGATCAAGTGAAGGTTTAAGAGAGTGAAAGAGGTAGCTTGAGCTTAAATAAGTTATCGATCATTTTATATATATAAATTTTGCATTTTACTTTTCTAAATCCATTTATGATATATCTACTAAATATGACTAACCCATATAAATAATAAAAACTAAGCTTATAATACACAGGTTAAGAAATGAGTTTGTAACCCATTTCGACAGGTCTAATACATGCCGACAAAACTCTTGAACGGAAATGGAAATGAGGTATTCATTACTAACAAATCGAACTAGCATCTCCGTGGGACAGCATTGGCCAAGGACTTGTCCCATTTTTGGCACTTCCGTATCTTCAGCAGGAAACAAGCAATAATTGCCATTTATCACAATAGAGCCACATCCTCCATCCCAGCTCAAGCGGACCCCTTATGTCCATCTATGGACCCGTCACTTCTCATCGAGGACAACTATGCCAACCAACAAGCTTCGACTCGTCCACCTCAATCGCCCTCCGATGTCGCCCATTACATAAATGCCATGTGACGGATCGCCCCTAGGACGAGCAATTGCCCGACCCCTCAAATCACCACATGACAAATCGCTTTAAGAAGAGAATAACACCAGTACGAATCCATTCGATCTGTGATGTAGATAGTAGAGTCGATTAACAAAAAGGGAAGATACAAAAAGTCGTACTAACTTCCCACCGTAGGACCTCTTATACGATGTTAGATTAGACTAAGAGAGAGTATAACTTTGGACCCAACTTAAGAAATTGTACAGTGAAATGAAATACCGAAAACACAAAACACATGACCACGAATCATCATCATCACCACCACCTTCTGCATCCAATGATTTCACACCACCATCCTCTTCCTTGGTGCTGACGGCTCATCAACCGCCCACACGTTCCGTGTCAGCAAATCCACACTGATCCCCACACATGCCCCTCTTCAATGCACCGCCGCTCCTCCATTCTCGTTCATATATATCTCCTCTCTTCTTCTTCAACCTTGATCATCTCTTTCGCATCCCCGACCCGAAGACCTAAAGAAACGAAGGAGAAACCCACCTCCCGTTCTTGGTCACAGGCTTAACCCTAAAGCGCGAACCGAGGAGTTCTCTCAGTTCTCTTCTCGTCACTGGATGTGAAAAGAACACGATGTTCGCACCCTCGAGCGACCAAGCGGCGCTGTTCCAGCGGTGGGGGACCGCAAGCCACGGCGGCGTCCCTGCCGCCGCGCCAAGCTGCCCCCGCTGCGCCTCCAGCCACACCAAGTTCTGCTACTACAATAACTACAGCCTCTCTCAGCCCCGATACTTCTGCAAGTCCTGCCGCCGGTACTGGACCAAGGGCGGCTCGCTCCGCAACGTTCCCGTTGGCGGGGGTGCCGCAAGAACCGCCGCACGAGGCCCTCCTCCAGGTCGCAGGCTCCGGCCTCTGGCCAGACTGAGCGCGCTTCCCTGGCTGTTGGTCAGCCCGACTCAGTGGACAAGGATCGGAGCGTTGAGTCTCCTCAGAGCGGCTCGCCGGCCACTGCAGCCGGTGCGCTGGATATCGATATGGTGGCCGTTTTTGCCAAGTTCTTGAATAACGAGCAGACGAAATCCTGCTCTCAAGAATTGACAGGTTCGACCTCTAGTGCGGTGACGCCGGATAGCGTGCAGACGGCAGCGTCGCTCGATCTCGTTGAGGAGCAGACTGAGCCGCCTCCGGAAGTGCCACACGCTGAAGGGCTGTTCACGGAAACAAATGGTTTCGATCACCAGGAATCATCGGCGGACGACTTGTTATGGGTCGACACGACATCGTGCCTGGCGAATTTCGCTTGGCAGCCCATGGTGCAGCTACAGGAGATCGGAACGCCGCCGGCCGATGATCACTTTAGATTGCTTCCGACGAATGATAATTTTTGGAGCTCGTTCGATCTTGCGGGGTTTGAGCTGTCCTCGAGGCCTTGAAACTGATGTCGCGGTTTTCTATTTTCTATATTTTCTTTTGGGGGGAGGGCATAATTTCTTAGTGTTTTTCATGAAAGTAAAGATTTATACAATGAGCCAATGACGGGATTCATGGCGCATATAGCACACCCTAGCTGATTGATCTATGGAAACTGAAATAAGAATAGATTCAAATGATCCTGATATTATCTTCCTTTATTTAATATGATTGATCTAACTCGGAGAATGAATTGTTTTTCTTTTTCCTTTTTTGGGGGAGAAGGGGGGGCTCAGAGAACTCGGAGAGAAATCTATATAGCTAATATATCATACTATAGAGAAATGTTGCTAGCATATGACAGGAACAATTATCAACTATTTATCTTGTCCTACTATGGCAAAAGTTGGGTAGTCGGGGAGCAAATAATATTGATGCAACGAGGTGAGGGGATCGTTATTGGGATTCCTAAGCACGATAAGTAGTGCGTGATACAAGATGGCTAATTACATGATTAATCGAATTGCGTAGTTGATTAAATGATCGCTGCACCTAAACATATGTGATTTAGCAATCAATTGGGTAGACTCATCGCACGTATTGTTTTGCTTTCCTTTCTAGGGCAACCAAAGATAAATGCACGAGTGCGTACCCCAAATCTGAGAAATTTCAGTTAACCAACATTTTCCTTTTTTTGGAAATTAATAATAAAGAGAGGGTTGATAGTTGGTTCTTTAACCAAGTTATCATATAGTTGTTCCCGTTCGGAGACATGATGTAGATAGTTATATTTTCCTCCATCGATCCGTGGTTCTATAATCAAGTTATCATATACTTGTTATCGTTCTCTAACCATGCTTCCGATCGAGTGGTATGTAAGTCATGATCTATGGATATTCACTCACATGCTAGCTTAAGTAAAGATAAATATGAATAATGTCCATGTTTGTAACCACCAATCGCAAGACTGGTTGGAGGACCCCCCGGGGGGGAGGGAATTTGGCTCCAATTTAAAACCATAATGCTATCCTCGTTTTGCTCTTGTTCTTTTTAATTATCTTCTAGTAAGCTCATAGAAAGGTTCAAACTAATTATAGAGAGAATTAATACATAGATTTCACTTTCATGCATCATTAGCGGTGAAATTCCTGCTCAAATATCATACTTCCGATAAGAAAAGTTCAGCAATTTCAAATGGTGGGTTATTTCATGATGGGATGGATGTAGGATGATCAATTGTATTAGAATATAGCCCATCGGTAATGCTTAATTAGTGAGATCTGCTCGAGCTTCAGATCATTCAGATTTGGTTTTCTTCGTCTTTCCGGGTTTAGCCAGTCGAATGTCACGGTAAGTTGAGTTTGCAATTTGAGGGTTTCTTTCTTCTTCTTCTTCTTCTTCTTTTTCTTTTTGCGGCTAGAGAAGAAAGGAAACTAAAGATGGTACGTTGACAAAGCTCCGTGAACTAACAATTTGGATATCATTTCCCTTTTCCGTTCCTTTCTTTGGACTGATACCTGCATTAAATATGGACGGCTTCTAACTAGTTTAATACATTCAAAGACGAGAAAAAAGAACGGAGAATTAAATTATTTGTTCTTGGATCGTGTGTCGTGACAATTTATCTATACTCAATCCGAGATCTAATAAACGCATAACGTCCTTTGGAAGTAGCCAAAGAAAGCGTATCCCAGTCGTCTAGGCAAAGAAGAAAGGACGTTTGTCAAGCCGCCTGGCTCGTGCATATGCGGGAATTACCATCCACAAGCAGATTGAACCCTTAAAAGCATGTCTGGTTTAGACCGCAAGTTCCGGTTGTCGCCGCCTTTGCTTCTCTGCTCATCCTCGTTTCACATGAGGTTCAGGGATGATCAGCTTATCTTGGATCGAAGCAGAGAAGACGTACATGGCATCGACAACTACGAAACCATGCTTCATCGACTTGATTAGATGTGTCAGTAGATACGCCATCTATTTATTGAGATAGGGAAAGTCAGAGAATTTGGCTAAGTCAGGTCGTTAGATGGATACTCTTTCTTTCTTTGGGTTCGAAATTGCAATAATGGAAGTTCAATGCCTCCAAATAAAAAAATTTGAGAGAGATACTTGATTTGACCCAATTAAACTCAAAAACTTATAGTCGTATAATATGAGTTGTCGGCCAAAATAAGCAAGTTAGATTGCTCCATTTAACTTTAACAATTCGACATGGACTTTATAGAAAGTTGGGCGTTCTTTCCCTCGAGTCCTTAACACCCAAGAAAAACCAAAAACCTCTAATTTTGGAGGAGCACTACGTAAACTTATTTTGTGGAAGATGGCCCATGAATTCACAAATAATTGACAGCACAACGAAGATTTTTTGATCTATTATGCGACGCGATACGAAGCTTGCTTCAATTTGAAATATACACGATCAACTTGCTTTAAAAGGAACAAGTCCAAACACAAATTCACACTTGGGAATCAACCAATAGATTATAGGAACCATACAAATCTTCTCTCTCTCTGTCTCTGTTTCTCTCTCTCTCTCTGATGACATATCCATAGAGCTCCTTCCACTGCTCATCAGTGAACTGAACCTGGGTCATTCCCAAACACGCCATTGCATGTGCGCTTGACGTGGGAGGGTTGAGATGTCGATGTAGACGATCCGAAATCGTTCGGATGGGGATTGATTGTGTTGTAGGTACTGATCGAGGATGTTTCCCATCTCTATCGAGATTCGGGTGGATTTTTGTTTCGGGGGATTTGGAACGAGCCCCCTTTGGGTGTGATGTCAACGCCCATCACATGGCCTCGTCGAGTCGTGCATATGTCCTCTTGCGTGGCTTCATATCTTTCGGCGGACCTTTGGCAAAAATAGCGTCCTGCTTTCTGAATTATTTGGATGAGAATAGGCTGGAGATTCCCAAGGGGACCGATTCCTCTTCATATGCTTGGGGGTTGTGGACCATTTGGGTTGGCCTAGAGGCTTTCTAATGCAATTTGTGCAACGAATCCTTACTGTGAAAAAAGGCGTGACGGCTTCTATAAAGATTGGCAAAGCACCTCAATGCAACAGCTTTAAAAGAAGTTGCTCACCCGGCTTCTAGGTGGTGCAACTTCAACGTGTTTTTCAAACATATCAAGATACCATCACGGTATATTCACATAATATCATGACTAAGTTATCATGCACCAAACAAGTTCTAAAATTTAAGGAGCTTTTTTGGCATTGGCTTAAGCTAATATTGTAATCATTCACATTGACAAATGCAATTTTGTGAGCATCATCGGTGAAAAGAAATGTAATCGTTGCCTTTTGATCAATTATCACTTTGGCTTCTCTATTTTTGAGTTACCTATTTCCATAATGCGTTTTCATCTTAAATAATACCAATTTGCAGCTTATATAAGATTTTAGTGTATAATTATTTAGGAAATCTCTACTTTTCTTCCTAAAATGCCTTTGAGTCAATTCCAAAATTTCCCCAACCCAGAAGCACAAACCTCCCTACTAAACCTAACCATCCTAACATAGTTGTGATCATCACCATCTAGCACCACAACCGCTGTCAAACCAGCCAAATAATCTGAAGGGGGCTTCAAGCGTCGAGGGCGGTGGCGGGAGTGGCAGCCATGGATATGAACGATGGGAGACATGGCCAGAGAAAGTGGAACTGTGTCCGGTGACGGCAGCGGGGGTGGAGGAAGTGAGGCTCTATGGATGTTAGTGTTAGTTGGAGTTTGTGGTTGGTGAAGCGTTAAGGCACGGTTGATGTTTTCTAGGAAGAGGGCAATGTAAGTCTTTTGATGCATAAGGTTCTATCTAGGGATGCAAATTGGTACTCTAAAAAAACAAGCGAGGAAAAGTGATAATATAGGAAAAAGCGAGGATGAAATTTGGTAAAACATGCTCAATACGGGGTAGGGCAAAGGCTTCTCAAAGAAGAGAGTAGACATGCGACTCTGTGGGTGGAAATACTAACATCTTTTGGAGTTATAGTAGCTTTGAAGGCGGCAATGCTTTTGTGATGTTTTCCCTAGTTTATAACTTCATTCGAATTTCAAATCAACATAAACTGATTGCAACTCATTGTATTTTAAAAAATTATTAAAAAAAAATGTCGAAAGCTGAGAATCTCTATAGCTATTTTTCTTAACATATAGATATATAATATATGCATATATGTGTGTTATTGCGTGAATCTCATGAAAGTAGTAGTAATAATAATCTTTTTGTTTTTTTTAAAGTGTGCATTCTTTATCATATGTCGTAAGAGAAAATATGTTTTCCTACATACAGATTAATTTACAAAAAGCTACTAGAAGAAAATGCAATTATTGATTGGCAAGTGAGCTCGTTCGCTCTTGATAGGACGATGATGTTGGGCTTCTGTCATGTAGGCCCAACGGTCATCACATGGGCTTCTTATGTCCATAAACATGTTCCTAGCCTAAACCTACACTAGCATTCATCAACCGGATAAGAGGATCTTTCGATCTTCGTATGGTAAAAGAAGGGTCATGTTCAGATCTCTAATTGGTGGGTTATAAATATGGACCTTACCCTGTTAACTTGACAAAAAGCTAATTTATCCACGTCTATGATTCAATTGGAAACATCTCCTTCAATTAGGGATGATAGCATATATGATCAGTGAAAGGTACCTTTCTCCAACTTCAACAATACCTTTTGGGATGCTTTGAATTCTTCTTATAGGACAAATCCATATTTTCACTTTTAATTATGTCCTTAGGAGATATTTATATGAACTGTTATACACGAAAAAAAAAAAAATCAACTCCTTTGTAATTAAAAAAATAGTGAGATTTGATCAGTTAATTAGGAATTTGGTAAGAGATGATACTCAAAGGACATAAGCAAATCGACAACTATGCAGGAGCGATATCAACATCTAATAAAGAGCAATCGACAAGTACCATGACTTGCCGACAGAACCTTTTAAGTGATCAACTACCATGAAGTTTTGTAAGGTGCTCGACACAATAAAGGAGGATACTCGAGTCACAAAGGTCAAATGGAGGCTTTGTCGCCAAACGATGGTAATTCAGGTGGCATTGGAAGTGGTAACCTCTAGGGATAACGATTGTCAATATACGAAAAAGCATACCAAGGATCTCGAAGAACGTGCAATAAGTTATGGTGCTGAGAATAATGGAAAATGCCACAAACAGTTCCTAAACTTCTACTTAATGTGCAATTTCGTCCCTAGACTTTTAATTTGTCCAATTTGGTCCCGAATTATCGATAAATGTTGATCTAGTCTTTGATTATTTGAAAATTGACCATTAGTCCTTCCGTTAGTTAAAGTTAACGAAATTGGGCATTTTGGTCTTTTTACTTATATATATATTTTCTTTTTTCTTTTTCTTTTTCTTCTCTCTTCCCTTTGCCAGCCATGGCAGAGGAAAGCCGACGTCTGACAAGGGTCGCCCTCGCCCGATGGAGGCGAACGGCAACGGTCAGCTCGAAGCCCCGTTGCTTGCCGTCGTCATCATCTTCTTGACCTCCTCGAAGTTGACGTTGCTATCCCCATCCTAATCGACCGAGCTGATCATCTTCCTACAGTCCCTGAGGCTGCACTTCTGCCCCAGCTTCTTCAACACCGCGTGTAGCTGGCTCGCCGAAATCACCCCATTCTTGTCGAGGTCGTACAGGTCGAAGGCGTCCCTAAGCTCCTTGGCCCCGCACTCGGGCCCCCCATCGCCGCGCCGCCGAGGATCAGCTCCGCGAACTCGTCGAGGTCGATGAACCCGTCGCCGTCCTTGTCAATCTCGGACATGGTAGCCTGGGCCCCCTCGCGAGTCGTGGGGGAGGAGCCGAGCATGGAGAGCACCTCGCGGAGCTCGTCGCAGGAGATCTTGCCATCGCTGTTCTTGTCGTATTGGGTGAACACCTGCCGCACTTGGTCCACGTTGCCCAAGAAGAAGAAGAAGAAGAAGAAGAAGAAGAAGAGTCATCACTTAACGGTTTAGACGGAATGACTAAATTGAACATTTGTTAATAGTTCATGAACCAAATTGAGCTAATCGAAAGGTCAAGGACGAAATTGAACATTACATAAAATTTCAGGAACCATTTGTGACATTTTTCTTAGAATAATAACCGCTTGTTTGTAATTATGGTTACTGGGTTATAAATATCCGCTATACTTGTTGCAGAAGAGGATCACTGCCAAAACATATTAATAAATGAAGTTCACTATTTCCATTTATTTTTCTTGCAAGATTTATTTCTGTGTACTTTAAATATTCATGTTCGTCACTTTACATTCACTTTTAAAGCAATAGCTTCACGGAACATTTTCACAAAAAAAAAAAAACTCAAGGATCAACTTTTTTAGAGTTAATACCCTGAAAAACTCAAAACTAGTACACATGTGACAAATTTACTTCAAACTATTTTTTTGATCACCAAAAACCCCAAACCTGGTATACCTTACCCCAAACCTGGTACACTTGTGACAAATTTACCCTCTATTAATTTTCATTAAATTTTATTATCAAATTATTAAGTTAAATGACACGTGACAGGTGACTGGTATACCAATTTAGAATTTTATGTTCCGTTTTTCACAGTTTATAATTTTTTTGATTTTTTGTGGTATTCATTCAATTTAGCAGATGGTATATTTGTCACAAATTTACCAGTTTTGAGGTTTTTTGTGGTCAAATAAATTAGTTTGGGTAAATTTGTCATAAATATACCAATTTATGGTTTTTTATGGTCAGTCGGGGTAAATTTGTCACAGGTGTACCAGTTTAGAGTTTTTCATGGTAAAAAAAATATTTTAAGATAAATTTGTCACATATATATTAATTTGGAGTTTTTTAGGTATTAACCCATTTTTTTATGAAAGATTTATTGTTATTTGAGTGAACTCCCATTTTATGTGAAACGGGTACATTAATATACCGTGCACGAATTGTTTTGTTCTCCTTGCTTTTGTACCTAAACGTTGTACGGGAGGTGCGATCATAGAGTATTGTCCCCTCCTCTCTTTTTCCCCCCTTCTCTCTTCTTTTTTGTTCTGTATTATGGAGGGATGATCGGTCAACATCGGAACAACAATGCAAAATGAAAGCTTAGCGAAAAGGTGAACTCGTATGGTCGAGGCAACTACCAATGGTTGGGAAATCAATTGCCCCCACCCTTCAAATCGCTATAACGATAGATTTTTCCAATGACCTACACGTATGGACCATCATTTTTTTCCTCCTTCCGGGATCTTTCTCCCAAGTTTGGATTCGTCACATGCCATCCTCTCTCCATTTTCCTCTCCAATGGAGGCATCTCGACGAGCTCGCTTCCATTTATTCGTTCTCAAGCCTCATCTTTTTTCATCAGATCAATGCCGACCGTTCACATGTCGAAACATGAGATCCCTGATGGGAGTTTGGTGCCAAGGTCTAGGTGTAAGGGTTCCCTTAGACCTAATCAAGGGCCTAATAAGCCCATTTGGCATTGCCCAAGCTAGCAAAAACAGGATGATTGTCGACACTTTACGAACCTAGTATTCATGATCATACACCCGAATTTTACGGAACAAAGTCGATGCAACTATCTCCATCCTCTCGAGCACGGACGTGACCAGGTCGAGTGGCCGAACAAGGGCAAGGAGATAATGGCGGAAAAGCTTAAAAGAAGATTGATTGGCAATGAGGGAATTTTTGGGGGGATTCAATGGATGATGAATTGAAGATCCACGACAAAGACCACATGACAAACATGCGCTGTCGTTGCTGGAAACGACAGCGACCCATCGTCTGAGATGGCCCCAAAATTATTTTGGCAGTGTGTTCTGTCCCTCCCCCGTTCCCATTGGTGTTATCACCTTTTTTTCAGAAAGGCTCTCTCGCATCTACTGCCTAGATTAACTATACAACTTCTATCACGTCGCATTCCATATCTCAAATCAATCTTTTATAACTTTATATGTTTGCATGAAGTCATTCTTCAATAATATCCACCCTCAGGAAAAGAATATGATCGTCTGATTTTGGTGCGACAACTACCACGAGATTTACTGAATTAACAGACACTACATCGTGATCATTATAAAAGGATTTGAATTCGATTTCAAATTTGAACTCCTATTGAGCATATGAATATTAGGAATGCTATATTAGGATGCATTCACTAAGCATCGCACATTATATTATTAAATTTTCTGGTATGACTTATAATTGTCAATCATAATATGTAACTGGTGTATAAGATCTAAATGCAGAGAAAGAGTTGAGAAAAGCGAGGTAACCGGCAAAATGCTACATGATCCCCATAAAGAAAGGGATTAGGGGGATGGGAACGAGAGGTCTTGAATTCCCAGCCCAAATGGAAAATCTTGTGAGAGCTAAAGAAGAGAGAGGGAGTGGACAAAATGTACTTGCCTATTTGCTTTCTAGATGGACCAAGTACCACCCAATTATTCACTTTGCTCTCTCTCTCTCTCTCTCTCTCTCTCTCTCTTCTCTAGATTTCCAACTTTTTCGTGTCTTATCAAATGATCTCGCCTTGCATCCAACCCTTTTCCGCGAAGGGCAATCCACTTAGATACTCAGTGCTTAACCGGTCCTACAGCTGGTGATATGCCTCCATCACACTTTCATTATCTATAAATTGAAGGCCTAACAATTATGTCCTATTTTCTGTATTTTCTTTCCTTTCCTTTTCTCTGAAGCATCGAATATTACAAGGACTTAATTCCGTAAATTGACCGGGAGAGTTTAAATTAAATGATAAAACAATAAATTTCAAAAAGGGGGAAAAGTAGTCAGTTGGACATTTGAAGTAAAAGATTTCATGAAGGTTCATGCATGGAGATCCACCTCTAGATGAGAGGGGTTGGATGGAACAGAATTATTTATTATTATTATTATTATTATTATTATTATTATTATTTGAAGTAAGCAGGCTCTGTTTCATGATTGGAGCTACTTTATCTGCACAGACAAACTGATTTGGAGATCTCACCACCATTTACATCAATCCATAAGCTTGCGGTGTCTGTCTCTTCTTTTTGAGCTGCTTTGTCCTTTTCATTCATTTAATCCTCATGCATCTTTTTAATATAGCCTCCAAAAAGATGCAAGACTCCTTTCATGAAGAAATATTGTTCTGATAGATGAAGTTTCTGCCAAGATTGATACATTTGCCAAAGAAAAACAAACCATGCAATGGTAGTAAATTATGAAGATGAACCAGAAATTGTTATAGCAATTTGATCAGCTCCTTCATACTACAGTTTTTGCAAGTAGGGAAGTGGCAAAAGTAAAAGTAAGAAGCTTTGTCTTAGGTCAGTATCTTGAACTGCGATGCCACCATTCACTTAGCAAATGTTGTACTTGAAGAATATAAGCCTTGGCTTGCATCTGCTGCGATTTCCCTTGACTAGAATAAGGTCACCATAGTTTCACCTGTTATTTTAACATTAACTAGCGCATGTCTACACCAGATAATTAATTTCAGACCTTTTGAAGCCGACTTTGCTTACCATACTCTTTTGTCGATTGCTGCATTCAAAACACGAAATGATCTGCACTTGTCAACACAAGCTGTCAATCAATTCCATCGAGCCGCGTAAGGTTGATGGCTAATCACTAATTACCACAATTTCGGATAAAACTCCCTTTTCAGTAAATATCAATGGAAAGGAGGGGCATTTCGATAAAGCTTTGTCATTGGAAAAAGAAACTCATGTTTGGTGATTATAACTTCACAAGCAACTGGTTTTTGCTAAAAATAGATGAGATAGAACAGTAGCAGCAGAAGTAGCAAAAGTTTCATCCATGTCAACCAGTGAAATCACCATCTTGCTCTTGCTCATCAATCTCTCCCTCTTCCCATCCATCTCTGCCTTGAATCAGGAAGGTATCTCTCTGCTCTCGTGGCTCTCAACCTTCAATTCATCGCCCTCCGCTGCTTTTTTCTCTTCATGGAACTTCAACCATCAGAATCCATGCAGATGGGACTACATCAAATGCTCCGACGATGGGTTCGTCTCAGAAATAGCTATTACATCCATCTACATTCCAACCCCCTTCCCCACACAAGTTCTCAACTTAAACCGCCTCACATCCCTCATCATCTCCGGCGCAAACCTCACTGGGGAAATCCCTCTTTCCATAGGGAACTTGACTGGACTAGTCAGCTTGGACCTCAGTTTCAATCACCTCAGAGGAAAACTCCCTACCGAGGTCGGTAAATTGTCTGAACTTGAGCTGTTATCGTTGAATTCGAATTCCTTGAGCGGCGAGATTCCTAGAGAAATATGCAACTGTTCAAGGCTTAGGCAAATTGAACTTGTCGATAATCAGCTGTCTGGAAGAATTCCAGAAGAAATAGGCGAATTGCGGTATCTAGAAATTTTTCGGGCAGGTGGGAATGCAGGCATTAGTGGAGAGATCCCAATGCAGATATCAAGCTGCAAAGAGCTAGCATTCTTGGGCCTTGCGGATACAGGAATTTCGGGGCAGATTCCAGCTAGTTTAGGCGAGCTGAAGAACCTGAAGACACTATCAGTCTACACAGCAAATCTTACTGGCATGATTCCGCCCAGCATAGGCAACTGCTCGGCCTTGGAGAATCTGTTTCTCTATCAAAACCAGATTTCCGGCACCATTCCTGATGAATTGGGCCAGCTCAAGAAGCTCAAAAGAGTGTTGCTGTGGCAGAACAACTTAGGTGGCAGGATTCCCAACACTCTCGGGAACTGTTCTCAGTTACTCGTCATTGATTTCTCAGTAAATTCTTTAAGCGGTGAGATTCCTTCGTCGTTGGCAAACTTGATCACACTCGAGGAACTTCTACTATCCCAAAACAACATCTCAGGGGAAATATCGCCATTCATTGGCAACTTGTTGAATCTGAAGCAGCTAGAATTGGATAACAACAGGTTTTCTGGCGAGATTCCGGCCACCTTTGGGCAACTGAAGAAGCTCACTCTCTTTTTCGCTTGGCAGAATAATCTCCATGGCAGGATACCGGGCGAGCTCGCCAACTGCGAGAAGCTTCAAGCATTGGACCTTTCGCATAATCACCTCACTGGGTCAATCCCGGATTCTTTGTTCAGTCTCAAAAACCTATTCCAATTGTTGTTAATCTCGAATGACTTGGATGGTGAGATCCCGCCTAACATAGGAGACTGTGCCAGCTTGGCTCGCTTGCGTCTTGGATCAAACCGGCTCAGTGGTAAAATCCCGCCGGAGGTTGGGCTTCTCTACAATCTGACCTTTCTTGAACTCTCGGAGAATCATTTCAGCGGATGGATCCCCCCGGAAATTGGCAACTGCACTCATCTGGAAATGGTTGATTTGCATGGAAACAAGCTCGAAGGCATGATCCCAACATCTTTCGAGGCCCTCACAGGCCTCAATGTGCTAGATATTTCTGCAAATAACATACAAGGGACAATCCCTGAGAACTTGGGCAAGCTCAAATCTCTGAATAAGCTAATATTGAGCGGTAACAAGATCACAGGTGTTATTCCGCGGTCGTTGGAACAATGCATGGATCTCCAGCTACTTGATTTAAGCTGCAATAGGATAATGGGTTCAATTCCATTCGAGATTGGTCATTTGCAAGGATTGGATATTTTGCTGAACTTGAGTTGGAATTCTCTATCAGGACCAATCCCAGAAAGCTTTGCAAATCTATCCAAGCTTGCCAATTTGGATATCTCGCACAATGCATTGACAGGAAGTCTTGGAGTGCTCGGCAATCTCAACAATCTGGTGTCTCTGGACATCTCGTACAACAATTTTTCCGGCCTTCTTCCGATACCAAGTTATTTCAAGATCTGCCTCCAACTGCTTATGCTGGCAACCCAGAGCTCTGTGTTTACAAAGATAACTGCCGCCGTCGCCGGAGCATCCATGCTGCGAAATCCACAAGAAACTTTGTCATCTGCCTTCTTCTAAGCATTATAATGACGATAGCAATCATCACAGTCGGGACAATTCTATTCATCAAAATTTATGGCAGTGCGTTCAGGGGAAATGATGACGAGAATGACCTGCAATGGACTTTTACCCCCTTTCGGAAGCTTAACTTCTCCTTGAATGATATCCTTACACAACTGTCCGACTCGAACATCATAGGGAAGGGTTGTTCGGGAATGGTTTACCGAGTAGAAACTCCAGCGGACCAGGTTATCGCTGTGAAGAAGCTCTGGCCATTGAAAAATGAGGAGATTCCCGAAAGAGACTTGTTTTCTGCAGAAGTTCGGGCCCTAGGATCAATAAGGCACAAGAACATACTGAGGCTCTTGGGTTGCTGTGATAATGGGAAGACTAGGTTGCTCTTGTTCGATTACATCAGCAACGGAAACTTAGGTGAGCTGCTTCACGAGAAGAGGCAGTTCTTGGATTGGGACGCGAGATACAAGATCATATTAGGAGCAGCGCACGGTTTGGCCTATCTTCACCATGATTGCATCCCTCCCATAGTTCATCGAGACATCAAGTCAAACAACATTCTGGTGGGGCCACAGTTCGAAGCATATATCTCGGACTTCGGCCTAGCAAAGCTAGTCAGTTCATCGGATTGTTCGATGACTGCCAACACCATTGCTGGCTCTTATGGGTACATGGCTCCTGGTAAGTTGGACTATTTCACACACGTTATTTACTAGTCTATCTGAGTTCAGTCCTGATTGTTTTCCATTAGTTGACAAGGTTATTATTGCAGCTAGCACCTTCAGTATTGAAAGCCTCCAAATTTGGCATATTTTAGGAATACTAGCTAACTGTAGTCAAGAGAATACACTTGCTCCTTCATAGCTTTTAGCACACATTTCCACTGAACTGGACATTTCACCTAATTTGGACTTAAGTCAGAACTCTGGGTTATTCTTCCACTTTTTTACCCATGGTCATTTTCGTTAAAAGTTCACGGATGAAGCATATAGTAACTGATGACATATTGCAGAATATGGATACAGCTTGAAGATCACAGCGAAGAGTGATGTGTACAGCTTTGGCATAGTTCTCCTAGAAATTTTGACCGCGAAGCAACCTATGGACAAAAGGATTCCTGAGAATATGCACATTGTTGCATGGGTGAACAGAGAACTCCGAGAAAGGAAAAGTGAGTTCATGTCCATCCTCGACCCACAATTAGTATTGAGCTCAGGTACACAAATTCAGGAGATGGTACAGGTTCTTGGGGTGTCGCTCCTGTGCGTGAACCAACACCCCGAAGATCGGCCTGCCATGAAAGACGTAGCGGCCATGCTCAATGAGATCAGGCATGAAAATGAGGATCGTGAGAAGCCGAGCAAAGCTTTGGGGAGCAACCCGAAAGCAGCTGTTCATTGTTCCAGTTTCTCTAGATCATCTGAACCTCTCATTGGATCAACTTCCTAGGTATAGAAGGACCTCAAGCTCCAGATCTGTGGTTCTTGTTCCCTTCAAAAATAACCTATTCATTGTATTGATTGATGTGTATAACAGAGACCAAAATTCATTTGGCTTCCTAGTAAGGTGAGCACATTGCACGTATTCATCTGTAGCTTCTTGTACTTTTTAACCTTGAATGTTGAGTAACTGAATTGACCATCCATGCTATATATCAAGTGATCAAAGTAAGCGGTTTCTGAGACAGGATATGTATGCTTTCACCGAAGTATATGATCATCACATCCAGTTAAAGCCATGCTGGAACGATCATATGAAATGAGCTCTGGTATCGTTCTTGTAAAACATCAGCTTCATCGATACAAGGTATCATGGACTGATCTGTTCAAGAATCTTTCTCGCACATATAAAATTAGATCAAGGAAATAATATAGAGGCCAGGGAAGATGAAAATGTGAAGAAAGAAGGGTAATGCTAGAAAATAGACTTTTGAATCTATGCACACTACCGTTAAAGAACTCCAAATTCTAAATTTTCTGTCTAGCAGCACTAGGTGATAACTCGGTGGATAAGAAGATGAACTGGGATTCAAAATGCTCCCATTTCCACCTACTAAACGCTAGTTACTCACCGGAAAATCTGCTTGTCAAAGCTTATCTACCGTTAGAAGTAGAATATCCTTTCCTGTCAAAGCTTATCTACCGTTGGAAGTAGAATATCCTTTCTATTCGGATTATTAGTTAGTTAATTACATGCCATTTTTTGGGAGCCCTGCTACGAAACTAACCGTCCCATCAAGCTGAAAATTCTTTCTTCTACACCTTAGCTCTCAAAGTATTAGCCTATATCACAACTCGTGATTGAAAAAGGGTGATAACACAACTGAATGTTATATTTGGAATTGATATAGCGCTCATTTTACGAATTGCCGAACATTACCATATAAAAAATTCAATCCTTCCAGCAATTATGAAACGACAAGATGCTAGTTGCACGAAGAGGACCAAAAGCATGACAAAATGGAGACCTAAAAGGTACCCCATCCTCACAAGCTTATCACTGTCTATTTCGATATAGTCGAGGAAATTTTGTCCTCTATGCTTTTGGAAGTTGGATGATGCATCGTCTCTAGTCACATATCTCATTTACGGCCGCTTCCAATCATCCACTATAACAGGAACATATCTTTCTCCCACTCCTCAAATCCTTGAAAAATTCCTGATGACATGTGGTAAGGAGAATCAGAGCAATCTATTCTTTCTTTAAGCTTTCCATTCTTATCGCCAGTGTGATCGTTCTGCAAAAGAAATTGTGAGATTTGACCATCTTTGCCAACTTGCAACGTGAACTACTCACAATCAAACATTTCTCCTTGTCACAAAGCACATCCACCACATTTTTAATATCAAACCATATAAATGACATGAAACCAGCTCCCTACAAAGTCACATCATGCTTCACAGCTTTCCAACAGCGAAATTTTTCCCGCCATCATAGGTGTCTAAGTTCGCCCAGTACATCCCTTCCAATGATGCTGCTTACTTCCTGATATTTTGCCCCAGTAATTACACTAGAATACTAGAGCAATACCTGAGAACACTCTGAACCAATTCCAGTTCTATATGTTTTCACGCTTCACAGCCTTTCGCCTCTTTCTGAGCATGTTTATTAATCTAAGAAGTCTCACAGGGAAGACTTTTTCCTGAGAGCGCAGGCACACAAACTGTCTAGTGGCTTCATGAAAGACATAAGCCAGCATAAAGCTATCTTGGACAGCAAAATTAAATCTATGTGGGTCTCTTTTCCCAAGTGCAATGGCATTTGTCATGGGAAGATGGTCCCTTGCAGTATCATTATATTTTCTTAGGAAAAAAATGTTGAAAAAGGTAACCCTTCCTGTCACCTGGAAGAATGACATGAATATTTGGCAAGGGATAGCAGTTAGGTGTTATTGTGACCAGTGACATTCAAGTAATTTATTGCTGAGAACTAAGTACCGTACATAGCAACATTCACTCTTAACAGCTTCTGCTATCTGTACAGAGACAATGAAAGGCAAGTTATAGGATACACGTGACCCCAAATATAAATACCAACACTGTATGACCTCTAACTTGATGTTTGATTTTTAATTTCTCCAAGAACCTTATGGAACCTGAAATAAGTCAGAATATATAATCAAGACACGAAGGAATGGCGACAGATAAACAGCTACTTTATAGGTTCATGTCTATCATATGCTGTTAATTTACTTACGGGAATGGTAACTTCACAGTCCACTACGATAACTTGAGTGGAAGTGAACGAGTGTGGGTTACACTTTCACCTCCGGATGCCACTTTATGCTGCATCCAACACTTTTGACAGAACAAATAGCAATAAGCAAGTCAGATAAAACAATGAGTGGATTTACACAGAGTGTCTGTGTGTGTGTGTATCTGTGCGTGCGTGCGCGTGTGCGTGTCTTGCTGATCAGGGTAGATGATCTTGCGGTTTTACCTAGGTTTTTGTGTCAACGATACAGGTTGTCCACTGAGAACGCAGTCTATGGCCAGGCTTAAATCCCTAGGCAGAGAAAGATAATGCATTTTAAACCAACAGAATGGAAAGGAGTAGTGAGAAGCTGAGCTTATCAAGAAAATGCAACGGACCTTCCAGTAACAGGCACATTATTACTTGGTCGAGAGTCGTCAAACTGGCCATGGTATACTAGCTCAAATGGCCTCCGACCATCCTGTTACATGAGCAAAAACTAAGCAAATAACAGACTTTTGCTTAATGTTCATCAAAATAATGGTTGAATACCAACTAGAGAGACACAAAGGTCAGGTTCACCTTTTTGAATAAATAGAACTCTGGTGTGCAAACAGCTCCAAAATCACGTGCTACATCCTGGCTCTGTAATTTGATCATTCAAATTTAAGTGCTTGCAAAAAATTCAGTTATATGCAAAATCTAATGATTTATTGCCAAAAGACTACAGAATATTCGAGGTCAAGTGACCAGAAAGTTGTGTAACAGCACAAAAACGGAAGTCCAAGTATCTCAAAGCACGAGGGACAAGAGAGCTGAATAAGCATTGACTATATTTAGCTAGTTAAGAAAATCCTTCAAACTAGATCCCTCCTCACCAAGGATACACATGAGAAACCAACATGCACAACCCATGGATATGCATGTACCACAGAAAAAAAGCCTAAATAGACAGAGACAAGTTTGCCTCATGTGAAACGATCACCGAGCCCACCCAGGTAGCAATTCTGACAGAATGCCTATCCATAAAGTCTCCACTGCAAAATGTAACAGAAGGCCAGAGCCCACTAAGTTCCAAAAAGATGCTGGTATCTACAGTAACAGGATAGACTAGGATAGGAGAGACATTAATACCAATACCTAAATTTGAATGTGAATGTGTATATCGAAGTCTCGTCAAATGAATCAGAGATCCACATATTTAATAGCACGAGGACATTTAGGCTTTGCATGGACGATTACGTATAATTTACTAAGACAGATGAAGCAATAGGCATGGACAGATTTCAGAAAACAGCTTTAGAAAAGAAGAAGAAGAAGAAGAAGTCTAGTTCCTTTTAGCAAGGTTGCATACCTCATCATAGAGATAAGGAAAGGGATAATTGAATGCTTTAGCTTCTTCTGCCATGAACTCCGGCCCATCCTATGAAAAGGAAATGCATTGTAGTCAAATCACAAAGAATGCTCATGCAGCTCTAAAATGGATATAAACAATATGCAACAAACCTGTGGGTGAGTAGCTACAGAGTTCGAAGATATTGCAACAACTGCCAGTCCTTTCTGCAGCATGCGAAAGCAGCGCACATATGGTCAACTCAGTATTCATAATTCTCACAGAACTGGAAAAGAAGCATTCTTGTCAATTGGTAGTGACTACCTTCATGTAGAAATTTGTAAGCTTTACAATATCATTCTTCAAGTGTTTAACAAATGGGCAGTGGTTGCATATAAACATAACCTGAATGACAGAGGTACAAAGCAAATAAGTGCAATGTCAGCATGATTTGTTTAAAAGAGGGAAAGACCCATCCTTGATAGAGAGGCAGCTAAAAAGAACTGTCCAAGCCAGTAACTGAGTTAGCAAGCCATATCGTTGCATCTTGTTCATAATCAAGGGAGGAGCTTTGCTGACACCATATTTTGTACTAGAAGCATCATGGTGGGAGGGTCCAACGTATAGTTTCACTTTTCAGAAGTGTGGAAGCGCCTTTTCTACAGTGCCACGTGCTTCAGAGCAAGAAATGCATTGAGACAACCTAGAGTGTTGTTGTATGTATATCAATATGAAAGGCCTTGCAACTATGAATTCGATGTTTGATCGGGTGAAAGCAGTCTCATCTTATTCATGTAACAACAATCCACAATAACTTTGATGCTATGCTTTACAAATCAACATTTTGCATATGTACCAATCCATTTTTAGCTACTTTTCCCCTCCCATATAGCTCTTTCATTTTGGAAACAGAGGACACCAAGGCAAAACCTACAGAAGATTACCAAGATAATATATTTGTTGAACCTTCTTAATTATGACCTTACAAAGTTCCTACCAAGATGAGACAACTTAGAACCGGTAAATCTCCATAATGCAGCCACATCTGTTGAGGCTTAGAATAATCGTAAGCAAGCCCATTCACTCTATGAATTTGCAAAAGAAAGAAACAAATCAAATTGGGAGGTCATGCTAGCTGTAAAAGGCCTTTCAATGACAAATTTTTACAATAAAAAAAGCGGCTTTGAATGACTTTTTTTTCCTGCTTTTTGGGTCGCCCAACTAAAAGACTGAAGCAATCCGCACACAAAGTGTACCCTTCAGATGAAGATGCCATCAAGAATAAACCCAACAAAAGCCCATGCAAGAGGAGCCAAAAAAAAAAAAAAACAAAACAACGCAATCCCGCGCCACAAAAATGACAAAAAAATCCATTCAACACGAGGACCGACGAACAAAAACCGAAACTTTGAGCTCGTGAGGCAATTGCGAGAGTACCAGCAGAGCAGGGTAAGACTCGAAATCTTCAAGACTCCACATTTTCCCAGTGAGCGGCTCGGGAAGCTGTTCTCACCACCACCCCACCAAAAAAAAAATAAAAAAAATCAACAAATCAACAACAAGCGAACCCAATTGAATGTACCGACATTAGGAAAAGCGAGAAGGCGATAACAGCAGCAGCAGCGGCAGCGCGACGAGGGGAGAACCTGGAATTGCGGAGCCCTGAAGCCGATGGAGACTCTGTCGGACTCCGTCCTCGCGGCTCTGACGGCGAGCCTCCTCGGGGGTGCGGCCGCGGAGCCTCTGCTCTGGAACAAGCCCATCTTGAACGGCGAAGGAGGGGCGAGAGAGGAGAGAGACGATAGCGATGTCGCGGCGGGTGGTGATGATTTGCGGAGAGGGAGACGAAGGAGTCGCGCGCTTGTCAGGAGGACAGTTGCTGCAGTGGCCATGGAAAATTCTCCGTCTTTTTCCCGACACGCAAGGAATCGGTGGAACAGAGCAGAAAGAAGACGGAAAAAAAGTGTCCGTTACAACATGTGAATTTAGGAATTTCTGGCCGGAAATAATTTTTGGACTTCGGAGGAAGGAATTGGAAAATTAGGGAAAGGGGAAAAATTGTGAATTTTAATACATTTTGTCATTTTGGATTTTGGTTCGATTTGACACAAAAATCTCGATTTTGATTATTGGTGTTATCCATTCCGAAGCAAGCGAATTTGGGTATTTAAGCTTCAAATTAAATTATAAAACTTGACAAAGAAGGTGGGGTGGTTAAAAATAACGAAAAAAACGAACATGGCAATCATCCAAGGTGTTTTTGTAACATATCCTACTATTATTTCCATTATTTATAAATTAATACTCGTATCAACATCCATGTATAGCATGGGGAGAAAAGTTTTATTTTTCTTTGAAAGTTCTAAAGTAATAACTAGGAGACTATATTTAGGTTTATAAGTAATTTGAAAATTGATTTAATTGCGATTTAAAGAAAAAAAATTAAAACAAACTGAATCACAATCATCGATTTTTGATTTATTAACACTGCTCCCTAGAAACTCTTGCTCTCTAAATTGTTTCCTAATCTTTTAAAAGATACAACTCTTTGTAAATATTTAGGCTAATAAAAACTCTAGAAGAAGCATGCTTGTGATTTCCCTAAAGAAACTATTTCTCTCTTTCTTTTTCTTAATTGGTGACTGAGGAGAAATTCTTCCTTTTTTTTTTTTTTTTTGCAAATTTTCAATTGTTCTAATTAGCGTCACCGAAAGAGGGGATGTGTCACTCCACGAGAAAGCCACGTGTCAACTTCTCAATGGTTCCTCTGATGTGGACCAAATTTTCAATTATTAGATATATTTTCCTTTCTGGTTAAAACAGTATCAGATAGATTACATATGAGGATTCTCTCTCTCTCTCTCTCTCTCTAACACAAGTTGCTGAGTTCATCTCAGTAAAATACATTAGCGTTGTTGGGCGTGCGTTAAATCTAGACAAAGATCCGGCCAAAAATTTATGTACAAAGATGAGATAAATTAAGTGGTCCCAAAAACAAAACGGACTCGAAATTGATCGGGCTTATGATCTAATATTCAATTCCAAAACCCGTGGCATGATATTAGAAAAATAACGCCTTTTTTTATATCAAATGATAGAACCTCAATGGATAAGTTCAATAAGTCCAAGGCTCGAGAAAAATAAGATTTTTTCAAGTTATGCAACTCGATACGATTCTCAATCGGGTCTATTTCGGGCGCGTTCGGTAACAATTCTGTTTTTGAAACGATTTTTTATTAGAAATAATTTTTTCTGATTCTATTCCCAAGAACAGTTTTTGAGTAATAGAACACGCTTCATAACCGTCCAAAATTTCCATTCTAGTGATAGAAATGCATTTGGTAAAATTCTTAATTTTTTTATTCTTTTAATTTTTAATACTTTATTTTTTTTTTTTTTCTTTTTTTTTTTTTCCTTCTTCTTCCTCCTTCTTTGCGAAGCAGGTCGCCTACCACTGCCGTGGTCGTCGATTGGCTGGGCGAGGTTTGGCAAGCCCACCGAAGGCTCTCTAGATCTGGGTGAGGCCAAGGCGGTGTGAGGTCGGCCTCGCCAGCTGACGTGAGGACTCGACCTCGCCTTGGCTGGGCGAGGTCGAGCTTGCCCAAGCCTCGCCAAGCCACCGCTAGGCGACGTTGACTTGGAGGTAGCCCGACGAGGCTCGAGCCGACGACACTCCGATGAGGTCATTGATCATAGCCGAGGTCGGTGACCGGTCAAAAGGAAGAAGAAGGAAGGGGGAGAGAAGACGAGAAAATAGAAGAAAAAAAAATAAGAATTGATTTTAGGAATGATTCGGAAACAAGAAATAACTTTTTTCTATTTTGATTCTATTTCAAATCTATTCCCGAGGATAAAAAAATACATTTTTGTTCTTGGGAATAAAAAATTTTTACCAAATGAATTTTTGTTTTTTTTTCGTTTTAAGAAAAAAAAAAAATAAAAATACTACGGTGATGATTACCAAACAAGCCTTTAAATCAGAGTAAAAAGATATTATTCTTTCTCGGGTCAGACCAGATGGTCTGTCCTCGGCCACACGCCACACAAGGCTTTCCAACATTATTCTTGCATCCTTTTGCCCAATTGACGTTGCTTCCGTAGATGTCAAAACATATGCGCCCGTCAAGAAAGAAAGAAAAGGAAAATTCACTGACCAGGAAAAGATGGAAGAAAATAATGACCTTTCTCGATAAGTTCACACCATGGGGCCTTTGCTCTAAAAAGAGTATCAAAGGCAGTCTCTGAGTAGGATCCTCAATCCAGAAATCGATCATGACGCCTTCAAACCCTTCAACAGCAGGCGCTATTCTCAGCACCCTTTTCCTTCTTCTTCTTTTTCCCTGTGCTTTTCTTTTCACCGTGGAGCCAAACATTATCATAATCCTCGTTCCCATCTCAATAATTACCCTTGAATGCAGTCCGGACCCATCTCGAGTTTTACTTTTTCCTTCGCATCCTCATCCTGTGGCTGGTCTCGCCCTGTCATCATGCAAAGTTCAATCACAGGAAGTATGGATGAACCTTAGTGCGGGCGAACAGTAGAAGATGGGTTTCTTCATTTGTCGCTCAATCAAGTGTCCATATTACGTCGTGGCACACGGAAGGTCCGTAGTACGTCATTGACGTGTACTCAGATGCTGCTATGTTAGAACTTCCGATTCTATTATTCGATTTTGGAATATAATACCCCGAACAGAAATGTGTTCTGGGTTGATTGCTTCTCGCTAAGAACGAGCAATCGCTCGATGAGGATAGGCACGAGCTGTATAATAGCGCCTCTGTAACAGAGAGAACGTCAGAGGGCGGTGATAGCTCCAAGGTCAGATTTAATGTCACTGTCGATGTTGGATTAAAAAAATGGAATTTTCTTTTAAAAACTTGTCCAGACCCCAGAAAACTGTTTTTGCTGATGGATTTGATAAGCAGGGCCGTCACTTGGTGCATAAAAATCTAAAACGTCTCTCTCTCTCTCTCTCTCTCTCTCTCTCTCTTTCTCACGCTAGCCAAAGATACTGCGTCTCGAGATGCAAGCAAATAAAGAAGAAGAAGAGGAAGAGGAAGAGGAAGAAGGAGAAGAAGATCCAGTGGTTGGTATCAAGAGAAGGAGAACGATGGAGAGAAGGTCAGAGATCAAGTCCGCCATTGAAGAGCTGTCTCTGATGGTCAAGCTCAAACCAGCCGTGACCAGAGCTAGAAATGGCGATGAAAAGGACGAACCGCGTGATGATGCCTTCCATGTACCAACAAGGCCTTTCCTTTCTCTCTGCAGCTTAATTCTTGAAGTTCTTGGTAAGTCGAATTTCTGGTTTTCCTGCTTTCTTGCTTTGACAGGCTTTTGGCAAACTATTAGTCAATGTTTTCCGGTTGGCTCTGTGATCTTGCAGATAAGGTTGGCCCAAGAATGGCCGTTCTGAGATTAGACATCCATCAAAATGTTCAGGTAAATGAAAAACGAACGCTTAGAAATTTTTATCTTTTTTGGTCTTTGTTTTTTTTGGCTCTCCTGTTTGTGATGCCTTGAAAATCACTCCTCTCGGACAAAGTCCTGTCCAGAACGTGGAGGCCTCAGGCTTTGACTTTTTTCTTTTCTTTTTTCCCATGGACGAAAGTGCCCCATGTGCATTTTTCAGATGGGCTCGCTTCATGACATGTCTTTTGTCCTTTTGTCCACTCGAACTCAGGGTGACGTTGTTTTTGTGAGGATATTTATCAGTTTTCTGATCTCAATGCTGGTTTGGTTCATGCCTTCATGGGGTGTGGCCAGGAAATTTCTCCATCTCTCGCCATTCTGTGTTCACTTCCATGAGCAAAAGAAAATGAATATGAGATTCACCTAGTTTAATTGTCCGTTTTGGTTTGTAGCGAGTGGAGTTGTTCAAAGAATCAGACCCATCGAAGTATTCGAATTTGGCTGAGATGATAAAGAAAGAGGCAGGTGAAGGCAATGCAAAAAAGGGTAACAGCTGCAGCAGAGCAATAGTTTGGCTTACCAGGTAAATAAATCCCTGATTGCCTTACTCTTTGGTTACTTGAATCACTTAGGCTGACGTCTGATAACTTTATCGTATTTTCCCAACATAGTTCATGTGACGTTCCAACTCAATCTGTATCAGTAGATATGCTTAACACTATTGGCTCCTTGCAGTTCCATTATCATAATTCGCATTTGATAGGATGGTTTCGGTATAACTGAAAGCAGTTACTGCCCAATGAGATGAAGAGCCTCGACTTTAAAGATAATTGAAATTTGTTCATTTACACAATATATATGATTTACAATGGTATTGCCAAGTTAGAAAGCACTAATCCCTTGATGTGCTGAAGATTCTTAAGTTCCAAGTAACAAGTGGTTGATTATCACCAGATCCTTGGACTTGATGGTGGCCCTATTGCAAAGGTTAGCCAAGGATCCTGGACAGAAGATGGAACAAGCAGTGGAGGAGTCCTACAATGTCACCTTGAAACCATGGCATGGATGGATTTCCTCGGCTGCCTTCAAAGTAATATCAATCCCCTGATTTTATGTTGTTTCACTTCTTTTATTATTCTTGGTTAACCAGTCATATTTTCAGAATTTTGCGTAGCCTTTTAATATTGATCTTGTTACTAGTACGACTGGACAGGATTAATAAACAATGTAGTGATTTAGCTATGGTCTTAAGGAAGAAATTTCAAAGCCAAATTCTCATCAGATTATCAGTGCTATTAAAATTGTTACAGATTGCCCTTCAACTGGTGCCCGAAACAAACATATTCATCAACCTCCTCAAGACAAAAGATGAAAGCTACGAAAACTTCAAAGAGGACACACAGACCTTAATTTCTTTAGCATCTCCTGTTCTGGAAGAGATCCACTGTATCCTGGTAACCACATCTCATCATATTTCCAACTGGATTTAACTGTCATATACATTTACTTAATTTTTTGAATCTCTTTGACATATTGCAGAAACTTTATGGCTTGGATAGATTGAAATCTAAATAAGGAGATCGGACGAAAGACCTCCAGACTGTACAGTTGTTGCTAGTCATGAAGTTTTGAACTTTCTTTTTTTGTTTTTGATTTTCCCCTCCTGGCATCATGGCCCCCCCTAGTAATTACATCCATGTGTTGTTAGCTTCATGAGCAAAGTTGGCTCGGGCTCTGAAAGAGCTGCACTTGTGCAAGGTACAAGAAACTTTGTGTACAGTCAAGTTACTTACTCCAAAAGTTACAGATATACAGAGTGCGTTTTCTGTCAATATTTTGACTGTCACGAATCTACTCTGCATAATAATATTATCTATCTACTGCACAAGTTTCATTTATATTGTTACACAACCACCGGTTTCAAGTCCAGTTGAACCTGGAACAATTCCGCTTCTCATAGATACTTCATTCTTAGTCCATTTCGCAACTGTATAATGATGAAATTGGCAGAACTGTAATGTGTATAAAGGTGAAGTACACAGTAGAGTTCCTAGAGCCATTTCTTCAAAACATTTAAATCCACGTTCAAAAGTTAAAATGTTGGAATGACCCAAAAGCTCATTATTTCTGCATATCGAATTCACATGATCTCAGCAATCAGTTAGAACCAATTTATGTGTCTCCTCTCTTATCTTTGGCTTCCCTTGAAAGCCAGTGCTATCTTGTATTATTCCCAATGAAGTCAGGTACTCAGATGGACCTTTTCAAAAATCCCTATCTGATCTAATCCCAAATTAAAGCCGCCTGAGTCCGCGGGATGTTGAGGAGGATCGTGATGTGCAATAAGTGAAGCGACCAGACCTGCATTGCTCGCAATGCTCGGCTCGGTGAACCACGGTTTGTCCCTTTCATCTATGAAATGATCAAACTCGTCCGGTCCACCCACCATGGCTCCCAAAAGAACATTCGGGTTGGGGTCTTTGGAGTGCAGCCATCCGTCTCCCTCACTGCATGAGTACTCCTGACCATCCCACGGGATTGATGCGCTCCTGTGATGAACTTGCAACGGGTACTGGCCTCCAAAACCAACCATGTAGCTCATTTTCATTGGATTATCTCCCAGGATATAATCAATCTGAAGAAAACAATATATTGTCAGACGTAAAATCGGTGATGATTGTTTAATCTTCAAATAGGAACATTTTGTGGCCAATTTAAATGAAATCACAAATTCATGAGTGCGAGCGTGGAAGAGGCCATTGCATCAAGATTCCCCTGACGCCATTGTTTTCTTTAAAATTTTCAGACCTAGTTCATAGTTGACTGTGTTTTTAGTGGACAGAGCTGCATCGACAAGTTTAGACTGAGTCTAGGCACAGCACTACCAACCGTTGCTGAGGTCAAGCCCAACTGAATACCGCCCATCAACAGGTCTTGATATACAATCATCACAGCTAGAGAATTTTTCACTTTGCACGGTGGGCCCAATGCATTCTTGAGTTATGTGATGGCTAAGCTGACCTGAGAAGAAGAGAAGCTCTGCAACATCTTGACTGAGAATGATCGATCATGGCACACCCCTCCCGTCCTGCGGAGAAGATTGAGGTAGTCGCTATACAGCTTACTGAGAAATGATGCCGTCGCTGCATATTGCAGTGGTGACCCAGAATCTGGTTTCAAGAGTATTAATCCACCTGTTTAAGAAACTGAGAAGTCAGAAAAGCTTAGGGCATAAACTGGAGAACTAAACAGATATAGACAGATAGACATGACAATTTGCCTAGAGCATCATTAACAGCAAACTCAAGAACTTTTACCCTGTGTCTTATTGAAGCTTTGATCCAATAGATATGAACAGAGGACTGACTCGGTCATGTTCACTGACAATGCAAAAGAATCTTCATAAGGGTAGCCGAGATCACGAAAATATAGAAGTCGCGCAAGCAATACCTATAAGAACACATCCAGAACTTAATTCCTAATGTCCATCCAGAATTACATGAACATTAATCAACCTTTGCATCAAAAGAGTTGTTTGTCTCCCATGACTCACCGCACTGCCGAGGAGCTTGTTGTCCCAATAGAACACCCCTCTCTCACTTGTCCTTTCCTCTTGCAAGGCCAAACTGAAATTGTGAGAAGCATATTCAAGATAGGATGGATTCCCAGTAGCAAAGAACAACCAAGTCCCTCCCCACACTAAATCATCTTTGAAGCTTGTCGAATTGTAAAACGCTCTGGCGTCCCCTCCACACTCATCGACTGCGGTGTAGGTCCCTTGTTTCATTGGATCTTCTTTGATTGCAAGCTCAAACAAAGTTTCTGCTGCAGCTGTTAATTGTATTGCATAGTCTATTTGATCTTTGAACACTAAAGATGATGCCGATAATCCTGCAACTACTTCCCCTGCTAAGTCCGAAGCTGCCATGTCACAAGATGAAACAGGTCTTACATAGCTCATGTCTTCGGGTCTTTGCCAGCAATTTGTGTCATTATCACCACCCTCGGTATCATTATTAGCACCTCCAACCTACAAAGAAAGATGAACAACATTTTGACTGAGTTCCACAGATGAGAGTAAGGATTACAGAGGGAAAGTGCTTAAATCCTGCCTGAGAATACAAGATGGGATCCGAAGTTGCATTTGGAGGAATAAAGAGCTTCAACAAGTAATCACTGCCCCATCTGATAATGTCTCTCACATGATCTAGCTCACCAATATCGGCATACTTTTCATGATATTCTAGCATGCTCCAACTCAATAAGGTGATCGTGTAAGAGGTTGGGAAGCTGAACTTTATGTTGTTCCCAGAGTCATAAAAACCACCTAAAAGACCAGCCTGTGTGGCGTTCCCGTCTTGCAATCCCGAATCTCCTCGAAATTTCACGGAACTGGTCTTTGGGTAATACCCAGCTGCAAAGACAAACTTCAATGTGATTCAGGAAGAAGAAAGAATCACATCATTATATTTTATAAAGTAAAAGGATGAAAACAATGATATAAGCTGGTGTGGTGAGAATCATTACACTTTTGAGCATCAAAGAATGTAAGTGCCTGGTTCATTGCAAGAGTGAGATTCTTGGAGGGCCCATCATGCTTATGCTTCTGCGGAAGAAAGAGAACCAGCAGAACAAGTGCAAGGACTACGAGTACTATTGAGATGGCAATGTAGATAAAACGCTTGAAGTGTTGCTTATCAGTGATAACAAGATCATAGTCGTAGGACTTCGAGAATCTGGAGGGGATAGATTCATAAGCATTGGTTCGTGACTGAGGAAAAAGGCTGCCGAAGCTGAGTTCTATGGAATTCCACCGGCTATCGGATGGCAGAATCCGCCCCGCTTCAGACAATGTGTGAACAAACCTTACAGAATATGCTTCCAAATCTACTGCAGAATTATGTGAAGGCGAACCAATGGAGTAGTCGGACCTGGGCATAGTTGAAAAGATTGAGGTTCCGAGAGTATGCTTCTTGATATGAGGAAGGAAGAGGATTGTGTTTTATGATGAGAATTTTTTTAAAAAGAACAAATTACAGATTTTGTGCCTGAAACTTTTGCCGGCTGATTTGTTGAGAGGGTAACATCTTTTTCTTGTGATCACCTATACTTCTATATCACGCATTTGTTGTGCTCCTGTTTTATCAGCATCCTAGGAAAGCTTATTTTGCATTGTTTTCAAGAGGTCAAGTGGAAGGGTCCATAGAACTAGAAAACAGATCAAACGTTCAAGAGGAATTTGTCCATTGGACATATTCCAAGATGCTTCTCTTTAGAAAGCAGATCAGGAGAAGCGAATCATGGACAAATTCCTAGATGCTTCTCTTTAGAAAGCAGATCAGGAGAAGCGAATCGATGATTCCAAGGAAGGAGTTTGCATACTTTGTCTATGCCGGCCTTGTCATAAATGGTCTTTCAGAAAGAAGATAGCTTCCCTTTGGTTGCAACGACAAGATCTGTCCCTTTCGAATTTCCATCCTTGGCTACTGGAAATCGATGTTAATTGTCAGCTGTAAGCAAGAACATCAGTATACATTAAAAAAAAAAAATACATAGGAAATGACATCATAGAGCAAGCTTCAGTATAGGAATGAGAAGTGGTACTATGGTCGTTGATCGTGGGCGATAGAGACGATACCAAGATTTATCAATTAGGGTGTTACTCAAAATGGAACTGTATGAACCTTTCTGCTAAAACCTGGCTAACTGCAAATGAATGAGCATCTGATCGGGCCTATGACCGCCCCTAATAGGCCCAGCCGTTCTTGCTCTAGGTTGATCCTCTGATAAACCCGTTAGGCCCATTTTCAGGAACATGGAATTTATTGGGCACAGTCAGTTCCCAGTTCTGGCTCTGGAACTGTCCATGCTTCAACTTCAAACAAAGGAATCAAATTGTCTGAAAGAGTTCCTTGATTGAGTCAGATTTCAATCACTTATCCAAAATACCGGAAAGGTCACCAATTTTAATCGCTTTTAATAGTGGCTCATGAAAAGAGTCTCTTAGCAGCCCAAATTTGCCGATCCATAGTTTTGGCTAGTCAAGGGATTATAAGATTCAGAACTATTCAGAACTAGCCAAGGGGATTATCGGAGCACGTTCGGTCCAGAACCAGGCCGGTGGATATGTGATATTTTCTCAAATAAATACGAAGCGTTTTAATTCACGTAATTATGTATTCATTATAGTACTTGAAGAGTACAAGCTCAAACTGCACAGGCCAACACCACACACATGGACAGTCTGCGCACATCCAGTGCATGTGATCCTTCCATCAGTTGGTTTTGGATCCTTCGTATAATTAACAAAGTACACAGAAATTGTTTTACTCCAAGCATTATTGATACGATGACAATGACACAGACAAAACTACATTGTCTGAAACAAGAAGCAAAAGCATCAGAAACGAAAACTTTCCATATAATTGTTTTACTCTGTTAGTTTGTTTCTCAGGACGGGGCAGCTTGAGGCAGCCTCTTCAACAGCATTATCATTCATTGGCCCACCCTTCGTTAGACCTCCAAGCAGCTCTCCACGGTCATAGAAGAACTCCACCTTCACAATTTTCTCCTGGTCGTTCAACTGTTGTTTTACATGGAAAAGAACATAGCAAATAGAACGTGTGTGAACGAGAATTCAGCTCCTGAACTATTAAGAACACAATTAGTAAAAGACGCAAATATATAGGGGCACCTGAAAAACAGCCATTCCGTACAACTCCACCTTGTCCCCAGTTGGGGCATGCCCCTTGAAAGGGCCCTCCATGAAGCCCCAGTGCCGGAACTTGTACACGATTTCGGGTGGCCCTGAGTAGACCTGGAGGACCTCCAGGGCAAACCCACGCGGGAATGCTGTCGTGAAGGCATGGTGGGCCGTGTCCACAGTCTCCTCGGCCGGGTTGTAGCACCGGTACTTCTCGGGCAGCGAGGTCTGGAGGAGGGAGTTGTAGCTCCCCCCAAGCTTCTTCTTCTCTTCCAGAGTCAGAGCCTTTCTTCCTAAGCGCCAAACATTTTTTTGGGGGTTAATCATTCAACTTGTTTTGATTAGTCCATTTATCTAGAGATAATTGTTCAAGCAATTACAAAGTAGCACACCATTGAGGCTGATGGTATAATGAAGTGGGTCGATAGATTTGTTGTCCAGAAATCTGGTCTTATGGAACATCTCCATCTCCCATGTCTTCACCAGGTTCTGCACTTTCTCTTCGAGAGACGCCGGTGGCCACACCTTCACACGAGTACATTTATTGGGTTAAAAGAGGCGAAATTGAGCGAGTTGGCTCGTACGAAATCCCGACTCTTATGTCAAAAGAGAACAAACCTTGGTCCGGCCTTGTTCAAAGAGAGTGTTGACAGCATCATAGTCGGGAGGGGCACCGTATCTCCAGTGAGTGTGCTCTTCTCCTTCTCCACTCAAGTAGGAACGATACTTGTCCTCACAAGTTTCCAAGCTCGCCATCTTTTGCTCAACTCATACACGGGTACACGTTTTATGTACAAGAGAGAACATGCAAATAGGCAAATTTTCCACGCAATGATAGTTGACAGACCGACCCATATGTAAGAAGGAAGAGAAGATGACTCGTGAGTGGACGGATCCATCTTCCAGACAGACAGATGGCACATGTCAGTTGAAAAGTCATCCTAAAAGGTTAGCTACAGTCTCTCTCTCTCTCTCTCTCTCTCTCTCTCACATTTCTTGCTTATTCCTGTATTTTGAATTCTACCCTTTGAGAAAGAAAACAAGTTCGCTTCACATCATCACTCTGAGTCCTGGATTTTATTTGGATTCCGGTTGCTCGCCGTCAATTTTATAAAGTGTGCTAAATCACTCTGAATTCTCGTACTGTTGGCATGCGGCTGTCCAGTGTCCATCGTGGTCCTGTTGGTTGCTTCATTTTCATCATGTACCTGGTTAGTATTAGGATCTTTAGGCAGTTAGGATTGGTTTGTACTTACAAAAGGAAGGGTGGACACATCGTAATACCATTTCAAAACTCCGACCCAATCCTTCACCTGGGTCATCACCCCTTGATCAATAGCCTCGAGCCAACAACTACGAAAATGATCTTATTCTTTATTTTTTTTATCATCTTTTCAAACTTCCCACCCCTGAAGTGAAGTGAGACTTTGCTTAGACACCTTCAAATCGTCTCCCTCCCTAACAACTCGTGTGGACTTCCAGATAGTCACAAACCCAGTCAAACGAGTAGTAGCGTGCTCCCTCAGTTGCAGACGCACCTAAGCCTAGAACGACAATCCACAAGGAAGGAAATTTTCCCTTGTCCGTTGGTTTCTTGTCCCCTTCGTGGCTGAATGCGACTCCCCTTTAAGAAAAAATAAAATCTTCATGGGGATAAGATCAAGAGCCTTCTCCTCCATGGAATGGACAAAGAGGCGGCTCACACGAGTCGTTAACTTTGACTGTGATGATTGGAGCTCTGTCATTGATTGGGCGATACGCTCTGATGCTCCTCTCGTTTTCTCCGCCAGAATTTACATTTTTATTTGAACTTTGAGAAATAATGAAAAATTTTAATTGCATTTATATGCCAATACTTACGTATTGCGAGAGTCTCGATTGCATAAGGTTGAAGAAATAAGTTAAAGTGCATAATGTGGTAACAAGATTAGAAAAAATCAAAAAGGAAAAATAGTCACTCTAAACAGACTAACCCTGTATACCAATCAAAATCTTTTAACTTACCAAAATTATTCCATACCCTAATTTTGAATTTTAGAAGACTTTATTGAATTATTACAATTAGTTCACTCTCGGCACACACAAGTTCTTTGATTTAATTGCTCATGTATAACTCTCTAATTCTTCTACTTTGCCCCTCTCCTGCTCTTTCATCTGTGAAGCCTACTCTGCATATTATAATGAAGCTCTCGTCAAGCTTCATCTATGAACTTAAAATGGATTCAGCTTGTCCTCTAATGACACATACTTTTCCAGAAACCTAGCTCTAACATCATCTTTAACAATCCGGTCAATCCATGTGATCTGTACCTTTGACAGGAGTATTCAATTGATCACGTCTTTCATGCATACTCTAATTAAGCACTAAAGTGTTATCTAATACGCTAAGAATATCCACTTGGTATTCTTCTCTCCTTCGTTCAAGTAAGACCGGTACTTGTCTCCCCCGGAACCCGAAGACGCCATTCGTGTTTAGTTCCACGAGGAGATTGCTAGTAAATGGACCTCCTTATATATAGGAAACACAGGTATCTGATGACAGATGTCACACCAGTGCAGTCACACAGAAAAAACGAAAAACACAAAAGAATGCCAATGAAATTAAGCCTGCTGATCAGAGCGTTTAATTATTGTTGACTTGACATGAAGTCAGCTGTCCTTTTAAACCAAGTTGGACGAAAGTTGGAGCTTCTTCATCTGTTTGAAGAAAATCCAATCTGTAACTAAAGTCAGAAGTCTTATGAAAATCATCTGCAGAAGCACCGGCATGGCTGAAGCAGTTGCCTGTCAATGGACGCCCAGATTTCTGTCATCAAAGGTTTCACGTGCAAATGCTTGAGAGGAATCTCCTAGATTATTGGGTGTAGCCATCGGCGAGTCTCCACTTGAATAATATCATCTCGTTTGACAGTTAATATATGAATCAGAAGCATATATCTAGGCAAGACAGACTCGGGTGTACCTAAAGAAAGCGAACTGATCAGCAATCAGTTTTACCTGCCGATCTTGGGATGGTCTAAACATACATCATTGCTTGTCACGATCGAAAACCTCTTTCAGAACTAGTGGGGATTAGGTTAATGCATTGACCTGGCAATGTTACATGTGCGGGGAGCTTGAATTTGTATAATCCATACTGAGACTTTTCCAGGAAAAATGTGATCCTTGACCTGAGATTGGCCATTCCGAATTCTGGCCTGATCAATACGTAGTTGGACATGTCATAATCACCAAGCGCAAGAATAGGGAAGAAGTCTCTCTCTCTCTCTCTCTCTGTCCATTCCTGGAAATATCTTATCTTATATTAGCCGTCTACTTGTCCCCTCGAAACAAATTTCAAGTTACGTTTATTTCGCAAAAAATGAATGATTTGGAGAATTTTTCCTTAAAAATAATTGTTGAAATAATTAGTCAATGAAAAATATTATTTTTTATTGATGACAATTTATATTTAAATATTTTCGTGGACAATGAGAATTTTAATCTCCTATTATTTTTGTAAGTGATATAAGCGACTATTTTTAGAAAAATATTTTCGTAATCATTATTTTCTCAATTTGTTATACGGTTTACCGAGCCAAGAAGTGGGGGGGTCATCTTTGGACTCAATTGCATGTCTTCTTCTTCACTAGCAATAGCGTCTGTCGTCTGGATCAATCACACGATCATCTTTTTCCAAAGCCAATTGCACTTTGTTTTTCACACGGCTCGACTTATACGAAAAGCAGAGAGCAAGTCGGATTGGCTATGACCCTCTTTGGACATCAGCAAGTCCTTCCGTTCAAGTCGGAATCATGGAAATCATAGTCAGTGCTTTGGTTATTTGATTTATGTGGGCCTTACATAGGATCCAGATTACCAACTATCGAAAGTGACCCAATTCTATATAAATCGCGAATTTCTTGCGATTATCAGCCAGTTTTCGATGGGAGAATGGCTCCTCTTAATTTTGTAGCACTTTTCGTGGACCCTTAAGAGAGCCAAATGCAAATCGAGCGTGCAGCCAAGTGACCCAGAAGTCGCTCACGGGCAGCAATTTTTTTTTCTCATAATATGGATTTTCTTTAGCGTTTGAACAAAAAAAAAAAAAATCTTTAGCGTAATTCCAAGAAATTCTTCCATTTTTCCTAACTCCCATACAAAATTTTGTAGTACACTAATGGATTTAAACTTGTTCTTCAGAAAAACACATAAACAATATTACACCTCAAATCCTATATGGATGAGGGAGTAACACGGCCCTCCTTTCTCCAAAGAACACAGCCTTAAAGTATACCAAAAATATCTAGCCCCTAATAGTTCTCGTGATAATCCTCTTGCTCTATGGATCACTAACTAAAGCACTTGAAAATATGATAAGAAGAAAGGAATGAGTTATCACGGCCAGTAAGTAATACATTTCTTTTAAGCGGATCAAACAATTACTATGTACATGTAAAATACAAACATAACTCACTTTCACCAAATCTAGAAATTTAACAAACTTTCAAGGCCAAAATGCAATATTTCTTACTTTACCATTATATGTTCAAAGCAAAAATATTTAAGAAAATAATAAGCAAACACAATAGTTCAGTCTATCAGTCAATCTCATAAAAATACACGTCAATGGTCCATTCTATTGACTAATCTCATGCTACAAATCAATGGTCTATCCTATTGATCAATCTCATATGAAACCACAAGTCAATGGTCCATCCATCAACTAATGTTTTTGCTCAATACCAAACCATAGTCACGACACAATGCCTGGTGACGAGGCGACCAAGATTCTCCCTTAGTTAAGCTTCCGCCTATTATTTGCCAGTGGATTGACTCACAAGGATATCCTAGATTAATATACCTATACCCATGAGTCCCTCATTGGGCTCATAGCAATATTGAGCACCCAACCTCATCCACCAATGCCATAAATCAAATCCATAAATAATCTCACATTTCAAAATACATTTCACAAATCAATCATCAATAGTTTTCGCAACTCAATTCATTCGCCATAAATACTTTTCATAAAGTATTCTTAAAATCATTTTAAGACTCGTCTAATAAACAAGTTTTATGAACCAAATCAAATCAAACGCACGTCATAGAACATTTCATAAATTGATATATATTTATATATATGTGTGTGTATAATTTTCTCAACTTTGTTTATCAAATAGAATATATATTTTCACTAAATGATTATCACACCATTCACAAATACCAAAACATAATAAATGTCTAATCCAAATTTTATACAACACATGCTTATTCATAACTCATTAAATATCAAATCTTTGATATGAGTTTACAATTCTTAGAAGATATAGTGTTACTCACTTGAAAAAAAGCCGAAAACCAATAGTTACTTGAGCTCATGAACTCGAATTCCTAATAAATAACCAAAAAATGATATCAAAAGATCGAGTGAAACGATATTCTAATTAACGACTTAACCACACTATGCATATTCGTCGATAAAACACGCGCACACGCCAACAAAAAGCTCGTCCATGGCAGAAACATAATGCTATTCATTATACATAGCTCGTATGCTGAACTTCTTTGCACCATAACTTCATTCACATACGTCCGTTTCAAGCAAGCATATAGTCCATAGAAGCCATTTCTATTTACTACAACAACCCCAATTCAGTTGCCCTAAAATCTCACCAAAAAAGGCTGGAATTCAGTCTCGAAAATTACTATTTAGAATCGACTAGCATGCACAATAAATTTCAAAACTTTGTTTTAGGCAAACTATAAGCTTAAATTGAGATCTATAAAATTTTACAACTCCACAATATCCTAAACTATCATTCTATATATATTTGCCACCCGAAAACTCCCCAATCAACCACAGGAACTCCCCAATCAACCACAGGAAGTCAAAATCTACCTAAAGCCAAATTTCCAACCCCAGTTTTGACAATCTCTTTGAACATATGATTAGGGATTTCAATCACTTACTAACGCTGCAAAACAGAGTTGAGTTAGCTTGGTGAGTCGTACGGATTGTGAGTGCACTAAAACTTTCCCATTTCCTCCCTTTTTCTTTCTCCTTTCTTTTCTTTCTAGTTGAACCTCTTGCTTTCCCCATTTCTCCCGTGCTCTCAAGGGGTGAGCACGGTTCTTGGGTAGAACTATGAATAAAAAAACCGGACCGATGGGAACCAGTCCATTCTAGGGTCTAAGGAAAGAGGTTCTAATTCCCAGTTCCAGTTTTCTAGGAACCGTTGGTTCTCGGTTCAATTTCCGGTTCCTATGGGAGCCATACTGAAACCGGGGAGGAACCTAAAAAGTAAAAACTCATACTTTCTTCTCAGACCTATGAGTTCACCGTTGTCCTTCTCTATCTCGCTTCGATTGGTTACCACTTTTCTTCTCCAAGCTCCAGCTCCATCTTTAAAGCGATGCTACTCTCTTGCATCTCCAAGCTTCAGCGTCTCTCTCTCGCTAATCAATGCACCTTTGATAGTGAAACCAAAGGTTAGCTTCTCTCTCTTTGATTGTACGAACGGATTGCTTATTGTCCGCGAATTCTGACAAATTTTGATTTTCTTTTCGTCTTCCGATGTTTATCGTTCTAGAAGAAGAGTTGGGTCCTTGTTTTTCTTTTGTTTGTCTTTTGATGTCGTTGACTAAGCGTGCGCATGACAAAATTTCTAGAACAGAAATCGATTTCTCAATTTCTATTTCAGAAATTGAGAAGTTAAAAAATTTAGCTTCTGATTTCTTCTTCAAATCTATTTATGGAATAGAAATCTGTTCCAAAAATAGAAAAATCAAATTGCATTACCAAATGGAAATCTGTTCCAAATCTGTTCCGGGGAACAGAAAAATAGAGAAATAGAAATTTTATCATGCGCGCCCTAAGAAGACAAGTTGGGTTTTACCTTTGTGTTCGGGTTTTTTTTTTTTTTTTTGCTCTTCTTTTGTTCTCGTTCTCATCGTTCGCCATATGCAAATTGTCTTTTTTCTTGAGAGTCGTTGTTGTTCTACTTCCTTTCTTTTTCCCTAAATTTAACTGTCCATGTTGGGAAATGTTGCGCGCTAGAGGAAAATCAATGTGAATCGCAAAAAAAATCCAATGGGAATTTGATCGAGTACATGGGCTATTGCTATTTGTGCTCTCATCAGTTAAAACATTTTGTAATTCAAGCCACCATTTTGAATTGATCTTCATGTTCAACGAATCAGCTGCTCTTTACATGTTCAAAGGCATTTTAAGGTTTAGGGAAATCTTAGACTCTGTTGTGCAGCTGCAGTGCCAATTGGCTATTTTAAAAGCATATAATTGGCGAGTTTTATGTGATTACACTTGGAATTTGGTCAAATTGATTGAATTTCCTCGTATTCGTTCGATACAAATTCGATTATGTTGTTTTTACTTTGGGATAAAATATGTTGAGTGTCTATTAGTAATTGAATATCAGCTATTAAGCTTTCCTTTTGTTGAGTAGTGGACTGAAGCTGTCGGTTTTTACCGAAGTAGCTTTATGGAAAAGTAAAGGCCTTATATTGTTTGCTTATTCCCCTTTCATTGTATTGCAATGTGTATATTGTTCTTTAAGTTTGCAAAGAAGGAAGAAAACAAATATGCTAAAATATTGTTTTCATTTGATATCTCCTCAAAGTGTTCCCTCACTTGATTTGTGGGAAATAGCCTGCAAGAGACGTAAGAAACTTGCTATATTGTTGTATGGGATTTTATAGTTTGACCCATATTTTAATGCTTATAAGAATGGCTTTTGTTGTTCTCTTTTCAGCCACTTTATAGGAAATGATAACATATTTATAATTGGTTATGCTATGCTGTCTGGATGTTACAAATCTGGTTTTGTAGAACATATTCATATTGTTTTAGTTTATTTTACATGTTCATTTTTTATGGATTGTTGTTATTGACAAATGACAAACTTTCATTTTTGTCGTTACATAGACTTTCATTTTACTTAACTAAAAGTGAAAAAAAAAAAATTATTAAACCTTGGAATCAACTCTAAAACCTGTGACAGAGTAGGTTTCGAGTTCTAAATTCTGATAAGTAGATTTCTAGGTTCCAAAAAATAAAGAATCTTTATTGGCGGAGAGATTCAGATTTTAAGTGAAACCTATTAAAAATCTGGAACCGTTCACTTCCAGTACTCTCTCTCTCTCTTATAAAGCTAGTCTCCCTCTTTTTCCTCTTTATTTTGATTGTTCAATTCTTTTTTTTTTCCTTTCCTTTTTTTCTCTTTTTTTTCTTGCTACCTTGGACTTTTAAACCCATATTTTACAAACAATCTTGCATCAACTTTGGCGTACACATACATTCAAAAAATTTTAATACTTTTACTTACTTTATTCTTCTAAAATATTTTAAGCATTTTAGATTAAATTAGAAATCAAGTGTAGACGCCTCGGAATTCATAAGAGGCAAAAAGTTTGAGAGGAACCTAACTCTGACATCATCTTCAATAATACGGTAGATTCATGTGATCGGTACCTTCGAAAGAAGTACTCAAATAATCAAATCTTTCGTGTATATTCTATAGTTACCGCTGAAGTGTTATCTGATGCGCCAAATGTGGACTGAAACTCGGACATTGCGCTCTGGTGGAATTATTCATTGCAAAAGAGACATGATATGATCACAAAAGAAGCGACAGAAGGGACTACACATGACACCTTCCCCTGCTTTTATTCCTTTTTATCTTTCTGTTTGGGTCAACCGGTGTTGCTCATGAAAGGGCAGCCTGTGGCTGAAGATTCTTCACCAGAACCCTGCAAGGTTGCTCCTCTCATCAGACCTCCGAGAAGCTCGCCGCGGTCGCAAAAGAACTCCACCTTCACAATCTTCTCATTCTCATCGAGCTGCGTTTAGAACAACAGGTGACATAATCAGTCTCTGCTGGAGCAGATCACGCTCGAAAAAAATAAAGTCACGAAAAGTTCTATAGCCCCGAAACGAGGTTTATTGTATGTAAAATCACTCTGATCTTCATGCTGGATACAATACGGATGCTGCACTTGTATTAGTATTCTCAGAGCTCGTGGATCTGCATCGGTAACAGAGAATTCTTGCATGTGAAAATGAAAATTCACCTCGAATATCCCGATCCCAAAAAATTGGACCATTTCGCCCGTCGGGGCATGGCCCTTGAAGGGGCCTTCCATGTAACCCCAGTGCCTGAACTTGTAAGCGATCACGGGTGGTCCTGTATAAACCTGAAGAATTTCCACTGCAAAACCGCGAGGGAATGTCGTTGTGAAGGCCACAAGGGCTGAGTTGAAGTTCTCGCCCTCCGGATTGTAGAACCGCAGGTTGTCCGGCAGCGCGGTCTGCAGGAAGAAGTTGTAGCCCCCTCCAATCTTGCCCACATCTGCCAAGCTCTGGGCTTTCCTCCCTGAAAGGCGACTAATTGTAAATCCTCAACTGAAGCTGTGAATATCTACGCTCGAATGCATAAGAATTCGGTGGACTTTGATGATTCCATGGAACTAGAATTTGAATGTTTTGGGTACCATTTAGGCTCAAAGTGAGCTTTTTGGGGTCAGCTGTTTTGAAGTCGTCTGGGTCTGCCTTGTGGAACATCTCCATTTCCCAAGACTTCACGAGGTTCTGCACTTTTTCCTCTAGGGAACCGGGTGGCCATATCTTCAAGCAGAACCGAAACAAAAGAATTACAAAGCTTTCAAATTGAGCCGAATCCAATTTAGTTGCACATCATATCATATTGGTTCTTATGCTAATGAGCTGTATATATAGGATCGAGCACCGCGGCACGCGCATGCAAGTGCGAGTGCAAACCTGAGTTCGGCCTTCCTCAAACAGCTTGTTGACGATGTCGTAATTCGGGGGGCCGCCAAATCTCCACTTGGTGTTCTTCTCTCCATCACCGCTCATGAAAGACCGGTACTTGTCTCCCCCGGAACCCGAAGATGCCATCGTGTTCAGCTTCACAACGAGATTGCCAGTAAACGGGCCTCCTTATATATAGAAAACGCGAGTACCCGATGGCTGAGGACACCCAGGTGCAGTCACGCAGGAAAAAGGAAGAAAACAAGCGAGAGCAACAATCAAATTCGGCCTGCCCAACAGAGCGGACAACTATTGTCTACTTGAGATGACGTCAATTTTTTTTTTTTAACCAAGTTGAATGAATAAGAACTCGTTCATCTGTTTGAATAGAACCAGTCTTATATCTAAAGTAATAAGTTTTGCGGGAACCATCATTAGAATCACATGGATGCCGGGTTCCGTTAATTAAGGTTTTCATAAGAGTAATCTCTCTTAGTTTACTGTTTGTAGCCATCGGAGAGTCCCCACTTGGATAATATTCATTTCCTTTAATTGTTGATATATGAATGAGAAGCATATATTAAGGCAAGACAGTCGGCAAATCACTTTCACCAACCAACTTTCGACTGGTCTAAACATGCATCGTTGCTTGTCAAATTAGAAAACCTCTTTCAATACTAATGAGGATTAAGGTTTGATGGGTTGACATGGCGATGTAAAAAAATCATGTGCATGGAGCTTGAGTTTGGACAATCCGTGCTATGATTCTCCCAGGAAAATGTCATCCTTAAACTGAGATGGAACATTTCGATTCCTTGCCTGATCGATAAATAGTTGGACGGGTCACGAAGACCAAGTCCATCTCTCTCTCTCTCTCTCCCTTCCTCCTGTTCTTGGATATGTCTGATACTACTATTCTACTAGCCGCCCTAAAGATGTTCGATGCCAACTTCGATTTGTCTTCCAGCTGTTATTGGTAATCGTGCCAAGTAGTCTGGACTCATTTGCATAGAGGCGACGTGCCCTGTCTTCTTCTTCAATAGCACTAGGGTAGGGTCTGCATCGATCGCATAAATATCTTCTCCAAAGCCAATCGCACTTTGTTTATCCTAGGGTTCAGTTTATATTAAAAGGGCAAAGCGAGGTTGTCTGGCTATTATCCTCTTCGACTGTTCTGGGGTCTCAAGTAGATTTCACAAGATAAACAATGAAAAGTGACCAAATTCATGTGGACCACAAGTTCTCGCAATTCTCACCCTCTCCTCGATTAAAAAAATGGCTCAATCTCTTAATTTTGAGCACTCTTGGTGCGGCCTCCAAAGATAGCCAGTGCAGACCGCTTGTGCAGCAAGTTACCTAGGAGTCGCCCGCGGGCAACAACACCTCTCGATGCAAATCGCTTGCATAGCAAGTGAAATCAGAGTCGTGCTCACAGGCAAAAACACTTCTAGGTAGGTTAGGCTCTCCACCCAATGGATCCCTATTGAGTTTGAATCGTCAGGGATAGCTACTTGCACTTAAATTAGGATGGATTAAAGGTGACTAGTGTGCACAATTATTATAAAATAATATATATATACATATATATGACATTAGTTCTCCAAATTTGGTCTCTAGTAACTTAATACTTCCTGATCCATTTCATCCACCAGTATTTTATTTGTGCACTTGAGATTCTACAAATCTCGTCGTATTTCATCGTTTGGTAATAATATTGTAAATGGACTACTTTCCTGAAGAGGAAAAACTTCATTATCAGACTAAGACCAAAACTGTGCAGGCCCAGCTGCATGATTTCGATTCTCCTACCGTCTTGCCTTTTGGACCAGGCCACTTCTCAGGCCCAAAATCATGAGCCCAATACTTTCAGACCGAGCCTAATTTCTTGGCGAGCTTCCGAGTAGGAGTGGCGAGTGGGCCAGCACGGCCCGGGCATGGCTGGCCTAGCAAAAATAGCATGCCGCGCAAGGCCAGGCTCGTTTACCAAGAAAGCCATGCTTGGGCACGGCCCGCATGACTTGCTACGATGCCAGGCTCCGCCATGCCTGGCCCAGGCCCACGAGCTTTTTCTTTACAAAACGGCAACTCTCCCGTAGCTACTTTTTGTGTTGTGGCCCTTCGTGCACCCAGATTAAACGCTAAAAGAGGCCCAAAACAACGGGGAAAGGGCAGTGGCCCATGGGCTGATCCATCAAGCCCAAGAACCTGACTCGGCATCACATGGGACGGGCCGCTAGCCAGCATGTTCTTAAGGATAAATGGGTCGCCTTGCCCGGCCCATTAGCCACCCCCACTTCAGCCCATGATGAACATCACCACACACCCGAGTCAGCGATTCAGTGACTTTTTCGTAATTACCGCATTAAATGTTGTCATACACCAAAATTTACAACATTGCAATTAAAAAAAAAAAAAAAAAAAATTGCGAACAATAAGATGGAATTTGCTCCCTTCCTTTTTCTTTTTAAACCGGAATTGAGTTCAATTTGAAAATCTTTTCCAGGCTCATTACAACTTAATTCCTGCCCATTTTGGGGGCAATTTCCTTCTAGTTAGTAGTTACGTCTTCCTTTCATTTTTATTATTATTATTATTATTCTTTCTCGGACATTTTAAGCACTTGCATTTACCCAAAAAGAAGAAGCCAAAAGCCAAACCGGAAAAATTGAAAGAGAGGAAAAAAGTAAGGCACGGGAATGGGGGGAAAGAGGAAACCATCAGCAACCAAATTGTATCCCCAGCAACAGCAATAGTTGTACGGTCCGCATCATGGTTCGACCTTTCCAATGGAAAGACCGCATCACTTGGTTCCTCCTTCCTCCATCTAAAATCTCAAAATCCAACCCCTAACAATCTGTGTTTTTCTAACTTTTACAGTTCTAAATCGAACGCTAAATCGTAAAGGGTAAATAAGGAAGAGCAAAAAAGATGGTTTCTTTTGGGGGGCGTCTGGGGGGATTCGGACTCGGAGGGAAGGGGAGAGAGGCTCAGATAGAAAAATGGGTGTTGAGAAATTTATCAGCACGGATTAAAATCAGAGTGGTGCATGACTTTCTCAAGTTGATCATCACTGCCTCTCCCCGTTTCACCACCTTAATGCCCCCGAACCAAAGAAAAAAACATGAGACCAGAAGGAAAAACATAAACCCTAGGTCGACAAAGCAACGCTCGATCGATCAAAGGAGAGAGAGAGAGAGAGTGCGGTGCTCCGTTGAAGAGAAGAGAGGAAGACGTGCGTTGAAGAGAATGCTTTGAGCCTTTATATATAGGTATGAAAGGACCTCCAGAAACCCTAGCAAGCGCCCGTCCAGATTACAAATATACCCCGCTCTCCTCCTGAGTCTTGACTAATGGACCGGGCCCACGGAAACGGCCCAATTCAAACCGGACGAGCGCTCGCCTGAACCGGACTAGAAATAGACCGCATCCATCTTTCTCCAAACTGGGCAGAATGTAAGAAGATGTGAATCATTGGTGGGTCGAGTTAGTTTGGGACTGACTCTCGTTTGATTTGGAGCCTCTTTCTTCTTCACAATAGAGGTTCGGCTCGTACCAACCAAGTTAGGAATAACTCCAATTCTCTCCAACTCGCAATCACCGCTTCATCGCTCATGCTTGAGTTATGAAATCAGAATATTTTAACCGCAGAGATGAAGCTGGTAAAGTAATGTGCTGTGAATCCACCCCCGCCTTTTAATTCACCATAGGACGAAAGATGTAAATAGCAGCGGTAACGAAATTGGACTGCATGAAGTCAGGACTGTTCTTCCACATGACATGGTAAGAGGACGACAGTCAGCTCCCATTCTCTGTTTAGTTAAGCAAACAGAAAATGTTTTCACTTAGTTTGATTTCATACTGAGTTTAACCAAACAATACGGATTCCGCAAACAGAAAATGTTTTCACTTAGTTTGATTTCATACTGAGTTTAACCAAACAATACGGATTCCCCCCACGACCTAACGTTTTCTCTCGCCAACCTGCCACCATCGGACTCACCGCACTGGGTGGTCTGCCGGTGGGGATGGGGGCGGCTTTTGGTCGGTCAGCGGCAGCACACTTGGCAATAAAGAGAGAGGAGTGCGAAAACTGATATTTCAAGGCTAGACCGGGCTTTCACAGCCTGGGGCTATTTTCAGCAGCCCCGATATTAGGAACCAGCAATCCGCTCTTTCAGGACTGAATCACCATTGGTAGTCGGTGCACTTTAATACAGTCGTCTCAGCAATGCAAGCCGAACACTCCCTTCTGCATTAAGCACAAAACGAACGGTCCTGTTTCATCATTATAACCAAAAATGAGGCATCTATTTAATTATGTACATAGTCTTTACAATGATCTCACTTCCTTCAGTCAACTTCATTAATCAACATTCAAAATCAGCGCCTGGTGAAAGGGGAATCCTGCGAGAGAACTCCAGCAATGGGATGCAATTTGTTTCCCTGAGATTTTGCACCACAACGGCAGTGTCTTCCAGTCTCCTATATACAGTTTTCCACCGTCGAAGGAACAGGCGAACATCTGGTTTCATGACTTCGCAAACAAGAAAGTCACGCATTAATCCTAGAGTTACCCAGTCACTTCAGCAGTTTTAATCGTGTGAATATGCACACCGCCTCTTATGCTCGAGTGCAACTGCATATGTTATCTGCCTCTACTCTGAGATAATACGGGTTTGGACTGGCCATGCTGTTTCTTGCCCTTGGGTAATCCACTATCACTAGTGCTCCCTTCATTTAGATTCTCGTGGACTTCAGAGAACTCTCCAGACCAGGAATTGAGGGGGATCAAATAACTATCATCCTTAGAGTTCGAGCTCTTCCTCAGCTCTTCGAAACGTTTCACATTTTCTGATATTTGATGCAAGGTTTTATTTATCCTTGCAAAACCCCTTTCAACTGGTTCTACTACATGAGAAACCGTGTACTTCATGTCATCAACAATCTGAAAGCACAAAAAGAGTCACCACCAGTTTTGTTGGACAAATAAAAGACAGTTAACTTGTAATATGGAAAATGGGTCTCTCTTACTATTTCACCGCTTCCAACAACCACATCACGAACACTCTGGGGAAAATTCATGCGTTTTTCTCTCTCGTCATGCCGTGCAATGTGTATTCTAGTTGTCCTTTCACAGTCTCGAACCTCCTCGGGATCAGGAGGTGATCCAAGAGATGCATAGTCAGTCATCACAGCCACATTACGGACACACCTCTCTCCACGCTTGTATGGGACAGCTGGGAAGACATAGAGATGCACTACAGCAGCGACGCCCATCTGCTCAAAAGTTTTGACTTGAAGGTTAATAAATAACTAAAAAAACCGATATGCATGATTTCCTTGTAGTAACCCATTTACTCAGGAGGTTGGATTGAGGGTTAATAGCAAAAAGAAGAAGCCCAGCTATGCATGACTTTCTTATCATACCCACCTCTATGCAGATGATGTAGTCTTGTATGCGTGTCTTCAGCTCCTGAGCCAAAGACCCTCTCAGAACTCCAATTGAGAAAAGAAATGCAACGGCGACGCCTTGCCACCACGTCAGGAAAACAATTGACTTGAAAACCAGGAACTTTGCCAATGGTTTGATTGGTGCAAGTTTGTCTTTAATTACAGTATAAAACTGTACCAAGCAATACAGGGCCCATGTCTGACTAAAATTTAGAACCACTGCCAAGTAAGGATAGCTGGAAGAAAGAGAAATCCAGTCAATGCACTACAACTCATCATGAAAAATATCAAGGATAATCACTTAAATGTCATCCAATGATGGCACAATGTACCTAAAAAACATAGCAGTCACCCATGCCAGAAGAAAAATATTTCCAGTTAAATTGCGTTTATTCAAGGATATGTAAGATCAAAGCAGATTGAATGTGAATAAACATGTACTTACCCATAATTCCATTCAAACTTCCCTTCTCCATATACCCCACATGCCTCAAGAAGCATAGCTAGCAAAGCGCAGATCAACTTTACTATCATCTGCAGAGTGCAAAGTTTCTCCATATTAAAAAATCCATTACAAGTAAACAGCCCAAGTTATTTGCAATACAAACATGAATACGAACATATTGCACAATGCCAATTTTCACAGCATGGTAGAAGTCAGGACCAAGATACCACTCCCTCATAAAGCAGTTAAGTGGGAAAGGATGCTCTACAACTCCATATGAATAAGCTTCTTCCAGAAGAGGTGTGCCAGCATCAATTACACTCCGACTTTCCATATATTTGACAGTACTTTCTTCACCACCTAATTGGAAAAACATAACTAGTCAAAATACAAAACAAAAAAAATGGATACTAAATTGCTGACCCCACATTAATGAACAGCAGAACACACTAGGAGGAGGACAACCCCAGGGAATACAAGGAGTGACTTGTGCTTGTATGGATAAAGTGCTTCTTAACAGAGCTAACAAATTAGCATTGTTACCGACATTGGGAAAGAAAATATGTCAAAGTTCTATATTCTCACCTAAGCAAGCAATAAGATATCTCTCAAAGCAATATAGGGCAAATGCTTCATAACAGTCCCGAATCACTTCGCAGTTGAACGCAGAATTTGAATCCACCAGTGATAAAAACTACACAAGAAGCAGCATGAAGCTCAAGCTAATACCACAGCCACAGGTAGAAACCAATTCGACAAGTAGCCTCAGAAGGTTATCCCAAGAGAAATCAATTAACATGAGTAAGCAAGATGTAGGAAAGATTACATCGTGTTACAACCCCAAAAGAACAAGAAACAACAATATTGCAACAAATGCGAGAAGAAAAGGTAAGTAATTTAATGATACCGATTCCACTGCATAGACAGGAACCATCAGAATGAGTCCGATAAGGAATTTCTGCTCCTGAGATGAAACAACAGAGTCGCTGCTTCAACATCCAAAGAACAACCAAAACAATAGACTATCACCCTAAACAAACTAGAAGAGCAAAAAAGGGGGGAAAAAAGGAAGGGTCGTGGGAGGTCTGCATTTTGTGTATCATATATGAAAGAGAACACTATTAAAGAGCACTGTACTGACAAAAAAGCATGATAAATAAATCCAGAATCCAAAGTGAAAAGACGGTAGGATGTACCTCTGGCTGGTTATAAGCAGCAAGGTGCTCGAAGATGAGATATGTGGACAGCACGAGAGCCACGAGAACGAATATGCTCGCGCTGAAGGATGTCCAGCTAAGTTCAAAGGACGTTTCGACTCCAAGATTCGATAACCATCCACTACCCAAACGGCTCGAGGATTCGGCTAAAGGGAGGAGAAGCACTAAGCAATAGAAAAGCTCCCTCCGCCCCATCGAGCCGCAACAGACGAAACACAATGCACCACCCAGATTGGCAAAATCAAACTATATAGGTCTACACCATCAGAGCAGCAAAACTAAGAAACCCCTAAATTGCTTCTAAGCGAAGCGATTCCTCCGATAGCTCGGCCCTCATTCGTGCATTGAGGAATCACTCGCTCTTTGACACTCAACTTGCAAAACCAATTCCTACACTTTTCCACCAGCGGAAACACGAACTGAGAATCAAAGCTTCCAAACGAGAAAAGAGAATCGAACACCACACATCCCCTGCAAGAGAAAGAAAAAAAAAAAAAAACGTCTCAAGTCACGATCAAGCGTCGCCGGAGCTGCAGGGCCGCGTCCGGCGAGACCGCGAACCGCGATCCGAACGCAACAAGATCGCGCCAAACCAACAACGTAACAAAAGAAACCGAAGCGGAAATCGAAACCCTAGGAGTCGCGAATCAAACGCGCGATCACATTCGAAGCATCGGAAAACCTCCGATCGATCAAGGAATTCCGAAACTCTTCCTAACCGATTCGACGCAGGACGGGAAGGCGGAGATTCAGATTCGAGATCGGAACCTGATTTTAGCAGTGGCGAGAGAATCGATCGGAAGCTCCAATTCCCAGTGGAAGATCACGCACGGAAGACAGCATATGAAAAAATACAAATAAAAGAAAAAATATTAGAGGGGAGGAAAATATAAAAAGAAAAAAGGAGGGGTGGAAAGTAAACTGGTTTTGCTTCGGCGGAGGGGAAAGGAAACGCAGTCGTGGGGGAGTCTTTTGTTTTTTATTTCCCTAATATTAATCGTATTCGCAGTACGCAATATAAAATAAGACAAAAATAAGATCGCAGGAATTGAAAGATGCGTAGCTTGTGTACAGTGACAGCGCCACGTAAGAGATTGGGATTACAGGCGGGGCGATCGCCGTCCATTTTACGGAAACCAATGAGAAATCACATGGACGGTTGATGACGACCGCCCGTGCAGAATATTTCCTTTTGGCCGTAATAATAATAATAATAAATATAGTTATTTGACCGACTCTTCAGGAAAAAAAAAAAAACACAGACAGACACACACATATATATATAACTTTTGAGACACGAAAGCATGTTTGATGATTAAGTGGACTCCACGTCGGACGTGTTGGATCACGTCAGCCCTAGCCTGGCAGAAGCTGGGTCGGAATTGACGTGTTATGTGTACGTAGCTTGTATTCGGAACATTTCTTTGAAATCGGACAAGTTTGGGGGTGGGACCGTCCATCCATCTATTGGATTAAACTCGATTTTGATGGGGTCTCTGAAAGGACTTTGGGTCCAGATTCGGTAGGTGGACTTCTCCCTAATGAGTTAGGCACTTAACCTATTAGGTTTGTGTAAATCGCAAGAGTGTACTCTTAGCACGTAGCGAAATTTTGAAATATATATATTTTTTGTCTCAAAATTGTACACGCTTTTAAGGAAAAGAAATTTCTATGATTGGTTAGTAAATTGGCGTTCTCCAATCTTTATAATGTAAATGACGTTATAACTTCAGATAGATCATCAAGAAATTCACTTGCTTTGTTAATAGAAATCGGAATAAATTAAGTTTTATTAATGTGACGCTTATGCTTCACCCTTTTTTCTTACAAAAAAATTACCAATGAGTTATCTTTTTTTTTTTTTTTACACTTGAAAGTATTCTTAACCTAAATTGTTCGAAAGCTTTTCTCAAACTTCTCATTTAACGGAAATCTTATCATACGAGACATTAATAAATGTGGAAAGAAAGATTATTGCATTAAAATTAAAAGTTATAGAGCTAAACTAAAATAAAATAAAAATCATTCTAATCAAACCATACACTTTTCGTGATTGATCAAAACTGATATCCTATCGAATGGATCAAATTTTTGATGCGGGTTGACTGCAAATATTAATCGAAATAAGCACTTGTTTTCTTGGTCCATCGAAACAATTAAAATTCAATAGGCGATGTCTAAGCCTGAAAAAAGGATTAACGTTCGAACTTCCAAAGCGACAAAAACTTCAACGCCTGACGTCACGAGACGCATCGGTCAACATTAGCTTCTACTGAAAAGATTCAAGCGGCGAGAAGCTTCCCTTTTTGCGCTTCCCGTTCCCACCAAGTAATTGGCTTCCCGAAAAACTTCAGCTCCGCTTGTTCCGACGCTTCCTCTCCGGCTTCCGCCGGAGGACACAACGTGCCGCTGCCGGCGTCCGTCATAGCCTCGACAGGGATGGCGTTGGTGTCTTCACGGCCCAACGAAGGGCGGCGGTGCTCCGCGAAGGCCTTCTTCCAGACCTTGCGAGCATCCGTTCGGTAGGCCACCCACTCGTCGTGCTTCTGCTGCAAACGGCTCAGCACGAGCGGCAGCGCCCGCGCCGGGTCCTTGCCCACGATCTCCACCACGTCGGCCCTTCGGTCGTCGTACATCTTCCTGATGCACCTCATCTCTCCGGGCGTAAGGTCACAGCCCTCGATGCGCCGGGCCGCCATATGGCTCCCGATGCTGGACATCGCCGACCGAGCGAGGCCGATCATCGCGTCCACGTTGCACATGTCGTCCTCGCAGTCGAACAGCACGAGCTCGTGCGCGTTCTTGACCGGCGCTGTGAAGGTCCCCGTCGGCTCTGCTCCTTTCATTCCAGGCTTCTCGCCAGTGTTCAGCACTGCGAGTTCGTTCCCCAACTCGCTAAACGCCTCGTGACCGGTGGATCCACCGGCGCCGTCGTTCGAAGCGGAACCTGCCGACTGAAGTTCCACGAATTCCGCGATCAAGTCTTGATGGTCTGCAAAGAGATCTCGCAGCTTCCCGAAAACCCACTCCTCGCCCTTCTCCTCGCACAGGCTGCAGGTTTCGCAGAACTCTGCAAACACGTCTTGGCGGCGCGGGAATCGGATCTTCACGTTGTTGCTGAAATCCACGAGCCGAAGGAGTCGACGCTCCCTAGCCATGAGGGGGGCGCGCTTTGTCCAAGGAATCCGCACAGGACTTCTCATTTCATTGCTTCTCAAGGGTTTCTCAGAAGGTGAACGTAATGATCGAAATTTAAGGAACGGTGAAGCCAGGCGAGATAGGGCAGGCGTATAGATGTAATGAACTGAGGAGGAAACCGAGTTCTAGTAAAACCCCGATTCAGACCTGGTTTTGTGTTTAATTTAACTGCTAAGACTTTCCTATAATAACTCCCTGTCCAGCTTGGAAGGTAGAAAAATCTACTTCAAATCTCCGCTTATGGATTTTCCTCCAAAAGTCAAATAAAAAAGAAGATTCTTTCTTTATTTCAAGAATTTGGTTAAAATAATCTATAGCTTTGCGTGTTGTTCTCTGCGTATTATTAGAGGTTTCGCTTATTGAAAAATTAGATGAAAGTTAAAATGCGAAATGCGTAAGAATAATGGAACTTGTTATCTCAAAATTCTCAACAAAAAAACAAAAGAATTATAAAGCCGACTATGCGATTTTCATATGCTTCTTAAGAGACTTACCAATTTTTAGTTACTAGCGGTCCCTTATTATGTGATCTCTAATTAGAGATAGTTTTATTTTGACTGCTGGCGAAATAGATAATAAGTTCCACTATTCTTATGCATTCCGCATTTGAACTTTTATCTAAGTTTTCAATAAGCAAAACCTTTTAAATTATGCAGGCGTAGAGATGTAATGAACCGAGTAGGAAACCTAGATCTAGTAAAACTCCGATTCAGACCTGGTTTTGTGTTTAATTTATCTGCTAAAACCTCCCTGTCCAGCTTGGAAGGGAGAGAATCTACTTCAAATCTCCGCTAAAGCAATTTCCTCCAAAATTGAAATAAAAGAAAACATTTTTTATATTTATTTCAATAATTAGGTTTAAATAATTTATAGATTTCTGCATAATTTAAAAGGTTTTGCTCATTCAAAAATTAAATAAAAGTTAATATGTGAAATGCGTAATAATAATCTTCGTAAGGAGCTTGTTATCTTGAAATTCTCAAAAAAAAAAAAAAAAGAGAGAGAGAGAGAGAGAGAGAATTGTAAAAATTGTCTATGCTATTTGGTATGCCTCCTAAGAGACTTACCAAGGTGTAATTGTTAGCAGTCTCTCGTTACATGGTCTCTGATTGTAGGCTAGGTGAGAGGACAGGAACAATTATTGTGTGCATCTCCAAAGTTTGCCGTCCTCTGTTGGATTTGCAGTATATGAAAATCATAGGTGGGTTTGGTTGTGAAACAAACAAAACCAACAATTGCAAATCTAGGTTCATCAAAGATTGGGATAATTACCAAAATGATTTTTTCCATCAAGGATTGATATCAAAGGAGCAAGCTTTCCTCTGATGAAATCAAGAGGCTGCTCCATATAGATAGCGGATGAGAACCGATCATAAAACAGCAGAATTGGTAATTGTCAAGAGGAGGATCTGATCTTCGCACCATGGTGGCACTGGAACGAGCAATTCTCTGAGCTTCTTTCGGGTCTTTCGAAAACCTACATTTTGGAGCAAATTCTCATAAGAAAAGGACGGCCATATTGTAGCATGGCTGAATATTGAATAAGATGATACAAGATAACAATTTGTCAACTTCCACACAAGCTCTTCCCTGACCATAAAATCCCCACTCAAGCTGCCAACGGCCGCAAGAAAGGTATAGCTAGAGGTGACAAAATGGGTCTTAGACCCATATATGATCCATTTAAATCATAATTGGGTCATATATGGGTCACTTGTTTTTTGAAGAGATTAGTTAAATGGGTTTAATAATTAAAGACTTAAGATAGGTGGGTCTTAAGTGGGTTGGATTTAGAACCCATTTTCAACCAAAATCACACAATCTCCATCTTCCCTCTTTAACTTTACAAAAATATTTTTTTATAAAAATCGAAATATAATTATTTTTTTATTTTAATTTTCTTTTCTTTTCTTTTTTTCTTTTTTTTTTCTTTTTTTTTTTTTCTTTCTTCCTCCTTCTTTTGGTGGCCGTCCGGCGATGGCCCGCGACCGGCCGAGCTAGCCTCAAGCTCGCCGGATTTGGCAAGGTGGAGGCCTCGCCAATGTCCAACGAGACTCAAGCTCGCCGGCGTTGGGCAAGGCTCGAGATCGCCGGATCTGGCGAGACGAGGCCTCGCCAATGTCTAACGAGCCTCGTACTTGAGCCAGCCGTATCTGGCGAGGCGAAGGCCTCGCCGACGTTCGGCGAGGCTCGAGCCTCGCCGATCTAGCGAGCCTTGAGTTCGCCGGCGTTGGTGAGCCAGGCGAGCTTGAGGCTCACTTGTGGCCGGCCGCCGGCTATTGTTGTTGTTGCCGGCGGCCGGCCAAAGAAGAAGAAGAAAAAAAAAAAAAAAAGAGAAAAGAGAAAAGAAAATTAAATATCATATTCTTTAAAAAAATATATAAATAATTAAAATTTAAAAATTTTTTTTAAAATAATTTGTATTGTATAAAATCATTATGTTTCGTTAAATGGGTCGAGTACGGGTCGGGTCGGGTATGGATAAAAAATTTTGCACTACAATAAATGAGTTGATTTGGGTCGGACCATTTATGACCCGACCCAAAATCGACCTGACTTACCCGTTTAACAACGAGTCTAGTAGCCAACTGCTTAGACCTAACTGCTAAGCTGCTTTAAGTTCATGGACAGTTGACGTACTACTGCACATTGACCTAGGTACATCAATGAACTCCTCCCTCAATATCTCCTACCATATGACAATCGGGAGTTGCACACTTTGCCTTCTAGAGTTGGGTGCTACAGAACAATCAAGTACGAAACGAACTCCTGCATTGCTAGCATTTTGGAGCCGCAACAGACCATGATTCCTTGTAAGTTGTCCCGCCGACGATGAAAATGACAACCTCTCGTGGTCAGCAAGCGAAAATCAGGAGTAGAAAAAATGCGGCACGGCACATCGTGTAGGTTCTCAAAGTCGAACAAAACCTTCTAGACAAATTTATCTTACACAAGTGGGATGAATTCTAAGAAGTGATGAAAGAGAATAAGGACCAGCAAATGTCCACAACAGTCCGAGCAGAGGCCTTCGCTCCAAGCACACATGAAGTCAGTTATTTCAAGGAACGACAGAAACCCTCGGATGAAACAAATAGATAATCTGCATCTTTCAGTCGGCCCTTTGTGATGCTCCCCATGGTTTGGAACAAAAGAGGCTGGTCCTGCAACAGGAAGTCGCTCTCAGTTTCGACCGCATATCTATCTCACGAGAATTCCACTTTACTTAACAGACCTTCAATCCATGTGACATGTTGTGAGCAATATTTTGAATATCTCGATTCCCATACAGCACTAAACATCCACATCCCAATAGGTGCCCGTTAAAAGAGCATCATGGGGAAGAGAAAATAAAGAAAAATATTGCAATCATTCTTTCAAAGGAGGCGGATCATACTATCAGCATCAGTTGCCCTTTTTGGGTCTAAGTATTGTCTGGAGTGTGCTACCAAGAGTAGTCTCTCCCTTACTCCGGGCTTGTGCTTGGTCGATCGAGCAGCTAGCTCGTTTGAAAAGTTGCATCAGCTGAACAGGGCTCTCCTTTTCACAGGGCAGTGGATACAACATCACCAAGTGCAGACGGGTTATATCAGACACATTTTTCATTGTTCAGAAGATTTATTACAGCCTAAATGAAACATTTACATGTGTTATTAGAACCAAATCCCAACATTATAAATTGAGTCAGCAGAAACAAATATTGCGCTTCACTAGTCAGAGAATGACAAACACATATTAGTAGTATTATGAAGTACTAGAAGAAGATAGTGACGTTTCACACATACATACAAGGAATATTAACGTAAAAGCAGAAGCTCATAGAGGTCAAAACCAGGAGAATTCCAACCTCATCAACATGTGAATGAGTTGAGCTTTCTGAACCAGCAGGTATTTAAGTAAAGCTGTTTTCTAAAAGCATGTTAAGATGCTGCAGCACCCATTTAACAGGTAGGCATGACCCGAGGCATTGCCTATCAAGCCATGTTCATTGCCGACATTCAAATTCATGCCAGTAGAACTGACAGCCTCTGAAACAAGCGCAACTCTTGTCCATGAAAAATTCCAATCGTCTTAACCTCTATGACAAAGGTCCAGACATGCAGTTAAGCTAATTTCCCTCAATTGTAAGTGTTAGTAAACGAGCATCTGTCATTTATATCAAATATAAAGAGTCGTGTAGGGACATATATTTAGAACTTTCTTCCAAGCGACCAAACACGCACGGAGTGACACACATCAAGCTCATTACGCATGGCAGATGGAACGGCCAAGTCGTATAGATTAAATGCTGACAGGACCTCAAAATTGGACGACTTGTAAAGAAAGCGACAGCGTGACGTAAGAGACTGGGTTCACAAGCGGGGCGAGCACTGTTGATTTATACAGAAAACAATTTAAATCAGCCACGTCTATGCCTAAAAGGTGACAAAATTTCAGCGGACAACAACATCATTATTAGAATATACAAATATTAAATAACGCCTCCGTCTAATGATTTAAGTTTTTGGAGATGTGGTCTCATAAAAACTCCCAATCATGAGTCGTGTCAGCCTACATTGGCTTGTACTAAAAAGATTCAAGCAGACATTCACGTCGATATCTTCTGGCGCTTCCACTTTGGCTTCCGCCGGAGGACACGACGCGCTGCTAGTGCCAGCGTCCCCCGGCGCCTCAATGTCGACGGTGCTGGTGTCTCCACGGCCCAACGAAGGCTGGTGGTGCTCTGCAAAGGCCTTCTTCCAGACCTCACGATAATCCGACCGGCGGGCCATCCACTCGTCGTGCTTCTGCTGCAACCGGCTCAATACAAATGGCAGCGTGCGCGCTGGGTCCTCCCTCAAGAGCTCCACCATCTCGGCCCCTCGTTTGCCATACATCGTCTTGATGCACCTCAGCTCTCCAGGCATCAAGCGACAGCCGTCGCGGCGCCGGGCCGCCAGATGTCTCCCGATGCTGGACATCGCCGATCGAGCGAGCTCGATCGTCACGTCCAGGTTGCACATGTCGTCCTCGCATTCGAACAGGACGCGCTGGTGAGCGTTCTTGACCGGCTCTCGGAACGAACCCTTCGGCTTTTCAGGTTTCTCGCCCGTGTTCAGAACCGCGAGTTCGTTCCCCAAGCCGCCAAATGCCTCGTGACCGGCGGAGCCACGGGCGCCGCCAATAGGAGTGGAACCTTCCGACCGAAGTTCCACGAATGCCGCGATCAAATCTTGATGATCCACAAAGAGATCGCGCAGCTTCCCGAAAACCCACTCCTCGCCCTTCTCCTCGCACAGACTGCAGGTTTCGCAGAACGCTGCGAACACATCTTGGCGGCGCGGGAACCGGAGCTTCACTTTGTTGCCGAAATCCACGAGCCGACGGAGCCGACGCTCTCTGGCCATGACCGGCGCCTTGAGGGCAGTGCGCTTTCTTCGAGGGATCTGCACGGGACTGCTCATTCTTTTTTGCTTCTCAGGGGTTTCTCAGAAGGGAGCGGGATGATGGATGATATCAGTCAAGTCAGGGCCGGCATATATGCAATGAACTGAGGACGAAACCTTGGTTCTTGCGGTCTTCTGGCGGGAACTGGAACTGGAAGAGGGTATGATATATGGGGCAGCTCCCGAGTTCGAACTCCGCTTTCCTCTTCAATCTAACTGCTAAGACTTTCCTATAACTCAACGACTCTCTGTCCAGCTTGGAAGTGAGAGAAAATCTACTTCAGATCTCCGCTTATGAGTTTTCCTCCGAAGTCCGAATAAAAGAAGATTCTTTCTTTATATCGAGGATTAGGTTAAAATAATCTATAGCTTTGCATGTTGTTATCTGCGTATTGTTAAAGGTTTCGCTCATTGAAAAATTAGATAAAAGTTCAAATGCCAAATCCGTAAGAATAATGGAACTTGTTATCTCAAAATTCTCAACAAAAAAACAAGAGAGTTATAAAGCCGACTGTGCTATCTTCGTATGCCTCTTAAGAGACTTATCAACGTTTAGTCAGTGTATGTGGGATTAAGCAAATAAGGTTTGACCAAGAAAAGCATTATTCCTCGAGGCTTTCCTCCCTATCCCAAAAGAATAATAGGAACCTGGACAGTTAAAAAAAATAAAAATTTTCTTAGAGATATCATCACACGACTGCTATTAAACTAAAAAGGAAAAAAATAAAGGAAGTCTCCAAGTAGAAAACGAACTCCATGTGTTAATAAAATGTTGGTTGCTCCCAAAACGATCACGTTAATAATTTCCAACAAAAATTAACCGGTGGATTTTATTTGCAAAATGTAAAATATATTTAATGTTAAATTGACATAGTTCTTGTATTTTTTTTTTTGGCTTGAAGAGGTTATATTATATAGGGTAATTCTCCAGTTCAAAAACCCAGTCTGCTGATACTTTCCTATTACAACTCTGTCTAGCTTGGAATGAGGAAAAATCTACTTCAAATCTCCGCTTAAGAACCTTCCTCCAAAATTCAAATAACCTTCCTCCAAAATTCAAATAAATGAAGATTTTTATTTATTTATTTAAAAAACTAGGTTAAGATAATTTATAGATTTCTACATAACTTAAAAGTTTTCATTTATTACCTTATCAAAAAAAAAAGTTTTCATTTATTGACAAATTAAAGAAAAGTTAAAACGTGAAATGCACAAGAATAAACTTCATTGGGAGCTTGTTATCGCAAAATTCTCAATAAAATAAAAGGAACTTAATATTTTATAAGTCCTAAAACTTGTCACGAAATTGTAATTGAATATTAAAATTTATATAAAACTCGTCAAATTAATTCAATCAAGTCTTTCAATTGACTTCAACAAAAAAAAAATCATATTGATTGTACATTTTAAAAGTTTTAGGATTCGATTGCACTTTCATGATAAGTTTAAAACTTGATTACCTTTTTTGAAAATTTTAAAATTTGATTGCACTTTCGTAATAAGGTTAATACTTCCAATACAGTAATCACAAAACAATCTGTGCTATTTTCGTGTGGCTCTCAAGAGACTTACCAACATTTACCTTCAGCGAAATTTCTCATCACATGGTTTCTGAGAGTGACATTCGTTTTAACTACTGACAAAATAGATTCGGTTTCGACAGCAATCCAAGTAGCCTCAGTGAGCGGGCGCGAGCAGTTATTGCGTGCATGGCGAAATTGGTGTGCAACGCTACAGTCCGCCATCTTCCGTCGAAATTTGCAGCATAAGAAAACTGAAGCAGCATACATTCGGTGGGCAACATGCAGAGTCCATTGCATAGAAAATCGTAAGCGATAAGTGCTTCAGGTTGTGAGACAAACAAGATGAACTATTGACAGAAAGAGGAACGTCATTGTGTTTCCGACCACATGATACGGGTCTTTCACCGCAAAAACCATTATACAAAACCAGAAGACCAATTTGTAAACCCAGGTACATCAAAATTACAGACAATGCCCTGTAAAATCAATCTCGGATTCCTCTTAACTATATCAGTTTAAGATAATCACAGCTTTGCTACTAGTCCATACAGCTTCATGTTAAGCGAGGCGTCCGCAATTCTAATGTCAAATATCAAGGAGGAAAAGTCTGATCTTGCGAGTCACCATCATTTTCTCCAAGAATACAAAATTTGTATCCTCATTGTGGTTTTACCAAAAAGCCATAGGGCCATGCGAATATGATCTCTTTTCTATATCCCGAAGCAAAATCTATATGACTGGAGCAGGAAAGTATCCGAGTTAATCGTGAAGAGCTGGGTAGATGTTCTACTGCATGGCTTGACCCCGAAGGAGCAAGCTTTCTTCTAATGATATTAACAAGCTGCTCCAGATAGTAAACTCTGTGGATGAGATTGTAACATAAACAGCATAACTGGTAATTGCCGCAAAGAGGATCTGATCTTCACACCATGTTGGTGCTGGAACGAGCAATTCTCTGAGCTTCTTCCAGGTCTTTCAAAAACCTACATGGCAGAGCAGATTCCTTTAATGATGAGGCTACCCGCGAGAAAAGGGTAGCGATATTGTAGCATGGCTAAATAAGATGATTTATGATGAAAATTGTCAAGCTCCACATAAGCCCTTCCCCAATTGTAAAATCCCAGGCTATGAAAGAAAGCCATAGAAAACATCCCTAGGGATGGACTTGACAAAAAGATAATGTGAAAATCCCCCCTCAAGATGCCAAAAGCCACAAGAAAGATTAGGCCAGCATCAAGCAAAAGCTAACTGCTAAGCTGCTTTAAGTTCATGGACAGCTGACATACTAAAGTGTAGCGACCTCTGCATCGATAAACTCCTTCCTAGATATGCCCTACCATATGACTATCGGGTGTTGCACATTACCTTCTTGAGTTGAGTATTACAGAACCACCAAGAATAAAACGAACTCCCACATTGCTAGCATTTTGAAGGGCAACAGACCGTGATTCCTCGTAAGTTGTCCCGCCAACAATGAAAATAACTACCTCTTGTGGCCTGCAAACAAAAATCCGGACTCAAAGCTGCATGGCACATCATGTAGGATCTCAAAGTCAAATGCAACCTTCTCAACAGATTTATCTTACACATTCACAGGGGTTTAACTCTTTCTGAATCACCCCCCTCCTTTTTCCAAAAAACAAAAACTTCACACGCACATGCAGAGGTTTAATTCCTCTGTAAACACCGATTCAAACCACATTCTAGCTTCACCAGTTCTGAAACTCGTCCATAATGCTTCACAAGAGACTGAATTCATGACCGAGGACCACTAGGTGACAGTATAAAACATATCCTACAATCTATGCCAAAGGCAAGGATGCATTATGTAATTTATATATTCATGTTTTAGTAACTCCCATCAAATTGAGCATCTAATTTCACATCCAGAAAGCACATTTATGCTCAAACTTTTTATAGTAAAACCATCATAACTCTTACTTCATGAAGACAAGTGGGATAAATTCTAAAAAGTGATCAAACTTGAGATAAGAACCAGAAAATGTCCACAACAATCCAAGCAGAAGCCTTCACCCAAAAGACACATAAATTGAGTGATTTCAAGGAATGACAAACTTTGAGATCAAAACAGAGGTGCAATGCGCATCATTACAGAGAGAAGCACGAACACACCTGCCCTGCTGGAAATGGTTTCCAACAAATGGATAATCCACATCTCGCAGTCGGCCCTTTATGATGCTCTCCATGGTTTGGAACAAAAGAGGTTGATGTTGCGTATATACATTCTCCACCCCCTGAAACAGAGAGACGCTATCAGTTTTGACAGCATATCTGTGTCACAAGAACCCCACTTCACTGAACAGACCTTCAATCCACGTGCCATGTTGCGAGCAATATTTAGAAAATCTCGATTCCCAAAAAGATCTCCTGTCCGTTTATCCACACCAGCTTGCTTCAGTAAGAATTGAACTAGCTGGAATTCATGATATAGGCACAGTTATTTCCTGATTTAATCACTAGGAATATTCACATGTATAAGACTACAAAATGCCATATGCACTACAATATGAACGTCTGAATATAGAAATCCGAAACTAATGTTTTTGACAGAAAGAGTGAGCAAAAAAGCCAATCATATTGAATGTGCAGGTTTATGTGTTCCCTCAGCCAATATATTGCACAAGAAAAGAATCCTTGATCACCATGTCTTCCTTTTCCATTTTTCTTTTTACTTGATAAGTGGTCATCACATGACACAGCACATTGGTATCTAATAACAGCGCAACTGCACTAAACATCCGCATCAAAATAGATGGCCATCAAAAGGGCATCAGTTTCCTTCTGTGTCTTCACACCATGAGGAATAGATAATGAGGGGAAATAGTAAAATCATTCTTCGAAAGGAGGATAGTACTATTAGTATCAGTTTCCCTTTTGGGTCTAAACATTATTCAGAGTATGCTAACAAGAATAGTCTCTCTCTCTCTCTCTTACCCCAGGCTTGTACTTGGCAGATCGAGCAGCCAGCTTGTTAAAAAGTTGCATCAACTGGACAGGGCTCTCCTTTTCATAACGAAGTGCATACAACATCACTAAGCGCAGTCGATCGATATTGGACACACTTTCATTGTTCAGAAGATTCGTCACTGCCTAAATGGAACATTTAAAAGTGATTATCAGAACCAAATCCCAACATTCTGAATTGACTAAGCAGAAACGAAAATTATACTTTCCCGTTGGAAAATTACAATTAAATATAAAACGATAGAAACATTTCCAAAGAGTATTAAAAAATATGCAGAAGCATATAGAGGTCAGTCAAAATCAGAAGAATTTCACCCCATGAAAATTTCAACGAGTTGAGCTTTCTGAACCAGCAAGTTGTTGAGTGAAGCTGTTTTCAAAAAGCAGGTTAAGATGCTGCAGCCATGGAGGAGCTGATACTTGAAGTGTTCAACAACCACCGTGTGGAAGCTGCAGCACCCCTTTAATCAGTGGGATTTGCCTATCAAGCCATTTACATTTCCAAGGTTTATATTCATGCCAGCAAAACTTCTGAACAAACGCAACTCTTGTCCATGACCAATCCCATCTTGTTAACTTCAATGAAAAAGCTCCAGACATGAAGCTAAGCTAATTTCGCTAAATTGTAAGCATTGATAAATGAGCATGTTATTTATATAAACTACAAAGAATCATGTGGCAACATATTTAGAACTATCTTTCCCAGTTTTGATCTTAATTATATGATTGCAGACCCTGAGTCCTCAAAGCAACCAAACACCCACAGAGTAACACATCAAATTATGCACAGCAGATGACCTCTCCATGTTGCATATAATAAATGCTAACGGTACCTCAAAAGCTGCCACCTGGCCACCATTACAAGCCAATTCCTGCTCTGCCTCTGAAACTACCATCAGCTTTCGCTCTTCAACTATCTTGCTCATCTCTGTGACCAACGTCACATGCTTTGAAACATTCCCATGCATTTTCCTATACTCAGGGTAGTTATCAACAAATTTGGCCATGTCCTCTGCAGAACATCAGACCATTGGGTAAATACTATATGTATTATGCTTCCACAGAGTGGTGGTACTAAGAGATCATTATAATACAAAGTCAAATCGTACAAAGCTTTCATGCTGTTCTATACAAACCTATTGTCTGGATGCTTTGGTTACTTTTGGCAAGTTGCTGAAATTCGTCAACCATTCGTTTGATGTTCATTCCAATGTCACCAAAATTCTCATACATGTTAGCTTTGAAAAAAGCATCTTGTTCAGATGAAAGTACAACCTCCTGTGATGTGAACACAACAGAAAAACAATTATAAAATCAGACACATACATAATTCGTTATGGAAATCAAGATAGAGAAAGGCAGAAAGAAAACAACCTGCTGATCTGTAGGCAGCTTCTCTATGCTTCTTAAGTCAACTTTGTTATCTTCAATTCCAAGCAGCTCGTGAACCATTGCCTAAAACAATTTCATGAAACCAATGAGTTGCTCTCCATACTCCAAAGTAGACGATCAGGCATTTTTAAGCAAGAATAAGGTATTTGTTTAGTAATACTGATAGTCATTGTATACCTGATAAGTCCATTGATTCAGCAATGGAGTCACAGGATCGTCCCTCCTATCAATTATCAGCAGCAATGGAGCAACTTCTGTTCGTCTGAAATCAAAAAGCCCACTTTCCTGTTGATACATCAACTTCTGCCAACATTTACCATTAAAGCAAAAACAAAGAAAATCAGGTTCTCCCTTCTCTATATTCAACCTCAGTAACCCGCCAAGCAAAAAAAAGAAAAATAAATATATAAATATGTAACCACTGAGGAAGGAAAAAGTCAAAAGTACACACAATTTTGAAGGGCGATTTACTAGTTGCTTCATCAAACAAATCTTTTTAATCATAACAAACCATCTATGTCAACAGGCAAGTGGTTTGAGTGTTGCAAGATGGACGTATTGAAAAAATCAAGTAAACCATACAATTACTGCATGCAAATTAGGAAGATGCAATTTGACTGTTAGACAAAAAGGGAAAAAATTTACTATGAATAAGCCTGGGCATGGAAACATATAAGATGCACACAAAAGCGAAGGCAAACTTCTACATTTAGTAGAGTTTCCAAATTTACTCCCAGAAGAAAAAGCCCAATCTACTGAATAAAGGAGATATATCAACTCAGCAGAAGCTAAGTACAATGACAGGGAAAAAAGGGTCTTGGGAAGACATCCAGAGGACTGGAGGGGAAAAAAAGGTAAAACTCTATGCATCCCAAGGTCCATCCATATCTTACAAAAACACATTGTTTCCTAATTCCAAATCATTACAGTAGTCTACTCTATTTGAGTAGAACTCTACAGCCCAAACTAAGAAAAACATCAAAATATGTCCTAGAACCATACTATTTTCCCGAGAATCTCTTGCATTCAAATCCAACTTACCGATGCTTCTTGTGCTATCCTTTTTGCAATGTCAGATGTCCTTTGGTAGCGGATCACAGGTCTCCGTTTCATGGCCAAGAATACTGCAGTGACACCATCAATGACTCGGTCACAGAATTGCTGCAATCTTGGGGGGTCGACAACTGCTGGGAGCATATACATGTGATTTGTCGGAATATTCAATGTGAAATGGAAAGGGTCTATAGCAACAAAATCTGCATAAAACTCCTGCAATATCAAATCGGCGGTTGGATCTAACAACAGAAAAGATGATGGCACTCCAAGCTAATACTACAAAGCCATGATCAACTGAACTTTGAGCTAATATTAACAACAAATTAATAAAAAAAAGTGAGTGAACATGGGTCTTCATTTGCATATTTTGTGATGGAAGTGAATTGTAAAACTAGTCAAGAGCGATTTGCAATACACATCTGAAAAAGAAAATGGCTAAGTACCTGAACTTGTTGAACAATCTCTAGCTCATCCGAATCGGCCAAAACATGTATCTGCGTGTCCTTCAGTATGTTCGAGAAAACTACAAAAGTTCGGCATCAATGATCATCACTCATTCATCCCCATCCACAATCATCTCAAGCTAACATCCAATTTCACCTTCCACGCAGAGATTAGAGAAACTCACAGAGGTGATACTCTCCGAACCTAGGGCTCGCGAGCTGCCGCCGCAGATGCTGAACGTTCTCCGACGTCGGGCGGAGAAAGCACACCGCCTTGAGATGCGACATCGATTCCCTAGACTTGGAGACGGAGTCCACCATCTCCACCAGGAACACCTCCTTCTTGAGAAGCTCGGACTGCGAATACACCACGCTGACGACGCTGACCTGCGAATCACAGCAACCACCGCAAACACACACACACCAAAAAAAAAAAAAAACACGCAGATTCTTAATCAGCACCGCATCCCTCGCCCGATGGCTCGATCGAGCAATTACGCAAGCAGCAGCGAGCAAACGGCAAACGATCTGGAGAGACAATACGCGCGGGGGAGCGATCGAGAGTTGAAGGAGGAGGCTTACGGTTTGAGCATCGAGGACGAGGACCTTCATCCCGGATATGTCCTGCAGCATCCGGTTGACGTAATCCCGCACGGCCGAGACCAGCACCATTTTTGGCCGATCGCCGTCGTCTTCGCCGGAGCTCCTCCTCTTCCTTCGAAATCTTCCGGTTGTCAGGCCAGATTCTCAGATCTGAGTAGAGGACGGGATCGAACGTCGAAGCACCGAAGCAAAATCAGGTGACCACACCGTTGAGGACCGACGTACGAACGCGCAAGATTTCGTGCGTTTTGGTTTTTAACTGCTCTTTTCTTCTTCTTTTTTCTCCCCTTTTTTTTCATTTTCCCCCGAAGACGAGTTTTCGGGTCGGTCATAGCGACGGCCCGTTTCGGTCCGGGCCTGCCTAGGCCCGACGGACGAATGAGCGCAAAGCTCGAAATTGTGGATATCTTGCCCGCGTCACCTTCAGCCCGCCCCGCTGTCGCCCACGGCAACTTCTATACGAGGAATTCACAATTTGTTTCGAGCCATTGTATTTACTTAAAAGGGATAATAATACGAATCATCTCTAAACTTTAATTGATATGCAATATAGTTCCTAAACTTTTAATTTATTCAATACGATCCCTAAACTTTATCCAAATGTACAATATGATCCAGGAACTTTTGATTTGTTAAATGCGATCCATGAACTTTTGATATATGTTCAATTCGGTCCATGAATTATATAAAAAATACTCAATATTGTCATTTTATTAATTTATTTTTGGAAATAATATTAAACATTTTGATAAAGTACAAAGACTAAATTGATTATATACCATAAATTCAAAACCACGTTGAACAAATTAAAAATTCATGAAGTATATTACACATTGATGTAGAGTTTAGAGACTACATTAAATAAAGTGAGAGTTCACGGATCATATTATACATCGAGCCAAAGTTTATAGACCATTCATGTCATTTTCCATTACCTAAATAATTTTCTCATGATTGTAATTTGCTTCTTTATCAAAAATGGTAATTAAACCTTCTTGTATCACGATGGATCAGACATTCCTCAATAAATCCATATCGCGTCGTTAGGGGTTGCCACCCCTTACACTCGACACATATTAAGAAAGGGCGATGGCGACGCGGCGACGAGTAATTTATGTGCTTGCTTCTTCTTAACCGTGGAGGAGGGGTGAGCAGGATCTTGGTGGGCGGTACCCACCTTGAAACTGGAAATTGCCCACTAAGAACTAGTTAGGTGGAACCTCACAGCTCCAAGTGATGCTATCAATTTGAACTCCAAAGGGTAAAAGTTCTACGGCCCCATCATTTGGGCTTGAAGCCCATAAAATTGGGCCCACGACCTTAGCATTGAAGCCCAAGTGTAATTTTCAACCGAGTTCCCTATCAAAACGGTCCAGCACTAGTCGTGATTTCTCCTTCTTCTTGTCCGTATCTTCTTTCCCTTTTTTTTTTTAATCATCAGCAACTAGACATTTACCCGCGCCTTTCACGGGAAAGCGCTATCGCAAAATTTCGACGGAATCATAATGATTCGACGAAAATCGCATGATTAGATGGGTAAGAAAAGTTGGGGTAATTAAGCAAAGGAAAGCATCTCCCGAGTCCACCCACGATCTCGCGATTGTGTATTAAAGAAAAGCAGAACGAACACGATAAACTCGAAATGAAGGTAGGGTTCTTATCGGCCTAATTACCGAAAATACACGTCATAAATTTATCTATAGACATTAATTCGATTGTAAATTTTTTGATTTATCTAATTTAATCATAAAATTTTTGATGATTTACCGATGTAACTATTCCAACCGATTTTGACTTGATAACGATAACTTATATGATTTTCACAATTTTTTTATATTTCCTGATTTTTTTTTTTTTTCCCTTTTTTCCTCAATCGACCATTGGCCACTGGTAAGAGTCGCCTTTCGGTGAGGGACCCCTCGATGACCTCTAGTGAGGGCTATGGCTAGCGATTCTTGCCAACCATCATTAAGGTTTCAACGACCTCGCCATTCAAAATTCAACGAAGGAGAAAAAGGAAAGGAACATAAAAGGAAAAAAGAAGAAATTCGGTTTTGTAAAATAAATTGTAAAAATTGTCCATGTTAGTGTCATACATGCCATGTAAGATGACCGATGTCCAGGTTAACTACCTTTTGCACAAAATTGGTTGAAATGACCACATCAGGAAGTCGTCAAAAGATTTATGATGACTAAATTATCTACTGTTGTACAATAGATTTATAACTTTTTTTTTTTTTATAATTTTTCCGCTTCTTACCGAAAAAATAAATAGCTTCACTTTCCACATGTTAATTAGTTAGTTTTGCAGGCAATCATAGATAACTTAATTTAAAACAGAGCGCACTTTGGTAACTACACAGGAAATGCCTGATGGGTAAGGATTTTCAAACCTTTGGAGTTAGCTTTTAGTTGCATTCGTAAAAATCTGACCAACATAAATAAATGTTTAGCGTCGGTAATTTATGGTGACTGATTTTCATCTTCTTGTCAGCCGAAAGAAAATGTCATCTTCTGTTAAAATCATAATAACGATATCTTGTAGTTATTACTGTAATATGTATCATAAATTGGTCCTCCCTATTGATTTAAAAATCATTTGCTAAATCTCATGGTAAATCTTCTCGTTGTTCATGAATATTTTCCGCATGTTGCGGTAATGCGTTGTGGGCCTTGTGGGGGCCTAAATGCAGGTGCTTGATTATGGATTACCGCTAATTGCCTAATGATAATTATAAGCAAGAAATTAAAGATTTTTATTGACGTAGATTCTTTAATTTTTTTTGGTTATTTCGTAGAATTTGACGTGTCGCCTCCCATCAAATTATGATTCTCATGCCCACCACTACCCACTACGATCTACTCGTAGATGGTATAGTCCATGAGGTCAGCTCCACCAGCGCACCGGAAGCCATGAAGTCTCTGTACACGAGATAGTAGATATTAGCGGTGCGAACCGATCGAAAATTCACTCGATATATGATACGAAGTCACGATCTTGTAACAGACGGTTCAATGCACTTATCACCAGAGTGTCATTTAGCCATATTATAATGCACATGCTAGAGCAAATCGAGGTTGGTGCAGCAGACAAAAGAGTCGGGACTCGAGTATAAATAATTCCGCGGCGATTCGCTATTTAATTCTTAACCAAAGTGGAAGATATCATGGAAGCCCACTACCGCTCAACCTCCCGCCTGAGAGGGATATGTTTATTGTTTTACCCTTTTTTTACTCACCTTACAAATCGGAACTCCTTATTAAAAAAAATAAGATGTTAGTTAATACAGTTTTCATCTTGTCGGTTCACAGTAATGTTGCTAGCCTAGATCACCTAGAGGGGATGAGTAGGTATAAAATAAAATATTGACAAATTAATGCATAATAGAGCAAGTCAAAATCCAAGTCTACACGAGATCCACTTCCTGGAGCAAAGTTTAAAATCTATTATACAGTAGAATAGACTCTAAGAGCAGCCTGCGAGTGTGTAATAGACTTTTGCAATAAACAATAAGAGAATAAGAGTAAGAGAAATTGCACATTTATAGTAATTCGGCTTAGATAAAGCCTATGTCCACTATTCCACGTAGGTGAATTCCATTATATGATCAATAGGAGATTAGTACTTTCAGTGCAAACACTCAGTGATAAATTACACTCTCTCACTAATTCACTTTTTGGTATTTCTCTCACAATCACAAACGTTTGAGTACGTGAAAGATAAGTATATGCTCAAACTTTGGAATTATAGATTTTAAGCCTCGTCTCTTACTTGCTCCTTAGTCCTTTAATCTCCTTATATACTACTCAACTTCCAAACTAGCCGTTGGATAGCTTCCAAAGGATCGTCTTCCATTTTGGTTAATGGACAGGACTATAAGAATAAAATCTTCACTTGATTATGATCGTCCATACAATCAAATTCTTTGTCTCCATAAATAGAGCTCCTTCATTAAAAAAGAACTTGTCTTCAATATTGATTTCCCAATTAATTTGATGTAATCAATCTTCCACAAAGATGTGAAATCCAACCCAAATTACTAGTAGTTGTAGAATTTGTGATAATCTTATGTTCTGGATTTGTTTCCCTTTGGATTAGTGCATTAATTTCAATATGTATTATTTAAGTATTAGGATGTTAAGATGAAAAGTTTTCTTCTTCTCCAATTGAGAATGTATTGAAAATATGAGAATGTGTACAAATGGATTCAATCCGGATGCTGCAATAAACTTATCGACCATATACATAAAGTATCATTATTCTTCAAGACAAATATATTTTAGTCGAAAGTTTTATCAACTTCGAAATCTGTTGGGAGTTTTCTCTAACATACATGAGTCATCTCTTTTTGTCTATGCATTTTAATTTCAAAATAAAACATAAATTTAGGGCAAGAAGATATTACCCAACTAGTCATCAATCTATTGTACGGATGCTAATTCGATACTAAACTTTCAAATTTCGATTGGAAAGGTTATATTAAAATTTCACGATATGTTGATGGCTCAATTGATAAAATTTAAAAATTTGGGACTAAATTAACCTTCGTATAATAAGTTTAGGAATTAAAATGGTGATTCATGTAAGCTTGGACTTTGCAAGGATTACACATGATATTCAGAATTATTCTATGACAGAAAAACACATCTTAAATAAAACTCAAGATTTCATTTATTCCGTTGCTTTGATCCCTAGAGAGACATGACAAAGGCAATATTAACTTGTCATCAATCATATTTACTAAGACAAATAAAAAAGGTAAAATCTGTACATAGAAATGGACTTCGATATACCCGGGGGGGATAGCATGTACGGATTAAATATTATCGATAGACAACATTGATATAAATCTTAATTGTACTTAAAATTTTACATCATATATATGTGGACTTGTCTTTCAATAGATATCTAGATCGACATTGCAACGTTTTTGCTAAGTAGAATTTTGAATTATGTATACTAAAAAAATCTTGAGTATCTATCATTCGTATATGTATTAATTTATGATGAGATGGATACCGATGTTAAAAGCAAAAAACCTTTTTTTGTTTTATTTTTTCAATAACTTTCGAGGGTGTCCGATGCTAGTTAAACTGATTTCTCACTAAGTGTAAGAAATTCGCCTACTATGACCACTCGGAGCCACGTAAATTAGTGATTCATGAGATTGGTTCCAGAAAATGTGATGTGGCCAGAAGGCCAAGTCATTCATCTCGCAAAAAATATTCCAAAAATTACCCCTCAGTACAATGTCTTCGTCAAAACTAACACAATTTTTCTATGCAAAATCTTCCAATGTTCCTTCTCTCATTTTCTTTCAACATTTCGGATAAGTGTTTGTGTTTTTAGTTATTTTGAAGCAACGACAAAATATTCTGCTCTCCAGATAATAATACCTCCATTGGTAATGAAAAAAAAAAAGAAATGATATTAACCATTTTTATTGTTTTTCCATCTGATTAAACTTATCAATCTATTATTAATTAATTATGAAGCTGTACATATTGATCAAAGTAGGGGGCAGGTGGTATTAATATTAAATTCTCAGATACTGGCTGGCGGTGGTTAGCAAGTTCTTATCGTGTCGTTTAATTGCACGGGAATACTTTAAATCCCATCATTAAGATCAAATCATTCATCATTAATTGGGCCGCTCGCCACACTGATTAGCCCCCTAATCCGATATTTACTTTAAAAAGAGAGGCCAGTTTCGTTGGGTGGGGGAGAGATTGCCTAACAACACATGGCCTTTGACCAGACCTAGCTTGTCTTGTCTACCTGGATTAGGTTCGAATCGAGGACGACACAGTGGTTTACCAAGTTCCTAAAATCTCCATTTCTATGTTATCTCCTAGCCTACAAGTCCTATTCACAATGACGTGTTAATTACTAATTCATCCACATCACGTTTTTATATGATATATATATATACACACTCAAACAATTATTGCTTTGAGATGACACATCCATTAATCACAACATCGCATATGCAGGGCAATCGAAGTCGATTTAGTTAATACAAAGACCACCTATTCAGAAAACCAAATGGAATAATCATTTTGCTAATTATATCATTGGCCTAACAAAACAATAAATTTGCATGGCGAATTTAACAACACTCCCTCCCTCTGTATAAACCGATGATCCTTACACATGCTAGACATCGTGTGAATGGGACCATAGGAATGGGATCACATGCGGAACATGATAACGAGACAAGTCAATATTTATTTTTAAAGAAAAGACTTAACTTACCGTAAATGGGTCAACAAACGTAATCATAATAAATCACTTTACCTTGAAGCTCAGAACATAAAGCTCATGTTTAGGAAAAGTTACCTCTCGAAGATAACTCTCTTATTATCTAAACAAAACAGCTTTGAAACTAAACTTGCTCTATCATTGTTAGATCCACTTAGATAAATTATTTATTTATTTATTTGACAAAAGCGCATTGAATTTTTCTACACTAAAATGAACTAATTATGATGATTTTTTTTTTTGTCTTAGCAGTTAGTTATACTAATTTAACTAAGTTGGGTTGGCAACTTTTAACACGATAACACAATTCGAACATTACACGAAACTAGTGGAACTAAGTTTAGGTTGGTTCTGTTCAGGTCAATTTCATATTAACTCGTGAAATATGATTGGTAATGTATCACGTTTGCGTCGAACCTGTCATATACGAAATCGATTCATATAACTCATTTAAATTAATAGTTTAGTATTAACACGATATATCAATATTTATTTGAGATACTATTAATTTAAAATATTATTCTTTCCATGTTATTCACAATAAAGCGTTTAAGATGATGATATTTCATTGACTATGAATATGTTTGTTTCTATTTGATTCGATGTCGACAAATTGTTAGATTTTATGAACATGCATTATATGAGAAATTAAGGATAATTCATATGACTCTCACGTTGGCGAGTTGATTTGGTGTTTTAATAGGTCATGTGATTACATCGAGCCATTAACCTATCATCTTAAATCACGCCACAGGAACCGAGTGGTGTCGACTCATTAACTTCTAGATCGTGTTCTTGTCAAATCATGTTGTGCGTATGTCGACATGGTACAAACACGGCCCACACATCACCAAGTACACAGGGAACTATCACGGCATTGCCGATTTTCCCTAACCCAACCAGCAGCTCGCTCAAAGAGCATGAGCCCGCGCATCCCGGTAATCTCCGGTTTTACGCGACGGCACGAGCCGAACGGTCGATCGGGGGACCGCCCCCCCCCCCCCGCCGCCCCAGTGCGAGGAGGAATCGGAACAGATCGTACGGTTTGCACATGGAAGTCCACAAACATGGGGGGGGGTTTCAAAACTCACGAAACCCTACCAACATTCACCATCTGCACCGACCACGATTAATTTACTCGGGGGGGATTACTGGAGAAATCTCTGTTAAGCTCCTCCAAATCCATCTGACTGATCTTGGGAATCCCCCCAACCGGAATGTGCAAGCTCTGTTCCCCATGATTGACACCTCCGCACCGGGAACGATATTTTATTCACGTACAGTCGATGCCGCAATAATTGCCCCCCGTCACGACGTGTCAGCAGCATCCATGCCGATTTTTTAATGAGAACAAAGATGGGATTTTTACCGAAACGCGGACAGGGGAGGACGAGTTAAATAATGGGTTCTGGAAGCGGAGAATGTTAGGAAGCGGAAATGGTAAAGCGCCAGTAGCCGCCTCCGATTTTGGACATTTGAGATTTGACCATTTGGGATTTTTGCCTCCTTTGTTTATAAGAGTTTAGGAGGGTTTGAAGAAGTCGGGACGACGTTGTCATTGCCAAAACCTTAAATTAAAGAGGCGACGAGACAGCTATTCTCTCGCTCGGCGCTTTGCTTGTTATCGTGTGTCAACCTCTCTCTCTCTCTTTCTCTTTCCTCGAATTGCAGGAAGGCAACGGTTTTTGTATGAGCTCTCTTGCATTTGTTCTTCCTTCTTCTTTTTTACTGTTTTCGAAGGGGCTCTCTCTGTCTCTCTTTTGTCCTTTTGGCTGATTCTTGTTCTGTGGGTACGCAGGTGGTGCCTCCACCGAGCCGCCACTGAACCGCCGGAGGATGAGAGGACCTTCCCCAGGCTCCATCGAGCCCAGGCACCGACTCTCTACTTCCTCCAAGTCAGCCTCTCTCTCTCTCTCTCTCTCTCTCTCTCTCTGTGGTGTTTTTGTGTGTGTGTCAGCCGATCCATTTTGCTTTGTGCTGGCTCATGTGGGTATTTCCATCTAGGCTCGTAGAGTTAAAAAAAATTGCTTCTTGCCGATGAACTCGACCCCTCTGTTTTGCTGAGCATTATCGGGTCACTGTCGAGATCACATTGGTGGTTTTGGGAGTTGAATTGGCGTTGGACCCTTTCTTTTGCGTGATGGGCTGTCCTACCGGCGGCGACTTGGTCTCCTCCTTTTCATTTGCTGAGATCAATTTGTTTGGTGAGCTGTTTGGTTGTTGGAGCTTTTGCAATCGATGGAGCAACGATGTAGGTTTGCTTACTGCGCTATGTGGCGGAAGACTTAAGACGACCTTGATCGATTTTCGTTTCGAGATTGGAAACTGTCGGGAATGCCGGAATCGATGTCTTGTCTGTTTGAAATTCTCAATCGGAGTCGGTTTTGGGTTGGAAAAATGTGAATTCTGCAAATCGGTTCAGAACGTGTCCAGCATTGTTATCCTTACACATTCAATATTCAATTTTCTGGACACCATTTGACGTATCCATTTTTGGAGGGTGGAGAAGTTAAATTGTTTGAATAATGCCATAGGAAAAGTATTATGACAGATTAAGGTAGGTACGATGCTTTTAAGTTAATAATGGCTCATCATTGTCTAATTATCAAGCTGCCTTATTGTTGTTGTTCACGTAGCCAATTATTTATATCCTGTGGTGGTTGGGAAGGGGTTGTTGGGTTGAGAAAGGACAGCAATACACATTGGAATTTATTTGTTTGGTTGTTTCAAAATCTGAAGTAGTGTGTACCTTGTCAATCTGTCCGTTTCTTCTTTGCTAAGGGAAGAGAAAAATGTGTACCCTCCAGTTTCGTAGCATCAGTTCCTACATACAGAGAACAGACTAATCTCGTGTGCTCATACACTGCCATGGTGTGCTATTTCCATCGAGCCAGATTATGTTCTGCCTCCTGCTTAAGTTTTCTATCACAGTTAGCACTTTATTCTTGTGCTTATGTTAGGGGTGCCTAGCATCTTGATTTGGAATATTAAATGTTTTTTCTCTTTCATCTCCTGTTTAGTATGTGTAATATGCTACCGAATCAAATATTTCAGACCTCTGCCTTGTTTCTGCTATTGCTTCTCTCGTTAAGTTTCTCTTCGAATGATTTGAAGAATTCAAGAAGTAAGGTTTCGGAAAGGGATTGCATTTTGCTCAGAAGCTGTATATACATAATAGTTGGTACTTGGACAAGTGTACATTTATCAAGTTATGGAGGAAAATGTTTGTGCTAGAAGTAAATGGCACTGATTGGTGTCTTGCAGGCATTCTCACTATAATAGGGAGAGAATGCCTGTGGTATTATGAGGACTTGGTGCGGAAGTTCACCTTCTCGAATGATGTTCACCTTTGTTGAAATTTGTGTTCTGAATGATTGACAACTCTTATGAAGCTTCCAGCTTGTGTTGGTTTATCAACATTGACCCGTGTTTGTTGTTTATTTATTTGTGTTGTCTCACTCATTCCAGGATACATGTTCACTGTTGTCTTCTTGGTGCAGTGACGAGACAATTAAGAGAAGGTTCCAAAGGAGTAAATATTTCAAAGGTGTTGAGAAAGCTTTCTATTTACCCATCCAAGCAAGGAATTTGAACTGCAAGATATCAACCTTGAAAGTTGTTCTGCTTATCATTTTACTGGGAACTTTTCTGACGCTCTATTGTTCTCCGGCAATTTATAATACAGATCATCCCACTAGTTCTTCATCTCGGTAATTCTTGTGCTCCAATCATCCATCAGAGTGAAAGTTTTTTCTTTTTCCTGTTACTTTTTTGGGTGCGAACTGTTACTTTCCTCTCTTTTTTACCTGTGGGTTGGGCTAGGCTAGAGGGATTAGAGATGTACAGTTTTTCCAAGTTTGACTTCATTGTTGTACTATATATAGTTAAATACATGTTATGCACACACTTCGATATGGTGCTGCTTTACTAATCTAGATTTCCTGCAGGCCAAGTTTCATTGGTAGATGGACAAGAGAGACTGCCGGTGCAGATCTCCGCTATGCGTCATTGCTGGACATTAATTGGGATCAGATCTCAACTGCTGTTGAGAAGCTGACTGATAAGAATGAGTATCAAGGTGTTGGTCTGTTGAACTTTAATGAAAACGAAATTGATAAATGGAAGCAACTATTCCCTGATCCCGAGCATGTCATATTACACCTGGAACATGTGGCTTACAATGTAACCTGGGAGTCGCTCTATCCTGAATGGATAGATGAGGAAGAAGAATTTGAGGTCCCTACTTGTCCTTTTTTGCCTCAGCTTCAGGTTCCTGGAAAACCACGTCTTGATCTTATTGCCATCAAGCTTCCATGTAATAAGTCAGGCAGGTGGTCAAGAGACGTGGCTCGTCTCCATTTGCAACTTGCAGCAGCCAGACTTGCTGCTTCTGCTAAGAGTTATCATCCAGTGCGCGTTCTTTTTGTTACTGAATGCTTTCCAATTCCAAATCTCTTCACTTGCAAGGAACTTATCACTCGCAAAGGGAATGTTTGGCTGTATGAGCCTGACCTAAATAAATTGAGAGAAAAGGCTCGTCTTCCTGTTGGGTCATGTGAACTAGCGGTGCCTCTTAAGGCTAAAGGTCAGCTTCTTCTTTATCATGTTATGATCTTTTTATTCTCAAAATTTTTGTGCGAAGTGAACAGCCTTTTCTTCTCCCACATTCCACCTAGCCAGTTCTTAAACCAGATTCTGCATGGCATCAAGCCATTTGGCCAATATAGACATTCATAGCATGATTGCACAGAATCCTGCAAAATGTTAATTGTGAGAAGTAATTTGGGGTAGGAATTTGATATCTGCCAGTGTGACACCTGGGATGATTACTGCCAAAGTGAACTAAGAACTTGATGAATCAGTTTCAGAGAATGCAAATAGCCTAGAATTGCATTCCCTTCTCTTTTGGTTTTCTTTTTCTTTTTCCACCCTGATTGGATTGTTCATTTTGACAGGGCACTTTTACTCAGAAAGGGCACATCGAGAAGCATATGCTACAATCCTGCACTCTGCTCATGTCTACGTTTGCGGTGCCATCACAGCAGCTCAAAGCATTCGCATGGCTGGTTCTACGCGGGACCTTGTGATACTTGTTGATAAAACCATCAGTGACTATCACCGCAAAGGTTTGGAGGAAGCAGGGTGGAAAATCCACACGATCGAGAGAATCCGGAATCCAAAAGCTGAAAGAGACGCTTATAACGAGTGGAACTACAGCAAATTTCGGCTTTGGCAGCTGACCGATTATGACAAGATCATTTTCATTGATGCTGACTTGCTTATCCTCAGGAATATTGATTTCCTGTTTGAAATGCCTGAAATATCTGCAACCGGCAATAATGCTACTCTGTTCAACTCTGGTGTGATGGTGGTCGAGCCATCGAATTGTACATTCCAGCTGCTTATGGATCACATTTACGAAATCGAGTCCTACAATGGTGGGGATCAGGGGTATCTAAATGAAATATTCACTTGGTGGCATCGGATCCCTAAGCACATGAACTTCTTGAAGCACTTTTGGGAAGGCGATGAGGTGGAGAAGAAGGAGATGAAAACACGCCTGTTTGGTGCCGATCCTCCGATCCTTTATGTCCTCCACTATCTCGGTAACAAACCATGGCTATGCTTCCGGGACTACGACTGCAACTGGAATGTAGACATCCTGCAGGAGTTCGCGAGTGATGTCGCCCACCGGACGTGGTGGAAGGTCCACGACGCCATGCCGGAGAACTTGCACAAGTTCTGCTTGCTTCGTTCGAAGCAGAAGGCGGGTTTGGAGTGGGACCGAAGGCAAGCCGAGAAAGGAAACTACACAGACGGTCACTGGAAGATCAAAATAAAAGACGAACGTCTAAAGACGTGCTTCGAGCAGTTTTGTTTCTGGGAAAGCATGTTGTGGCATTGGGGCGAAAAGAATTGGACCGACAATGCGACCGTCACTCCCTCACTGCCTGCGATTAGTACATCATCCCTCCCTTCTTTATGACCCTGACCCCCTTCCGATCTTCGCCTCCATTTTGTGCAAATCATACAGGGACTCGGATCATTAAATAGTTACAGTTCCAATTGTATACTACAGAAACATTGCAGCCTTGCCGGGTCGCATCCTTCCGATGTGTGTAATGAATTCAAATGGCATACTCAATAGTGAAATACATTCCATTTCTTGGAAATTCACCTGGCAGAATCCTTTGAATCAGGTTTGACACTTGGGGCTGACGAGCTCTGTTTCATGATTTTAAAGTGTTGCAATTAGACCGCAAGAGGATCAATTCAAATTAATATGCGACGACTGTTTATAACTTTTTAATGTAACTATCTGTGTCGGCACCTGAAGAATGAGTCCACCACGATGGAGTTCAGCGATGAGTCTTTAGTTGCTAGCAAGAGAATCTTAGAAAACAATAAGAAAAGCGATTTGGCAAAACAGAGGCCACAAAATAGCCACTTTATATAGACCGTCTAATGGGTTGATTAGCAATTATTTTAACGGACTCTTTGGGACTCTTTATGAATTGAGCTGTCAAAATGGGTTATAAACTCACTTTATAAATCTTATAATGCAATTGATTTTCCTCGAACATTCGTAGGTCTATTATGTTCTATTACAATGCATTTTGGCCAAGTGGGTGCCAGTTACGCTTGGTTACAGTATTTTACTGCACTTTAAAATAAGGTGACATAAGCAAAGGACAACGGAGTTTATTGACATGACGATGAGAAACGAGGATATCAGGTAAGTTTCTCAAAATGGGGATGTGTTGCTAGTAATTGAAATAATTACACAAATGACATATAGATTTTGATCCAATATGCAATTTCGTCCATGATTTTTTAATTTATTTAATGCGGTCTATAATTTTCTTTTAAAATATTTAATTTAGTCCCCAAGTTATTTGAAAATGTCCAATGTTGTCTTTCTATTAATTTAAGTTTAAAGACAACTTTAAGCATTTTCACATGATTCAGAAATTAAATTAAACATGTACAAAAAATTTGGGAACTATATTGAACAAATTAAGAAGTTCAAAGACGACATTATAAAATGAGCTAAAATTCAGTTATCATATTAAACAAATTAAAAATTTAAAAACCACATTGTATATTAAGTTATAGTTTAGAGGTATGGTACCGTTCAAGGCGTGCTCAGCGCCCAAAAAACACCAACTTCTTGATACTATAGAAGCAAGTTTAGTACGTCTAGCAGATTTGAGTATGTTAGCAAATGTTTCTATAGTGATAATGTTTCTATAATGATGGCACTGCTTTAAGTTAGAAACGTTCGCAATATGGTAGCTGTACTACTTCCTGTACTACACATGACAATTACCCTTCCTGTACTACATATGACAATTACCTGTGAAAATCAACGATGGTAAATGTCTAGTATATTTTGTAAATTATTGAAGGTGCAGTAAATTCAGTATATTGTTAAATGCATCAGTTGTTAGCGGTGAACATTTTCTACACATCGGCAGTACGTTTGAGGACACAAAGCTATAATTGGTAAATGTTAGCACGGATCGGTTGCCACTTGTTTCCCGACAGTCCTCTTTCTGGTCAACTGAGGTTGACTTTGGTCAATAGATCACAACAAATCCAGTGGCCAAACCCAAACCACCCTCCTTAAAAAGTGCCAAAAACCAGCTGCAAATGTCAGACACGAGTAATGGTAGCAATTTCTCATACTGACACAATAACATAATTCAAACACGTACGAAAGATGGCGTACTCAGAATGAGGTTCATTGTGTTCGTTCAATCATCTTGACCTACAAGAGACTAATTACACATCGCGTTTGTGACAACCCGTGAGATATGAAATTAGTATTATATAATCAATTAACCAGTTAGTGTTGTCATGACCTATATGTGGTCAAATTAAACACGATTAATCAAATAATTCTCAATATACCCTTATATCGATACAAACGTGACCTGCAAACACGTATAGCCGACCTGATCATCAGCACGTAAGGCTGACATCTTGTATCATAGTAGTTCTCGGATCTCCACCATCGGTCTTTAGAAACTACGAATTAGTATGGAGCGAACCACATAAGCCGTACGCTGGAGATGTGCATGTGCTAGAAAATTTACTTTCTGACATTATTAAGCACAAGGGAATGGATCGTGTAAATTATTTGATCAAACTGAAGACCCAGATGGACGGTCGATCATAATAACAAGAAGCTAAAAGCCATTACGCAATCATTTCGTTCTGCCATTTTCAATTTCACCACTGCTCATACAATGCAGTTATGCATGCATAATTTTTCGTGCTCCACAAAATCCATGCTCGCGCGGGAGGAGACGGTGTGCTCTTTGGTATTAACTGGAGATGATGTATCTACCCATAACAGACGCATAATCTTTCTCCTGTAAAATAGGATATTGGTAGTCAAAATTTCAATGTAGACAATTTCACCAACAGCCTTTGAATTTCCATCGTAAACCGGCCAGTCATCAACATAATTTCGAAACTAGTCTTCTGATGTCGTATGCTGTAAAGTTTCCACGCATTTCAGGACAAACCATGGTGAGTTCTAGACCTTGCGAAACATGTTTGAACTACAAAAAAATGCCATAGCTTGAGCAGATCTTTCCCTCAATTCACTCCATTTTTATTCGCTTCAAATGAGTTTGCCTCATCCATTCGAGACACTCATCTGCAGTTCCGGCCGGGTTTGCCAGCTGCCATGCAAGTAGCTTTTGTTGCTGAAAAAGAAATAACAAGTCAGCTTCAATTTCATAGTTCAGTAGATTGGTGCGGAAAAGTATCGCTTACCCATTCTTTAACCAATGGACCTCCACATTTGAGCTGGAGAATGTTCATAATGTCCTTTCCAGTGACTAAAGGCTTCACTTCCCAAATTTTTTCTAGGCCTGCATATCATGCAAATGGAGTGTATATCGGAACAATGCTCAAAACAAATCCCAAGACTTCACTTCCAAAAGATTCCACAGAAACTCTTTAAAGTTGAATTCATGCAGAAAGTACACATGCAAACTCAAATTCTCTGGGTGTCTTTTCTCATAACTACCAATGGTACAGGGAGGGGTCAGAGCATAAATCCTTGAGCAATCCACAACGCATGGATGAACTTTTGTAAGACAAAGGAAGCAAAGGATCTCTAGACATACCTAATTTGAGAATAGCATTCTCAACTGCCCGGAACACCTCTTTTCTCTTGTCTAATTCATTGTGCTTTAAAATGGCATCTTCAGAGCAGCCAATAGGAGAGGGATAAGCCAGCACAGAAATCAATAATGCTACTCGCCAGAAATCCTTTACTTCTCGCAGGAGAAATCCTACATAGACGACAAACAATACTGCATAAGTATTCCATAAAATGACGCTAAAAAATAATGCACAGATTGACAAAATATGACAAACCAAACAGAAGGTGAACCAAGTAGATACGGTCCTCTTAAACTACTTCAACACCAAAAGTAACATGCTTGACCTTTTCTGTGGACAATCCATGTGGTTGACTCATACAAGGAGGTAACAGTCTAGTAACAATCTCGAGGTCAAAAAGGCAAAGGAAAAAAAAAAAAAAAAAACAAAAAGTTAAGGAAGCCTAGGTCCAATTTGATGTCATAAGCACAATGGGTTCACAATAGATACAGCGTAAGTATTGGTAGAGCAGTATAAATATATTGATATACAAAATACCATTTCAGTTTCGATGTGAATGTGATGATCTCAACCAAGATTTTACATACAGATGAGGATTCCAATTCCCAAATACTGTTGCACTTCTCATTTCCAAGGAAATATCCATGATTCCCTATTACCCTCAACTGGAACTTTCCCCCTTTTGTTACAGAATTTCAAATAATACACAATGAAACACTGCGCATATCATCATTTAGATTGGTGATGCCTAGGAAATACTGTATAAGTCAATTAATAACTGCCCTGCATCTCTCGTGCTTTCACTTAAAGAAATTTCAGCTATAGAATCCTGATGGCTTAGTTCATTACTCTTGTTCTTTCATTGAGTGAAAAGATAGCAGACCAAAAAAATTTCAAAGTAACCAGAGAAAAACTGCTCTCGCATATTCTTACCTGTTAATACCCGCAGCTTTGACGAAGCAGGGATATCAACAAGTTCCGTGCCCATACCATCTTCATTCAGCTCTCCATCAACATTTGATTCAAGAAAAGGAATCAATCTAAGCAGTCTCGCCACAGCAGAGTGTACACCGACGACCTTAAAAGGAGAAAGACTTTAACTACTATTAATTCACAGCTGTGTAAAAGATAAACAGCTCATCAAGTACAAAGTTCGCTGGGTGTCTATGAACTAACTGTCTCAGCATCACTAGCCTTTCGCTTGAGAGAGTTCCAAAAAATGTACTTGACAATTGGAATCTGCAAAAAGACATTAAATAACTGTGATTGCAATAGAAAGGGAACAATATCTGAAAACTGGGATGACTTTATGTTCCCAATTTAAGTCCAATCCAAAAGCTGAAGCTCTTAGGTAAAAGGAGAAGACCCATTAATCCAATTAAAAGAGATGTGCACATGCAAATTGAAGAAAGGAAAGACGAAGGTACCTTCTTTCCTTTGTTAACTTCGTATAAGATGGTTCTGAATGGGAAAAACAGAGCTGCATACAAGGACAATCTTCTTTGTTCATACTGAAATAGGTATACATATTGAGTAATCAAAAGCATATTACTCCAAGGAAAGTTCAAGAAGAATATGCAACAATAGGTAGCGTAAGCAATGACTACAGAAAGTACATGGTTTCCATAAGCATAAGACAAGAACTTAACTATATCAACTAGACCATGAAAAAAAGAACAAATCTAGTCAACCAATCACGATGAGAATGCCCGTCGCTTGTAAGAAGTAACAAAATCTAAACAAGAGAAATGTGGCCATATATAATAGAGTAATCGTATTATAATACAGGACACAACTTATAAGATTCAAGCAGCAAGGGCATGCAGAGGAGATCCGCATGCCTAAAATAATTCTTTGCATGTTTCTACAATTTTCTTTACTCAAAGAAACATTGATCGCAGTAAACCAGCAACATAATGCAATAGTCAATCAAGCGCAGTTCAGAAAGAAATAAATGAGAACTACAAGGAAGCAAAATAAATGAGCAAATAATAAATTCTGAAAAATTTAATTTGGTTTAGACAGGATGAATGGAGCTAATTAAAATTAGTAAACTAATCTCCTGCTAACAAATATAGCCAATTTCGAATCACCACTCCGTAAGTTGCCTACTTTTGCTAAAGTAAAAGATCATTATGGTAATCAAGCAACCAAATGCTTCAAATAGATCCTTATCAAATCAAAACTTCTAAAGCCATATTATGACATCTTCCATCCAAAATATAATGAAAATCACACAACTCTCCTAAAGATGAAGCATAGAGTGCTTCATGAATAGCTTATTTCATCTGTCACTGGGAAACCAAAAGCAAGTGTCCCATCATGAGTCTATAAGCCAAAGAGCAGTTTAAATACCATAAAGCCACTTAAGTGCATATAAATTTTTGGATGAAAAACACAAAAATCAAGCATGAACCAACATGAAATAGCATAAATTCAAGGATTATCACGCACAGTAAGAGACAATGATCCAATTAGCTGCAGAAGGCTCCATGCAGCATCCATATAAGCCAAGCAGAGCCTAGAAACATACCAACAGATGCAATCTGTAAGCAACAATGCACTGACACAACAATGAGAATAAGAGAAACTACAAATTTCTACAGTCAAAGACTAAAAGCAGTAGAAGCTCAGGGAAATTTGTGCAGATATGAAATTGCTAACTCAACTTAGAAAAGGGACAGAACAACCTTAATTGAAATTATTATGGAAAGAAACATGAGAAAAGTGGACAGACTACAATGCCTCCAAACAACTTGAAAGATATTGTCCACTAAACCAAGAAGAGTTCTAGGAGGTGAATAGCACTTTGAACGTTAGCCTTTCTTGATGCTTTTCGTATGACCCTTTTGGATTTAATTCATATCGTTTTAGCTTGCTTCCTTATCTCAATGTCATCAATTTGTCTTTCCTTTTAACAGTATATTAGTTTGCTTTAGTAGCGTGCCTTCTTCTCTTAATAATGTTTCTATACCTACATCAAAAGAAACATTAGTGCACTTGAATTGTTCTTCCTATAGGAAATAGCAAGGCTCTAGCCACTAGACCCAGTTGGGTAGATTTTAGGACATAGAAGCTTTTGAAGACGCCACCATAAAAAAGTAGGAATTGTGTACACTCACCAGTCTCTTGGGGCCAAAAGAAGGATGAAGATAAAAAAGAGTCATCTTTCACATGGAAAAGCATCAGAAATTCTTACGCCCATTAAATGGTCCCTCTATAAGTTGCAGTAATATTTATTATTCTTTCTCGTCACAAAAAGTTTCCACTGTGTCTCCTTCTTCCCAAAACCAGTTTTGTCAAAATTATAACATATTCCCCAATACATTCATAAGCACAAATATCATTTTCTTCTTCCTAATAACTAAAGACTAGACACAATTCACATAAGTGGAATAAATTAGATTGCCACAGCCGATATCCTAGGCTAATGTTGCTGAATGCTCAGTTATTATTAACAGTGCGTCAAATATGTAGATATCAATCATGTCTAGCTAGATGATCATAAGAAACAATCCACAAAACCAACCTATCGCACTCCCGCGGCAATGTCAGTTCATGTTCATGAGGTAGACTGAAGACAACCCAAAATAATTGCAACTCATAGATGTAAGCAATAGCTTTAGCTGGTTCATTGCCCGATACCATCAGATCAACCTGCCATACCAAAGAAAGGGAAAAACATTGATCCCATCTCATCAATGATAAGTAACAACAAATGGGAGATACAAATCATACAGGAAAGTTGAGAGAAAAGATCAAGAACACATGTACAAGAAGAACTCCCACCAAAAAACATTTATTGAGATAAAGCAGCCAATAGAGGAATGTTCTAGACACATACTTCTGTTCCAATGCGCTCTCTACTGATTTTAGCTGCAAGTGCATCTTTGACATCATTGGATGCAACAGCTCTCTTCAGCTCTTCATCCAATGTAAAACTGAACCTTGTGCCTGAAATGAACACAAGATGATGAACATGGAGGTACAAAGATGACTAGACCATATATAAAGTAGCAGAAAGCTCCTTTTTAATCTCGCAAAACTCTTGTAATAAATCAAAGAAATTGAGCATCTGCATTGCATGGCAAAAGAATGAAAAAAAGAAAGCTTCTTTGTAAGATGAGCTGCAAAAAAGCAAGGTTTAAGAAGCTCTTCTAAGAATAAGGCATTAAGCTCTCTTAATTCAGGAATTGTGGGGATGCAAGAGGATCCAAGAGACTTCGAAAGAAAAGAATCATAAATAAAGTACAAACGGTAGGCTCATGGTTCTAGCACACTCTATTGTAGATATGTATTTCATGCAGTCATTATTTCCTTGATTAGAACCTTTTCCCTACTTATGCAGTCACATGTTTACACACATAATACATCCATTTATACATTAAAAAAAAAGGATGTGAATAGAAGGAAGACTGCATTAGGCGCATGCATGTGTACTCAGACAGTGACATGCAGCAGTTAATTTCATGCAACTACTCCAAAGGCAACAAGCTATGGAATTGACAAAGGTCACATAATAAATAGTCTCAGGCACACTGAATAAGAATATCCAGAACCAAATAAACGCAAGAAACAAAAGCTTAACAAAATTTGAATAAAACAGCACCAAAGCGAACAGCACGAAGAACTCGCAGAGGATCATCCAGAAACGTTTCCTTTGGGGCTAGAGGTGTCACAATTTTTCCTGATCTAAGATCGTCAATTCCTGTACAGTGAACAAAAATTTGAAAAGCAGAAGAATTTAATATAGTTTAATTCCCCAAAAAGTTCTCTTTGAAAAGAAAACCAAGTCAAAAAATCTAATCTAACCTCTCCCAGTTAAATCTTCAACTGAGCTGGTGTTGATATTGTAAAACATACTATCAGATAAAAATTTAGGTCATCAAACAACTGGACCAATATAGAGCGGAATGGTATGAATAAGAGAAACCAAGCTGTTTGAAGTACAGAACCAGAATAAAGTAAACAAACTTCGTTTCTTAAACATATAAAGAAGCAACAGCTATCTGGATGTCCAGTCATATCTAAAACGGAGAGAGGATTATAGTCTTCAGAATCCAATTTTATTAACATACAAATTTCCCAATTTAATGAACAGGAAGTGGTGCCAAACCACTTTATAAGATATAAAAAAGGAGATATCTGAATAAAGATATGAAAGACTGCACATTCCATGACTCTTGCCAGCTGACCAGAAAACCAAAATGACCAGCCATTCCTCTTTAATTGTCATCTAGTTAATTGGCATCTAATGATCAATGGGCAGTAAATTTGGAACTACATATACGTCACCGAAGAGCAGACCATGTCCACTATCTGCTACAATTGACAACCATTCAATCACCTCAATAACCGGAAATAAAGTTGGACAGATTAATAGAATGATTTGTTACGTGCCAATTATAGAGTAATAGAATGACGATACGTTCAAAATGGATTTAACCAACAGGTGTTAGATCAAATACCATCTAAAACTAAGCAAAAAAATGGTTTTGCGATAAACAGAATCTGATGCAATTAACATTTTGATCCAAGAGCAATTTATCAGTTACATAAAGCAGAAGAGAGACCTGTTTATAGTTAAATCCCTTCTATAAGCATCCTCTTCTGCAGTGCCAAAATCCTGTAAGAGAAGTCAAATTGAACGACCATTCACATAAGTAACAACAGAGAAACTAGCATGATTTTCAGGTCATAAATAGTTGAACAAATGCGCAATCACATTGGAAGCACCAGTGCATGGAGAGAGAGAGAGAGAGAGAGAGAGAGAGAGAGAGGATACAGCAATAAATAAACAAAAGTTGACTCCAAGCATTGACAATCTAAGAGAAAACACTAAGCTAATGTCAACAATGACTGGTCATCGACACAACATATAAGAGGCCTTGAGCTCATTCCTTTTAGCTTTCATGATGATTCTTAGGCCCACACTTATATGAAACTATTGTCTGTTCAACAAGTCTCGCAAGTGAATTAGCAAAAGAAAAAAAAAATAATTTAGAAGAAAGTTCCTCGATCAAGACTGTTCAAGAATAGACGTATGATTGTCAGAATTCAAGTCATTTTACTGTTGTTATGAGCTACGTACTAGTCATTCGTAGGCTTGCACTCCTTAAGTACAAGTACCACAGTGGAGTGAGCAAGCCCTTGCCCTATTGATATTCCCTCCCTAGTTTGCTTGTCTTTCTTTCCTTAAAAAAGAATGAGTTCATGAAAGCACTAACAGCTGTACTACTGCATACCATCTGGGTGGGAATTTGGCTATTCTCACTGTACTTTTCAGACCTTAGGTTCACAAAATCTATCCATATATCATAGAGGCGCATCCTTGCTGTTTCCAGATGTTTCGACTGGTCTGGGTTGCTGCAAAACTAAATTTATGTAAAAATGTCTTCAAATACCCAATTAGAATGGAGACAGCATCTGCCACAATGATATACCACAACCTAATTCAATCAGAAGATATGAGAAAATATTCAGGTAATAAGAAGTTCCAAATTCAACTATGCCAACGAAACCATATTTCATCACTATCATACAAAAACAAATTAAGAGATTATAGGAGACGAAAAAGAGAATCCCTTCTACAGAGCTCCTAAGACCATAGACCTTACCAGATAATGAGACCAAAAAATAAAAATCATGGGGCAAAAAATGAAGCAGAAAAGGGGTATTCTTGAAAGATGTCATCATCCTGCAAACACTCCTTATTCCATTTAGAGTGAACCATTCGTTCTACACTTAATCATATTTCAAATCCCCAAGAGAAATATTTAAGAGGGCCAATTAATATTGATTTGTAAGTGTAGATTCCCTCCAAGAGTGACTTTATCTTTTGGCAGACCGCATTACAAATCATGAGGTGATCAACTTCTAACGACAGTCTTTCTTTGAAGGAATATAGAGTTTGTAAGATGTGCACGAGATTGGCAATTGGAACTCTTCTTTGACTTATTTGATTTCATAGTTTTTGGGTTGTGCTTCGAGGTCAGTGAAAAGCAGTGTGACTGCACAGATAGAAATGGATTGTTTCCAGCGAAAATTGATGAAAGCCACAAGGGTCTTGCACAACCTAAACCACCTGCGTGCCAACCCTAACATATCGATCACATTCAAGATATAGAATCCACTGTCTATAAAATGTCTAGCACTTCAAATTTCATGAAGTAAAAGAAACAGTTTTATCATGAAGAATTAAGAGTCTTTTATCTTCAAAACAGCAATCTCTAAGCCTTCAAGACACTCTTTTAATCCTCTTCCTTTGCACTTTCAGCTGGCATTGCTTGATCCCAAGGTCTTAGTTATTTGACTAAGTATTGTGGACCTATTTCTCTTTAATTTATACTCTAGTGAACACAACATTTCTTTCCTTTTCAGCGATGAAGAAATCACTATGTAAGACACAGAGTGCACAATGAACAAATAACCACTGCTCAAATTACAAACTTCTGGTGCAGAATAAACAATGACCAACACTCACATATAAAATTCATGTCAAATCACAGAGTCATACATTAAAATATGAAAAGCTAATATTTGAAGGCAAAAGGCAAGCACAAAGCTCAATGTACCTTGGGATAACAGCCAGACCTTGTGCCTCTTCCCCTGTTGACGCCAAATATTGGGTAACCTTATCAACAAACGTACTACCCAACATGTCATCAAGAGCAATATCGATATCATAACACTCTTTCCCTAGAAGCTGCAAAGATGAGAAAACGTGAGTTTGTTCATCATCTTCTTCAAAGAATAGGTTTTACACAATAAATCCACCAATTCACAATGTCATTCACATCGATTCAAGTGCAATAATTGTACCCATTCTCTACAAATCAATTCCAGCTTTAACATGATAAATGATTCTGAGCAAAAAATTTGCTATAAATGACAGACAATAAATCATTTATAACAGTTTGAAAGCATCTTGGGGGCTTTCCAGGAACATATGATCATTCTCTACTCAAATAATTACCCTGGCACCTCGTCGAAGGTTGGGAAAGGTCCTATTTATTGAGGGTTGTAGCAAAGGGGCATCACCGCCCAATAACAGGTTATAATGATGGTATGGGGATGCAAATTTAGTAATCAATAGCATATATAATGTGAATGTGTGCATATACGCAAGAGAGTAACTCATAAATGTGGTGCCAAGAGAATCCTGACTCTTCATAGAAGTAATTCAGCTGTCTAAATATCAGTCACTAATATTACGTGACATGTAAGGGCACCCAACTGGCTCAAGATGGCAGCGGCTGAGAGTAATAAACCACCAAATGCAGTGAGCAATCATGGAAAATAGGCTATTATAGACTTGCTAAAGAGTACATCTTCTTGGTTTTGTTTTGTATTTAGGTATATTTCACGTGGATTAGGAAAACATCTTACTTCACTGGCTAATAGTGTTGACTGCCAAGGCAATTGCTGGAAAAATTAGCAGATGCCTATTTTTCCCCAAAACAGCCTTCGAAATTATGAAGTTCACATTACTGTTGTAACTTGTAACACTAAATCTATTAAAAAAAGACTGTCAAATCAACCATTAGCATTCTTAAACTTAAAGATTTGTTACTTGCATCGCCATAGAGTTAAACCCCCCTGGGGGGCAACAATAACGCCTCAATGACTAAATAATCAAAAGAATGCAGTCTCCATCCCAGTACTTTAACAAACAATGGAACCACAACGATAAAGACCTCGATTAATTGATGTTCCTACTGATAGTAGAAACAAAACTTCATAAGTAATAACAAAAGCACAGCATTTTCTACAATTTGCACTCCAAAGAAAAAAGAACCCCCAGTCAAACAAAGAAAAAACTGTGTTTTATGGGAAGGGAAAAGCAAGAACTTGAACTAATTATAACTAAACATGTAATTGGACAAAATATCTCAGAAGAAACACAAAACAACATGCTTTTACACGATTGGTACTGCAAAAGAACTTAAAGGAACATCGAAGCGAACAGCACTACCAAATACACCGACCTTATCACGGACCCAGCCACCAGCCACCCGCAGCTGGGTAGAGAGACTGAAATAGCGAACGGTGGCGAGAAGCCTATCGAAGATCATCTTCTCCTTCTCTGTCGAATCGATCTTTTCCTTCACTCGCACCACCGGCGAATTCGTCGACATCGATTCGCAACTCAAGAGCCCTGCCGTTTTAGTCAGGTCTCGCGCCTTGAGAGGACTCCAAACGCTTCCTAAAGCAAGAGAATCGCAACGACGGCGGACGATGCTTCCAAGAAAAAGACCTGAACTGTCGCCGTTCAATAACGACGCTCTCATTTTCCCCCCTTACTCATGCCGGAAACGTCCTCGCTTCAATTCACTCAGTCTTTCTCTTCCGTTGCGAGGAGAATTCGGCACTCAGCAATGAATATGGCAGCTGCTTCGGAGGCGAAGGCAGGGGTTAGACGGCGACGAGCGGAGGCGACACGGCGACGACAGGCTGAGCAGAAGCGCCTCGGCGAGCGAGCGCGCGCGGGAGAGAGACGCGCAGAGACGAACAGAAACTGAAAATCTCTTCTAGACGGGAAAGTACATATATTTTGGACTGAAAGCCAATAAGAAATCGACACGTGTCCATGACCGGCGAAGAGAATATATCAAGATTTAACTTCCGTTTTTTCTCTCGTCTTCCTCCTCGGTCTACTGCCGTCTCCTTCGTTCAGTCACCGGCAGAGTCGCCCGCCGATGCTGCGTCACCGGTGCGTCACTATTTGCCGCCACCTCCTTCATTCGACCACTACTGCTTGTCACCGGCGTCATCCCTCGAGACCTTCCATCTGCAGTCATGGCCTTCCATCGACAAGCCATGGCCTCCGATCTGGAGCTTGTCCTGGAGATGGAAGATCAACGAGTTCCTCCAGATCTTCATCATCTCATCTCAGATTCACCCTCCTCTCTCGATCCACTCTCACTCTCCCTCAAAGTTTATATTTTTATCCCCAATCCGATGCGTTAGCCACCGGCTCCGACTACGTGTTGGTGACCCGAGCGAGACTCGGATGGGAAAACGCATTCTCTGCTTCGACCTCGTATGTCGCTTCGGCTGATTATGTTGGCCATGGGTGTCACTCTCGAGCTCGAGGAATGGTTCTCTCTCTTCCCCCACTGAGCAAGCTTTATTCTACACAAAAGATGAAAAACAGAGGATGTTTCGTACCATGGAAGGGGCGGTGCTCCTTTGATGAAAGGCCGCGAGCAACGGCTCGTTCGACGAACGGGAGTGGTTGGCTTGACGCAGCGCCGGCAACTCCACCGGTGACCGAATGAAGGAGGTGACGGTGGACGGAGGAGGAAGATGAGAGAGAAATCGCAGAAGTTTAATTTTGATTTTCTTTTATTTACCTGCCAGTCATGGACGCGTGTCTTTTTTTTTTTATTGGCGTTCGGCACCTGAAGTATGAGTTCACCACGATGGAGTTCAGCGATGAGTGTTTAGTTACTAGCGAGAGAATCTTGGAAAACAATAAGAAAAGCGATTTGGCAAAACAGAGGCCACAAAATAGCCACTTTATATAGACCATCTAATGGGTTGATTAACAATTATCCTAACGGACTCTTTACGAATTTAGCTGTCAAAATGAGTTATAAACTCACTTTATAATCTTATAATGCAATTGATTTTCCTCGGACATTCATAGGTCCATTATGTATTATTACAACCCATTTTGGCCAAGTGAGTGTAAAATATCTTATTACACTATAAAATAAGTGTGACATAGGCAAATGAAAACGGAGTTTATTGACATGATGATGATAAATGAGGACATGGGTATCGCCCAAAGATAAGTTTCCCAAAATGAGGATGTGTTGTTGGCAATCGAAATAATTACACAAATGACCTATAGACTTTAATTTGTTTAACGTGGTTCATACATTTTTTATAAATATTTAATTCAGTTCATAAGTTATATAAAAATGTGAAATGTTGTCTTTTTATTAATTTAAGTCAATGACAACTTTAAAATTTTCACATAATTCAAAAATTAAATTAAACATGAATAGTTTGTCGGACAAATTAAAAAGTTTAAAGACAATATTGCAAAATCAACTAAAGTTTAGTTATCATATTAAATAAATTAAAATTTTTAAAATTACATTGTATATCATATTAAATAAATTAAATATTTAAAAATTACATTGTATATTAAGTTATAGTTTAGAGGTATCTTCACCATTTTCCTCGCGCAATTTGCATTTGATCGGCTGTGAAACGTGAAATGGGCAAAAAGGTTCCCATTTTCAATCGACTTGCGCGTGTCGTTACCCAGTTCCGGAGCGGCGAGAGCAAGCCTCCGCCTGGTGACGGAAGCTCTGTCCTCTCCCGTTTCGACTCCACTACGCCCAGGAAAAAGAGATGAACTTGGTGACGCCATGGAAGCTGAGACCGACGCCCCCGCTCGCTCCTGTTCCCTCCGGCCTCGAAGCGACCGCCTTCCGCCCACCCTCTTTCCGGGCGTGCCCGTCTCCGAACAGGGCATTCGCGTCGCTCGCCGGGAAGCGGGACTCGCAGCCCGAGCCGGTCCTGAAGCCCACCATCGTCGAAGAAGTGTTGGTGGGTGTCGACGAAGAGGAGGACGCGGTCATCTCCGACGGTTTTGATGATGGTGAGTGAGGTGATTGTTTGCTCGATTTCTCATCCTTTACTCTCCTGTTTTTGCCTTTCCCAGTTTTGCAAATTGTGGATTGTTCATAGTGAGTGATGAAGAACAGAGGAATTATTGTGAAATGTTCTGAAGCGACCTCACTAGACAAGAAGGTGTGCTTTTCATTTGAGCTTCAAGACGTCTTAGTTCATGTGCAGATGCATTGGATGATGATTATGAGGATGGGAATTTTGAAGATGAGTATCTGGAAGATGATGCTGAAGTCTATGTGAGTTAGTGCTGTTTTAACAGAGCCCGTGTTCTAATTTTTTTGGACACGAATTTGATAAGTTGCTTGATGGACCTAATCTTTTCCCTGACACTGTATGAAAGGCTGGGGATGGAGGTGGAGGAGGTGGGATTTCTCTTGCTGGGACTTGGTGGGACAAAGAAGCATTAGCAATAGCTCAAGAGGTCTCTCGATCTTTTGATGGCGATTTGAAGATATATGCCTTCAAAACGCTGTTGAATTGCACAATTCAAGTTCGCATCGAAAATCTTTCCAAGAGGTAATGACCAAATGACGCCAATGCAGGTGAGGCTCTATCGAGAGTGAGCGGTACAGTTGATGTTTGGATGTTATCATCCACTTTTTGTGGTAGTCCAATTAGGCGATGAATGCCTTGTTCTTCCCTCGGCAAAAATTTGCCAGCCTTAATAGCTCTATAAGTCGAGACATTTATATCAAACCAGTGGAAAAGATGATTGCATGTGGGTCGATGGTGATATCATGATGAAAGACTGAAAGTATGTGGAATGCCTTCTCACTGGAGCTCTTTCTTTGTCTCTCCCATATGTTGGTGTCCTAGGCAAGTGCTGCCGACTTCTGTATGTTTCTTGTACTGGCTTGGTTTTTTTTTTTTTTTTTTTTTAGAAGAACATTAAGTGAGCTGCTGCGGAACATATTCTGCTACAGCTCTTCTTAGACTTTGCCTGCTCCTTGGGCCTGTAGGACAGAAGAAAGAGTTACATGCAACGACCTCAGGATTTATATATAATTAGCTTCTTAAATTCGTAGGAAGGATATTTATGCTGTCCTAATCATACTTATGCTGAACTCAAGCTTTAAAACCTTCCTACAGTGGACAGGACAAATTTGGCGCACTTTCTTATGTTGGTTTCATTTCTATGTGGATGGTGATTATTGTTTGCATTGTCAACTAATTCAGTAAATCTCTGCAATCACAACATGTGTTCAGGTCTGGTTCCCCTAGTATAGAAGATATAGAAGCATTTTCTGTGACCTATAGAGCTCGTCTAGGTGAAGCCGAGGCTGCCAAATCTGTACCAGAGAATTTATCTTTGGAGGTACTTATTTCTTTCACTAGTTCCTGGTATCGAGCATTCTTTCTTGCATGCTGAACTTCGTGAGCAGGAGGGTACTTGATGAACTCAATGAATCGATCATGAGAGGAGATGAGAATGATCATGTCTGATGCAACAGGAGAAGTTCCAAATTTAGAGGGCTGGGGTTAAGGTATATAGGGCCCAACTGACCATTGCACTGTAAAAGGGCAAGATTGAAGGATTAGGAGTGGTGTTGGACACTCGTAGTCTGTATCTGTATTGCTTGGTAGTTTCCTATGCGCATTAACCCATTACCATCTTGCTTTTTAAACATACTCTGGTTTCTAATTCTGATGAACTGGAGTAGTAAAAATTGTTGATTTTTGAACATGCAAGAAGATATGACAGGAAGTGAGTTTATTTGAAGTACAGTTCATGATATATAGATGTGATTAGAAGCAACCTTTTTTGAAGAAAAAGTTCACGATATGAATTTGATGTGTCTTGCCTAAAGTAGCTATCCTTCCAGGTCTCATCTCCTGGCGTTGAAAGAGTTGTTGGCGTTCCACATGATTTTGATCGGTTCATGGATCGACCCATGTTTGTAAAATACATCGCAGAGACAGACTTGAGTGGCTCATCGTTGGAAGGTGATGGCATCTTCAAACTTGTTTCTGTCGACATGGAGACCAAATGTTGCACCTGGGGTCTAGCCAATGTAAGAGCGAACAGAGAAAAAGCCGGCAAAGGAAGGCCTCTTAGTAAAAAGCAACGGGAATGGCGTTTGACTACATCCTTCGATTCTTTACGCCTTGTTCGACTATATTCTGATATCTGAAAATTTTTTGCGGAACAAGTTGGCGATTTTGCCAATGTTTCGAGTTGTGAACCTGTATATGTAAAGATTTGTCGGACGAAATTGTAACAACTGACACTATCAAATATCGAGTTCAAATGTAGGATTCTGGAAACTGGATGGCAGCAGTAGAGTGAATTCTTCGTTGTCCTGTCGATCTAGTGATTAATAAAAATATCAAAGTTTAACGCAAATTGAAGGCGCGGTACCATTTAGAACGCTGATATAAAGTTTTCTAACGAGAATAACCATTATATATGTATCATTTCAGAGGAAACTGGCAGCCATATGCAGATTTATTTACTTACATGACCGCACATTTTGCTCCGATTTATTGAAAGAGAGCAGCGTGATTACTCTGTGAAATAATTATTCTCGTATCTAATTCTACAGTCCTTAAGTTGCAATTGGGCGCCGACGCTTGGGGGACAATATTGGTGCCATATTTGGTCTGCGGCGGCGAGCATGCATCGGTGGCAATCATTGACTGAAATTTTGCCGTTGCAAACTCCATGGCCGAAGCATCTCTCGAAGGTATCATCAGAGGTGTAGTAATTGAAATTTTGATACGGCGTTCCAATGGGCAAATCTCCAAGAACATAACGTATGCTGCTATAGTAATACTCTGCGGCCGTGGTCATTGCCGTGTTGCAGATGTGATATACTCCACAGTAACATCCATGCCGCCTCTCGCAGGATCGCTGTAGCAACAACAGACCAGGCAGAATGCTGCAATCGCAAGCCGTCGTAAAGGAGTAAGTGGAATCTCCTGAGTTTCACTTCTCTCTTCCTCTTTCTTCATGTTGGATGCTCACGAACTGCGCTGCCATCTTGTCTATATATAGAGCTTTCCCTCGTGTTTTATCATCTCCATTATCTTATATCTTCTTACAAGAAATCACGCCTAGTTTCCTCTTCTTGATCAGCAGCATTGGGTCGAATTGATCCTCTTACTTTTGCTAGAGGCTGATATAGATTCTTACACTTTTTGACTAAGACGTTGGTGAAACGCTTGAGTTCTTCCATCGAGTTTTTGGATGTTACAGTTAACTTATTCATGGATCGCCAACTGAGAGCTTCTCTTTGTCGAGTTGCATTTGTTCGAATGGGGCAAACTTCCACGGGAGGAAATTTCTTTGGCTGGAACTCGATATCCATGATCTGGTGATAATGCACATCATGAATTGCTGAGCACCCCAGACAGATTTGACAAAATTAAACATTCACCATACTTACATTACTTTATGGACTTCTTGTTGCGCTAACGATGCAATCTAACATACGAACATGCATATATCTTCGGCATAAACAGGCATAACTCATGCTGTAAGCACATCAATGCTGTTTTCCGTAGTATGTGCGTTATGCGTGCCATGAATATCTCTAATTTAGCTGTGTTGCTATGTGTGCCGACGAAGGATCACATACTAGACTCTGTCGATCAGTACCAAAACAAATGCCAGAGAACTTGTAAGATACTATTACGCGACCGAGATCTATATAAGAAAAGTAGCGATGAAAATCTATCGTATTAACCCCTTTATATAGCCAACATCAAAGGGACTTTGTGAGCACCCAGCATCAAAAGGAGGGAAGAGAGAACTAGAAGATTGAGACTGTAATGGCTGTCTGTAGACGAATTCGAATTGTTATTGCCATTTGGGTGTTCTTTAGTCACAACAGTCTCACGAGACCCGCGCAGCCAGATCTTACACTGGAGCATTTCACATGTGATGGAGAGACGAGAGCGTATACAACACCAATTATTACTATAACATAGGTTACGCTATATATAGGGTGGTGATGGAGATAGCAGATAACGGTTTTGACTATTACACCACGTCCCTAGCGATGTGTGTTATGCCCATGAAACGGGTTCGGGTGATGATTATACTCAATGTGTGATCGCCACCAATGGCCTCATTCTGCCCCAATGTAAACGAATTGTGGGCGCTCAACTTCAACTTAAAGACCGCAGAATCAGATATGAAAACAATCGGTTCTTGGAATAATTGAGTTGCTATGTCTTTCTCCGAATGTACATGTTAAATTCGGGAAAAAAAATAAAATTGACTGAGTTCACATCGAGCTGCTTGTTTTTCGCTTTGGTCGCTAGTAACGATGTCGATGCTGGATTCGGGGTTTTTAATTATCTTACTAGTTGTTCTTTTCTGTCATTATTGAATATCGTTCTGAGTTTACTTCCTACTTATAAATTTCTTTCTGATCTTCCAAAGTTTGTTTTCTTTATTCTCCTGTGTACTTCGCCGTCCCTCCTTGTTCTTCAATCTCCAATCTCTCGTCCTACAGTAACTGTCACTAATTATTTCTTAGAGCAAGAATTTCACATTCTCAAATTAGATGGATACTCAAAACCTTTGACCGGTTCAGCAATCATTTACATTCATGCGAAACCATTTAAAACCCTTACATAGGGTTTTCTAAATACTAACCGTTACATATAATTTCATAGGAAATTGGCAGATCCATGCGAATTATTTACTTACATGAGTGCACATTCGCTTCCATTATTGAAAGAAAGCAGCACAGTTACTCCTTGAAGTAGCACAATTACTCCTTGAAAGAGTAATTTTCGTACCTGATTCTACAGTCCACAAGTTGCAGGTGACCGCCAATCCTCATGGGACAATATTGGTTCATTATTTGATATACGGCAGTTTCCAAGCATATGTAGCAATCATTGTATGAGATTTCGCCGTTGCAAGCTCCGTGAGCGTAGCATTTAGCGAGATCATTTGAAGAGACTGTGTAATAAACCTTGGGTTGCCGTGTTATATGGTATGGCATAAAGAGCTTCTTCTACGTTGAAAGCGTAAAGGGAGTCGTCCGAGTATGTATCCGGGTTACAGACGTAATTCACCCCTGAAACATCTGGGTCGCTTCTTGCGAGATTGCTGCGACAACAGACCAAGCAGAACACCGTAATTGCAAGTCGCTGGAGAGTAGTCATTACAACCTTCTGAGCTTTGCGTCCTCTCTTCCTCTTTCTTTACTGTGGTTACTCACGAACTTCGCCACCATGTTGTCTATATGTAGAGTTTGCCCTCGCAAAATCACGCCTCGTTTCCTCCTCCTGATCTGTGTCGGGTCAAATTCATCCTCGTACTTTTGCTAGAGATTGAAATAGATTCTAACAATTCGTGACTGAGATGACTAGGAAACGCTTGGATTCTTCCATCGAGTTTTCAGATGTTATGTTGAACGTATTCTTTGATTGCCGAATAAGAGGTTGTATTCGTCTCTTTGCCTTTGTTCAGTTGCGGCCAACTCATATCGGAGGGAATTCATTTGCCGGAACTCAATATCCATCTTCCGATGACAATGCATGTAATGAATTATGGAGCACCCCATCCAGATATAATAAAATAAAACATTCATAAAACTTACAATACTATATCGATTATAATTATCATATAAACAATGCAATTTTAACGGGAAAAATGTCAAAAAAGTCATAAACTTATTATATAGATGCTAATTTAGTCTTAAACCTTTTAATGGTATCAATTTAGTCATAAACATTTTGAGTTTGTGTCAATTTAGTTATAAAGCTTTTAATAGTGCCATTTGAGCTTTACACCTTCTAAACTAGTCCTAAAACTCTTCTGCTATTGCGACAGTCTCGTGGCATGTATGCGATTACCGGATTTCATGTTGGTGAATTCCTTCTGAAATAGTGATGTTACTCAGTACGGCAGCAGTTACGATGAAAATATATTTTCCGCTCTCAAATGAGTTTAAGAACAAACGGAATAAGCGGCTTCGATTATTACACCACATCTCCTAGCAGGAGCGACATATGTTACAACCACCGAGATTGCGATGGGGGAATTTTGGGTGAGGATTGCATCAACGCATATTCAATGCCCAGGTCGTGATTTATCGTACATGTGCGACGAGTGATCGTGGCCAAAGCCCTGGCGCCCAAGTTCAACTTAAGGACTGTCGAGCCAGACACGAGAACTATCCATTTTATGAGTGATTGGTCTGCTACCTTGTCAAATCTTCGTTTCCTCTTACGTGCAACGCTGACACGTTTGTTTAATTTCTTTTCTCCTTATTATCCTCCGATTTTTCTTAAAATATGCTTTGGCTGGTGCTATCAATCTACCCCGGCTGCTGAATGATGCATGAAGCCGTGAATTGAGTAAGAGCAATCGTCGATAAGAATCATTAGCAGGGGTAGAAAGTTGATGGTCAACGATGATGTTTGTACTGCTCCTCCGATGCTGCGTTTGGCCATATGAACTTGGGAATAGTCTGATTTTCATATAATTAAGCTATTGAACTTCTCGAGATCTTATCAGAAGAGCTATGGAAGAAAAGCGATAAATAAAATAGAAAAAGATACAAATAAGCATGATTGAGCTGCTGTGCTGATCCTGAGTATACATTTTTGATGGCCTATAGAAGAGTTGGAGCTTGACACATAAGTTCAGTGGTGAACTACTTTTTCTTGATAAGCTAATGTACAGAATCACTCAAAGAACTTCTGCAAAGTGCTTCAGATAGTGCTGATGAAATCACTGTGTGAGAGATGTTTTGATGATCCTGTAAACTCTCGCGGTAGCCATTTGAGTTCCTTTGGGAAGTTCACGAGATCAAAGGTAAAAAACATAAATGAACGGATATTCTGGGTGTATTCCGGATGGCTTTAGGTTCGGTCCTCCATACTGCCCGAAAATCTCGAGTTGGTACTCCCAAATGAGAGGTTCGGTCTGTCCTGTGAAGAAAAGCTGGAGAATATCTAGAGGTACGTCACCTCTGAGACTTGAGGGATCAAAGGATGAACCATCAGCTCCTCGGTATGTTGCAGTTGATGTGAACATGTACAATGGAGGGGCTTCTCAAGATTAAGATGGAAGGTCTGCAGGGACGGTCCTATCTCTTTTCATTTCCGCTAAGAAATGGTGATGAATAAGATGGAATTCAAATTGATTGATTCCATTCTTAACAGCAAAGATTTCTTTGAAGATTGATTGAACAAGGGATAAAATTGTAAATTAAAATATTTGCAATAATTGTAAGTTAATCGGGAAAAGTGCTAAAAAAGTCCTAAACCTTTTGTCTTTGTGCCGATTTAGTCCTAAACCTTTTTACGTTGTGCCAATTCAGTCCTTTCCAGCCAATTTTGGCCAGATTTTGTTGACTGGACGCCGGCCGGCTGACGTGGCCCGATCGCCGAGCTTTGGCGACCGGCTAGAGGAAGAAAAAAAGAAAAAAAAAGAAAAATAAATAAATAATAAATAATAAAATAATAAAAAAGTGAGATTGAAATGAGATTAACTTAGGGAGAAGTTGTCCACGTTAGCGTCAATTAGGCCACGTCGGCCGGCCGGAGTCCAATCAGCAAAATCCGGCCAAAATTGGCCGGAAAGGACTGAATTAGCACAACGTAAAAATGTTTAGGACTAAATCGGCACAAAAAAAAAAAGGTTTAGGACTAAATTGGCACAAAAACAAAAGGTTTAGGACCTTTTTGGCACTTCTCCCTAAGTTAATCTCATTTCAATCTCACTTTTCAAAATTGAATGTGAGTCTCTTGCATCTTACAATCATTTAGACTTCTTTCCTAAGCTAAATTGGAATTAAAAATATCCAGGAAAGTTATCAACTATTCTCACTAGTCCCAACTATCTTACCTTTCCAAAGTTGATGTGTAATCTCTCTCATCGTACGTTCATTTAAATTTCTTTGTTAAACTAGTTTGCATTTTTTTTATTATCATTTATCTCTCTTCAAACACATTAAACTTTTTTCTCTTTATTTTCCTTTGTTTTTTGCTACATGCATACGTGGAGAAAAGTGTTAGAAAAGTCTTTGACCTATTGTATTTTTACTAATTTAGTCGTAAATCTTTTGACCTGGTAGTCCAGCTAATTTTGGTAGGATATTGCTGACGTGAATGCGGGTAGGCCTATGTGATTGTAATTCACGTCTTCATTTAATAGCTTAAGCTTTTAAGATAGTCGACAGTGCTATAATAAAATCTCATAATGTACTAAAGTAGAAGGTTCAGAGTTCAAATATTTTCAAGTCTTATCCGTCTTCCCAATTAAATATTTTCACATTTAATACTAGGCAAAAAGACCAAACCGACCATGAGGAAGAGCGTTAGAATATTTAAATGATAAATTACACTTTCATCTAATAGTTTAAACTTTTAGAACAATGATAATTGACATGTTATATCAGCAATCTGCTAATGAGAAAATGTAAAATAAGTAATAAATATTTAAAGTATCTTTACTTGAGTTTAGTATGACATGCATGTTAGGCATGTATAAATGTTTTATTCATGAAATTTTTTCTTGTAAGTTTAAAAAACGAGTAGGAGATACAAATCCATGTATGATTTCTTCACCCTCTTGTTCTACTGACAGATTGTCATGAAATTGACTCATTATCTTCTATTTTGAGCATTTGATACTATTTTGAGTGTGAGAAAGGAGCATTTGGGAGACTCTCCTGACTAGGTACAGAAATTAACGGTAAATTCAAACCGTCCCATCGCTGTCTACCAAAAGTTTCAAACTTTGGTTTATTGGCAAAGAAAATAAGAGAAATTAGTTGCCCCTGTATGTCACATCAGCGGCCGGATAGGCTTGCGTTGTACTCAATATGCAGTTGAAATGCTTTATGAGGAAAGTCAACATACAAAATGCGAATCATTGGCAATTAGATTTGAAGCATCTCCCTTTGCACGAGATGTGGACCAAACAAAGAGCACGCTGATGAAATTGAGGACGTTGGGAAAACTTCAGGAATAGTTGCAGACGATTTGAAAAAGCCAAGGACCACTGAGCGTGTTCTGGTGTGGACCACTCGACGCTAGATTCCGCATTGTAGCATTAAAGGTTTCATCAACACGAACCATGCTGAATTACCTCCAGTTCTACTTAGGTTTCTAGTTACTTTATGTCTAGCATCTTGCCTTTCGACATTGCCTGGTCGCCACTATAGAGATGCGGTCGTGGCTTTGCATGGTGGAGGCAAAGTCGGGCTCTTTCTTGCTCGTGTTGAAAACTGCCCCGAATATAATATTCTACGCCCGCCATTGCAACGAAAGAAATAATCAAACCAAAGAAATTGCCCTTTTTATCTTCTATTTCTGCTTATTGTCACTGTGGAAAGCAAGTTGCAAAGCAAAAGAAAAAAAATGTCTTTGAGACACCAATATCAGAAACTGCTACTACAGACTTTAATCGTCGATGGAAGGGCGTGTTGTGTTTGGCAATCTCCGCCCATGCACAAATGAACTGAACAGATGCAAAGCTCTTGATGGCTGTGCATAAGGCACCATATGTGCAGCACCTCTGACCGTCGCAAACGTCAATAAATTCCCATACTCTGTCGCCCAACCTCCCACCTTTATTCGACACAGTTAAACAGAAAGAGCAAGTCATTAATATGGAAGGTTATAGAGTGTCTTGTGCACTAGTGAAGACTCATCTAAATAACGTTGTTCGAATGAATACTCTGATTCTGTAATACATTTCAGCATGGTAGTTTCAAAGGTTGTTATGGTGTTTAGTTTTGGTATGCATGATTTCTATTTTTCTTCTATCTTAACTGGTGTGCCGGGATACTATTTAAGATCTCTTTCAGCAAATTGATGGAATAATCACAAGGTATCGAGGAATTTGCTTGTGGCAGAGTAATACCTGGCCTTTGTGAAACCAAGCTCCATATGGAACTGTAACCTTAAAATTCAGATCATGAGCTAGCTCGCGGATAAGTGTCCGTGATCCAAGCAGTGGCACGACAGAGTCCTGGTCACCACTGCAATTTGGGTGCAAGTTCGTTTATCACACTATAGGACAGCGAGAGTTCTTATCAGCGTTTGAGTGATTCTGAGAAGTCTACCTGAAAACCCAGACGGGGATATGGTTCTGAACTATCCGCTTGAGTAAGGGAAGCATGTCGATGTTACCGTCTGTGTCGCTGTAATTCACAACACTGTCCAGAGGACAATATTATGAGAAGAAAGTTTAAAGGCAGAAATGGTTTACATATTTCTTTGCATTTAGCGGGAACCTACCTGCTGCACATCGACCATGGATAAGGCAAATTAGTCCGATTTGCATGAAGTGCCTTCTGAACCTCGGGTACGTTGAGGTAGAAGCGACGCTCATAGGTCATACATACATCAATCCCCACACTTAACTTGGTAGCCTGCAACAAAAACAGAATGTTGCAAATTTTGAAGAAAGGAGTCTTTTTTTTTTTTTTTTTTTCAAGCAAGAAACTGGAGTAGGAGAAAAATGTACGTACCATTTTTCGCAGCCGAAGTTCTTGTTCCACTATTGATGGGTAACACACGTCAAGGATGACATCATAATTATTTATGTAGTCACCAACGATGATGTTTGCTTTACTCAAGGCGTCGTTGCAAGTTTGAGTTACGTTGTGAGGACTTGCAAAGAGATAGTCATCAAAATCACACTCATTCATAATGGTAAGGCCGAGTTCATCGGAGATCATTCCATGGGACCAGAAAAATTCATATGTTGCTGGGGCATCTCTATCAAGTTTGAGAAGTGGATTTCCTATCTAGGGGGGAGAAGAGCCAAGCCATATGTCAGATGAAATTCTTGAAGTGAAAGGATTAAGAAGAAAGATCTCGATGAAGAAGCAATGCCAAAGGAAAGTTTTCTTACTGCAATTCCTTTAAGATTGAACTTGAAACCAGTCGAGTGTGCATTATGGTCCAGCAGAGCAACAGCCAACTGCGGTATGTAATGCCCTGTGGAAAGAATAAGGATTGGGAATAAGGTGAAAATGGCATGTCAGAACATAGCCAAAATGGGCATCCTCTACAGTGCAGGAGAAACAGAGTGAAACCCATGGGAAAATTTTTTGACTAGTACAATATCTTCTTTTGTGACTACTTTTCTTCTGCTTGAATCTCCTTTTTGAAGTGGCAAAAATAACAAAATGAAAAGAGGAGATTTTTCCTTCTTAAGATATAAGCAACAAAAACATTCACCTTCACCCAACAGATGAAAGTACAGCTGTAAAACTGATCCAAATTAAGATGTGAACTGTTACTGTAACTACAGAAGTGGCATTTTTTGCTAAAAATATTATATCGTGGAGAGATATCATGGGATAATTAAAGCAATGATTTTATTTCTCTCACCTGCATAGCTTTCTCCAGTGAGAAACAACTCTCTTGACTTGTACATCGGAAACTTCTCAAACCATTTCAAGAAGAATGTGCGCAGATCCTTAGCTTTGAGGCAGAAAAGGAGCAAATTAAGGTTATTCAAAGAAGACTTCCAGAGTTCCACTTGTATAAAACCAAAAACTACATTGATAATTCTGCCATTTACATCTGCAAAATCAAAATGAAAAGGCCAGTACGGGAGGTCGAGTATAATCATACCGCTGGATTCATCTCCGCAATTATAGTCCGAAGTTGTGTTTGAGTATGACCATCCCACTCCAGCAGGAGATTCAACAAAGAGGAGGTTCGAAGCTACCGAAAAGAGTTCAGAATTAGCGAAATCCCAAACTGCTCAGGCTGAATTAACAGCGAGTGGGGTCATATTTTGAATCCTACCTCTATTCCATGACATTGAATTTCTTCGAAGGCCTCGGCCATCTCCTTTTGGATAAAATGGCCCCAACTCCGTGAATGCTCCGCCACCAATGGACGAACAACCTGGGCCTGATCATCCACTCAGAATTAGTCAGGGTACCTTAAAAATTCACAATTCATTCAATTGTGGAAAGATCAGAACATGGTTCACTTCAGATGAAAATCTAAATTTTGCAGCAAGATGGACTCCAGCAATCTACAGGAGAAGTGAAAATATGAGTTCCTGTCGCTTCTTCCTCAAGTCATAGAGCATGTGATTATGGCAACTCTATTTTTCTATTTTTCTATTTTTGGATATGGGCAACTCTAGTTTTTACTTGGCGAAAGAAAAACAATTTGAATCTCTGGGAGTATTGAATAGAATGGATGAGAATGAACAGCACAGCTAACACTTTCAACAGTAAAAGGTCAGAGAAAACTAGATTCATGCATTGGCGAACATACAAAAATCACAGAAACACCATCAGAAGACAAGCAAATAAAAACAAGGATCTCTGCAAAACGAAAACCAAAAGGGCTCAATGCATGCTGGAGATACGCTTTTTAAGAGCTCGAACAATAGTGCACGTTAGCTGTATGTTGAAAATTCCAGAGAACAAAATCAGAAAACCCAAAACAGCAAGAACAGAAACAGCCAAAAAGAGAAAAGAAGACCAAGCCGACCTCCATTGAGCCAGAGAGCGAGGGGCTTGCTCTCAGGGTCCTTGTCAGCCTCAACAAAGTAGTAAAACAAGCTCCTCCCATGCTTCACATCCACGTCAACATAACCAGCGAATTGCCTGAACCCAACCTTGGGCTGACCAGGCAAATTCACAACCAGATCTTGTGCTGGATATCCTTCCACCACCACCACCACCAACCAAACACCCCCCAAAACAATCAACACCCAACACGCCCACTCTCTACCCGTCATTCCCTTCTCACCAAGATTCACCACCACTCCTAATAGTAATATTCCCTCCCTCTCTCTCTCTCTCTCTCTAGTCTCAACAAACAAACCGACCCTTTATCCAATTCTTGCTCCTCCTCTCTCTACGTAAAAAAAGAGAATCGCACGCTCACTCGCAGAAGCAAATTCAGCGTTAAAAAAAAAGGAAAGAAAAGGGGGGGGGGGGGGGTGGGTTGGTAAGGCTCGTGGGGGAGGTGGAGCGAGAGAGCGATGAATGATGATGTCGATGGGGAGGGAGGGTATCTCTGTATCTCCACTAGAACTTATAAATTCTGTTAGGAAAGCAGCACGTGAATCCTGGCCGGATTTAGCCAAAAAGCCTTGCGCCCACCCACAGCAGAAAAGATCGGATCTTTAAAGTTTATATATATATATAGACAAGAGAGTGTTCTGCTAATGTAACTGTATAGCAGCGGCCTCTGCCTGCCTGTGTGCCTGCGTGAGAGAGAGAGACGTTGGGAGAAGTTGCAGACTTTGCAGGCTTCTGCTAGGGGAGCAATATATGGGTGACACCAGATTCACACTTTAAGCAGTGAGGTCGTTCTTGTGGGGCCTTTTATCCAATTTATGCCGGGGAGAGAGACAGAGAGAGAGAGACGTTGGAAGTCGCACGCTTGGATTTAATGTTGTTCAGACGGATCCACTTGCGATGGATGGCTGCTTCTTCGGCGTTCTTCCACCAACCAAAGCAATTTTCGAACTCAGTTTCGTATGGCCAAAGCGCCATTCTCTTATCTCACCATCTCACACTCTCCTCTTTTTATGAAACAGTGAAAAGAAAAAGAAAACCATGCTGATTCCCTTTTCAAAATATGTGATATCCCATTCAAAATAGTGGTTGGTATATTGATCATTTTTCTTACTTGTTCAAGCTCGTTTGAAAAGTAAATTAATCAATAGACGACAAGAGTTTGGTTTAAAAAATAATTGACGATAGTTATTGCTTTATTATGTAACGACAAATCTAGCTCCCGACTACTTCTTTCCATTGATATTTAAAGTACGTTCATACTTTTAAGGATGAATATTTTGAATGATGGCTTTATAGACAGCGTAGATCTATATTATTTTTTATCTATGCACTTCACAATCAATTGGGTTTAAATGGGCTCTAAAAGATTGAGTTAGCAGTAAAATATTTGATTTGGATGTGCCGAATCTCGTATTTAAATCAAACTGCATAAAAGGCGGAGAGCTTAAACTAATACGCATCAACGACGCGATCTGCATGCATGAGATTCAAGTCAAGTGGAAATATTACCCTGTATTTTTAAAAAGATCTAAAAGAAGCATTTTTGAAATCAAAAAGTAGACCCCATTTGTCTAGCATAGCCCGTGAGATATAAAAAACTATTAACTAACCTTTCTTTATAAATTAATTCCGTTTCGCTTGGCTGTAGTGATATCAAAAGCTGTAATGAATTTTTAAAAAATTCTAAGTGAGCAGCGACAGTCAATAGGTCAAAGAAGCAACAAAAGAAGAAGAGGAAAACAAAGGAGCCTTCTTTTTCTTATCTGTAGGCGTGCTCCAGCCGCTTTATAGGATCATATTATATTCGACAAATGTCCACATCATTCGCATCTTTCGAAGTCCCAACCATACTCTTTAAATCGAAACCCTATTGGATTCAAATAAAGGAACGAGCCATTTACTTACCCAGGTAGCAAACATAAAACTCAACTAAGCAATTCGACTATATATAAAATGGAATTTATGTGGAAGTTAATATCATAAAAGAATCCTAAATTGAGACAGGAGAATTCGTGAAATCAACATCCTATTGAATTCAAGGAACGAGTCATTTTATGAGTTAGAAACATCGAATTCATCTAAATAATTTGATCATATAAAACGAAATTTATCTAAACCAAAACGCGGTGCAATTCATTTGGTCATATAAGGGGATTTTCCCCTGTACAGCAAGCGGACAAGAGATCGGCCGGCTTGATGCCCCCCATGTTTCGTTTGCTTTGGTGCTTGTAATTAGTAAGAGAAGGGGGCACATGAAAATCCAATTCTATCGTTTGGTTGCAAAGCATCTTTGATTAATTCAATTGGGAACATCTTGGTGGCGTTTGTTCTTTGCTTTGTCTTGTACTGGGACGGTGTTCAAGAGAAGCCATGTAAACCACAAGATAGGTTTTACAAAGGTTGGGAGGGGTGGGGGTCTTCAATTTGCATTCCAGAAGATGTCGGTGCCCACGCGTGGATGTTGACACGAGTGATCCTCCTTTCTTCTATGCGCAAATTGCTCTCCTCTGCGCAATCAACTATGGTATTATAGATAATGATGATACTTTGATTGTCTTTTTCTGGGTTTTTGATGTTGTCAAAAATGTCAAATCCGCCGTGCAGATAATAATGTCCTTTCATGTAACTTGTTTTGTAAATCTTTCATAGCTTAAAATATATATGGATGAAGCTATTTCCCTCTAATAAAGCTGAAAATGCACTTTTAATAGTGGAGTGACCAAAGTACTCTTCAATTTGACGCACTTGCATTCTTTTCCGTTCTCTCTTCCTTTGTCATCTTCAATTTTCTGCAGCTTTTTTCTTTTCTTTTCTTTTCGATGCTTTGTTATCTACCAACTTATAAGGTCAAGATCGCTCAACGCTCGTATCTTTTTACTTGTTATCTTATAAAAATTTAAAAGAGACAACTTTTGGTCATATTATGCTATATTTTCTTTACCAAGCAAAGTCTATGCCAGATAGATGAAGGCAGAAATGGGGATAAAGTTAATTCAATCCAAAAGAAATTGTTGAGACCTATTAGAAGGACTTAAGTGTATGTAAGTTACAAATTTTAGGACTTAAATGTCTGGAGAGTGTGTTTTAGAATTCAAGTGCTGGAACATGACAAGTTGTGGGATCTATGCTATGACCATGCATTGCCAATTATCTTTAAAACTTTGGCTAAGTAACACAAGGAGCTAATTAGTGAGATTAACCACATGTATATGTGAGCCAATCGTTCTATACAACTTATAAGATTTCCTCGGACGATTCTTGTGGTTATGTGGCGAATGAGAGCATATGCTCAATGCACGAAAACAGAATGGAAAAAGAAAAGCAAAAAAGATCCTTAGCTGAGGCACAAAAGAAAGCAACGGAAACTAACTAGTCAAGAAGGCGCGCAATGAATGCCTCGTGCATAATGCCTCGTTCATTATGACCCTTGGTTCTGCTCGAGGAATGCGTGAACTCTTTATTACGTTACACCTACACCCGGAAGCTCAAAATCGACAGCCGCTCGAGACGCAGTTGATTTAAATAAGAAGGTGGCTGAATTTTAAATCATCCTTAAAGACACATATGACGCTAGGGCTACTACGGCCGAAACGTAGACAGCCTTTACTTTCAGCAACTGGCGACTGCTGTCTGCTGTACAGCTCTATCTAGAGCTCTTCCTTATTCTTTTTTCGTTTTCTTTTCTTTTTTCCCAGCTAGATATCTGGAGTTTGATCTCCAATCCATGTCTGTTGATTGCGAGAGCAACTAAAGCAGAGAAATCCCACTAGCAGAACTCTTCCCACTTTCTAATCAAGACCCATCCTTTCTCTTGCCAAAGAAATTGTTATTTTACATCCATGTTGGTAGGTAGGTAGGCCAAGTGCATCATCAGAGGAGTCCACCTACAACAGAGCTCAAACCAAAGCAGACTATTGATAACCAAGGTGGGCATTGGGGAGGAAGTTGATTCCATGTTATACGCATAGATGAATTACATTGGAATACAAGACTGAGGAATTCAATTCAAAATATTAAGTGACTTCTCAAATTGAGAAATGCATGTAACAAATGACTAATATGACGTGCTTTCGTACATCATTCTCGACGTTGTTATTAAGGTCTCTGTACCTTTATCGTGTATTAAATAATCGTACTCTAAACTAAAATTGAAGAATTACGTGTACCAAAAGTATCTATGTGTTTTTTTTCTTTTTGAAATACTCTAAAACAATAATGTTCTGTTTTTTTATGAAATTAATTTGAGAATAAAGTTCCATCATAACATTTTTCAAATGGAAAACCTCTTTATTTAATGGTCAAATAAAAGGGATGGTGGCCATTTGTGTGGTTAGGCCGAAAAAGACAGAATTTTTTCGGGGGCCTTATATACAGCCCGCTAAAAGTAGAGGCCAAGTTCCAGTTGAGTACAGCCCATTGGAGAAGCAACTGCCAATTCGAATTTAAGCCACGGTTTGATGCGCAACTGGAGACCAATTTCCCGGTTCGGAGGCTGCGAGCCCGCACTATCGTCGACAGTGCATTGGATGTCCCGAGTCAGATGCGCCTCCAGTACTTAAGCAGGACATTGCCTGCCCCGAGGTCACGCAAGAACTTCCCGAGTCAGCATTACTTATCGACCGTTGCTGTTGCCCGCCATCCGGAACATCCCCCTTCGACTCCTGAGCCTGACCCAATACGAGGATTTGATATCCACGCTCGTCTACTGCGTCTATGCCTTCGAGAATGCAAGCAATTCACATCCCGTCACCTATTCGACGAAATGCCGCACAGAGCAGCGCGGGGTTTAACTATATGCAAGTTGATCCATGGCCAGGGCGTGAAATGTGGAATTGGGTCAAAAGGGTCGCTAGGGAATGCGATTCTTGATCTTTATGCCAAATGTGGGGATGTGGATTCCGCGGAGAAGGCGTTTAATCGGCTCGAGGGGAGAGATATCCTGGCTTGGAACTCCCTTCTTTCGATGTATTCGAGGCAGGTTTCCATTCAACTGGTTAAGTGGCACTTTCGGGTACTTAAGCATGATGGATTGGTGCCAAATGAGTTCTCTTATTCGATCGTCTTCTCTGCTTGCGCGAGGACTACGGATATTGTCTTTGGGAAACAAGTACACTGTGATCTTGTTAAAGTGGGATTGGAGCTCAGTTCGTTTTGTGAAGGTTCAATTATCGATATGTACGCCAGGTGTGATTGTCTTGTGGATGCAAGGCAGATTTTTGATGGAGTGCTAGAACCTGATACAGTTTCTTGGACAGCGATGATTGCAGGGTGTATTCGAGGAAATTTGCCAGAGGAGGCACTCAAAGTTTTCGAGAAGGTGAAGAAGGCTGGCCATGAACCAGACCAGGTGGCATTTGTTACTGTCATCAGCGCTTATGTTGGTGCAGGAAATCTTGAGGGGGGACGTGAGTTGTTTTCCCAGATGCCAAACCCAAATGTTGTGGCATGGAATGTGATGATTTCGGGTCATGCTCAAAGAGGATATGAGGCGGAAGCACTCCACTTTTCGAAGAAATGAGGAGGGCTGGCATTAAATCAACAAGATCCACCTTAGGTAGCATATTGAGTGCCATTGGTGCTCTAGGTGCCATTGAGTGTGGCTTGTTAGTTCATGCTGAAGCAATTAAACAGGGTTTGAGCTCTAATGTTTATGTTGGAAGTTCTTTGATAAGCATGTATGCAAAGTGTGGGAGAATGGAAGCTGCAATGGAAGTTTTTGATGCTTTGGAGGAGAAAAATGTGGTTTTGTGGAATGCTATGCTTGGAGGATTTGCACAAAATGGTTATGCCAGTGAAGTCGTGCAACTGTTTACCCAGATGAAGAGATGTGGCTTTCAGCCTGACGAATATACCTATACTAGCATTTTGAGTGCATGCGCATGTTTGGAATCTGTAGAAGTGGGTCGACAATTGCACTGCACTATCATCAAGAACAGGTTGGCATCAAATTTGTTTGTTGGAAATGCACTGGTGGATATGTATGCCAAATCCGGGGATCTGGATGAGTCAAGAAAACAATTTGAATGCTTAAAGAGCCGAGACAAAGTTTCCTGGAATGCAATCATTGTTGGTTATGTGCAGGGGGAAGAAGAGAATGAGGCCTTCAGGATGTTTCAACAGATGAATTTAACTGGTATAGTGGCTGATGAAGCGGCTTTGGCCAGCATATTGAGTGCTTGTGCTAATATACAAGCTCTGGATCAAGGCAAGCAAGTACACTGTCTTTCTGTGAAATCTGGTCTAGAGACGAGTCTCTATGCTGGAAGCTCTCTTATTGACATGTATGCGAAGTGTGGGGACATCGGAGCAGCTCTTGTCATTCTCTCGCACATGCCAGAGAGAAGTGTTGCTTCTATGAATGCTATGATTGCTGGTTATGCTAAAGATAACTTGGATCAAGCTGTAAACATGCTAGGAGAGATTCATGACGTGGGAATGAATCCAAATGAGATCACTTATTCAAGCATTTTAGATGCATGCAATGGAGTACAAGGGTTGATTTTAGGAGCGCAAATCCATTGCCGTGTATTAAAAAGTGGTATCTGGTACTATGAAGACTTCTTGGGTATCTCCCTCCTGTGCATGTATATGAACTCTGAGAGTACATCAGATGCACGTATTCTCTTCTCAGAATTTCCAAATCCAAAGAGCGCTGTATTATGGACTGCTCTAATTTCAGGGTACACTCAAAATGATTGCAATGAGGAGGCTTTGAAGGCTTTTCGGGAAATGAGAAAACACAATGCACCACCAGACCAAGCTACATTTGTTAGTATCCTAAAGGCTTGTTCTATCCTATCTTCACTGCGAGATGGTAGACAAGTACATCCTCTCATGTTTCACTCTGGTTTTGACTTAGATGAGTTAAGTAGTGTTGCTCTAGTAGACATGTATGCTAAATGTGGAGATGTGAAAAGTTCTGTTCAAGTATTTAACGAGATGACTAGTAAAACTGGTGTGATTTCATGGAACTCGATGATTGTTGGTTTTGCTAAAAATGGCTTTGCAGAAAATGCACTGCAAACATACGACGCAATGAAGCAATCAAATGTGGTACCTGATGACATTACTTTCCTGGGTGTTCTTACGGCCTGTAGTCATGCGGGGATGGTAGTGGAAGGCCATAATATCTATGATGAAATGGTGAATCACTATAGGATTCAGCCGAGAGTAGATCATAATGCTTGTATGGTTGATCTTCTTGGGCGTTGGGGATTTCTTGAAGAAGCAGTGGCCTTCATTGATAAATTAAATTCTGAACCTGATGCTATGATTTGGACCACATTACTTGGTGCTTGTAGATTGCATGGAGATGAAATAAGGGGAAAGTTGGCTGCTGAGAAGCTCATTGAGTCAGAACCGCAAAATTCTGCACCTTATGTTTTGTTGTCTAATATACATGCTGCATCAGGAAACTGGCAGGAGGTGAATCAATTGAGGAGGCAAATGAAGGAGAAGGGCGTCAAGAAGTTGCCAGGGTGTAGCTGGATTACAGTGGGCAATAAGACTAATTTGTTTGTAGCTGGAGATGAGTCCCTTCCTTGTGCTGGCGAAGTTCATGCACTTCTAAAGAATTTAACATCTATTATTAAAAAAGACAGTTATATCAAAGCAGAGAATCTTCTCTATGGAGTATAGGTTGTAATTGTTTTTGTTTGCCAAGATTTGGATCTATCAAAGCGGATGCGAAAGGTGAGGAGAGATAACTGGAAGGTACTGAAGACTGCTGAATGAAATGCGCATAGAGAAAGTGACTTTCTCATACTCAAAGGTCTGATTTGCAGCTTATTTCCTGCTTTGCTTTCCCTGGTGGATGAGATATAGCTTTGCTTACTCTGGACCTCAGGACTTTTAAGCATTAGCATCCAAGTAAGGGTACAAATAAGGAAATCCCGAAAACTCATTCATATCCTTGCCAAGATACTCCCTCAATGAATCTTCTTGATCACCTTCATATGCAGGAAAGAAGACCTAGAAGATCAGTTGTCAACTGTAATTCTTGGATGGGGTGGCATATCCAGAATTTTATGATGTTATCTTTGACAGGTGCTATGATGAACCGGAGCTTCAGCCATTAAAAAGTGGTATGTAGTGTTCCCTCTTTTCTGTAATTCATCACTTGAAGGAAAGTCCTTTAAAAAAAAACACTTTAATCTGATACAAAATCTTTTTGGCAGGCCACCAGTTTAGGCATGGGAATGATGTATTCATGACCTATTGAAGCCACCTCTCCTCAAATCATCCGGAGGTCCATAAGGAGCTTCATACATTGCACTAAATCGCCTTGTGCTTGGTCAACTGCAATGGACAAGTGCTTGCTTATCCATGCAATCAGGTGAAAATCTCAAGCTTGGAATCCCGAATCGCCATGTATATTCTCACAAATAATAGACGTAGAAGAGGGTTCTCGATGCTCTGTCAAGACAGTAAACATATCCAGACATGTTAAGTCATCTCCCAAAGTTGAAAAAGCAACCTTTTTATTATCCATCGCAAATCAGGATAAGTTTAACTCCTGGAGGGTTCTTTTGATGAGTCTGGAAATTGCAGTGAGACAGTGCTCTGAAATTTCCCCAGAAAAGTATCATCACTCTGTTTTTTTGCTGATTCAACAGGGATCGACGTGTGCTGTGGTGGGGATTGGCATATGCAACATGCAAAAGTGCTGCTCAACATCACAGCCTCCAGTAGCTTTGCAATTCATTGAGTTTACATCCGTGCGTGCCGGGAGATTTGGTGATCGATGAAGATCTTATCCTCAAATGCTAATAACCCTTTGGAGGCAGACTCCCAAAAAAAAAAAAAAAAAAAAGTTGTCGCAAGATGACTCACAAACCGCTGGATGGGCGCGGATATTCTTTTTCTAAGTGCTGTTCATACTTCACTTGGATTCTCCAAATTTTATTGATCATGACTTGATTTATCATTAATTTTTTTGGCGAAGTGATTATTACGCTAGAGGTGACATTAACCTATTTTAGTTGTTTAGGAGCTTGTTTTACTCGGGAGATCATCTTCCTTCTGTAAATTAGAAAGTTGAGTAAAAGGATTTCTTACGATTGATTAATCTTATTCTCGTAAATTGGTTCCTCTTTTTTTTTTTTTTTTAATGAAAAAGCTTTTCATATGGTCTTAATTCATTTTTTTTTTAATATCTAATTCTAGTTGTCCATGCATTAAAGGTGATGAATAACAACCCATGCAATTGTCAAAGAACCGGTAATAAGGCAATTTTTTTTTTTGAAAGGTAAATAAGACAATAAATAAATCATAAATTGCAAAGAAATAGCACGTAAAGGCGCACAAGCCATCTCCGCCCATAATTAATTAATGCCTTATTATTAAGTCTCGGAACAGGAACGTGCGAGCGATAAAGGAAAATGTCCAAAAGACTGAAAACGAATATTCTAAAGTGAAAAATCAAATTTACACGAGATGATATTTCTTAGAAGTGCTACCATGTGAATAAAACATGGCGTGCTTAGAAATTCATCCTAAAGATACTCTACTTTCCTAAATTACAATTCTAATAGCGATCAAAATATATCATCGATCTAAAGTGAAATGTCATGTAATTCATATCAATGAAATTATTCTCCTTAAATGCAATTCTATAAAAGGATATTTGAAATATACTTCCTTTATGTGCATGGAGAATGACACAAATGCAATTATTAATATTAAGACTCCATTTGTTTTACGAAAAATAGATAATTCGAAAAATATTTTCTTTTAAAGATGATCGCTTGCATCGGTTAAAATAATATATCAACATAAAATATTTTCCTTTTCGACAACAATTTTTATATTAATATTTTCGTAGATGATAAAATTATCTTTCACCTTTTTATTTTTATAAGCGATATAAATATTTCTTTTCAAAAAAATATTTATCAGATTATTTATTTTTCGTAAGATAAATGGAGTATAAATTATTAAAAATACGAGGAAAATTGATATGGACAGACACCTTCAACCAAAGAGATGGAAGTCTTTAATGATCTTTGTCTTCTCCTTATCTCATAGTCAATCCATATTTACTACTAAGCCGCTAAAGTTTTTGAACTAATAACGCCAACTTGAAATCTTTTTATTTGCATTTAAAAAATCAAAACAGGAAATGCTTGAGAAGCAGCCTCATTCTAGGATTCTCTCTATCTTTGGCAGCCGACAAAGGAGTGCCCATCCCGTGTTTGTCTAATTGCTTGCACGCTTTCATTTGAACTAACCGGCTTCCATTAATGTCACCGACAAAGCTTAACCATGAGCTAACTGCTGTTAGACCCAGCTTTCTTGGTTTTGTGTCAAAGCCCCACGTCACCGAACCCTTCACCAGAAACGAAGTTTTACTCCAGGAAGGAAGAACGAGGAAGCTTCCTAACTACAGCTTCAGCCTCGAGGTGGATTGCCCAGCGAGGCGAATTTCCTTTTTGATGGAGCTGTCAGCTTGAAGTTTGGCATCAGGGGCAGAAACTTTCCCATTTGGTAGCTTGAGCAGCAAATAAATGTCGGTATCTTCTTGGATTTTAGCTCAGTGGATGGAAATGGGTTCTTGAAAAGCGCAAGATTTGTTGGTACTTTGAATGCTCAGAGACTCTTCTTGTTCTTGAATTGCATTTGCACCGTCTCTGATCTGCTCTTGCTTTAGTGGGTTTCCTCGTTTTAGAGGTTACCAGCTGGTTTTAGTGTTGTGGGGAGGGATGATGTCTGTTATATACGTTAATCCCGTTTTGAGGCAATAATGACTCATGATGGGAATGGACGGGGCGGACACACGGATTGTGGGTGGTTTTTAGCAGGAATTCGTTTGTCAAAATGAGGCCTTTGTTCAAGAGGGGTGTGAGTTTTGCCAACCAAATGGTCACAGACCACTGTAAAGTCCGGGTCTTTGGTCCATTCAATGGATTCACCATGATCGGTTCGTTGTTCTCATTCCTTGTAGCAATAACCTGTGCATGTCTGTTCATCTTACCCATTTTTGAACCGGCCATATACACATCCGGGATTCCCAAATCTAATGGTTCAAATTTGATGCGCACTTGCAATGTGTTTGAAGGGAGTTGGATACCTAATGAAAGTTACCCCCTCTATAATGCCTCGCATTGTCCATTTGCTGAGCGTGGTTTTAATTGCTTGGCTAATGGCCGCAGAGATAGAGGATATACAAAATGGAGGTGGAAGCCTAAGTATTGTGATATCCCACAGTTTGATGTTCGCACGATTCTAGAGTATCTTCGTGGCAAGCGTGTTGTCTTTGTCGGTGATTCGTTGGGCAGGACACAGTGGGAGTCTTTCATATGCATGCTCATGACGGGAGTGGAAGATAAGAGGAGTGTATATGAAATAAATGGGAACCAAATCACTAAACAGATCAGGTTTCTCAGCATAGGGTTTAGCTCTTATAATCTGAGGGTTGACTTCTATCGGTCAGTATTCTTGGCACAGCCTGGTCCAGTGCCCAAGCGTGCACCCAAAAGGGTCAAATCGACCATTAGACTGGACAAGTTGGATGATATTAGCCAAGAGTGGATTGATTCCGATTTTCTGATCTTCAACTCAGGGCATTGGTGGACACCTACGAAGCTTTTTGAGATGTAAGTCATCCGTGAGTACATTTTAAGTCAGATATGTGTGACTGGAAGTTTGACTTCTTTCCCATAACCTTTACCTATCGGTTTTTGTTTAGTCTGTTTCAATAGTCTTGAAGAGGGTGTATCTGCTCAAAAAATAATATCCAATGTCTACCAGCAAGATCGTTTTCTTCACAGATCTCCAATTTCACTATTGACCATTCTGTGACATGCTTTTCTCAAGGGGTGCACCTTTTGCTCTATAAAAATAAATAGTTGGGCATCCTAGCAGTCAGTATGATGCTTATGCTAGGATAGGCGAAATGCTAAATTGTAAGCTAGAAGTTTTGTGGAAGCAATATGATGAATTGAAGCAACCATATGAAATCATAATCTAGTTTCCTTCTATGAAACTCTGATCTTCTTCCCCATTTCACTGACCCAAAAAAAAAAAAAAAATGCCCTTAATTTCATTTAGATGGGCTTGGCTAGATAAATGAGCTTGAGCAGACGTTTTCCTTGAAAATCAGCACCTGGCGCTGTGGGTCATTTCTGCTTCTCTGTGCTTGGATAAGTCGGAGGAAATCTTAGTCTGTGGTAGATGATCATTCCATACTGTGTCAAAACAGATATCTGGGAGAAGCCTGCAAAAATGTGATCCTTTTTGGTATACCAGGAAATTTACTTGGTGGAAGCACGTTAAAATGTTAAACCTGATGGTGATAACTTAAGTTTTTCTGGGACTCTGGCATTTTAAAAATTGTTCTCTCTTCAGTAAAGTCTTTCAGTGCTGCTACTTCGTAAATTTGTTGAATGAGCTGCTGCATCATTTTTGTGGCTGTATAGTTTCCTGCTAGAGATTCTACACGGTGAATAAAATTCAACATGGATGACCTCGCTTTGTGGGATAAGGCTTAGAAGTGATTGCTGTTGACCCGGAACAGAATTCTAACATGCTTTTGCAGACAGGGGTTGTTATTTTCAGCTCGGTAAGTCCCTGAAGCTCGGGATGCCAATTGCATCAGCCTTCAAAACTGCTTTAAAAACTTGGGCATCTTGGGTTGAGAGCAATGTCAACCCCAATCGGACGTCTGTGTTCTTCCGGACATTCGAGTCTTCTCACTGGAGGTACGTAAGCAGCATTGTAATTTCAGATCCTTTCACGGCAGTTGTAATGGCTGCGTTGGCCTCTTTTGGTGGTTGGAGTGCTACACCGAGAATTTACTTTTGATGTACTCCATTTAACAGTGAAATGAGTTATGTCTTTAGCTGTTGGTCCAGGAGAAAGTTCCCTTTTAGTCTTCTTTTATCTGACAATTTGCATAAGTTCGTCAATCTTGTGCTTGCGAATTACATATGAAGTATAAAGTGCGATGCCATGTGCTGTGACTAATGTTAGTGTAGACAAAGAAAAAAACAATAGGGTTGAGTCTCTTTTGCTTGTTTAAATATGTATATTTGCCAGTCTAGGAATGTAGGACCTCCAACCAGTGATTTCACTTGTTTCAGCGGTCGAAATCGCAATTCATGCAAAGTTACTCGAAGGCCCTCCTCGAAGACCAAAGGGAGGGACAAGAGCTCAATCTCGGACATAATAATGAAGGTCACGAAGCAAATGGCATTTCCAACACGTGTGCTTCATGTTACTCCGATGGGAGCATTCAGGAGCGATGCGCACGTCGGTACTTGGAGCGATAATCCATCGGTGCCTGATTGCAGCCATTGGTGTCTACCAGGAGTTCCCGATATGTGGAACGAAATCCTCTTCTCCTATATGCTGTCCAAGAATGGCGAACTGTTCCAATGAGCAACAGCTGTTGCAACTTGCGGCTTAAACTGGGTTGCAAATGAACTGTTTCCTTATTACCCAGATTGAGAATTCGAGGAATATAGGAAGCAGCACTTGGTATGATCTCTAGTGTTGATAGTGTGTGCTGTCTGATTGTTGGCTGGGAAAATATTAGTTCTTTCTGGGATTATGTTTCCTCTAAGATTGCTTTGTACTGCTGATCATCAGCAAGGAAAGGAGATATTATGAACAGATTTGATATGCAATTGGACATTAACATTCTGCATTTGAGTCAATTTATCACTTAGCCTGTAAATCGAATTGACAAGAACATCATGAATTAACTCGCGGTTGCAGAACTCGGAATGTCCTTGCTAAAACAAAGGTCCTGATTGGAAATTGAATCAATGAACAAGAACATGATCCATATTGTAATCTACCAGCCACACTACTAAGTTTATAATACACTTTGAAATGAAAATGAAGCGCCAGTCGTCTTTCATGCATATGCTGTTCTCAAAGCCCAACTGCCTTAAAACCTCAAAACGAAGCTTCACACTCTCCATTTTTTGTTCCCTTTCTAGTCTTTCCTTGTAGATTTTAGGATTATAGCCTGATCTCCTTGTTGAAGATCCAGCTGAACCTCACACCCTGCGGACCCATCATCCGGGCTCGCTCCTCCGCCCGCTCCTGGAGCCTCCTGATCCGGGCGCGAGCCCGCACACGAAGTCCTGCGCCCGCCTCCCCTCGGCTGTCAACCCCTCCAGCTTCTCCAGCCTCCACTGCCCGACTAGGAACTCAAGTATGTCCGCGTAGTCGTCGGCGGTGTACACGCCGAGCCGCTGCGCCACAGCCGAGAAGTGCTCAAACAGCTTCGGGTCCTGCCCATCATACATCAGGTGCGCGGGCATCGTGATCTTCTTGCGCATCATGTCGGCGATCCCGACCATCGCGCCCGTGGGGTCCACCTCCAGGAGCTTCTCGACGATTTTTGCGTAGGCATTCTCGTGGCGCTTCTCGTCGGCCGCGATGGTCCCGCATATGCGCGCTAGCACCGGGTCGCCGCCCTCCTTGGCCAGCCGGGCCGTGTTGCCATGGGAGACGAACGTGGCTCGCTCCTGGAACGACGTGTAGACGAATCCCAGGTACGGGTTGTTTTCTGTTCCAGGGTCCTGTCGAGATTGCAAGAATCCGGAAATATTTTCTATTCAACAAGCGTCTTACGACAGACATTCAAAAATCACTGTGTATCCAAAAACAGAAGAAGACAACAAAATGCAAATACAGTAATCATACATCAGAACGAAAATTTTTTTATAAATTTTTCTACCGAGTACCTCTTTACGCTTTCAAATTGGCAAATAAAATATCTTTTTCAAGAATAGTTTATTAGCTATCTAACGAATGCTGGATTTTTCTAATGGCAATTCCACCAATTACCTGGTGAGTCGCCTCATCTGAAATTGACAAGTAAGCGGCAACGTACGATAAAAATATCACCATCACATTGTCAAATCTGCAAAATCTGAGTTACCCATTATTCTACTCGATGCAAGAACCGTGCATTGCTCATCATTCGATCTCCCTCGGTTATATCAAAATGAGAAACAGTCGGAATCGTACCATTCCGGCTCCGATCAAGTACTGGACCGTCCTCTCGATCGTGAGCATGTCGACCCGGCCGGACAGGTAGAGGTAGGTCCGGAGCAGGTCCCCGTGCCGGTTCTCCTCGGCGGTCCAGGCCCGGGTCCACACGGCCCACGGGCACTGGCTGGCCCCGGTCTCGTCGCGGACCCCGTCGAGCGTGTTGATCATGGTCTGGTACGTGGGGAGCGCGTCCTCGGTGATCATGTCCCCCACGAGCACCACGAAGTACTCGTCCGGGAGCTCGGCGGTCCGCTCCCGGAGCTGCGCCACGCGGTCCGCGAACTCGTCCGTGGGCAGCGACGAGTCCGGGACGAACTCGTGGGGCTGCCAGCACTGGTCGACCGGCTTCAGCAAGGGGAGCACTTTCTGGGAGGCCCAGCCCTCGAGGGACTTGAACACCTCCACCTTCTCCGGCGGCATCGAGTGGGTGGTTCCCTGATGCTTCAGGACAGCCGGCGGCGGAGGCCCGGCCACCGCAGAGATGGGCGGCGGGCGGCGGAGGGACACGGCGGACGTCGATGGAGGGGCGCGGCGGCGGGCGGCGGCGGAGGCGCCACGTGGGGCCCAGGCGGGGTGCCCTGCTGGGGAGAAGGAGGCTTGCATGGCTGGGATGTCTGGAGCGTGGGAGGTGGATGATGGCAACTAGGAACGGGAGAGTCGATGTTTATTTATAAGTAGCTAGGGCGACAAGTTGACCTCAATGTCCACATCAATTACACGCATGCCATTAGCACGAGATTTTGGAAATCGCTCGCCCTTTTTTGTTTTTGCTTGTAAGCAACCTTGGTTGTTTGGATTTATTTCTTTTAAGATTGCAGGACCTAAGTCATTTATCATACTACTCACTGATCTTAATAACAATTGTTCATCACCCGACAATTCGCACTTCGAATTTTCCATCAAAATAACATCTTTAAATTTACAAATGAAATAAGAATAGATTCTAGAGCAATTAAGATTATATTTCGATTCCTTCATTAGTGAAAAAAAGGAGCATTCTTCACACAAGATGTCTACTGTCTCTGTGCGGATCTGTTGCGGTATATTTACTAAGAAATTTAGTTTGACAAAGTCGTGGGTTTGGCAAAACAAAGTCAAGTGGGAAAAGCCAGATTTCGGGGGGGGAGGGAGGGGTATAATGGTCATTGGATAAAACGCAAAATAAGGCAAAGACATTTCTGGGAAACGTTGAAGGGGGAGCACCATGTGTGGGACAAAACCAGGGGTGCAGTTGTTTTCTAGAGAGAGAAACCGTGGGTTCAAAATCTCGCTCTCTAGTCTCTGGTTGTCAGCACATTGACTGCGTCGCATCATCATCGAATCCTTCCCGGTCCCGCTAATCGATGGGGTTTTAATTAACCCCCCCCTGACGCAATTAGACGAGTGGCCCCAAAATTTCTGAGATCTCTTTTTTAATTTCATAATGTTGCAATAAATAATTAAGAGGCTCTCATTAATAAATGCCTCTTGAGGCTCTAATTACGTGTGTTGTATTAGCAAATTTCGATTTTCCATATCCCAATCATTCGCTCTACCAGAACAACTTACGTTAAAAGTCCCTTCATTTGGAATTTCTTTGGGACTTTTTTTCTTTATTAAATGTAGGAACCAAAATCCATTAATGTCTGTGTGTCCAAGATCTCTTTCTTATAATTAATGGGCTCTTATTAATAAATGCCTCTTGAGACTCCTATTATGGATATTGTATAAGCAATAAATAATTGATAGGCTATTATTACTAAATGCCTCTTGAGACTCTAAATATGTATATTGTATAAGCAAATTTCGATTTTCCATATTCCGACTTACTATAACGATTTATATCAGAAATTAAAAATTCATTAGTTGCCGAACTAGTGCTTTTAAGATATATGTAAACGGGTTTTAAGTCGGGATATTTTATATCATAAAAAAATTTAAAATAGATATGTAATTATGGAGACATTTTAAGATTTTTTTTATGGCCTTTTCCCCCACAGGAACCAAAATCCATTGGAACGTCTGCCTGCATGTCTGATATGAGATGGAATTCGGTCAAATCTGATCGACCCACTCTAGGACTTTGGGCCGGGTTAGTCATGATTATTATCTTTTAATCGAAAAGTTAGTCCTGATTGCTCCAACGACAATGGCGATTTCTCTCGAGCTTTGACAAGGTGGCATTGTAGCTTGGAGCTCTTGTGACTTCCTTGACTAATGGTCGGTTTGTTCGAAAAAATTTCAAAAAAAAAAAAAAAAAGAAAAAAAAAGACAAATGACCTTTTGGAAATTTTAGCATGACCCCTTTTCTCTGAATCTGCCGAGTGAGTCGGGTCATATTTAGATAGAATCAATACGCATATTTAATATGTTTTGACTTATTTAGCGATTCATACCTAATCTATATATGACTCAGCTCATATTTTTAAAATACTTTAATTTTTAACTCAATTTAAAAATCATATACAAACTGAGGTGAAAATATGGAGTGTGAACAAGACCTTGAAGAAAATGACAAGAAAGTCACAGAAATAAATTGAATTTAAGTAAGTCGTTAACTCATCTATAACTCACTTATTACCCATTTAACTTTCATATTATACTTAAACTCATCTATAATTAATTTATTGAATATAATTAATTCATACGATAACTCAGCTCATCATATATATGTTAAAAAATCAACTTATATCCGTTTGAGAAGTCCAGTGTACTAAAAAAAACACTTGCTCTTCATGATCTCGATGATACATCAACAATAAATGTGGAAAATAAAAAGGAATTCTATTACCGCATTGTAAAATTGAGCTTCAATTGCTTACACATTGTCCAATAGGTCTCTACCGTATCTAATCTCTTAGCGACAAGACTACGAATATGTACTTCTTTACGGATTCCCTAGTCCTAGCGCTGGTGGATTGCCTCGAAACCGGAGTCCCAGCACGGACGGATTGCCTTGAAACCGACGGGGAGCTGATCTTAGCTCGGACCGCGGGAGGTCGCTCAGAAAATTGGCCGGTGGCTGCATCAACGGAAAAGAAATTCATTCAAGATGACCAGTCACCGACCGCGTTGCAGAAATCAAATGCCTCTGCAGTTTAGTGGGCAGAAGAATTGCTTGCATGATCTTCTAAACTTTAATGGATTTTACATATCTTAGAAATCAGGAGGACGAATGCCCCCCTTGTCCTCAAGTTTCACTTACCTGCATTGCTCCTTCATCGGCCGCTGCGTCCCGCTCTCTCTTCGCTCTCAAGCAACAACGTATCAGGACGGCCAAGGCTACTACGATAACGAGGAGGGCCACCAAAAAGATGATGAGCACCACCCACGGGGACATATGATTGGACGAAGCCGGCGGCGGGGGTGGCGGCACAGGGAATACGTATTGCACGTATGGGGGTGGCAGCGGGGGAGCAAGCACATGCGGAGGAGGAGGCGGCGGCGGCAGCCGGACCGGCACATGCGGTTCATGGGGTGGCGGAGATGGGTAAGGAACACACGGCTGCCCGGGGCGGTACCGCAGTGTAATTTTTGGGTGGGGCAAGTCCTTGAGTTTTCGAGAGGCCATGGATTGATGCGTCGATGAAGACTCTCGTGTATATGATTCGAGTTATATATCGAGTGAGCAATCGACTGTGCTCGATTTTCATGGCAATTCGCGAATTACAAAAATGGAAAGAAAGAAAGCAAGCTACGCCTTTTTTATATTAAATCCCTTAGTTGATTATTACTATTATTGCTCTCAAATTACTTTAATTTAGGAACACTAGTTATATGTTATTGTAGGAAGGCAATTATTGTTTTTCTTGTTTCATCTTTACTTCATATATTTACCTAGATGTTTCTCATTGGGTATTTTAGGAAACCCGAAATCTTTTCCTTTTTTTTTTTATGTGGACGTTCATCGGAATCAATGTGGATCTTATGGCTAGACCTGGGCCAACTAAAGATATTCAAAACTGCACCATGACTGCATGCGCAAAATTTGTTCTTCCCATTAAAGAGTGTCACTCATAAATGGAGAATAGCACAAGCACCTCCTCCATCTGGATCGATCGAGCTGATCTTAGCCAGTCGGCGGTCGCCGCCCTGTTCTTGTTTTTATCTTGAATGCCTCGTTGATCTCGGAGAAGAGAACCGAGTCAGTGATGAACTTCTCCAGCTCCAATTCCAGGCTTTCTAGAGAATAATACGCATCACTGACTTCAGGTCTATCTGGCATTGAACGCCATTGCTCAACAGTCGTAATTTCACATGTTTCAGATAAGCATCCATGCAGATCAACCGAGGTCAAATGTGCGGAAAATCCCCTGAGCATCACATATCAGCATCCTTGAATATGTCAGGACCATGTTCAAGAATACGAGGAAAGCCGAGAGAGTCGATAATTTAAATTCAAGCGGCATGGGAGTTTTCGGTCGTGGCACACCACATTAGCAGATGCCTTGTCGCGTAAGTGCGGCACTCCCTGAATTTCATCCCGATAAGCAGGTAACGAAGCTGATGTCGACCGATGGATTACATTAAGGCAGCCCAGTGTCAAGAATAATCATGTGAGGCTTAAACTGAATTCCTTGACCACCTAGAAATAGACATCACGTGTGGCAAAGGGCCGTGAAGAGGATCTTCAAACGGACTTCCTTAGCCTGCGGCGGCGCCACCTCGACCTTCTCTACTGACGACGGCTTCCCTGCCTCCCACGCCACCGTGGCCACAACAACAGGATCCCCAAATAAATGATGACCAAATGCGAATTCGCAAGAGCTAATGCCAATTCAGTCACATAGCAGCAGCATCACGAGCGCAGATGAAGGAAACTGCGAGCTGCTACTAGAATAGAAGCCTTGAAACTCCATAGCTGGCCTGCCGTTTTTCGGATATTATAACATTATACTGCCGGATCATGTTTATTTGACCACGACCAGCTCATCTCTTTTTCCCTTTTCCCCCTTCTGTGGGGAATAATTTAAGGATTACGGCGAAACAACAAAAGATGGCAAAAAATTGGAGTGAAAACAGTACAATTTTCTGGGGTTTGTAATTCATCGATCAGAAAACTAGTTGAACGAAGGTTCATCCCATCAGGATTGGTGCTACTATTGACTTGAAAAAATTAGTATACCGATCTCATAAAAAAAGCCTAATTTGTTGAAGAAATCTTGAGTGCAACAGGAGCACGTGTAAAATCAATGTGTCACAACTTTGATTTTACTAAATCCCACATGCAACCCACATCATAACGGTTCGGTTCCGAATCGAACGGAAACACACAGCAAAAGCCCTTTAGTTTTCCCTCTTTCTTCCGGTCCTTCACTCTTGCTTTAGAGAAGCCAAAATTATTGTCCTCAGTTACACCGCTTATTCCCAGTAGCCATTTCATATTTGCTCCTACTGATGGCCATTATGGCCACCAACACTATCTCTTCCCACCACCGTCCTGCCCAACCACGTCCTTCATCGGCTCCACACCATACGTGCCACCATCAACCACGTCACCCGCCTCTAGTGCCCACCTATGACAAGCTCGGACACGGTTGGACACGCGGTCAACGCGTGTCGGAAATCCGACACGTGGTCAACCTTTGCCCGACATGTTTCGACACGCGTGTCCGGGAGGGAGTAGACCGCGAGCGACGGAGAGAGACGGCCGAGCATAGACTGAGGCTGCAGCTGCGAGGGATAAAGGACCAAAGGTGAGGAAGAGGAGAAAAGGGCGGTCGTGCGGCGAGCGGCCAGCGGCGAGGAAGGGGGTCGTGCGTGCGGCGAGGAGCAGCGAGCGGCGAGCGGCGAGGAAGGGGGTCGTGCGGCGAGGAGCGGCGACCGGCAAGGAAGGAGGTCGTGCGGCGAGCGGCAAGGAGGGAGGAGGAGAAGAGGAAGGGTCGCGAGCGGCAAGGAGCGGCGACCGGTGAGGAAGGACGTCGTGCGGCGAGCGGTAAGGAGGGAGGAGGAGAAGAGGAAGGGTCGCGAGCGGCGAGGAGAAGGAGAAAAGGAGCTAGGGTTTCTGAGAAACTCAAAAGTAATTAAAAAAATGAGTCTATGGGTACCTATTTTGGGGGAGGGAAAGTGACGGACAGATTGGGGGAAAGGACGGGGGAAATGGACGATCGTGGGAGAGAAAGGAAAAAAAAATTTTGGGTGGGGGGAAATGGATAAGGAAAAGAAGAAAGTGGGGTGGAATATAATGGGAATTTTTTTTTAATCAGAAAAATAAATAAATGAGATTAAAAAATAAAAGTAAATTTGGGGGAGGGGGATTTCGAAAAATAAATGTAAATTTGAGATAATGAAATAAAAAAAAGTGTAAGATTTATTAATATTATTAGTATAAATTCATTGTAAACTCTTTATTTATTTATTTATTTGTGAATTTGAATCAAATTAATTAAAAATAAAAATATTTATTTAATATTTAACATGTCGGAACGTGTCGAAATTCTCTACTTTTTGAGAAATGACGTGTCACGTGTCGTGTCGTGTCGCGTGTCCGTGTCGCCGTGTCCATGCTACATAGGTGCCCACTCACTCCACCACAAACCCCATCCACTAGCACCATTCCCTCCATGTGAGATTTTGATGAGACCACTACCAACTATTCTAAGAATTTAAACTGTTAGACGAATGCGTGATTTAATATTTAATTTTTACACTCCCCCTTATACTTAGGGTGCGTTTAGGAAGGCCTTTGGGGAAAGTATTTAGGAAAATGCAAAGGCCTTTGAGGTAAATTGTACTTTGAAAGTCCATTATGAAGTAGCTTTTGGTAAAATAGTGTTTGAAAAGACTAAATTTACAAAGGACTTGGTGATTAATAAAAGAAAACAGAAAAAAACTATCGAAAAAATAAAAGAGTTTGCCGGCGAGGCAGGCGGCCGCCGGAGACGATCGGCGAGGGTCGCCTAGGGTCGGGCGCCCTCGTAGTGACTGGCGCGACCCAAATCTGGTCGCCGGAGGTCACGCGACCTCGCGGCGACCCGATCTGGGTCGCGCCGATTGCGCGACCTCTGGCGACCCAGATCTGGGTTGCACTTGAGGTCGGGCAACCCAGAGCTAGGTCGTGGCAACGCAACTTGCGGGTGGTCGCCGGGACTCGCTGGGGTCACACGACTGGCCGGTGACGGTCGCCGCGACCTCGCCAACCTCAGCCGTGACCTCGCCGGCCTCTCGAGCTCATCCACACCCCTGGAGAAGAAGATGAACAGTAGACATGTGAACAGTGACGAGGCATTCCAAGAATGTTGAAAGCCCAAGGCAGCCTAGGACCTGCCTTGGGCTTTCAGCCTTGCAAATGCTAGCATCGCCCCAAAGCCTCTTGGAATGTAGTTCCCAAACACCTTCATTTTGGCCCAAAGGCCTTTAGCCCCCTAAAACCCCTTCCAAAGCAGTTCCCAAACGCACCCTTAATCTCGTCTTTTTGCCTAGTACTAAGCGTGGACACATTTATTTGGGGAAGCAAATTGAGCAAAGAAAAATTTGAACTCAAGACTTCCTACTCTGATACTATCTGAGATTTTTGTGAAATCATCACCAACTGTTTTAAAAACTTAAGCTATAGATGAAGGCTGTCACACCCTCGCCCCACCTCTGGCATGAGAGCATGACCCGGCGGGTTAGCATTGAAGCCCCAAGCAGCGTCGAATGTCTCGAAAGTTTTTTTTTTTCTTTAGTTGAGCACATGCGGAAGCGATCATTGTCACGCCCCGAACCTCGAGCACGCGCACATCCCACTACGGTCGATAGAAATGCGACTTCCCAGGACACGTCGCCGACCCATTCATTTAATTGCACATGCGGAAGCGGATAAATAATCCCCAGACAAAACTTAATTGGGATAGAAAAGCAGGATCACATTTTCAAATTCAAACCACACACCTTTATACATGTCAAACCAGTTCAGTTATAGGACTAGGCTATTAACAAAAAGATCTATAAAAGATCAGTCCTAAAAAACTAAGCTGTCCTAAGTAGGGGTGAGCAGCGGTCTAGGGTCGACCTGGACCGACCCTGGACCCGGCCCAACCCCATCGGTCCTGGTCCGGTTCTCAAGGGGACCGGGTCGGTCCTTGGTCCTGAAATTTCGGGACCGACACCGTGCGGGTTGGTCCTCGGTCCTAAGAATTTTGGGTCGGTCCAACCCTGAACCAACCTATATATATATTACATTATATTATTTATAATTCTTTTATATAATCAAACCTAAGTAAAATGTCTGTTATAAAACCTAAGAGTTATAGTGAGATATTCTATCAATAGCACTAATAGTAATTTCAATTTAAAACTTTTGTTGAGTATTAATTATGTGTCGTTTGTTTTGTTTTCAGGTGTTTAGAAGTTCAAGTGAATTAACAAGATGTGAAATTATATATTCATGGTTTATTTTAAGTATTTTGAACTTTTTATGGTTTAATTGTATTTTACTAATGAATTTCAGCTGCACTTTGCTTTTCAATTTGTGTCAAATGGTAGAAGTTTTTGAAGAGTAGTAGTAGTACCGCAATTGCTACGGTGATTTGCTAGTCAAGTGGTGTGAAACTCATTTTTTGGTTGAGTGGACTCTACATGATCAAATGCAGGAAAACGCTTTTGCATATGGTGTTATGAATATTAAAAATATATTATTACAAGAACTTTCCATCTTGTCCCATATCTCGATGAGCGGTTAGCAGGTACGAAATTTCTATTATGTGTCATCTTAAATTTGCTGAATATGTATTGGTATTTATAGTTTAGTTGCACAATGCCGCATTGTCGATGGATGTGTAATTTGAATTTGTAGGTTTGCTTTTTTAGGGAGTATTAAAAACAAGACAAAAAAATTATTGATCGGTCCGGGTTGACCACGGAACCGGACCGAACCCATTGGGTCGGTCCGGTCCTTGGTCCCAGGCTCAATAGGGTCGGTCCTCGGTCCTAAAAATTGAGGACCGACACTGTACGGGTTGGTCCTAGGGTTAGGGGGTGGCCCGGACCAACCCGGACCATGCTCACCCCTAGTCCCAAGATCAGCTAGATAGGTCCATTGGCCAGCTCTTCAGTCAGGATCGGCGAAGTCAAAAATCCTCTCAACGACCCTCACTGGTTTACCAAAAAGCTCCGGAGGATCCGCCATCTAGGAACCTGAAATTGTTATCCCACAACGGGGTGAGACAATGTCTCAGCGAGTCCTACCCTCTAAAACTCGATTAGGAAGAAAATAAGCCCCGGGGTACTCTAGCCACACAAAGAGGATTGAGGACTTACCTCGCCTCAGTCCATTCTTGCACGTCAGTACAATTCAATAATCAATCAAATCATTCACTAAAAACCACGGTCGAAAGGACACGACCTATCTTTAGGTGGCAAATTACGGCCTAATGGGCGCGACCTTTAATAGGTGGCGGATTACGGCCTTATCAGGCGCGACCCCTATCGAGTGGCAATTTACGGCCCAACGGGCGCAACCTTTGATAGGTGGCAGATTACGGCCTCATCAGGCGCGACCTTTGTCAGGTGGCAAATCACGGCCTAACAGGGCACAGTCGAACTTCGACGATTTTCTAGATCCATTCACAACCTTTCACAATCAAATTCCAATCGAATATCGATACTAAACATCTTTGGGATAAATCCCCACATAAACAACCATTCAATCAATCGATACAAACTGGTCTTGCCAACCAATTACGGTCTTATAAGCCAACACCGGGTACTTTCAAGTTAAATACCAAAACTTCTCCAATTTCATTCAATTCCACACTTTGGAATAATTAATCATAATCATCATTCCACTCAATTTCTCCATTAAATATACAATTGACACAAACGAGCCGCCTTCTTTGCGATCAGTCGAAATTTGACAATGGCCATCTCGGCATAATTTTCGAAAATAATAAATAATTAAATTTAATTCCGAAAATTAAATAATTAAATATTATTTTATAATAATATAATTTAATAAAAAAATATTTATAAATTCGAAATAATTATTTAATTAAAAATAATTAATTATGGCTTAAACTAGATTACACTAATTTAAACATACAATTAGCCCTAATTAAACATCCATTAACTAATCATACAACTAATCTAATTTACATTAAAATAATCTAATCTAACCACCTAAGCCTAATTAGACTAATCTAAACACCCCTTAAGCATGATTAACTTACTAAGCGAGGTTTAGATGATAAACTCACCGGTTTTGCGCGCCGGTGAGTTCACGGCGACCACGACGCCAAGGCGGTCGATAAACCCCGAAGCGGCGACACCAATGGAGGCCGGGAAGGGCTTGAAAACGGGCCACTAAGTCTCCAAAACCTTGCTGTCTTCTGCTTCTGATCTGGGCTGAACTGCAGAGAAGAAACCAGCAACTTCAACGGCGAAAACGGGCCGATCGGAGCTCCGACGAGCGGGTGGTTAGCAACCGGCGGCTCCCGGGGTCAGGGGAAATCTTATTGGAGGTTGGGATGGGCAAAGAAAGGGTCGGAAAGGGGCGAAACAGCAAGAAAACGCGAAACAGGCGGAGCGGGGCGGAACCAGGCGGTCCGGCGAGCGGCAGCTTCTCATCGGATTTCGGGACGACCGGAGAATCTTTCCGGCGAACGGCGAAGTGCTCCGGTACGGGTTTGGAGTGCTCATCACGGTGGTGGGTGGAGCATTGGCTGATTCTCACGGAAAGATAATGTTTAACTCGAATCTTTGGCGAAAGGTCGGCTGGAGCAGAAACTGGAACGAGGGGAAAAACAGAGGAGGAAATGGGGTCCGATGGGCATGCGACCGTGGAGGGCTGATGCTGTTCGGTTCCTCTGGTTTTTGCTGAGCTTCTCTCCTTCAACAACAATGGAGAAAGCCTTGGATTAAGGGAGAAGAAGCTGCTGAAGAGTGGGGGGTCTCCTTGGGCTCTCTAGAGCTCAACACTTGCCATCTTCTCATTGGCTTTGCCCCCACCATGACATCACATGACCTCAGCCACTCTCTCTCCTCCAATCTTCCTCTACAAGCTTGGCAATAGGTGCAAAATGTGGTGTGCCATGGGAGCTACGAATTTTGGACATTCCCCCATTCAATCCATTCAATTCTCTCTTAATTCCAATCAATTGAAGTTCAATTGAAGCTCAAATAAATCGGTCCATGTGTCCTAGACCTTCTTATGACTTTTCCCGTCAAATGATCCAACTTGCATCCTAAAGATTCGATCAAACACGGCCTCCGACAATCTCGAACAAAAACAGCCTTACTTTGCTTTTCCGCCAAAAATCTCGGTTTGCAGAAAAATCTTGAAGATGAGTCGACGTTCCTAAAATGAATTGTGACATGGCAGAACTTTCAATTTCTGAATTCAGGTTTAAAATCACGGTTAATTTCAAATGGCGCGATTTGAGCGCGTCCTAATCTACCGGGTAGCTTTTAGAAATTTTCAATGCAATTGACCCGTGGTTGATTATTTTCAAGCCACGACATAATCTTTGACACATTGGCGACTCTCGATTGTCGTGAAAATCTCGAGATTTCAAATACGGACACAGGGTACCCAAAACGACAGAATAATCAGTTCAGCGCCGGTCGACGAGAATATTGCAATCAGGTGGAATCACCCACACTCTAATCACATATCTCGGTCGAATCGACCTATTGCGATCTCTCGTTCGTCCGCAGTGTCGTAATGATCCTTGCAGATTAATACGGTCGAGCGGCCGATTCATGGTCGATTCTCAAGCCTATTGCATTTAAATTCCTTAACGGCTTCACGATAGACTAGTTATCTCGTGAGTGATCAGCTCGGAAAATTGAATCATAAGCGCGTCGATGAAAAGTCCGTCTCATTTAATTGAAAACAGAATCATAAATTTGGGATGTCACAATCATAAACAAGCCCTGTACAAACAAACATGGAAGCTGGTCAAGACATATGCAAGCCACACAAATAAAAGCAACATATATTCATACACATGTTCATATATCAAAAGCTGTTTTGATTACATGCCCATCCTAGTCTTGGGCTATTTATTTTCGTTTTCATATATAGTCAATCAAAAGGCCGAGGTAGCTTAACTCCTTTACCGAGCTGCTCCCAAAAGCGGCCCCCAAGCTAGGTTCATTCCCTTCTTGGACCTAGATTCACCCATCTTACACGCCTGAAATTGTGAGAACAACAAAAGTGAGTTGATGATTTAGTAAGTAGAAATCCCTAAATCTCCTATAAGAGGACACCTCCCGTTGATCGTTGGATACAAGGTCACCATCCACTTGTCGATGGCAAATCAATAGCAAGATCCGTGCCTTGCCTTACTCTAGGTTGCACGGACACTATCTGGAACCCTTCGTATCGTGTCCGACACGCAGTCAACGCGTGTTGGAAAATCCAACAGGCGGTCAACTACCTTCGACAAGCGAGTCAGAAATTCCAACACGTGACTCTGACACGTACGGGGTTATTTTTACAAATTTCCAAAATTTATGGGGTCTAAATATAAATATATGAAAAAATAAAAAATAACAATAAAAGCTAAAACAAATTTCCAATACTCGTTTGAAGATGTTGGGGTGGTTGAAGTTGAAAATTTTTCACTTGATGAGCCGGAGATGGAGTCTTTTTTTTTTTTTTTCAGAAGAAATGGATAATGTGGATGAATGACTTTTTGTTATATTTGATGATGGAATGTTGATTATTATTTTTTCTTATTGTTAAATTTTAAATTTAATAGTGGATTACTTGTTTTTTCCTCCAAGTTGTATGGATTATTATAATGAAATGTAGTTGAATTTGTCAAATTAAAACAATGAATGATATTAACAAATGTAGGATTAATGTTTTTAGTATAGATTAATTCTAGGCTCTTTTTATTATTATTATTTATTTATTTATGCATTTATATATTAAAATATTTATTTAATATATAACGTGTCGAAATTCTCTACTTTTGAGAAATGACGTGTCGACGTGTCGTGTCGCGTATTGCGTGTCCGTGTCGGTGCAACCTAGGCCTTACTTGTACATATGAAAGGCTCTCAACTGTTTATGTACTTTCAAAAATCAAAGACAATGAGTTAGTGCATATGAACAAGCTTTCCAAGGATCCGTGGCTTATGATCATTTCGGTCATAAAAAGGGATGCTCGCGTATCATGAAACTCATTCAAGCACTAAGTGACCAAATTCAAATATATGCTCAAATTGATGCAAAGATTTAATAGTACATATCAAACAAATCTAGCTTTTACAAGCATCACACATGTATTAGTCATGGACCACACGTGGACTTTCATTCTTTTATTTTTTCCAGTATCATATTAGTCAAAATTAATCGACTCTTCCAGTAACAATCGGGCATCAGTCCCTAGCAACTAGCATCGTCCCGATCTCATTATCAGGACGGCATCCAGGGCCACCCCTAAGCATTGGCCTCACCCGGGCTTGCATCGTCCACGATCTCAATATCGGGACAGCATCCGAGGCTTTACCCCCAGGAAACGACCTGGCATCCCCAGCGTTGGCATATAAGTTCATTATGTGCCAAGTGTTTCAAGTATTAATCAATTCATTTTATCTTGGAACTTTTAGCCGGATGAAAGGCCCGAAGGCGTGCCATGCAAAGTGAACTAATGAACAACTCTTGTGTTTTATTAAATCAAACTCATGCCAAATGCGATTCGGACTCGTGACCTTGACTTGGAACCATTCGCTCAGGCTTTAGCATTGTCCATAGTCACCGAGACCTCTCCTCGACATCTGGGTGTGCTTGATACCCATGCGGGATCATGAAAATACTTAATGCAATAACAAGTAATAGAAACACAACAAGCATAACAATACAAAGCCAACACAAGCAAACGATGACATGATCCTAAAATCGATAAGCGTAGCATATCGCTCTATCGAAGAGTTAGGAAAATCTACTTACTATTTTTTGGACCTAGCTCCAAGATGCTTATTTGGTGGTCGATCGGCGTCTAAGGTGGCTTGGAAGAGAAGGGTGTGAAAGAGAGGGGAGGAAGGGAGAGGAAAGGAGAGAAAGCTCAAGCCTTAAAATGTGAGGATGCCTTCTCCTATTTATAGGCCTCTTCCTCTTAGATTATTTTTTTTAATGCAAACTCATGATTACGCCTAAATGATGAGTTGGCGCTTAGATCCTTTGGTGTTGGCTTGTGATTAGTCTACCTATTTACTTGCTCTCGAACGCTCATTCTAGGCTCATTATTACCTATGGTGCCTAAGGGATACATAAGCCCCTTTAATGGCTAATGTTTTCTTCTAATTGGTTGGTCTTTATCTTGTTTACCAATGTTACAATCTAGGATCATCATAACTTGAGATTCAACCTAAGATTCTAGGGGACACATAAGTAGGTGACTCACCTCTCTCATTAATTGCCAAGATTTCATGCAATCATTAGGCTTAGATGTGTTCACATTAGCCAACTTGCTCTCCAAGTTTATTCTCTTTAACACACTAAGGTCCAAAAGCATTTAATGCATTCTTATCATCAAGCTAAGAAGTCTCTAGATTAGCTTGCTCCTCAAGTTGGGCATGCAGCTCAATTCCCCTCAAAGTTAGGCGTGTGGTTCTCCCATTCTAAGACGAAAATAGTTTTGAGTAACTTTCGAAATTAGTACCATTACTTTATCAAACGGACTCTAAAAATTATGAAATTTTATTATGTTATAGAGAATACCTTAAAAAAAATTTTTCATGAAGGAATCCAAGCCAAATTCGTTTTTTGGAAAGAGAAGAAAATTATTGAACACAACCCAAAAATTCATCCGTCAAGCAGATTCAACGATCAGAGAGAGAGGCTCATTTTGAAATTCAAAACTTCACAAAAATATTTGAAATTTTAATATGTTGTAGATACAGATATCATTTAAAACTTTTGTGAAGAAAACATGTCCAAATTCGAAAGAGAAGATTTTATAAAAATTCGAGAAAGTAACTTAGTTACCGTTTTCACTATATTGGGTAAGTTCTATACTGTAATTTATTGGGCCTTTTTCCTAACCATTTCACCTCAGAAAAATATGAAATTTAAGGATGTTATAGATCAAGATGTTTTGAACAACTTTCACGAAGGAAGCTTCTCCAAATTCATAACATAAAAAGCTCTGTAAAATTGGTAAACAACAAATGTCCAGAAATTTCGAAAATTAAATGAGGTAAATTCTAGTTGAAAAGAGGAGTGTTCCCACTTCGTCTCCATGGCGGCAAAAGAACCTTTCAAGTGCCATAACTTGGCACAAAGGGACACTTAAGTGTCATAACTTACGAAATGATACACTTAAGTGTTACATTCGAAGAAAAACGGATTACTTAAGTGCCACTCCGGCCAAAGTCCGGCCAAAAGGCCGACGTGGAATTTTCCGGCGAAACGAGCCCAAAACGACACCGTTTACACGATGATGTGGCCAAATAATGCAAAAACGGCGTCGTTTTGGACTGACGTGGTAAAAAAATAATATAAAAATAATTAAATTTAATTTAAAATTAAATTTATTTAAAATATTTAAAAATAAAAAAAAAAAATTTAAAGGGAAAGGTGGGGAGGCGGGCGAGGGATCAGCCCTCGGCCCCGGTTGCCGCCGCCGGGAAGGGCCGGCTACGGCGGGGAGGGTCGGCCGGGGTCACCGGGCCCTAGCTTGCGAGCCCTCGCCCTAGGGGCCGGCGACCCCGGCCGGCCGGCGGTGAGGGCTCGCAAGCCCTCGCCCCGGATCGGGGCAAGGGTCGCGGTCCTCGCCCGGTTGGCAAGGGTCGGCGGCCCTCGCCGGCCGAGCGAGGGCCGCGACCCTCGCCAATTTGTGGCCGGTGGCGAGGGCTGCGACCCTTCCCCACCGTCGCCGGCCCTTCCCGGTGGGCGGCGCGGCGAGGGCGATCCCTCGGCCGCCTCCCCCACTTTCCTTTTTTTTTAAAAAAAAATTTAAAAATTGAAAATATTATTTTTAAATATTTTAAATAAAATTAATTTAATTATTTTTTATATTATTTTTTCCACGTCAGCCCAAAACGACGCCGTTTTTGCATTATTTGGCTACGTCGGCGTGCAAAACGGCATCGTTTTGGGCTCGTTTCTCGAAAAATGCCACGTCGGCCTTTTGGCCGGATTGGCACTCAAGTGATCCATTTTACTTCGATTTTGGACTTAAGTGTACCTTTCGTAAGTTATGGCACTTAAGTGTCTCCTTCTGCCAAGTTATGGCACTCAGGGGTCCGCATGTCTCTCAATGGCTGTACAATCTTATCTCCCAAGATTCTAAGGGCCCGTTTGGTTCGGCTTTGAGGAAATTCCTTTAGGAGAATGCAAATATCTTTGAGGTAAATGGGTTTTCCAAAATGTCACACCGTTTAGAAAGACCCACATTTGTAATGGGCTTTTGCTTCTTTTTTTTTTTAATCTGAAAATCAAATTCGACGGCTGGCGGCCGGCTAACTGCGGCCAATTGCCGAACCGCGCGAGATCTAGGCTGCGCTCGAGGTCGCGACCACGTCGACAGCAGCCATATCTAGCGGCTTGAGGTTGCGACCTCGGGTGGCGTCTCCGAGGTCCGCGCGACCCAAGCAACGCCACTCGAGGTCCGCGTGACTCGGGCGGCGTCGCGGGTCACGCCACCTCAAGCGATGATCACCGGGGACGCACGACCCCAAGCGGCACTGGCTGCTGCCGGAGAAGTGCGACTCTCGGGCGGGAAAGAAGAAGATGAATAGTGACGCGATGAACAGTGGAAATTGCATCTCCAAAATGCCAATGCTCGAAGTAGCTCCTCCCGAGATTCGGCTTTCGGCATTAGGAATCCTCACATTTGGCAAATGAGCTTTCAAAAATATTTGTCAAACACAAAACTTTTTCCCCAATGGGCTTTGGATCCCCAAAGCCCCTTGGGAAAGTCGAACCAAACGGGGCCTAAGTAGGCTCTATACTAGCTTGGACACTTGTCTCGGTTATTTATTGGCTAATGTTCAAAAGAGATAAGGTAGACTTGTCTTAATCCAAAGTTGGACTTGTCTTGGCCTTCTCCTCTCTCTCTCCACATGTGGCCTCTCCTTTGTAGGTTCTAAAGTCTACCATTCACACTTAAATCCTAGGATATTAATGGGCCTAGGCTATAGAAATATCTTTTTCCCCACTTTATTAATACGTTCACACTTGTTCACATTTGTTTTTCCAAGAAATTTTGATTATCCAAGACTGAGGTGTCCCCTTCATTAATGGTTTTAAATCTAAATTTAATCTTATCTTCTCATATAAAGCCCCAACGTGCCAAGTATCCGTGCTCCTTAATTTACTACATGACGAAGGCATTAAATGTGACTTGGAAAATATATAAATTATGAAGGCCTTGTCATCCTGAACTTATCAAATTTGACCACGATCAACTATCTTATTTGGCTCGGAGTTTGTAAGACATGATCGGAGGAAGCGGACACAACCGGGCTTAACCGATGAAACCAAGTTTGGACTTCTCTTTTACCATATAAAGGGCTCGAAGTTGAAGATGTTACAAATGCATAGTTTAATATTTATTTATTTTAACACTCCTATCTGCTCCTCCACTCCCAGCTTGGAGGCAAAGGATCTGGGCTTGGATCTAGCTCCACGCAAGATATGTTCCTTCAATGACTTAGGAAGTATTGCTCTGGCCTTAGCATGCCACCAAAGGATCTAGCAAACGCCGGAGGATAATTGGGATTTTTGTGGTGGTCTATCTTGAATGGAGTCCCCCAGAGGAAAGGTGGTGATCGGAAGGAGCAGCAGGAGGGACCGGCCAAAAAACTAAAAAGGACATTCGAAAACCGAAAATTCAAACTGAACCATGTTTTCTTTTCAGGTTCTTCACAGTTTTGGATCACAATGACCTTGTGTCTTTCATATTCAATTCGATTTAGGGAGTAGTGAAAACCCATTGACATTATAAGTTAGGATCATTTCTCAAGTTATGAATCACAACCGAGAAGTCTCATGAATGTTAGAAAGCCCAAAAGCTGCTCTAGAATTTTTCGAGGGCTAGAATTTCGAGGATTCTTACGTCAACTTCTCATATTGCACCGACTTTCCTTTCAACTTCTGCATATTTTGAGGCTTGAATAACCTATATATATGCCTTGCGACCAACTTGTATTGTGCCCTTTGGGTTTCAGAAGTTGCAAGATTCAACAGATGAATCCCCGAAAGAACTTCCCAAATCATCCCGCTCTAAGTTTATCATGCACAATCAGCCGGTAAAAAAGCTTTACTTCAACTCCACATATCATTGCACTTACAAATCGTAGTATATCTATTAAGGGTTCCGGCTGACATGTAGATATATTTAGATTATTTATGATATTTTGCATATCTTCACAATATTTTGAATATCTTCGTGATTAATTGTAATTAATTGTGTAATATTTTGTTACTGGAGATAGTCAACCTGTAAAGCCTATAAATAGGCTCATGGACTCCTCATTGTTACACATGAAAATTTCTTCCGCATATTTTATTAACTTGGTATGAGCCTGAGAAGTTTTTTGTAACGCTAGCCGGCCATCTTGGAATCACTACAGCAGTCAACTGTAAGTCAATTTTTATTTCAACAAGCCAAAACTCACTGTCAAAGGACGTCGCACGCGCCACCTACCGATTCTGCGTGAGAGATCCACGCTCCCATTAGCGTTATACGCGATCAGCAGGCCGGCCATGCATTGCTGATGTCACTATTGCGGCATCCTAACATCATTCGCTGTGCTGTGTCAGCTACCAACGCGTCATCCTGACGCATTATTCTTAACTGAGCATAAGAGAAAACTTAGAAAACACACGAATCTGATTGAATCTTCATCTTTGTTAGCTGGTTGTTAACACGTAGGCTAATATATCGTGTCCAATGATCGAAATTCGATAAGAGCATTTTTCATTTGTCCAGTACAGCTATTGAAGTGAGGGAGAAAAATAGGTTGATCAGCAAAATGGGCTTCGACAAATTGCAGAACTGCACAAATAGCTGGATAAACTAGTACTTCTTTTTTCCCCTTCCTGGAAAAATTAGATAGTTCTCAATTTAAAAGATAAAATTAAGAAAGCTTACTGTTGGCCACAGATTTGTTCGAGACTTCCTAGTCAGTCAAGCGCGCCGTTCCCTAAACAGTGGACATCAAGTGATCTGACTACATAGTAGACTTAATGGTGTCCGATCCAAAAGAGAGCGAGGACATTGTGGTGACAAAAGAAAGAAATAGACAGATGCAAAAATGTCACCTGGGTGCGATTGAATAATCGCCACCAAGTGGATTAATCATGCATGCTTTGATTGGAACAGCTAGCAGCATCTTGGCTTTAAATGGAGACTTACTGTCCTTCTATGTCACAAGAAGAGAAAGAAGGCTCACATGGCAACTTGAACATGTAGATCTGTCATGTTGAAGTAGAACTGCAGTAAAACGAGGGAATATTTGGGACTGGTTTAGCCATCGCCTGTTGAATTTTTCCCTCTCATGATAAGGCTCATTGAAAAGTCTAAATTACTGTTCCTAGTAATAGGAATTTGGGCAATCTTCCCATTTTTGTTTGCTATGAGGGAAAGTTGATTCTCTACTTTGGTGTATCTGTAACCACCAAAATGGCACTGCCCATCAAAGCAAAAGCTAAAAACTTCACTTTAATTGTTCTTTAGGTGTAACACAAGTTAGCATATTTTTCTTTCTTTCAGAAAGCAAGATGTCAAGCACTGTTGGTCAGGCTATACATTGCAGAGGTATCGTGCTTTTCTTTTTTAACGCAAAGCTTTTTTTCCCCTTTAATGGAAATAAAAACTAATCTGCTAGAGTTTTGTAATATTTTGATGGCTTAATTCAAGTGGGATCTCTTTGGGCTTTTAGCTGCTGTTGCATGGGAAGCAGGGAAGCCTTTGGTGATTGAACAAGTGGAGGTAGCACCTCCACAGGCCATGGAGGTTCGCTTGAAGATCCTTTATACCTCCCTGTGCCACACTGGTGTCTACTTTTGGGAAGCCAAGGTAAACAACAACAAGACGCCTGCTTAGAACGATCACAACTTGAAAAAGAACAAGGAACCTAGAAACGGTTTACACCCTTAGAATCTATTTCATCTAATGAATCTCCTTCTGGCTGGGACAAAACCCTCTATTTCCTAGAATCTATGATCATGAAGCTGGAGGGTGAGTGAATCTCAGTAAGACTGTCTAATTATTAAAAATTCATGGAACTGATAGCATTTGATGAATATTTGAATTTGGGTGAGTTAGGATTGTGGAGAGAGTGGGTGAGGGAGTGACTGATCTGAAACCAGGGGATCATGTCCTCCCAATTTTCACTGCAAATCAGAAGAGAGCAACATGTGTGACCTACTCCGGATCAACACTGACAGAGGAGTCATGCTCAGTGATGGGAAGTCGAGATTCTCCATCAGAGGACAGCCCATATACCACTTTCTAGGGACTTCGACATTCAGCGAGTACACCGTTGTTCATGTCGGCTGTGTTGCCAAGATCAACCCGCTCTCTCCTCTGGACAAAGTTTGTGTCATCAGTTGCGGGATCTCGACCGGTATGTTGATGCTTAGTGCATCCCAGAGAAATAATCTAAATCGACATTTTTCAATCTCAATTAAAACATTAATAACGACAAAGGTTGTGGCTTTTAGGCCTGGGAGCAATGGTAAACGTAGTGAAACCACCGAAGGGTTCGATGGTGGCTGTTTTCGGATTGGGAGCTGTTGGGTTAGCTGTAAGTCCTCCTGCTGTAATGCAGACTTTGAGAATTTGACAAGCAAAAACTTACGCATCTCTTGATGATGGATAGGCTGCTGAAGGTGCAAGGATTGCAGGGGCTTCGAGAATTATCGGTGTTGATTTGAATCCAAAGAGGTTTTAAGAAGGTTATTACTCAATCCCACAATACATGACCTCTCCCTGCTCGAGACTATACTGATCATTTTTAGAGATCTTTCCCAACATTATACTGAAGTCCTTATTTGACACAAAACTATAATCCAAATCAAAGAGTCTTGCAAGGACAGCGACAGGAAAATGAGGAAGCCATGAATCTAGAAACTTGACCCGCGGCTTTTGAACAAAGATGACAGATCTAGCTAATTGTCGCTACTTTCAATCAGTGATCAAAGTCCTTGCTGAATTCATTTTCTTATGTGCTAGAAATGGGGCCTATGTTGCTCTCTAATAATGACTCTTACTCAATTGTCTCTCAACAGCAAAGAAGTTTGGTGTGACTGAATTCGTGAACCCGAAAGACCACAACAAACCTGTTCAGGAGGTTTGCACTGAACTGTTTGAGGAAATAGAATCCATTCCTCTGGTCTATATCATTCTTAAGTTTCCCTCAAATTTTGATTGATTACCAGGTGATTGCTGAGATGACAAATGGAGGAGTTGATAGGAGTGTCGAGTGCACTGGAAATGTCAACACCATGATTTCCGCGTTTGAATGTGTACACGATTGTATGCACTTTTCTTTTGGCCATGCAATCAATTTGTGATCGAGAAATTTAGAAACTGTCCTAATTATATTACGGATTCTAATGAATTGAGAAACTCCTGACAGGATTGGGGAGTTGCTGTTCTTGTAAGAGTGCCCCATAAAGATGCTGTCTTCAAGACTCATCCTATAAATCTACTGAATGAGAGGTCTCTGAAGGGCACGTTCTTCGGAAACTACAAGCCACGTTCAGACATTCCCTCCATTGTAGAGAAATACATCAACAAAGTAAAATACACTCTGAACTATAGCAATCGAAAGTATCAATTTATCTCTCTGTTCTTTACTTACGTCCTGTTGAAATTGATTTCCTAGTCTTAAATGTTCCAGGAGCTTGAAGTGGAGAAGTTCATCACTCATGAGGTACCATTCTCGGAGATCAACAAGGCATTCGACTACATGCTTGAAGGCGAAAGCCTTCGATGCATCATTCGCATGGAGGAGTAAAGAAGCGGATAAAGAACCCGATAGCACTGAAAAGAAATAGAAGTAATGTGTGAGAGAATTTGCCGAACGAGCGTGCTTAAGGGTCCAACTCAAGGTTCTTTTGGAATGTTCTTCTGCTATCATCCATGTACTTTCGAGAATAATTGCATCTGGTTTGTGATCCTTTAGCCTTTGAAACTTGACTCGACTTATAATCCGTAAAACTCCTTGAATGTGCAAAATTATAACTTGGACTTAATTCGATGTTTATCAACGGTTAATTGAAGTGACGATTGGATTCGAAACATTCTCAGAATCAAAAACTGTAGGGTGATTCATCTTACAATTGTAAATGAAGAGTTGAAGCCTTCATCGAGTTGATATAAACCTTCTACAATAGTCGTCACACTTGACCTCTTAGAGAGTTCTCTCAGATCAAGTATTGAATATAGAATTTCCATGAGTTAATGCATGAGCTGAATTTCCAAATTAAGGAACCTTTTCCATGGCATCACCACACTCAATGAGATTGTTAGGATAGAGTTTTCATATTCTACAATCGATTTGAAATTCAAAATATTATAAATGATATGCTGGATTAAATTAGAGAGCAGATGGTAATTTACAGTGACATGAGACGCAATAGTGAATAAAATGCTCGATCTTCAAATTCCTTATTGACTTACTGGCATATGCTAATATCAACTCTTTAATCTATAACATCTGCCCTGTAACTTTTACTTGAATACATAGTCCTCTATTCTTCTCTACTGCAAAAGCGAGTCAGGTGCCCATTCCATTATAAACATGAGGCTTATCAAAAAGACAAATCGATCCAAAGAGTGTAGTGTTATCCTTGCCAAAAATATTCCACAAGTCTTAACCCAGCCAATAAAACTGCATACGAGAACCCCAATTATAAATGATATGCTGGATTAAATTAGAGAGCAGATGGTAATTTACAGTGACATGAGACGCAATAGTGAATAAAATGCTCGATCTTCAAATTCCTTATTGACTTACTGGCATATGCTAAAATCAACTCTTTAATCTATAACATCTGCCCTGTAACTTTTACTTGAATACATAGTCCTCTATTCTTCTCTACTGCAAAAGCGAGTCAGGTGCCCATTCCATTATAAACATGAGGCTTATCAAAAAGACAAATCGATCCAAAGAGTGTAGTGTTATCCTTGCCAAAGATATTCCACAAGTCTTAACCCAGCCAATAAAACTGCATACGAGAACCCCAATTAGTTGAACTTCTCGATGTTGTTCACCGAACTCCAAATATCCGCCATTTGACTTGGATATAATGCTCGGCATTACACCAAGTAAGCTGGGTCCTAGACCAATTGATCACAGTGCCTAACTATATACTGGCAAAATTTCAGCATACTCTGGTCCCTAACTACCCGTGCAATCCTGACCATTTTATTCGCGTACCACGATCTTGATCACTGGGTTTAGGGTTCTTGACCACATGCTTTGATACGATTCTTGACCCTTGAGCTCTAATACCACTTAATAAATTTTAGACATGCAGCTTTGATACCACTTGTTGAGTTTGTGGAAATGCGATACAATTATATTGTCTCACACCACAAACATTACTCAGAACAAACTAGCTCCTACCATACTCAGAGCAAACTAATTCCTACTAACTTTTCATACAACTTTTTTACTTTACTCTCCCTCGTGGACGGACTACTCTCTTTTTCTCTATTTGTGAAGCTCTCCCAATTTAAGGCTCTCTCTGGCCTTCCTCTTTCGGTCTCTCTACGTTTCTCTCATCTCTCTATGTTACTACAAATGCGAAGGGGAGCACCTATTGAGGACGTTGACAAGTTGCCTAGTCGCTACGGCAAATTTTCCCCCAAGGAATTCTAGAGGTGGCGCACAAGTTGACGAGTTGCTTGACAACTTGTGGCCAGATTTTCCTTCGGAAATATCTAGAGGTGACAGCTTGAAGAAAAATCTAGAGAAGGAGAGAGAGAGGAGGCGGTGCTTCTTCAACAATTTACAGATCATCCAAATCTATTGAGGGTTGCGGCAGTGCATAAGAGAACACTCAGAGAAGACATAAATCCGATGGTGATAGCTGCTTTTAGCACAAGCGAATATATTGTGTCCGATGACTGAAACAGGATAAGAGCATTTTCATTTATCCGGTACAGCTATTGCGGTGGGGGTGAAAAATAGGTTGATCAGCAAAATAGCTTAATAAAACTGACACTGCATTTTCCCCCTTTCTGGAAAAATTAGGAAGTTCTATATTTATAAAAAAAAATTAAAGAAGCTTACTGTTAGCAACAAATTTATTTTAGAAGGGTTCAAAATTTCGGCTGCCAGCTGTACGAAGGTTCAGGGTCATCAAAAAAAAAAAAAACAAATTTATTCTAGACTTTCAAGTCAGTCAGGCGAGCCGTTAGCTAAAGAGTGGGCCCCAAGTGATCTGATTGCATAGTAGACTTAATGGGGTCTGATCCGAGAGAGCGAGGATATTGTCGTGACAAAAGAAAGAAATAGACAGATGCAAAAATATCATCATAATCGTCACCGAGTGGATTATCGGGCGCGCTTTGTTTGAACCTCAGCCAACAGCATCTTGACTTTATCTGAAGTTTCATTGTCCATCTTTATCGCAAAAGGAGAGAGAAGACCCACTTGGCAATTTCAACATTTTGATCTGTCATGTTGAAGTAAATCTACAGTAAAACCAGGGATAATGTTGATATCTCGAACTGGTTTCAACATCGCCCATTGTATTCTTCCTTCTCGTGATAAGGCTCATTGAACAGGTCTAAATAACTGTTCCTAGTGAAAGGAACTTGCGCAATCTTTCCCCCTTTTTTTTTTTTTCTTTCTTTTTTTTTTTTTTTTTTTTGCTAAGAAGGAAGGTTGCCTCTCCTTTAGTTTCGTGTATATATATCCACCAAAATGGCACTGCCCATCAAAGCAAAAGCTAAAGGCTTCAGTTTGATTGTTCTTTAGGTATCAGAGCCTTTCTTCTTTGAGAAAACAAGATGTCAGGCACTGTTGGTCAGGTGATACATTGCAGAGGTACGCACTTTTCTTCTTTAACGAGAAGCTTTTTCTTCATTTAAATGGAGACAAAAACTAATCTGCTGGAGTTTTGTCATATTTTGATGGCCTAATTCAAGTGGGTTCTCTTTGGGTTTCTAGCTGCTGTTGCATGGGAAGCAGGTAAGCCCTTGGTGATTGAACAAGTGGAGGTAGCTCCTCCACAAGCCCTTGAGGTTCGCTTGAAGATCCTTTATACCTCTCTCTGCCACACTGACGTCTACTTTTGGGAAGCCAAGGTACACAACAACAAGGCCCCTGCTTAAAATGATCACAACTTGAAAACAAACAAGAAAACTAGAAACTATTTACACTCAATAAAATCTATGTATGTCGGCTAATTAGTCTCCTTCCTGCAGGGACAAAACCCCTATTTCCCAGAATCTATGGTCATGAAGCTGGAGGGTGAGTGAATCTCAGTAAGACAGTCGAATTATTAAAAATTCATGGAACTGATAGCATTTGATGAATCTGTGAATTTGCGTGAGTTAGGATTGTGGAGAGCGTGGGTGAGGGAGTGACCGATCTGAAACCAGGGGATCATGTCCTCCCAATTTTCACTGGGGAATGCAAGGAATGTGCCCACTGCAAATCAGAAGAGAGCAACATGTGTGACCTTCTCCGGATCAACACTGACAGAGGAGTCATGCTCAGTGATGGGAAGTCGAGATTCTCCATCAAAGGACAGCCCATATACCACTTTCTAGGGACTTCAACATTCAGCGAGTACACCGTTGTTCATGTCGGCTGTGTTGCCAAGATCAACCCGCTCGCTCCTCTGGACAAAGTTTGTGTCATCAGTTGCGGGATCTCGACCGGTATGTTGATGCTCAGTGCATCCCAGAGAAATAATCTAAATCGACATTTTTCAATCTCAATTAAAAAATTAATAACGACAAAGGTTGTGGCTTTTAGGCCTGGGAGCAATGGTAAACGTAGCGAAACCACCCAAGGGTTCGACGGTGGCTGTTTTCGGATTGGGAGCTGTTGGGTTATCAGTAAGTCCTCCTGCGCTAATGTAGACTTTGATCTTCGAGAATTTGACAAGCAAAAACTTACGCATCTCTTGATGATGGATAGGCTGCTGAAGGTGCAAGGATTGCAGGGGCTTCAAGAATTATCGGTGTTGATTTGAATCCAAATAGATTTCAAGAAGGTTATTACTCAATCCCACAATGCACGACCTCTCACTGCTCGAGACTATACTGATCATTTTTACAGATCTTTCCCAACATTATACTGAAGTCCTTATTCGACACAAACTATAATCCAAATCAAAGAGTCTTGCAAGGATAGCTACAGTGCAGTCATAAAATTTGTCAAAGATAATATTCAGGAAAATGAGGAAGCCATGAATCTAGAAACTTGACCCACGGCTTTCGAGCAAAGATAATATAGATTTATCTAATTGTGGCAGCTTTCAATCAGTGATCAAAGTCCTTGCTGAATTCATTTTCTTATTTGCTAAAAATGGGGCCTGTGTTGCTCTCTCACAATGACTCCTACTCGATTGTCTCTCAACAGCAAAGAAGTTCGGTGTGACTGAATTTGTGAATCCGAAAGACCACAACAAACCTGTTCAGGAGGTTTGTACTGAACTGTTTTAAGGAAATAGAAGCCATTCCTCTGGTCTATCTCATTCTTAAGATTCCCTCAAAATTTGATTGCTAACCAGGTGATTGCTGAGATGACAAATGGAGGAGTTGATAGGAGTGTCGAGTGCACTGGAAATGTCGACGCCATGATCTCTGCATTCGAATGTGTACATGACGTATGCATTTTTCTTTTGGCTGTGCATTCAATTTGTGCGCGAGAAATTTACACACTCTGACCTAATTATGTATTACGGATTCTGATGAAGTGAGAAACTCTTAACAGGGTTGGGGAGTTGCTGTTCTTGTGGGAGTGCCCCATAAAGATGCTGTCTTCAAGACTCATCCTATTAATCTGCTGAACGAGAGGACTCTGAAGGGCACCTTCTTCGGAAACTATAAGCCACGTTCAGACATTCCCTCCGTCGTAGAGAAATACATGAACAAAGTAAAATACAGTTGAACTATAGCAACCGAAAGTATCGATTTCTCTCTCTCTTCTTTGCTTATGTCCAGTATGAAATTGATTTCCTAGTCTTAAATGTTCTAGGAGTTTGAAGTGGAGAAGTTCATCACTCATCAGGTCCCATTCTCGGAGATCAACAAGGCCTTTGACTACATGCTCAAAGGCGAAGGCCTTCGATGCATCATTCGCATGGAGGAGTAAAGAAGCGGATGAAGAACCCCACAGCACTGAAGAGAAATAGAAAGAACCTGTGCGAGGATTCGTTGAAATTGCGTGCTTGAGGGTCCAACTCACGGTTCGATTTGACTGTATTTCTGCTATCTTCCATGTATTTCCTGGAATAATTGCATCTAGTTTGTAATCCTTCAGCCTTTGAAAATAATGCGTAATTATATACTTGGACTTAATTCGATGTTTTCAACAGTTTACTGAAGTGATGATTGGATTCAAAACATTCTCAGAATCCAAAACTGTAGGGTGATTCATTTTATAGCTTTAGATGCAGGGTTGAATCCTTCACCAAGTTGGTATAAACCTCCTCCAATAAATGCGCACACTTTCCCTCTCAGAGAGAGTTCTCTTAGGATTAAGATTGAATATGGAATTTGTATGAGTTAATACGTGAAAATATACAAATTAAGGAATCTTTTCCATGGGGAATCCTTTCCATGGCATCACCATGTTCAATGAGATTCTCAGGATAGAGTTTCCATGTTCTACATTCAACTTGAAATTCAAAATATGATAATAGATATGCTGGATTAAAATAGAGAGCATACAACAATTTATTGTAAAATTCGAAATATGATAATAGATTTTCCTGATTAAATTAGAAAGCAAACGGCAATTTATTGTGATTTGTGACGCAATAGTGACTAAAATGCTTAATCTCAAATTCCTAATTGACTTAGGGCCTGTTTCACAAAAACTATTTATGTTCTCCAGAATAATTAATTTTGTTCATTTGTTCCAAAGAACGAAAAAAAATAAACATGTTTGATAAAAATTTTCTTCTCACGAATAGATTTGAAACATAAATAAAAATAAAAATAAAAAAATTTCTTATTCCGGAAATAATTTTTTCTTCTCTTCTTCTCTCTTCTTCTCTTTCCTTTCCTTCTTCTTCCTTTTGGCCGGTCACGGCCTTGGCCATGGCCGACGACCTCGCCGAGCGTCGCGATCCTTGGCGACGCCGAGCCATGGCGAGGCTCGTCGGCCCAAGCCTCGCCGTGGCCGGGCAAGCTACGCAAGGTCAAGCTAACCTAGCCACCGATGAGGCTCGACCTCGCCAGGTCATTGCCGGGTCGGCGTCACCCGATAGTGGCCCGATGAGGTCGAGCCTCGCGGTGGCTAAGCAAGCTCGACCTCGCTAGATCTAGGCTAGCTCATCATACCTCGCCCAATCAATCGCCAACTGCCGCCGCAGCCACAAAGGAGGAAGGAGAAAAAAAAAAAAAAAAGGAAAAATATTAAAAAATTAAAATAAACAACAAAATTATACTATTCTATTAACGCATTTCTATTCCAAAATAAAAATTTTATACGATTCAAGCGCGCTCTTATACTAAAAAATTAATCCCGAAAATAAAAATAGAAAAAATCATTTCTGATAAAAAATTGTTCTCGGGAACAAAATCATTATCAAGCACGCCCTTACTAACACCTGCTAATAATCAACTCTTTAATCTCTAACGCCGTTATTACATCTGCCCTGTAACTTTCACGTGAATTTGATATAAATGAATGAAGTCCTCCATTTTTCTCTACTCGAAAACCGAGTCAGGTGCCCATTCCATAATAAACATGAGGCTTATGAAAAACTACAGATCCATCCGAAGATGAAGTTTCACATCTACACAGCTGCGTCGTGGAAGAAATGTTAACATCCAACCTTTCAACATTAAAGTACCTTGGAATAAGGACATATCATTTTCTAATTGGGTCCGCAAACTTTTACAGGATGCACGCATCGCCTCCCATGACCCCGACTTATCTATAACTCTACAAAGCATAAATAACAATTTCCTGCAAAATTTCTGTAACATTAAGCAAGAATTATGTACATTGCGAGCCCCAAAGATCTAGACTCTTACTGGAATCACAGTTATGCTAACTTTGCCAGAATTCCCAAATCCAATATCTTGACATCAAGATTGTCCAGTTTCACAATACCATCCTCGCCATCCACACCCATCAATTTGCCATTGCGACCACGTAATTGGCCACCGACAATCTTGATCTTATCCGATTTCCTTGGTACCACCATCTCCATTTCGTTAGGAAGAAGTGTCACCGTCTCCCCGTTGCCACTAGGCCCGAGGGCTACCCGACAGGAGCCATCCTGGTTCAACAAGAAGAAATCAGTATAACCCTCAGTCAATGCTCCAAATAACGAAATAGCTTTGACACCATACCCACTTGTCATAGGCTTTCAGGAAGCTGAAATCGACTGTCATTGTTTTAAAAAGAGAAGCTTCGCTAACAAAATGAACCAAATAATTCCAATAACAGAGTTGCAATTGTTTTGATTACGGAGGCTTTTCGATGTATTACTTCAGATGAAAAATTCAAGATACAATCACAAATCCACATTGCACCAGCTTGCTACAAACATTTGATCATGTATATATCCTTACGCACAGTTTCAATTACAGTTAACAACACGAAACTGGAGAACCGCTTTGAGAGTTTCAGGACTTGGACCAAACTTAAGATCAGATAGAAATGTTGCACCATACAAGCACCCAACGTTAAAGGACAACCATGCAAACATCCCAAAGATCAAAGAGGAAACGGTTTCAAGATAAGGGAACTAGCAAGTAATCTAAAGAAAGCCCATTGAATCATATTTTTGGATACCGGCTTACTGGTCAAAGCAAAGGAGAGACATGGAAGTATGCAAGATTTTTCTTCTCTTTTCTGCTCGTACTACAACAGTGTTTCTTTTAATGAATCTCATTGTTCACACACACAAGTGCATATATTGAGAGGGAACAAAGCAACAAACTTACAGGAAGAACCTCTCTGATAACTCCAACACTCTCTTCTCCTGGTCTGGACAAATTAACCAGAATTTCGGGCATAAACCATGGGCCTTCATTTTCCCCACCTGTGATGATAATAGCTGAATAATGAGAACTCTAGAAGCATCAACAAAAGGAGGATGTTGGAAGTGATCATGACCATGAAAAATATTTAAGCATAAAAATTTCAACTTTCATATATCTTAAGATCAGCTTCATGAATAAAAAGCATGCAAATCTGCCCCAAGGGTCCCTAAAACTAAGCTAAACTTTTAGATGATCCGTACGACTCTGTTCGACCACAAAACCGGAGAACCACACATCGATGAACTGCGCTTGCTCATCCAGCTTTCCAGAAGGAATGAATTGATGACCATTGGAGTAATTAAATGAGGGGTATGACAAACAAAACAATAATAAAAAATTTCACCCTCTACCGTACAGCAATACGCCACTGATACTTAAATACACGAGTCTAAGAGTAAAGTCTCCCATTTTTCCACTTTCAATGCCCAAAAAAAAAAAAAGGATTAAATACGAAAAAGGCCACCGGGCACCAAATCTTTGATGGACAGTTCTGAGTAGACCGTAAGTACTTTCAAGCTCTCACACATGTCATAATCATATGTTACCAGAGAGAGTTCCTACCTATAACAGGAGACATGACGTCTAGTCCACCGGTTCCAGGCGTCATTGGTTGCCCTCCTGGAGTGCCGGGCAGATAAGATGCTGAACTTGGCGTCATAGGTTGACCAGGAGTGGATGGCAAATAAGGGCTAGGAGCATTTGCTGCAAAAAGGATAAATATTAGATGACAAAAATTAAGATTAGAATCTTGGGAAACAACACGAGCAAACGGAAGCAACACTGGATATAGTTAACTACCGTAGGCAGAATTGCTATCCCTTGGCGTACCAGCTTCACTATAACTGCCACCAGGTGTAGTTGCCCAACCCGAACCAGGTGTGGGTGCATCATATGTACGTGAAGGAGGACTTCCTGGCTGAAATAATTGATCCAAAAAGGAAGTGTAAGGGAATATCCATATGCAGGAAAAGATCCATTTGAGCCAAAATTAAGGATGCCACCTCACCTGATACCGTGGACTACTTCCCCAAGAAGCAGGATTCGCATCTTCATAATCATCCCTTAATTTAGAGTGAAAAATATTAGGGACACTGCTTTAGCAAACATATATACCAGAAAATCAAACATATATACCAGAAAATGGTAAATTGAAGAGCAATTGGTCGAATCCCAGGGATGAAATACACTCACTGGGAACAAAAGGCAGAAAACAGGAATTGGGGCAAAACGTATGAATACATGACTCATGAGATCCAAACAGTTAGCATGTACAGAGTGTCGACATTACGACTTGCAATGATTATCAGATTTCTGTTTAACTGGAATATTCCCCAGACTGAATTATAACTTGAAAATCAGTGGCTACTGTTAAAATTTATAAATCCTTTCAAAATCAAACTAAATTGTCATCCCTTACCACTAAACAGCATCTAGAACCATGATAATGCTGTACATCCTCAGTAATATAATACACTTAATGCATAAAAGATGATGTCAACAGCATCTGAACCATGAATTAAGTGGTCTAATGTCCAGTATATCATCAGATCACTTCATAGTTAAAATCACAAGGTAAAGAGGCATGCACATTGGAACATCCACCCTTCTAAATTAGAAGAAAAAGACTCCATTGCTGGAGCAGTATTAGCTGAAAGCTGAGAAATACAGATTCCAGTGATAGACACTGGATAGGCCATTTTGGTCTTCAATAACTTTAAAAATCTAGCTGTCCAGGAAGCAAGTTTCAGAGGCAAACCTTGGTGGACTCATCGGAAGCCATGCTCTGTCACGCATAGGTGTTCTCATTCCATCATGAATAGGTGTTGCTGAAAGTAAATTGACATCAAATTATTCACATATAAAGTCAAGGAGGCAGCAAGAAAATTGTCATCAATTGCTTAAAAAAAACAAAGATACAGAGCACAGAACGAGTCCTGAGCTGTCTAATGGGCATTCAACAGACCTTTTTTTTGGATCGGTAATGGACTTAGGAAAAATTAGTCACAAAAATAAGAAGGCTATGATTCCATTACAGGAAAAAGTTCATTTAAAAAAAAAAAAATAGCTATCAAGGGGGGAAAATCAAACCTCCAGGATCTCTCATCGGAGTCATAAATGGATGCAAAGGAGTTCTAGAAGGATGCATGGGAGTCTCACTACCCACACCATATCTTGAATCTCTGCAACACATTGTCCAAGATTATCAACTCAGGTATTCACAAGGGGAGGGAAGAGGGAATTACATTGATCAAGTCATTGAATGACAAACACAATCCTTACCGGTAGGGAGTTGAAACAACAACATTATCAGAAATCAAACTGCGGTCCACTGCACATAAAATAGGCAATCTATTACATTAAGAAAATACACCATAGAAATTCTCAGAAAGGTTTGTTCCACCAATTGTCCAAAACTTGCCTGTAACAACCTTCATTTGTGACTCCAGCTCGACTCTGACAGACTGACCTTTCACTTCCACAACACGCCCACGATATCCCTTATAAGGACCTTGGCGAATCTTGACCGTAGTACCTGCCAAAGCATCATGGCCCCTCCCACCACCATGCCTTCCTCCAACTAGAGCAGATGTCAAAAAAGCAATGCTTAGCCCATGCATGGTATCAAAGGAAAATAAAATGTTTACTGCTCAGCAACATACAGCTAATTGGAGGTCTCCCTCCAGAGAATCTCCTTGGCGATGGGGGTATCTGGGATGGTCTCAAATTGGAAAACCTTGACAATGAATCACCCTAGAAAGTTTCTCACAAACGAACAAAGCCTCAATCAGAACGAGTTGGGCATTTGCCATCTGACTAAAATCAAGAAACGACCAGGACTTACATGTCTATCACCATTTGCTCGTGATCCTCCCACAACAGTGCATGAAACAGATTTACAACAGATAAAACCCGCATGCTCAAGATGGTGCCGATCATAAATAAACACAACTCCTCTAAATATGTGCTCAACAGGTCCTTGTTTTCCCTATTGAACCAAAAGCAGAGAGTTATTAACAAATTTCAAGATTTCATGCTTATGAAAAAGAAATATCCAGTAAACTGAATCTCACTTTGGATGGACCCTCCACAATCCTAACAACATCCTTCACGGATATAGTGTTCTTGTTGCGATCCGGGACACTAAATTTCTTATCGATCTTGGACTTTATCTCTCTTAATCTAACAGTGATGACTTCAGGTCTATCTGGAACTCCCTTAAGAACCTGAAAGAAAGTGAAACATCGGTCAGTATGGAAAGAGAAAATCATCTAATTTAATCACTTTTTACATCAAACAACACCCACAAAGGCTCAAATTTCTGAAGGGCATGTCCAAGAGACTTGCCTCAGTGCATGTCACCTACCTGAAAAGCTTCACTTTCAACACGAATTATGACACCGAAGTTGGTATTGCTGTGGCAGATGGCAAAAAGAGCAGTTAGACCGACAGATGGTAGCAGTAAACTACAAACTAGAATGTCTTTAACCAAACGCAGAACTCACTCCAGCAGCACAAGGTCGTGAAGCTCATAGTCTCCAATTCTGGTTACTCCAGATGTTACCTCTGAACTCTCAACAACATCATCTGCAAAAACAGTAATCTGAAGACAGCAGAAGTTATTTCTTCACTCAAAGTAGTAGAGTTAAAGAGGTGTTATAAGAACCCAGAAATCACAGAAGAAGTTAGGCTCACATGTTCCTTCGTTGTATCCGACAAAATGATCAGCGCGTGTTGCTCCACCTTTACAACCATACCAGTGGCACCTTCTTGGGTACCAGAAACGACCTTAACATGATTCCCAGGTTCAAAGTACTTGCAAAGTTCTTTCTCGTTAACAGCCAGTGTTTTCTGCATGAATCAGCAAACATATATGTGAAGAGATATCTTCAGGATAGCATATAATGCTAAAAGCAATTGATTTGAAAACAATAGGCCTCAAGTTATTTCTTACAGGAAGGCCTTTCATTTCTGGTCGAATATGTACATTCTCTTGCTCGACTTTCTCAACCCAACCCTTCAAATTTTTAAGATCACCCTTCACAACAATTACAGCATCGCCCTTCATGAAATGACCCTTTTTCCTGTTTGCAAATAGGGTTGACAGACTACCTATATCACCGTCCCCACTCTCACCGGGCTTCCTGAACTTCTCAAGTTCATCAAATGTGGGCTTTATATTATTAGAGCTTATTGATTTCATGGATACAGTTTTGAACAAGAAACCATCTTTAAACATCATGCCGGCAACATTCTCGAAATAATCACCAGTCATTGGATCTCGCCTACGTTCCACACGGATATTCAGTTCCCTGGAAAAAAGCACACTCCGAGAGTCTGTAAGCCAAATACCCCCAAGTTATCCTTAAAAAGGAGAATCAGAAAAAAGAATACCTGGCCTCTTCAACATTCATAAATCGTGGAGGGGGAACAAATGCTTTCTTCTTCACTACCTCTCTACCTTCCTGGTGATGAAAGAAGCTATGTATTAAAATTCACATGGAAAGTAACGAATCAATTAGAACAGATATGAGAATAGCAAATGCCTTCATAGAAGACAATCCATTTCATTTCTATACTTTGTACAGAGGCAAAATACTCTGTTTATATTTTTGAAATTGATATGGACAATTACATCCACACACATATAATAGTGCTTGGAGTGTGCAATAGAAGAAATGAATGCTCCGTTACCAGCTTATTTGCAACAGCTTGCAAATCAATCCTTGGTATTAATTTCACTGTAACTCGTTGGCGGACATTATCCACATCTACCACCTGCAGACTCGAAAGGCGCATGTAACGTAAGCCAAAAAACGCAGTTGTAACACTTTGTTTGCCCTCAAAAGGAGGGGAGGGCTGGGGAAGACAGGGGGAGGTGCAGGAGGAGGGGCGGTTATAGAGGAAAATAAGTAAATTGAAATTAGTAAAGAAACCCTGACATACTTTGGCAAGGTCTCCTTTGTACTTCCCTATCTTCATTCGGACCCATGTGTCTCTAGAAAGATCAATTGCCTTACTTTCAACTGACAGGACATCCGTCATTTCTCTAATTGGGACGAGCATTACTTTTTGTGAGTATATATTTCGTAGACCTTTGCATGCCTGGAAAAACGAAGGTGCCCAGGTTATTTACAACATATGACACTGGCCTACACCTCTGAAATTCAACTGGTCATGCAGAATCAACATACTCATGAAAACTTACCTCCCTGACATGGGCCTCTTTGTCCGCTTCAATGTATATGTAATTTTTCAGATGGTCAAGTGCAACGACTGACCTAATTTGCAATTCAGGTCCTCTATCAATGGCTTTCTGCATTAGGCACACAGCTGCCTCTCGCTCACGACCAATCTATGAAGTGCCACACAAGAATCATGTCATTCCAAGCTCACCAAAGAATCAAGAATACCAACTACTTATAAGGAATTGGAGAAAAAAAAAGCTTAGTTACAATTTACAAACAACAGAGGACGTACCGCACATTTCACCATCCATAGCTTTGGATCCCTGACAGAAGGCAAAAGAGCCTGCTGGTCTACATCCGTTGTCTCCTCATCATATTCAGTATGAGCAGACCTAGCATATCTTGCCTGAATCCTTCTTTCAAGATCATCAACATCCTCCTGATCATCCTCGCGGGGAAGCAAAGGTCGCCGATGGATCTGTCTATTATCATCATCATCAGGTAGGTCGGCCCCATTATCGATAAAGTCTGCATGGCCAGGTTTATGCCAATTCCGTCATTAATGCAAACGAAAGGTCCACCAAATAGTGACGGTGTATGAGAATTTGGTTTTGCACAGGAAAAAATAAAGCCCCTTCAAGATCAACAGAAGCTTGGCGGTGATAGCTTTATAAGTTCCCCAAATCTTTTGTGCAGCAATCAATTTTCAGTAGTAGAATAGCATAAAGGTCTTCAACACTTTAACTATCTTTCTTTTATTTAAAAACGAAATGGGAATGACAATAGATAGGCATAACACTATGTCTCTTCTCCAAAAAAATTACACAGATAGACAAATATTTTAAGTGTCCCCAACACTCTCAATTCTTTTGGAGTTTCCAAACACAAGAGAATAATTCAGAAACCACTATAAAAGGTTTATTTAAAATAACTGTTACACATTTGATAAAAGATCACTACTTCAATGCTTCAACTGCAAACAAGGGCATAATATGACCACAGAAGGTACCCTCCATCATACAACAAAATCCAGCCCCCATACATTGCAGCAGGGAGTCGACAAACCAACCTCATATGACCTACACTCGGCACCATTATCTTCTATCAGCCAAATTTTGGAAAAGAAAATAAAGGAGTCAGTATAGCGCCCTTTTAGGCAAACATTGCCCACTGACCCAATATTTTTCCGGAAGTAATCTAGAACCGATAAAGCCGAACTGAGACTACATGAAGAATTTGTTCTGGAAATAAGTCTCCAATATCAAAATCATTTGAAAGAAAAGGAATCTCCTCGATCTATATGACAAGAATTTACTGACTGTCACTAATTGAAAAGTGCCTTCATTCACAATTCCCTGATACGATAGGAAAAAGCCTACATTCCTAAAAACAAGAAATATGGTCAAAACAGTACTCTCCTTCCATAACACATACAACAAAGATAAATGCTAACAATGTCTGCAACCCGTTATAAAGGTTTTTCATAGACATGCAAATGTCCAATTTGTTCTGCAGAAAACTAAAATCCATCCTTCATTAATACAAGTTTCATCAATATTCCTTCCTAAGTTATCTTGTTCCAGCTTCCATCACGCATTACAAGGCCATTACACCATGAATAATGCATTGCCTCACTGGGCAAGAGAGAGCAAAGATGCTTAAGCAGTTGTGCTGAGAAAGGGAATCAAGACAAAGTGCAAGAAAAGAAAAACAAAGTTTCTCCAACCCTAGTAGTATTTCCAGTCATGTACATACATTAAATTGCTGACCAGCTAATTTCATGTCCAATGTTCATAGAGTTTGAGAAGAAGCTCACTTTTAGCCCAGAAGAAATGTGGGCGACAGGACTAATCAGATTCTGGTCAGTTCATAATCAGCCAAACTTCCAAATGATCACATTAATACATTCCGTTCTACTGCAAAATAGTCAGCCAGATGTCTCCCCATCAAATGGAACAGCCGTAGTGCCAAGAATAATCTTAATTACTCCAACTGATAGCTTCATTAGGTATAGGATGTAAGTAAAATTCTGGATAAGCAATTGTCTAGCTCAGGTAAGCAAGGTTGAAACTTTCTAGAAGCGGGGAAATTTCAAGCTCAACACCACCTAGCACCTCACGCCCACGGATAATATCACCATTCACCAAGTTTAACAACCGAACAAAAAACCATTGGCACCCAATCTACTCAAACTCAATTAAAAAAAAAAAAAAAAAAAAACCTAATTTGCAGCAAGAAATTCCGTTACTTTCCTGCTGGTCTCCCTAACCCAAACTTCAAAATGGCAACCTCGGCAGGCAAATTGAAACGAGCGACTCAAATTCCCCCATTGAACACATCGGAAACCTAATACCACCAAAGACACCGGCGGAGGAAGAAAAGAAACGCTTTTTCCACCTACCGTCCTCGCCGTCGTCCTCGTCCTCTTCCTCATCGCTATCCACCTGCGCCTCGAGATCGAAGAACTCCGACCCCGATCTCCTCTTCTGGCGCTGCCTCTTCCCCCGCCGCCGCCGCCGCCGCCGCCGCCGCCGAAATCCTCGTCGTCATCGTCGTCCTCCTCCTCGTCGTCGTCCTCGTCCGCGACGTCGTCTATGAAGTCCGATCTCCTCCGCTTCTTGCCGCCCCCGGTCTTGCCGAAGTCCTCCTCCTCTTCCTCCTCCTCCTCCTCCTCGTAGTCGTCCTCCAGGGCCTCCCGCTCCTCGTAGTCGTCCTCCTCCTCGTCGGGCTCCATGTCGTCCTCCTCCTCGTCTCTGCGGCGCGCCATGGCCCCCGGGCGGAGGATCGGATTTTAGCGACGGAGCAAGTAAGGAATCGATCGATCGAGGGGGAAGGGGGAGAAATGGAGAGCGATTTCGATCGATATATAGGCTCTGAAGGAGATGGGGGTGACCCTCGGTTGGGGGATTTTCGGGATTCTTAAGAACCCTAGAATTGGTAATTTCGTTTTCAGTTGAAGGGTGAAAAAGATCATGGAAATCGAGTCGGTGCTGGGCTTTTCGCGATTAGGAAGAGTTGTTATTGGGCCTATTTAATGAGGAGGCATTTGGGCTTGGGCTTGGGCTTTATCTATTTATAGTAGTAATACATCATGGAAGGGCATTTTCGGTTTTCCGCACGATTAATTTCCATCTATCAATTTCCATTTCCAAATGATAAAAGGTGTCGCGCTTTTGTCATGTCAGCCGTTCACGGGTGTGTCTAGAATGACTTCTTCCTTTCTCTCTCTTTTTTTATTTTTAGAAATTTTGTGGCTCACACACTTCTACTTTTCGCTCAAAATATCTGAAAAATAACACATGAATCTATATATAGGTATATGTATATTTATTAAATTGGACAATTTTTATAAAATTTAACGGAATTCTTTTTTGCTTCTAAAAGTCGTGCACAAACATGCTTTAAAGAGGGTTATATGTGATTAAATATAGGAGTTGGGTTCTTTGAATAAATTTTAAAGGTCACTGTACTTCGGAAAAAATTATGGTTTTTTTAGGGTTTTTAGAATATTAAACCTCTGAATTATCAAACGTTTCATTTGATGGACAAATTTTTCATCTTATTTCTTGCCTATATTTTTCAAGACGTCTATAATTATGGTAATTAGATGGATTTTTGTTAAAGAGTCCCTTCTAGTAAACACAAAAGTGGTCATTGCAAGTACATTGATAGGGCAAGCAGGTACACCAACATGTTTCGTTTCTTTCTTTTTGACCTTTCATCAAATTAATAAGAGGGTCGCTAGGTCAAATTTTTGCACCTTTCATCTAGGACACCAGTGTTTACAATCAAAGGTAAGGTTAGCGAACACTGTGACTATGCCATCTCAAACAATAACTAAATGATTATCTTCAAATGTTTAACCAAAATAGAGTTTTTCCAGATGCACACCCCATTCTAATAAAATGAACATTTTTATATATAAAATGTTGGAGTTAATTAAAGATTTCTCTAAGAAAATTTCCTATATTAGAGATATATCAAATTCTATTATTTCTTTGTATCTTTCAAATTTGCACGTGTAATTTGATTGATATGTTATCTCAAATAGCTATATAATAAAGCTTGTTGATATACGATCAATGGTATAGGGGGAATCAATATCATCAATGAGTTGCTTGCAACACTCATCCACACTAATTCATCCTATCCAAAATCGAGCTCATACAAATTTGATCCCCACAAACTAGAACATTCATCAAAATCCATACCTCCTCTCACCATGTCTCTAACCTCTTGAAACGGCTGGTAGATCATCAAGAAATGCCCTTTGCCCCGTGAACTGCTCTTCAAATTCTCGCATTCCTCTCCACTTCTCATATTTTCTTTTCCAAAATTAACGAACCAAGATATATAGATAATGCAAAGGCAAATTTGGAAAGCTCATAAAAGAGGGATGAAAGGGACTTTTTATTTAATGTGTAGATAGATAGATTCATGTGTTTAAATTTATAAAATTCTTATTTACAATGGACTTAATTCCTCACATTTTGCTCCCGCATGATGTATCCCATGCACATGACACCCTCTTGAATGGCAGGCACCGTGTATGCCATAGCAGCCCTTGGCCAACCTCGAGTAAGCCCAGCCGTCATAGACCGATCCGTTGGATTTCATGGACCCAAACGATCCGACGGCCCATAACACTTTCGACCTCACAGGAATTATGCGCATGGAAGAATAACTCGGCAGTGGACAGCACCCACGTGTCAAGTCAGCAGCTCACAACCAATCGTAAAGAATCCGTATTTACAGGAAAGCTGCGACCACGGCCACAGAAAATCTTAAACGAAAAACTTGCATCGAGTCCCTTCCTTCTGCGCCACACTTAAGCGGCAGATCTTAGCTTCATTACTAGCACAATCTCTCGTCATTACACTCGACCTGTCACTCAAACATTCACAAGCCTCTAGCCACCACCAAATCCACCTTAAACCAAGTAATCTCGCCAGTGATTTTCCCATACTCTATACGCTCTTCGAGCTGTGCCAGAGGAAATGGGAACTACCCTGATAAGCAGTTGCAGGCTTCCGTGGAAATCTAACCTGCAAACTACTACTCCTCTGCATATTGTTTGTCATTCTCCAGTTGATGACAGGCGCTCAAGGGTAAAAGCTAATGGGAATTCGACGGAAACCGGTTTGGCCAGCGAAGAAGAAGATAGGTTGGCTGGAAACGGAGGTTTGACAAGGAGGCTGGCTTTAGTTTCGGCGGCGTGTTTGGTTTCATCGACTGGTGCGTTGGGGTTCTCGGGAGAGGGAGTGGCCGCGGTGAAGCAAGGCAGTCTCGCTGGGAGGATACCGGGATTGTCTGAACCTGATGAACGAGGTTGGTTTTCTCATTATACTAGCTTTGATTTGCTTCAGCCAGATCTTTGATGGATTGATTGAAGACATATCTGGAGATGGGTTTGAGGTCTATATAGTTCCGACGGTCACCAACAATTGCCATCTATGAATTCCTAAAAGGAGAAAGGAAATGCTACCTGCTCTGTTGTCCCTTAGCCTTGCCAATATTATAGGCTTGACTCTTCAACCCATGCCGCTAACAATTTATAATTTCTACTCGCTCTTGTGACATGAACAAGAAAATCACTTATGATAAGAGAAGCTTGTGCTCAGACAGGTTGGAGGACCTACCGCAGACCAGAGGACAAATCAGGAGGCCATGGTGTCGGATGGAGTCCTATCATCCCTTATGCCTTCGCAGTGCCTGAAGAATGGGACGAGGTGCTCATAAATTAACACTATCCTCACTTTCCCGATGCTTGCATAACATAATTCTTGTACAGAACAAAAAAACTCAAAGAGGAGAAAGAGGGACAGGAGAGAGAAGATAAGAAATGAAAGAGTGAAAGAATTAATATGAATAAAACCTCTCCATCGAACTCAAGATTTAGCATTGGGAATTTAGAGTTTCCCTTTGTTTTTTCAAGTCAACACATTACTGTCATGCATTTGCTTTTCTGAACAAGAACAAGCTTTCCCTTTGGTGAAAGTGACTAACCTATATATCACAGGTTCCCGTGTCAATTGCTGATCTGGGTGGCACAGAGATAGATTTAAGATTTGCCAGTCCTAAGGAAGGACGCCTGTTTGTTATTGTCGCTCCTGTTCGCCGATTTGCAGATGGTGAGTTGCCCAGAACTTTGCTTGTTTCTGGTTGCATTCTGCCTCTCGTAGTTGCTTACTTGTATTCGTGGGGTCCCGAACAATGGAAGGAAATGATTACTCCACTTGAATCGTTAAACTGGATTTGTGGATGCGTATGACTATTCCAAGAGTATCTAAACCAATTGCCCTCACATAAAATCTTTGCAACGCAGATATAGCAGAGGATGCGAGAATTGAATTAATTGGACCTCCAGACAAAGTGATAAGTGCATTTGGGCCAGAAGTTATTGGAGAGAACGTAGAAGGAAAAGTCATGAGTATGAGCGTGGCAGAACATTCTGGAAGAACATATTACCAATTTGAATTGGAGCCACCGCATTGTCTTATAACAGCAACTGCAGCCGGAAATCGCCTTTACCTGTTCAATGTGACTGCAAATGGTATGGAATTCCACATATCATCACTTGCCGCATTTTACTGGGAAAAATTTAATTGCTTGAATGTATCTTCACCCTTGCAGGTCTTCAGTGGAAGAGGCATTATACTGATTTGAAAAGGATAGCAGATTCATTTCGTGTCGTATAACTGGGATGTGCTCTTTGTGGATATAGTGTGGAAGTTACCCTTTCTCTATGATTTTGTATGAGACTTGCGGTGACTATACAGTGTGATTTTTATATAGAGGTAAAAAAACTGATGAATTTGAGATAGAAATTTCTCTTGCAAACATCTCGGGGAAGAAACTCTCAAGCAGTTATCTGTAGTAGTTCTGTTCTAATTTAGAGGATATCCAGATCAACCAACACAATTCTGATGTTTAGAGACTTTGCGCTTCATTTCTCCATAGTCCAGAGCTTGGCTAATTTGAGCTCCAGCGATATCCAGCTTCAATTGCTTTTCATATAAGATGTGGTAAATGTCCCCCATTCTTATGAACAATGGGGATCTTTTCTTTTCCTATGTACGTCTATAGGAGCAGCAGGCAGCACGATGCAAGTACTAGACACACCTTTTTCCAAGTTTTTGCAAGGCTGATGTAGAATAGCTTTAGCACCATGCCCATGGCTAAAGACACAACAATTCTCATCTCTGTGTCAACCCATTGAATATTTCCTACCATATAGTCGAGGCCGGTGCTTTGACTTGGAAGCACAGTAGTAATTGGCTTCACAGGCCAGTACCATAGAAATTTAGTCTCAGCATATTGTCCAGTATGACATGATATTTTTCTGCGATAAGCACGCCAATCAGGTGAGTAAACCTTGTGGACATGAAAAACTGCCGGTTCCCCACTAACCCCTCCGAACATGGTATAACATGGAATAAAATTCAATGGGAGGAAAACTGGCCTTCACAGTCACCAACTTTCACAGCAAGCAGCCATTGTGGAACTGCATCCTGGAACTTTCTGAACCCCTTTGTATCCCATGACTAATCTCATCCTCTCAGCCTTCTCCCATTTATCAGAAGCAGCATAAATGTTTGACAGTAGCACATAATGAGAGTCATCATGGGAATCTTTATTGTGATGAAGTGTTCTAATGTCCTTCAAGACATCCTCTGCCATCTCCAGATTTGAGTGGATTCTGCATGCCCCAAGCAAAGCACCCCAGACTGCATCATTTGGTTCCACTGGCATTGCCTTGATTAGCTTAAAAGCTTCTTCCAATCTTCCAGCCCTCCCTAATAAATCAACCAAGCAGCCATAATGCTTGACCCTGACTAACATGTTGCATTTATCCATCTTTGAGAAGATTTCCAAACCTTCATCCACATAACCACCATGAGCACATGCCGATAATACAATGAGAAATGTCACTTCGTCCGGTTTCTGACCCGAGTCTTCCATTTTCGTGAAAAACTCAAGAGCTTCTTTACATTGTCCATGAATGGCAAAACCTGAAATCATGGAGTTCCAACAAGCACAATTTTTCTCGGGCATCCCATCAAAAATTGATCTCGCTTTAGTTAAATCCCCGCATTTGGCATACATGTCAACCAGCGCATTCAAGACAAATTGATTAGGATTAATTCTCTTATCCGTTATCATATCATGTATTTTCTTACCAACATCCAATGATCCAGACTGACCACAGGCTGATAGGGCACCGACCACAGTAACCTCATCAGGCTCTAATCCTTCAGCTTGCATTCTGCTAAATGCTTGCAATGCTTTGTCCGAAAATCCATTCTGGGCATATCCAGAAATCAATGCATTCCAGTTCACCAAGTTTTTCACTGGAATTCTGTCAAAAATCGCCTCAGCTTCCTTCACATCACCTCTCTTGCAATACCCAGAAATCATTGATGACCACACGAAGAAATTTCTTTCAGGCATATCTTCAAACATTGCCCTCGCTAGTTCCATCTCTCCATTGCTTGAGTATCCGTCCACCATTACAGTCCATGTAACTACATTCCTCATCTCCTGGGGAACCTGATCAAAGAGCCTCCTAGCAGTCGCAGTATCTCCGTTCTTGGCAAACCCATCGATCATCTCGATCCACGTCACGTGGCTTCGTGCTGGCATCCGTTCAAATAAACACGAAGCCGACTTCGTATCTCCATTCCTCAAATACCCACCGAGCATAGCGTTCCACGTCACAACATTTCTCTCGGGCATAAAGTCAAACATCCTCCGCGCGTCGCTGATATCACCGCACTTGGAATAGAGACCAACCAGCGAGGTGCCCACTACGACGTGGCGATCAGACCCGAACTTGATCGATTCCGCGTGCAAAGATTTCGCAGGACCAAGCAATGCGAGAGAAGCGCAGGCTTTGGCGACCAAAGGAACGAGACCCAAACCGTAGCCTCCGTTGCAGCGGATTTGTTTGTACAAGTGAATTGCTTCCCTCGGCGTGCCCTGCTCGAGGTACTTCCTGATGAGGAGAGACCAGTTGGGTTGAGCTCTGCGCTTCTTGACTGGGCTGGAGCGGGCGCGTTGCTCCTCGGAGTTCGGGTACGCGGTTCCTCTGCTGGGCTCTTGCGACTCTCGGGACAAGCTTGACCTCATGTCGGAAAAATCGTCGACTCTGGCCGAGACATGTGGGTGCGAAGATGAGATGTTTCGTGCTCTTACGATAGGCTTTATGTCCACGACGACGACGAGAACACCGTCTCTTGTCTTCGCTTTCTCCGAAGCAACTAAAATAACCGTCTTTTGAAATCTGAATGATCAAAGATCACCGGTCTTATTAAGGTTTTTCTAAGGTTTAGGTCATTCATGCGACGGGAACAAAAGTATGATCCCACTTAACAAAAAATAAGAGTCATTTAAACTGCTAGCTTTACGCATGTCCGGTTGGGGTCTTGTTTTTTTTTTTTTCTTTTTAATTGCGTAAAGTTACCCGGTCCAAACTCAATTATATACACTAATGTTGAAGCACGCACAAAGTGCATACATGGCAATAGAAAGTTTTCTATGACCCGAAAGGAAAATACAACATTTTGAGAAGAATCGGATGATTAGTTACAAAGTAAAATAGTGATGGTGGCTAATTATTAAATATGCATGACATGGAGTGATTAGTCAATTGAGGATAACATTTGAATATTAAAAAGTAGTGAGATTTGTTAGTTGGTAAGGCAATAGCTTAGAAAAGCAATATCGCGTGACTCTTAAAGGATGATTAATAACACTGGGACAAAGACATGGTCCGGATTTTTCAAGGGAGGCGGGATAATTTTCTACAATGAGCCAAAGCTTAATGGAGCAATGCCATATGGAGGTAGGAGGCTCACGAGTTTTTAACTTCTTTTCTTGAAGCAGAAGAAGCAGTGACAACATCTTGGAAATGAGGATCTGCTAACTCGATGCACAACTTTGACTATATAGGCCAGTCTCGAAGAGTAGAGACTGCAAATGATGGGCGGGCCCTCTCAGGCCTATCACGAATCCGAACAATTAGGCTTGGTCGAGCTGAGTTGGCCCATGATGGATTCGACATAAAAGTTCATAAGGAGGAAATATTACCTGAAATTATCGGAGAGTGCTGTGGCCGATAATTCCAATTGCAGTGCGTGAATTGTATAGGGATTTATGTCTTCAAATAGGTTCGAAGTGGACTTCACGGATTCTTGAAATACGATTGACTTAGGTGCAATAAACATAATCCATGCCACATTAGTTCTTCGGAAGGGAGAGCAACACCTCCCATTAGATGATCCATAGTGATTGCCACCCTTTTATCAACTAATGTAGTCCTAAAATCTTTGCGCGAAATTCTAATGAAGTTGTTATGGTCAATTTTCCACTAGAATTTGTTGACGCCGTGCATACGTAGGATGGTTGGCAATGATTGGATTATCACATCAACAATTTCCTAAGCAAAAATTGATTGGAAAGAATATATTGAAATTTGGCACAAAAGTATAAGACTCAATTGGTAAAATTGAAAAATTAAAAAGTGAATTGATGTTCATACAATAGATTTATGATTGAGAATCTAGAGGGTCAAATTTGCCGGACTTTTTAAATTCGTTTAGTATACGTAACCACTCGCCAAATAATTCCTGCAAATCCATTGCCAAATTTGGCTACGGAATCTGCTGGCGAGGTGCATTTCGGAAAGAATCCGATGCTAGTCCTCCAAAACTTAAATTAAAACACTACATAATCCCACCTTCTAATATCCTCCTCCCCCTTTTTGACATTGTGGTCATCACTTTCATCCGCAGTACGAAAGTCGAAATGTCCAACAGCTCAAAGCCCCAGAAAGGACCCAGACACATTAACATGTTCAATTTGGTAACAAGAATCCAAAAGCCTTCTTGGTATCCCAGTTCACGACATGTGCTTGCGTTCCGTGTGTTGGATCATCATCATTATAGACCGGCAAACTCCACTTTCGTCGATAGTGAAGTAAAGCCAAGCCCTTGCTGGATCGATTGGCCATTCCATCTAAAGATTCTGCGGGCAGAGTTTGGCAGTCTTGTCGCCTCTTCTCTTTCCCTATTCTCGTGATCAGAAAGAACAAAACTCCTCCATGTTGAAGATAGATTGTCATTATCGGCTGGTCTAGAGTTTTACGCCCGGATATGATATATGGTCATGTATCACATATCTACTAGTTGGGACCGACATCACTTTTTTTGATATTCTCGTGCTTGGATTCTAGTTGGCACGGAGATCATCGAGAAGTGGCCAAGGTTTTGAACCCGTCCACATATCTCTTGCCTCAACATCACTAATTCTTCGATGTGGGACACTTTTGACACAACTCAAGCATGCATTTCGACACATATCAATGGTTAAGCGTTGTCCACGTGGTACTTATTTGGATAATCACAAGAAGGTACTAGAGAGAAAAAGAAACAATGGGATTCATGGGACATAGTAATGACCACCATCGCCCATAGTGTCAAACAATTCATTAACGAGCTCTCTATCATGATATCCATGAAAAGGTCGCCTCCCGAAGACTCTAATGTCAGTGCGCATACGTTCTCAAAAATTAAACAGATCCTTTGGACGGTGCTTGTACTGGTAAAATGGAGACAAATCTCATCAAACCAACAACGTGATACCACCTCACCTTGAGAATCACAATAACAATTGAATACCTCGACGTTGCAGGATTACAGCAATATGACTCAAACCCTAGCCGACCAAAAACAGTTTAGTTGAAGAGATGTCCTTCAAAAGATTAAGCCCTCATCTGATCAAAAGCTAATCGGATGTGGACCTTTATAGCACACGCTGAGGTTCGAGGGACTCGATTCTGCTCATTTCTTACGCATGCAACCTCACCTACCTTTTGTCTTCCTCTAGCAAGGACCCGAAGTTTCATCACCAAGCAGGACACAAGCGCGCTCAAATGGAGTTGCACGAATATTGTAGCGTGACTTGTACCAAAGGGCACCAGATGCGGCGCAATGAATGTACGAAAGGGAAGTAAACAATTATCACGCCCCATATTTATTGCTCTGTCCAGTGTCCGAAAACTTGGCTTATTCCATCTAGGTGAGGGCAAGACACGTCAGTAATCTGAGATAACGTATCGTGCATGAAACCATAGATGCTTTCCAGTTCGATTATGTGGCCGAATCCTCTGTCGCTCAAGCCCCACAAGACTCTCTGGTGCACTCTCAGCCATGGGAAGGTTGCTAGGCGATTTGGCTTACGTTTCCCTCCCTTTTAGGGCAATGTACACATCATAACCTTCAAGGCTTCAATGCCTGCTATAAGTTCACCACCCGTAACATTATGATGGGCCCTTCTCAAATCGAGTGTGTTTGATCCCACATGCATGCATAGAGTGTTGTCGTCCCTTTGACTTTTTTGTCATCATTTTTGGTGATTTTTAAATATATATATCAAAGAAGATTTGAGATGGTAAACTCATTTCGTTCCAAATGTAAGCTCTGGATCGTGATTGTAATGAGCATCGGAAGATATATATGCATCGAGCATATCGTCTTCATTAACTCATCTGTCTTTAATGGTATGAATAGCCATGTCATATTCCAAAGTTACGTTCCAATCACACATATGTCATAATCTAAACACTTATTGCGGAAATCAAGACTTTTAGCAGTAGTCAACATAACAAAATACTCATCTAATACTACCTAGATATTTAAGCGCACATGGGGAGAGCCATTGCGGAGTTGACACGTGGCCCTCCGGTGAGCAACGCATCTCCCCACCTCTCAAAATGCTTTAAAAAGAACTGAAAATTTCAAAAATAAAAATGGAAAAAGTTTCATCAGACGCCAATTAATCTATAATATAGAAAAAAAAAATTCTTTTTTGTAAAGCAATCACAAACCATCTTCCTGCATGCTTCTTCTGGATTTTTATTAGAAGTATTTCTTCAAAGATTAGGAAAACATTTAAAAAGCAAAAGTTTCATTTGATGCTCCTCCAGAGTTTGGATGGGTAAACTTTTTTTTTTTTTTTTAACATTTCCAAAATCGAAAAGGTAAAAATGAAAAATTCTAAAACATGTTCTCTCCACACTTTTCTCTTTGTTAAGTCGTACAATAACTACCAATCGCAATTACTGAGGTAAAAATGAAATTTAAGTCAATTACCCAAGGATATAAAAGGTAATAGATCAATTGCCCAATAAGTTAAAAATCCTAGTGCAGCTTCTTTTGGATGTAGCAATTATTTGATCAATCTATTTACGAAATGCACGTGCCATTTTATTTATCTTCACACATTTTCAATGGGAAAAAAAAGGAGTATGTCAGGTGATTTGGCTGAATCTGAACCGACCAAGTTTTAATTTTTCAAATATTTTCCTACCGACTTAGTCAGCGTAGCAAAGCAGAATGCAGAATTCTTGTGCCTTTATGTGTGTGTCTATATATATATATATATATATATATGTCCATTCTTTCCACCGGGCATGTATTTAATCCAAAGTTATAGTCATTTAGAAAGAGGACTTCAGTCCCAAAATTCCAACTTTATGTACGCTATTTATTCAAGTAATAATCGAATGTAAAATTGTATTCTTTGACAGTAAATCTTGACAATATCGATCTTGATGAGGGGCACGCTTACAAAAGTTTGCCTAATCCAATAAACGCGGCTATTTTCGATCCAATCGGGCTTATCTACTCTAAGGATTTTGTTCAATTATTCCTATTATTAGGAGTCAAAAATTATCTAGAGAGCGGTGAAAATAACCACATCTTTTAGAAATTCAATTCTTGAGTCGTTTGTCAAGGATTTGAGTAGGGGTGAACATTGAGGACAACCTAAACTGGAAATCACTTGGACCTCGGTTGAGATTGGTTCTAGGGGACATCGGTCCGGTTCCTAGTTCTAGGATTGGAACATCAAACCGATTATATGTATTTTTAATTTTTAAAATTTCTTAAAGAACATAACCCAAAGTTTAAGTCTTTCCCTCTTGCCTCCTAAATCCTAATCTCCCTTCCGCAGCTCAAGCCCCACTCCTCGCTGGAAATTCCACTGGATTCATTGAACCACGCGAGAACTAGACCGGAGTAGTCCAGTCCCAAGACCATATGGGTCAATTCCTAATTCTCGATTTTTAGGTGGGATTGGATTGGATCAGAAACCTATCGCTCTTAGATTTGAGGATACGCAGCACACTGATATGGGGATCACGGTGGCGGGAGGTTCTGCTGGAATCTTGTCAGTCGAGTTTCTTAGTTTAGAGTGCCCACTTTCTGAGGCATTCTTCTGTCCTCATTACATGACAAAACGCCTCCAATTCGACCGCTAGGTGCAGAGGCCAGAATGCGCCCACCTTATGTGCTTCAAATCCCTAGAATTTTGTCCCACCATACAGAACGTACGAAAATAAACCTCGAGGAAATCAAAATTGAAATAAATCCCGTGATCTCTGTCGAATGTAAATTCTTGGCTTCCCTCCCATGGTAATTTCAACCTCAAACATTCGTTGTCTGAAGAGTTTTAGGGATGGTATTTAGTGAGAAAATCAGTTCATCTTGTCTCCATGGTGGACGTACAAAAACAGTGCATGTGAAACATGTATCAAGTTGGCGAACTAGCTATATCGTTCCCTCACGCAGAGGAAGATTAGTCGCGCGCAAAACGTAAAATCAGCCGACAACGGCGATGACAATGGCGTTGAAGATAACAATGATGTTGAAGATAACAATGATGGTAGTTTGAGTAGGTACATCTTGTCTAGTGCTTGGCAATTGAATCACGGCAGATTCTGGTCGTCGGCCGGAAAGCATAGCAAAAGTAGAGGCGTCTAGTGAATGGGATGGGGAGAGCGATGGCTGTCATTCTTTTACCACAAACCGAGGTCGCTTCATGCATATGAATTTGGATGGTCCAATCACGGGACAAATCGTCGGTCGCTTGCCACCACTAGCTCCAAATAATTGGAACTGCTCGATCAATTAAGCTTTAAGCCCACCCCTAATTATTCTTGACAATACTTAGGTAAGGCGACAGTGTCATATGGTTTTTTTCTGGTCCGAAAAGTCCTAAACCTCTTGTACAATGATAAATTAAGTTTTAAACTTTTTAATTTGACTAATTTAATCCTAAACTTATTGTATGACGTTCTACGTGCACGACCAATTCTAATGTGAACAATTCTTACAATATTTATAAAAAAAAATTCTGATTTTTTCTTTCTTTTAGTTTCCTTTCACTGTTCAAATCTTGGAGGAGCCGGTGATGGTTGATGGCTCTCGCAGGCCATTGGCGAGGGCTAAAGAAAACATAATGAAAAAGAGGATATTTAATAAAAATTTCCAAAAATTCGTTAACGTTAGCACTAATCGTGTCACATAGAACGGTCAATGGCTACATTAGCGATTCCTGGTCAATTTTGGTTAGAATGACATTTTTTTTTTTTCGGTCGGTCCTACTCTAATCCTAGCTCTCAGACTTTTGCCCTGCCTCCTTGCAGAGCGTGGAGTCGAAACCCACTCCTGAAATGAAATCTTCCCCACCCCAATCCCCCCTGAGAAGGTGGAGATTTGAACCCCCCACCTCCCCCTTCCAAGTAGGAAGGGTGGCCACTGGGGTGAACCCCAGTGGTTGGTTAGAATGACATTTTTTTTTTTAGAATGACATTGGCAAATTGAAAAAATGTCTAGGATTAAATTGGCCAATATTTATAATTAAATTTGTCGCTGTAGCAATTTTCCTGTATGTTTCTAGGATTGAACTCTTCTCACCTGAAAGCATGCACTTCTCTATGCGTGCGGGTGATTGAAACCTTTTTCTTTTCTCAATTCCAACGTTTTCCTCTCGTTGTGGATTATTACGATGGATGTACATTCCATATGAATGTGCTCGAGCCCAGAGACCTTCATCTCTATGATCTATAAAATTCCTCCTTCTTTTATGTTCGCAATCCAATTTTGTCAACTGAATATGAAAATCACATAATTTTGTCAATTTACAATTTTTCAGATTTGGTATGACCTTCAAGGATTCAGATTTTGGAATTTCCTATTGCCCCCGTGGCTGCACCCGCTCCGTGGGGACTGTCATGCTACATAGACCATGCTTTTTCCGGACGTTAATATTGAATCCGGCAGTATTCCTGGCATGAATCAAGGATCGAAATTCTAGAGTTACGCTAGTTGAACTAGAGAGGCACACACTCAAGCTATGATACCTAGCTACAGCGTCGTCGCATGCTGTGGGATTATTCAATGCTTTTTTGCATTCGAAACCCGAATCCTCGTGCGCTGATAAATTAATGAGCATTCGATCAGATTCATAGGAACCAAAATGCCCCCAAGGAATTCTGAAAGTTATGCCAGACATTGCTGCTCGATCACGGGCCATTTGTATTTTAGCCCTTTTGTTGAGGTGAAAGAGACATTTTTTTTTTTTTTTTTTGGTCGAAAGGTGAAAGAGACATTGAATTTGTCGATTGCACGTTGTTTTCTTGTTAGAGTTATGAATTCAGATCATTTAGCTAATTTTATTTATTTCTTTCTTTTTTTTTTCTCTTTTATTTTCATGCCGGGGTCATGCGACACTGTAAAACCAAATTCTGTGCACATTCTTTCCGATCTTACGGAGACAAGTTATCTACATCGAGAGTTTGAGACTAGAGAATTTGCCAGGGATTATGTCTTTCTGCATTGCGTTGCCCGACATTTGAGCTCTCATATGGTGGCGGTGGCTAATCAAAGCCATCTGCATTATTGCTGGCGCACAACATATTTTGCATTTATGTAATCAACACCTTTAACATCGTCAAGTAAATATTGTGTTTCTTCAATATATGGATGAGTAAGTTCAAAAAATCATATACCTATTACACTTTTGTCAATTCAGTTATGAACTTTTACACATTTTATCAATTAAGTCTGTCTGGCTAATTTTTGCTTGAAATCGTTGGTGTGGACATCAGTCATTTTACGTGACATGATCGCTACTGATGTAAATCATTTTTAATAATATTTTTATATTTTTTCATCTATTTTTCTTCTTCTTCTTTTTTTCCCCCTTTTCTCTTCATTTCTTTTCTTCCTTTTTTTTTTTCCACTTTTTCCTTCCGTCAGGCCTCAACGATGGCTGGTGGAGGTCGTGGGCCTCAAGCGAGGAACACTTGCACCTAGGCTAGCAAGGGCTTGCCAGGCCAGGCTTCGACATCCTCGCCTAAGGTCGATGAGGATGGCCTTTACTGAGGCGGCCGACCTCCACCAGCCATCGACAAGGCCTGGTAGAGGTTAAAAGGGAAAAAGAAAGAAGAGAAGTAAAAAGGTAAAGAAGGAAAAAGAACAAAGGTAAAGAAGGAAAATTGAAGGAATAAAAAAAATTAAAAAATTGAAATATATTTAAATATTATTAAAGATTATCTAAGTTAACGCAGGACATGCCACATAAGGCAGTTGATGTCTACATTATTGATTTATAGCCAAAATTAATCGAATAAAATCAATTAGCAAAACATAAAAAAAGTTTAGAATTCAAGTGGCACAATTACAAAAAGGTTAGAAATGAATTAATAAAAGTGTAATAGATTTAAAAAATTTTGAATAATTATTCCACCTTTGGACATATAGTATTTGAATTGTAAAAGTGAAAGAGAGTACGAAGTGTGTGACCATGAGTTCATGGCACCTTAAATTATTATATAAATAAAAAAGGGAGTCAAACATAAATCGTAGCCGAAGAGTCGGTCAAGTATCATAGCCCCCTTTTTCCCAAATAGTACAAAAAGATAGAATCTAAGAAAATTTTCTACTAGATAGCTAATCTAAGCAAATCACACACCATGGTGAACGAATAGTATTTCGAATTCTGTGGTAAGAAGACTAAGTTTTAAATTCACATCGGAGCATCTTACGCAGAAACCAACACTCAGAACTCAAATTTCAACTCGGTCAATGACCGGGTTACAGACATGTACTTAACTCATTGGGTGCGAAACTAACAAGGGCAAACGATTCGATGTTTATAATTTGCGAGAATGGATCTTGCGCCCGAATCGATCACCCCCCCTATCCGCATTTCCAAACTCGAGAAGAGTTGGGTGTTTCTAGTCAGTCAGATCGTCGGTTGTCTCGTATGTAGATAGCACATTATACCTGCGCCTGAGCCCTCTTTACAGGCGCTTCGTCCGCTCCTGCATCGGTATTACTACCGGCAAAGGGCAGGCTGCTTGGGGGAAGAAGCCACGAGCGAAGACAAGCTCTTCAACAGCATGCTCGCCCACGTCAGAAAGCAAGGGTTGTCCATTGGCCGGAGACCTCGGTCTCGATGCCCTTCGCTTGCTATGCTTTCCTTTCCCAGCGGGAAAGGCGGGAGAAGATCGGCCGGCCGGGCACGGACGTTACCCTGCTTTCCCCTGCTGCGTGACCCTGCCTTGGCGAAGTCTTGTTTAGGGGGGAAATGCTGAAAAACAGGGGACGAAGGGGAAAAAACTCTTTGACGCGTTGATTGACGTTGACGTTGTGCCCCTGTCACGTCAAGCCGTAAAGTTCATTCGATTTTACAGTTACATTGAGAGTTTTGAGAAGAAGATGGGTCTCTATCTGGCCTTCCTCAAGCGCCACGATGGATAAGAACGAAGATGACTCCGTACTGTTATCTTTGATATAGTGAGAGGAAATAATAAAAGAGAAAACTAGAGAAAACTAAAGAAAAGCGAGTCAGTTGCCACCTCTATATAAACCCAAAAATGCCCCGTCTCTCACCACAATCTCTCGTGCATCCTCTTCTTTCTCGTCCATTCTTGACCCTGCAGCAGTTCCCTCGCCTGGTGGGTTTTCTTTGTGTTCGCAAGCAACCGATCGAGAAGAGAAGAAGAAGAAATGGCAGTTCTGCATTTCGTGTTCGGTATTTTCGGTGGGTTCTCGTTTTCTCGTGTTGAATTTGGTCGGACTATCTCCTTTCACAAGTTCAGCCTTCCTTTTTGGAACTCGTACTAGTTTGTGCTCTTGGTTTTGCATTTCACAAGTTGATGAATCTCCCTCTCTCTCTCTCTCCCTCTCTGGTTCTGTCCATTTACAGGAAACGCCACTGCTCTGTTCCTCTTCTTGGCGCCAGCGTGAGTAACCCCTGCGAATCCCACAAAACATCTAGTCTTTCATCGTTCGGCAGAGAATACGCTGCTCCTCCTTTTCTCGAAAACTTTTTGTATGCAAATCTCTGCTTAAACACGCAAGTGGAACTACGAAGGACTTCTTCCTTTCTAAGTTGAATATCAAGAGTTCAGATTGGAACCTTTTGCTCTTTTTACTGATTTCCCTTCTTCCTTTTTTTCGGGTCGATTCAATCGATAGCAAAGATGAAATTGTTGTGGGTGGTGATGATACAGGATAACGTTCAAAAGGATAATAAAGAACAGGTCTACAGAGGAGTTCTCAGGGATTCCCTATGTCATGACCCTCCTCAACTGCTTGCTTTCTGCTTGGTACTCTTCTCGTGACCTTTCCTTTCTTCTACCAACTTCCCTTCCACTTTCTCTGTTTTATATATTGTACCATCTCTAGTCATTTTAACTTATTGCATTTCTGGTACCATCTACGGTGGAAGTTACTTGTGATATTGTGATGGATCCGTCATGCATCTACAGTTCGTTGCAGGTGGAGCCACGCAATTATTTTCTGTTGTCTTCAATTACATAATACAATGACAACTTCTCTTTAAACTAGAACCTTGTGGAGCATGTAGCTATTTCACGTCATGCATCTCTAGAACTTATTTTCTTCTCTACAGTTAAATCTGGTGCAAGCTGAACTGTCCATCCATTATTTCTCTAGAATTTGAATGTTTTGAATGAAATGAAAATGAACTTTGAGTTTTTAGTTCCTCAATATGGTGGGTTTTACAAATCCACCCTGTTCACTTGCTGATGTGATGCGATCGATCGATTTGCAGGTACGGCCTTCCGTTTGTGTCGCCGAACAACCTCTTGGTGTCGACGATCAATGGCACTGGCGCCGCGATCGAGTTCGTGTACGTCGTGATTTTTCTCATCTTCGCCCCGAGGAAAGAGAAGGCCAAGATCCTGGGCCTCCTCACGCTTGTGCTTACCATGTTCGCCGCCATCGCCTTAGTCTCCCTCCTCGCTCTCCACGGTGACACGAGGAAGCTCTTTTGTGGCGTGGCCGCCACCGTCTTCTCCATCATCATGTATGCTTCGCCTCTGTCGATCATGGTAAGAGCTAGCACCATGTGATGCTGCTACCCTGTTTAAGAATCGACCATTGTTTTCATGGTCGATTAGAAAATTTTGGATACCGATTATGCTAATTTTGTAAACTAGTCTTTGTGTACTCAGATTAATGTTAAGAGATGTGAACGTTAGATGAACCAATTCACACGGAAACAATAAAGATAAATTTATGCACAAACCATGTGCAATATTTATAAGAATATATATATATATATATATTTTTTTTTCTAGGATGAAAGAGACTCCATAAAAATTCCAAAAATTCTGATTCTCAAGCTATAATAATTCTCTCCACTTATGTTGTGACGTGCAGCGGCTGGTGATCAAGACGAAAAGCGTGGAGTACATGCCCTTCTTCTTGTCCCTGTTCGTCTTCTTATGTGGCACTTCCTGGTTCATCTTTGGCCTCCTTGGCCATGATATCTTCGTCGCTGTAAGTGGTCCTTATTTTCCTTTGCCCATTTTCTTGAGGCCGTTCACTGTTTTTTTCTTTTTCCCAAAATCTATTTCACTGGAAATGCCGGCGAATTTGAAATTTCTTGATTGAGTAGAAATTACTTTTTTTCTCATGCATAATAATAAAATATTGTTAAAATTGTCCATATTAGTGTTGGCCGAACAGCTAGCGTCCATGTTAGTGCAAGCTGACCAAAATTATTCGGATAAATTGAATTGACATAATTACAATAAGTTTTAGACTTTTGTTTATAATTTTCCATAGATTAGCCGATCGTTTCCAAATTATAATGAATTTGAGGATTTTTGGTGGTGGGATTTTGGCAGTTACCCAATGGGTTTGGATGTGGGCTTGGGGCAGCGCAGCTGATACTATATGCCATTTATCGCAACAACAAAGGCGAGCCCAAGAAGAAAGTGAACAACGACGGGTCTATGGAGATGATGGGCGGGAGGGAGAAAGATGCCGACCGTGACCCAGTGAAGCATCAACTCAGTTTGACGAACAAACAAGTTGATGAGCAGGTTTAGATAGATAGACATCGGCAGCATCATCCTTTTAATATCGGCATCACATGACTCTGTTGTACACTTGAATTGAACCCCCTATCTGGAATTTCACTAGGTCCATTCTTGTGTCCTACATCGATCGTCACTTCCACGGCAATCTAGTCTTGTTACAGGACGATTAATGCCAAGAAAGTAGCACGAACTCGGTTAAATGGGTGTGGAAGATAAACTCGCCGGTGCACTCGCTACCCTGTCCCTCGTACGTTTCTCTATCGATTGCACTTGACTTCAAAAATAGCATCGCTGGAGGAGCTAGACTCAACTATCATAAGCCGGTGCACGTAGTCCGCCCTGGGAGCTAACGTCAATCCAATACCAGAGTTCGTCATGCGCAAGCTCATAACGTCATCTTTTTAACACTCGCATTACAGGACGACATTGTGTTGGGGTTTCATGAATCATGTATAGGTAAATTTTAACAAAAGTACGCAGCGGAAACAAAGATGATATATTTTTACATGATTCTCCGAAGGCGTTGTTCGTGCGTTTTAATCAAAAATCTGAATGTAAAAGAGAGTTACACAAATTACCTCTCGAAGCGCGCTTTACACGAATTGGTTCAGATGTTCTACAGTTCGAGCCCCACAAATGTCGGACCTCTAGTTCAGACACACCAACAACGAACATCGAATGGAAGAGAGAACTTTCGGATATTCACCACTTCGATCGTGCTAGCAATCACGTGGAAACAATCCGTCGAATTCTTGATGTATAGTAGTCACGGCCCGGATGAGAGAAACCTCTTCTTTCTTGCGTCTCAAAGACAACACAAGAACACACACACACTTTGCTCTCTTTTCAGCAATTAGCAGAACTTCATGTTTTTGACGGTGAAAGAACCGATACGGAACAAGAAGAAAAACACACACCCTTTTGCCGCTTGAGCAGAATGGGGCTTTTCTTCTTCACGAATCAGCAACGGTTGCTAAACCGTTGCTGATCGTGCACAATCGTGCACGATCGTGCAAGAACGGTCAGCAACCGTTGCTGACCGTTCATGCACGAAGCAAACGTGCATGATGGTTTGCTGACCATCATGCACGGTTGCTTCGTGCATGCGCACGATTATTCGTGCCAAATGGTCAGCAAGAATTGCTGACCATTTCAACTTTAATTAATTAATCAATTAATTAATTATTTAAATGAATAAATAAATAATTAATTAAAGGAATGAATAAATAATTAATCAATCCCCTTAAAATAAAAAGAACATAAACTTTGTATGTGCATTTGGAATACATTAACATATATATATCCACTTCGGGCATGCGAGTGCATCATATGCAAGTAGGCTCGTGACTATAACACAAATTAAATTAAATCTCATTTAATTTAATTTCAAATCGGCTCAATTCGATTATAGTAATTGCAAACACATTTGCAATTATATTTCTCTCTTGTTCCACGTTATCCTAATTGTTTATGGTGTGTGACATCCCTAGGTTCATCACTAAGCTGGTAGTAAGACTTGTACTAACACATTAGTACTCCCAAAAGAATTAATTGTCCCGATTAATCTTTGGATCCTACAAGTCATGATTGACATCTAGCAATATGTCATGGCCACCCAGATAGTGTGAATGCTTTAAGAACATAATGAACCTGTCAGCTTTGGCTACAGTGTAATTCAATCTCTCTGTCTTACTATGTCCCGATCAAACAAAGACCATGGAATATTTGTCAAATCATTAATTCGATCATATGCACAAATCTAATTGACATGCATTTTATTCGAGACATAAACAATTTATTCTCATTTACAACCCCGGCCGAGGATTTCAATGCGGTGTCATAATTAGATCGCATAGGACATCATCATTATACCTTGCATATAACAAGGAGACAGATTCCATATTGCGCACACATGTAACTTCGTATATTAACAAAATATGACCATCAGGTACAAAGACGGATCAACGACCCGGCATTACGTGTACCTGTGAACCATAGTTGTTCGACACACAAGTTAACACTGTGCCTCAGGTCTAAGGATTATTTACACAAGACCAAAGCATGAACAATTAGACATTGACCACGCTAAAAGCTTCCATGTCGCTAACTGTTCCATACGTGTCACGTTCAGTGAACTTGTCTTATACAAACACCGTGTTCTTAACTTATGCATCACAATACCCAATGACTTGTGACTCATCATTCCCTTAAGTATCCAATACTTAATGGTGAAGTTAAGAACACACCGGTCTCAACAGGATTATTAATATCCACTCAATAATCCATCGACGAACGATTTAAAGATTCATCTAACTATGAACCCGTCACATATATTCTTGACGTCTCAAGAATAGGTCTAGTTGCAACTGATCTTATGGAATCATTCATAAATATAAAACAATTGGACAAATGAATGAATACGTCATTGCCATTAATTAAATAATAATAATGAAAGTACAACTGAAATCCCTAATATGTAACTATTACATAGTAGCTTTAGGGCATACATCCAACATGTTGTACAGTCGAATACCCCACAGAGAAGAATCTCACGAGCTCAGCTCTGTGCCCTAAACATGCAAGTTTTAATCTCGAGCGTATACCAATTAGATATATCATTATATCTCATTACCTTGGAGATAAGTATATAACGAAGAATAGAATGACACGAGATGCGCACAAGGTCAGGAATATCGGACTTGCATGTCTCATCGGCAGCAGAGTCATCATCCTCTGTGAAGACGTAGATGCGAGAACGCGCATTGGCATGACATCAGAACGCGTGTCCGGAGGAGCTCCTTCTCCCAGTTCAGCGACGGACGCTTGAGTTATTGAAGGAAACGGAAGCTGTGATGATGAACTTGAAATGAAGGCCATTAGAAATTGGGACCAGATAAGAGTGCCTGGTTCACATCACCCAATGTCGATGAGCGATCTAAAGAACATATTGCACTATACCTGCTCAGTGACCTCCGGTCGACTGCGGCGTCCGTCTGATGATAAATTCCTCGTGGCAAGGGTGAATTCTCTCTGCTGCCTCTCGCGAAAGGCGAAAGGATACGACGACCGTTCAAAAGGGTGAAATTGCCGGGGGTGACGAAACGGGATAGCGTTCAAGAGGATAAAGAGCGGGTGACATAGACAGTTGACACCAAAATTTTGTTCGGCGAGACGGATGGAAAATCTCCATGAAAATCCTTGACGTGAATGATTTTCTTTTTCCCCGTTTCTTGGGTTGGGCTGTGGAGTGGTGATTTTTGTGCATGAGAAATAATTAATTTCCACTCTATCAAGAATTTTTCATCTGCCAAATGTCCGAAAGAAACGGATTTTGGCGAAAAAAGAAAAAGGCCTAAACACCATGGATGCCGAGGGTCTGGGCGATGTCGACGAGGGCGCCCTAGCTTGGGCGAGGGCCAGCCTTGTGAGACTTGGCAGGGGAGCCTTGCTGGGGTTGCCCTCGCCTATGCCAAATTTGGCGAGGCCAACCCTCGCTAGGGCTCGGCCTTGCCATGGCCAGGCGAGGCCAGTCCACCCGGCTAGCTAGTGGCCAATCATTGGCAAAAGGAAAAAGAAAGAAGGAACAGAAAAGAAAAAAAAGAAAAATTAAAAAATTATTAAAATTGTCCACATTAACATCGATGGTGAAACGTAAGTAAGCTAGCATCCACATCAATAATATCCTGTCAAAATTAGTCGGAAAGACTAAGTTGACACTAATTAAATATTGACACCTAAATTTCACCATTTTTCTTGGGGAAGAGAAGCTTCGGGCGTGCAGTGGGTAAGCACGAAGGAGAAGAAGACCAAAGGGAGGAAAAAATAAAAGAAAAAGCAAGAAAAATAAAAGCGCAGCAAAAATTAAAAAAAATTAAAAAAAGAGAAAAGGAAAGCAAATGTTGGCTTCCTGTGTGCAGAGGAGTCGTCGAAGGGGAGTGCTGTAGAAAAGACAAAATAGGGAAAAGGCAAAAAAATAATTAAAAAATAGTACTAATATTATTTAAAAAAAAGCAAAAATAGGTTTTTTAAAATAGGTTCTGTCTTTTTTAGGGTAAGTTCGGGTCGTTGGATCGGGCTAGTACGTTGGATCGGATTTATCCCATCCGAACCCGCTTTCCCGAATATAATAATATTAAAAATTATAAAAATATATTAAAAATTTCAAAAATTCAAAATTTTGCAAAAAAAAAAATTCGAAAAATAATAAAAATTCAAAAACCCAGAAAACATTAAAAAATTCGACCTTCTTTTAAAAAAAAATTGAAAAATTGAAACAATTAAAAAAATTAAAAATTAAAAATTGCAAAAATCCAGTTTTTTTGGAAAATTCGAAAATTCCTTTTTTAAAAAAATAGAAAAATCTAAAAAAAATCTTTAAAAAATTTAAAAAATTTAAATTTCTTGAAAAGGTTGAAATTAATCTTTGGAGTAATTTTCTCCTAAAAATAGGAAATCTTTCAATTTGAAATTATGTTTAAGTTTGATTAAGCCTTTAGGTTTTTACCTTAAGATTTCAATTGTCCTTAGGGACAAATGCCTTTGAATGCACAATATTCATATGTTGATTTTGGCTTCTCTTTAATCTAGTTAGGATTAGTATTTATCTTTTCTTTGATGTTAAATTTTTGCTCTTTCATGCAATTTATTTAATTGCTTTCCTTGGTTGCTAATTGTTATTTTAATAATTGTGCACCCGTATAATCACCCCACATATTAGTGGGTAGGTATAAAATCAATCCAAACTGCATGACAAAAATCTTTTCTTTTAACATGAACAAGATTAGGTACCGAAATGGTACTAATTGATTAATTAGTGTAATTAAGTCCCCAACCCTAGATTTCTCTGGTTGCGTAGAAAGTGAAGTATACTTCCATGCTTTACTTGGTTTCTAGCTGATCCCAATAAGCTAGTGGCGACTTCTATTGCAAAATTCTTAAAAACACCCTAATGTCACGCGAGATATGGATTTAGGAGAGCTCGCGCCTAATCATGGACCTTAGGTCCATCCTTAGGAGTACCCCTAAACCTATTCCCTCTCCCGAGGGGTAGGTCGCGGCATCAAAGCATTAAATTGCCACAAAAAAAAATTCATAATTAAATTGACACAAATGTAATAAGTTTACGACTATTCTAACACTAAATTCGCACACCTCAATAATATCCGGTTAATAAAAAATTTCCAATCCGCCAAGAGTTAGAAAGAAACATATTTTGGCAAAAACACATGGCCAAAAGAAAATGGGCTGAGAGAAATATGAACCGTTATAAAGAGATGGAGGGATCACCGCCTAAACATATCTTGGTTGATACTATAGATGATTATGGTTATGGGGGAGAACTTGAAACTAAAGGACCGGATGGTGCGAACCTATGCGATTCCAAATTCCAAGGTATCTTTGAGTAAATTCTAAGTTCCAAAATTTGGGGAATATATTTCAATGAGTAAGTTCTAGGTTTTAGGTAGGTAGAATATAGAACCTAGAATTTGAAACCGACAACAAGTTTATGTTTTTCTTGGTCTATGGCTTCGTATGATCCTGTGGTATCCCATAACGTCCAGTGATGTGTATATAATCTGAAATCACAAGTCCAACCTTCCGTTTTATTGCTGAGACTTTTACTTTGTTAATGTTTCATTTTTTTTTTGTGTCTAAATATAAGGTGTGATTAATGGATTGTAACAACAAATGATGATCATTAAATATAATGATTTACTGCAATTGTTTAATTAATAATATATGTAAAACTTGGGTAGGCCCCGACCTTGAAATTTGTAATTATATAAGTTTTAAATTCTAAGGTATGTAGGATAGGTTTGAAGTTCCAAAAAATAATAAATATATTCATATAGATAGGTTTTAAGTTCCAAATGAAACTTATATGAAATTTGGAACTACTCACCCTCAGTTGATGCTGTTGCATTTTTTTTTTCTTTTCAGATTTCTATCAATTTGTTAATCGTTGTCCCACGTTTTGATCTGAAGAGAGTTTACTTTTACATTATGAATGGTATCTTGCCAACGTAGCTGTCATATATGCTGTGGCACAATCATTTCTAACACGGTATAAATCTTAACCAGAATGGAAAACTGTAGAGAAGCTTGAAGTCCCATTCGACAGCTCAAGTAAATGGATGGAGTATGCATCTTTCAACTCATTAGTTGATATAGCTCCTCGATCTTGATTCTCATCAGGCAATATTGTTTTATTGTTTCATACCTTTCATGTCATTTCTAATGCTTTGTTTGTAGTCAAGTAGTTATTTTTGTTTGGTTTACTTAAACATTTCCCTTTCAAACGTAGGATCTTATTTCACACTCCAACAGCAATAAGTCGGTGCTTTCAGTTGCGAATTTTCCTTCAAAATTTGAAAATGAGAAAGCGTTCCCTTAAATTTCAAAAAATCGTGCAAAATAATTTATGTATAATTTTAAATTTTAAAGATTGTAGCCCTTTTATAGATTTCACTTTGTGAGAAAATATAGCGATATTTGTCGCTAAGTATTGTATTAGTACTCTTTGTGTTTGGAACTTTTAATTCACTCGTATTTAATAATTCACTTGATTATGCGTCATTTCTACACAACCTACTGTATATAAAATATGAATTTGTACGGGATTAAAGAACATTGGTTGGTTGTTGCAATACACTTGACATATACAATAATGTATTAAAGAAACAAATTTTCTAAATAATGACCATTTTTCTTGGTGAACAAAAATCTCCATATAAGCAAATTGTTAGCACGCATTTCAGAGCAATAGATTTAAACACCGTGATGGCTGCTTTTATCGTGGAATCAACAGATTCGATCACATCATAGTTTCAGGAGAAAGCTAAATAGCTCGTTGGCAAGCCTTCACTACAGTGAATTGATTGATGACGTGTCATTGTACTGATTAAGCAGCGACTTTGTCTTCCCCACTCTCGCATTTGCCGCCACCGACTTCGGCACTCGGGCTGCCCACCTCCGTCGTCATTCCCTGTGCATATTTATAAGCAAAGGGAGATTAGTAATCCTCTTCAAGGCAAACATGACCAACGAGTTGATTATGGAAACCTTGCCCATTATTGAAAACATCAGCAAAAGTGAGAAGCATATCTTGACAGACTTAAAGAAAATCGGACTCGACTTCCGACTGGAGACGGGAGACGATTGTTACAGGTACAGAACTCAACGTTATTACACATTATCAAATGAGTAACCCAAAGTTGTTACAGGTGCAAAAATGAAAGGAAGGACTGATAAATAATGGTTTGAAAGTTATTTGTTTGATCTGATATAACCCAACTTCCGTTCAAACACAAGCTAAATAATTAAACGGAAGAAGAAGAAGAAGAAGAAGAAAGAGCCAGCACTGCCCTTTGACCGCCCCTCCTGATGAAAGCTTCTGCAGCTGCCTGAAGATGAAGAGGCCCGTCGTTAGTGGATACGAAACTGAGCATTGCGTAACAGATCACATGCGCACACAAACGCACTCTCAGAAACAGAGAAAAGAAACCGAAAAAATAAAAAAAAATTAACAGCTTCCCAACATAAAGGGTGGATAAATGTGTACGTAAACACACGTGAGGACGCAGGATACATACTCTGACCTTGGCCAGCTCTTCCTTCGTGAGTTGCGTGGCTCGGTATCGATGGGCAGTTTTCTCTCGAGCTGATTAGAGGGTTTTTGGGTCTCCATAGTAGAGAGAAGTATGTATTAGGTCTTTTGTTGAACAAAGTACCAGATCAGAATGAGAGAGGAGGCTAGGGTTTATGTTGAAAAAAAAAACTAGAGATGGAGATGCTCACAAATCCCATAAGCAGATCATAGTTTATAACCATCGTACTTACGGCCAGTAAGCTGAATTTGGTCAACTTCGGTATTGGATGAACTCAATTAGAAATTAGAAAAAATATATAAATTGTTTATAAACATTGACTTAATGTGCAATGTTCATAAACTTTTAATTTATTTAATGGTGTCTATGAACTTTAGTTTTATGTGCAATGTCGTCATGAACTTTTAATTTTTTGTTCAACGTGGACCATGAACTTTTGATACATTTTCAATTTAGTCCCTAAACTATATTTAAATATTCAATATTGTCTCTGAACTTGAATTAATGAAATAAAAACAATAGATATTTTCATATTGTTTAGGAATTAGATTGAACATTTATCAAAAATTCGGGGATCACCTTGAATAAATTGGAACTTAGAGATGATATTGCACATCAGGTTAAAATTTAGGGATTGTACTTGAACAAACTAAAAATTCATAGACCACATTACTCATTGAGCTAAAGTTCAGTGACCATTTCATTAGAAAGTTTTTTGAAAGTCCAAGTACTTGATTAGATAAATTAAAAGTATAGGACTTGATTAGAGATAAAGGTGAAAGCACGTAAACGAAAGATAGAATTTTTCTCATATGTATATTTCACGTTGGTATCTATTTTTTTTCTGGTATTGTATTTGATTCTTCACATCAATTTATACACGTCATTTGTTCTCTAGATCTATTTAACAAAATAACGATGGAATCTCTACGGTTCTATATGCAACACACACAAACAAATGAATAACAGATTTACCATGTATATGAAAAAGGTTTTACACATGAAAATTTACCATGTATACGAGAATGGTTTTGCATATGCATTTTACGTGCTGGTGTATATGAATATGACCCGGGTGGCAATTCTTGACAAGATGCGACGATATGACTAGCGCACGATGGAAGTTTAATTTGTTGACATAAGAAAGCAGATAGAAATTGATGTATTTCTATATACTTTTAACACAAGGTAGTTGATAATTACATTAGCTAATGAGGAGAAATGACACGAATGGTTAATACAAATATGACGACACAACATGGATTATTGGTCTTATAAATAGACCGATAGAGAGATCAATATATGATGAGTATAGATAGACCGATACAGAGATCGACATATGATGAGGATAAAAGTATGCAGTCCATATTGCTACATATCTGATGGTAAACATACATAAAACTCCACAGTATTCACCACATTCTCTTAGGAATGTGCTATGAAAAAGAAGTTTACATCAAAAATATTACAGTAGAACTATGATATTGATAATGAAGAGAAGCAGAATAATGGCATCTTTTCGATACGACACTGCGATCCATATTAGGGTTTCTTTACTTCATTGATGTCATCGGCTTCGTCATCATCTTCCTCTTTATTGGCCATGGAGTTGAGGTTCGCGTTCACTGCACTTCCAACCGGTTTTAATCCTTGTAAATACAGCCTCTGAGTTAACTGTACCTCAAGAAGTAGCCTTCAGAAAACACATAACCGTTGTTCCTCAAAACCAGCCTTCATAATCACAAATTAGATCTCATTGATCTGATCTCCATAGTATCTCGAAGATCAGCTTGTATGCCTATGCCATAAATTTTCAAGCCAACAAACATTCTGCGTCATACGTTTTGAAAAGAATATTGCTACTACCGAGGGTTAAGATTATCACAGATTTACACTTTGGTATGTATTATGTGGTAGACCCTCGTCAAATACACAACATGGATTTAATTTGTTCGAGCAGATTGTAATATTGTGAAGATATTAATCAAGTAAAGTCATTTGGGATGTTCAAGTATTGATCTAAATCTATCATTGATGACCTTTGTTGTGTACTGAAAGAGCGTGGCCTCCCAATGGTTATATTCACCTTATATCCAAAATCATCCAGTGAAAGGTAATGATTTGCGAATAATTAGTTTAATTACATCCCAAGAGTCATATAAGATGAACAAATTGTACTTAATCAATGATAATGCTGATTCCATCTTAAAAATCACATACTAAAAGAACGCAACTTTTAATAGATATGAATGTTAGAATATAGCTTTTTAGAGCTTTTGTTGTATTCTGGGAGTGTTTTGCTTTCTATTATTCTCTCGCTATAGTGACTAGTGAAGGAAATAACACCTTAAAGGAAGTGATCTACATGCTTCGGAGCCTATTCCTGCTTCCACGTGCATTTTACTTTGTATAACATACTTCGGTGCCGCCACCATACTAACATGAATAACCTCATTTTGGAGCCACTGTTTAGGCTTTTGGCTCTTATTTTACCGGGTCCACGACGTTCTAGTGGAATTTTCATCAGGCCACCGTTTCCTTCCTAAGATGGACTTCCTTGCATTTGAAAAGAACAACTTTGAATCTTGAATATTGATTTTGCCCATGTTATTCGAAAGTACAAAGCCTTTTATGCTTAAAGACCATTTTAAGAAGTTACTTATGCATGGAGTAGATTGCCCATCTGTTTTGCTATTTCGGAATTCTGGGTACCTGATGAAATGAGAAACATTAACCGATCATTGGAATGTATAAATGTATATAGCGATGATTAGCTCCAAGAAGATCTTCTCTAATTATCAAAGAAAATGTACCATGTAGAAACTAGCTAGCTAGAACAAATGCAGAACTTCATGAGGATTATAGAAAAAAGAAAGTTGAACCGGGGCAGTCTCAAATTCTTCATAAGTGAACGCCTTGGCCTCATTGTCAATGGATGAGCTCTTTTCATGCTTAGGAGCAGATGGCGACGACGGTTTCTCCATTCTTGCTTCTCAAATGAAACCTAATGATTGGAAGATGGTGGGTACACAAAACTTTTTGTCTAGATGAAGCTACTCTTTGCCTTTAGGGCTTGATTTATATCAATGACGGAAGAAGGAGATGAAGAAAGAAGCTAGTAAGTGCTGTAACAGCAATTCAAGATCGTGCAGGAACGTGGCAAACATTCATGCAAATATGCAGTAGAGCTCTGTAAACGAGGAATGGCCAAAATGAGAAAATCGCTTGTGGATTGTTGAAGGCGAGTTTAGACCTCGTCCCTTCTCGTGTAAGTGCCGTTACCTTTGCAAGTGCGACTGGGTTCATGTAGGAACAAGCCCTAATTGACTCGATAATTAGCTACACGAGAACGATATTAGTCTGCTAGGATTGAACACGGAAGTGTTTTTAGTATATCTAACTTTACTGGGGAAAATTATAAAAAAAGTCATAAATCTATTGCAATTATGTCAATTGAGTCATAAACTTATTTTTTTGGCCAATTGAATCCTAAATCTTTTGTGATTGTACTAATTCAATCCATCTGGCCAAATTTAGCCAATAAGTGTTGACGTGGACGCCGGCCAACGCCGGCCGTCTGGTCAATGCTAGTGTAGACAAATTTTTAATAATACTTTCATTTTTTTGATTTTTTTTTCTCATTTTTTTCCTCTTTCCTCCTTCTTCCTCTGGCCAATTGCCAAATCGAGGAGACTAGCTAGGCGAGCTCGCTGGCTAGTGGTGAGCTCGCCCTCGCCTAAATCTAGGGAGGTCGACCTCGTCAGCCCTTAGCAAGGGTCGCCCTTGTTGGATCTAGCAAGGGCTTGCCTCACCAATGGTTAGGCGAGCTCGCCTGGCCCTAGCCCAGCTATGGCCAAGCGAGCCTCACCACTAGGAGGTTGTCTCAATTTGGCAACACCAGCTGGAGGGAGAAGGACGAAGAGGAGAAGGAAAAAGAAAAATAAATAACAAATTCAATAAAATAAAAACATTATTAAAAAATTGTCCACATTAACATTGGCCAGACAACGTCCACGTTAACGCCGACTAACCAAATTTGGCCGGATGGACATAATTGGCACAATTGTAAAAGATTTATGACTCAATTGGTCAAGAAAATAAGTTTAGAACCGAATTGACATAATTACAATGTGTTTAAGACTTTCTTGGTAATTATCCCAACTTTACCATCAACCCATTTTGCATATCTCGTAATATTGTTGCCGCATGGTTTTAACCCTAATTTTCCGTAGCATATGTGATGTTGCAAATGGGCATGCACGGTAAGGGATTGGGGTTTTGATGCCACTATTTAACGAACTCTTTTATTAGAGCCTGTTTGGTCACAACTTAATACTTATCATACCATCATTGACTATGATTTACTTTGTCGCAATCATCATACATAATATAGCTACTAGAAGAATTGTCAACACATCTAAGTATCTCGCATTACCGTTACTATATTTATTTTGCATTTGACACCAAGACACACTGAAGATAATTTTCTATAACATATGTGATGTCACTTTGGGCATGCGCTTCAATTGACTATGATCGTCGGGATTTTAGTAACATTGTTTGACGAATCCTTTTATTAGTGTGTTTGGTCATGATTTAATTCTTATTGCTCACCAATCATAATAGGTAATATAACTATTCGGATTATCGTCAATAGATTTGCATATCTCATAAAGAGAATTTTCCATAGCGCAAGTGGTGTCCTTGATGAGTTACAATCACCCATGATTGTCAGGGTTTTAGTGACACTATTTAATAACCTCTTTTACTAGAGTACGCTCGATCTTAACTTAATACTTGTTGTACCTATCATTGACTGTGATAAACTTTGTAGCGATCATCGTAATATAGTTATTGGAATTACAAGGAAAATTGTTAGAAAAGTCCTAAATTTTTTGCACTTGTGCTAATTTAATCCTAAATCTTTTATCGGTCCAAATTCAGTTTTAAACTTTTTGATTTGGTACCAATTTAGTCATAAACATTTTATCAGTGTCAATTTAATCCTAAATTTTTTAATCTAGTATTAATTCAATCATTCCAGCTAATTTTCACCAGATATTGCTTTGGTGTGGCATGACCGGCGTTGATGTGGACAATTTTTAAATAATAATTTAATATTTTTCAAATTATTTGTTAATTAATTTATTTTCTTTTCTTTTTCCCTTTTTTTCTTTTCCTTTTCTTTTTCCTTTTTCTTTTTTTTTTCTTCCCCTCGTCCTTCCTCCATTCGGTCGTCGGATGGGCAACCAACCAAAGGCAAGGGCCAGCGAGGTCGAGGTCAACCTCATCGGCCTTTGGCGAGCCTCACCGACCACTAGCATGGCTCAAGTCCACACCAATGACTGCGAGGACGACCTTGCACTAGGCAAGTGAGGCTTGCCCTTGCCAAATCTAGCGAGGGCTCGAGTCCTCGCAAAAGTGGCCTCCAGCGAGGGCTCGGGCCTCGTCGGATTTGGTGAGGCCGAGCCTTGCGTTGCCTTGCCTGCCTAGTGCGAGGCCATCCTCACTACCGCTGGCTAGGGCTCGAGCCTTGCCAATGGCTAGCGAGGCTTGATGGTCCTCACTCAGCGACTGACTAGAGGAAGAACGAGGGGAAAATGAAAAGAAAAGAGATAAATTAATAAATAATTTGAAAAAATATTAAAATATTATTAAAATTGTCTAGTCAATGCTAGCCATGCCATGTTAGCCGACCAGTTGGAAGGATTGAATTGACACTAAATTAAAAGATTTTGGACTAAATCGGTACCAAGTCAAAAGGTTTATGACTGAATTGGCACCTATAAAAAGTTTAGGACTAAATTGGCATAAATGCAAAAGATTTAGGACTTTTTTTACACTTTTCCCTTGGAATTACCATCACCGCACTCGCATATCTTGTACTATCGTTTGCTACATTCATTTTGCTTTCAACACTAAGACAAACTGAAGAAAATTTTCCGTGACATATGGATGATCACCAAGAGGCATGTGTTTTGACCTACCACAATGTTCTTGTGATTGACTATGATGAACTTCGCACCGATCATCTTATATAATGACAAATATCGGAATTATTCACAAAGATGGTCGTAAGTAAAGCGTACATAGCTATTCGAATTATTCATGTCCTTATTGTCGTAACAAAGAAATCTTGAGGCCGCACTTTACCTAAATTTTCTTGGATGGTAAAGCAAAAAAATCAATTATTTTTATAAGATTAGAGATTTAGAATATCATCTTTTCTGTTAGCTCTAAGCCTGAGCTTTTATGTATGTCGGCGCGACTGAGGATAACTGATATGCTCATCAATAATGATATTGCATGAGGAAGGTGCATCCCTTGTGGTGCGAAGAGGGTTTTGATGGCTTTTGTACTGAAGTTGGCATTTGTTATGAGCTTTCTCTATTGAGACTTTTGATCGATGCCATTTGTTCTTTTTCCTTCGCCAATGGGAAAGGGGGAAAAGATCAACGACGCCCGTTGCTCCGCTTCACCTGGCCTGCCTCGGCGAAGTTTTATTCAAAGGATGTTAGAATTATAAAACTTATCACGAAAATACAATTGAATCTTAAAACTTTCAGAAAGTCTAATCAAATTTTAAAACTTGTGAAATTGATAATCGAATTTTTTCATCAATTCTGTCTAATTTAACTAATGAAAAATACTGACGTTGCTTTTTTTTTTTTTTATCACTTTCTCTCTAGTACATAGTGTTGATGTGACTAAAATAAAAAAGATAACCCATAATGACGTCGTTTTAGCCCAAAAATGAATTTCAATAAAGATATTAATAAAATAAAAATAAAAAATAAACTAAACTTAAAAAAGTATTTATTTAAAAAAAAAAAAAAAACAACAACAACAAAAGGGTAAACCGGCGAGCGCCTGCAGGGCCTGCACAGAAGCGTGCAGCCGCAAAAGGGAAAGTCCAAGGCCCTTTCTTTTGTTTTATTGGGCTGAGCCTTAAACTGGCGGAGGAGATTCGCATGCCTGCGACGTCAGCGTATGGCGTGGTTCCATGCAACCACCTAATTGTTTCTCCATGCAAGTGCAAGCGGGCTTCTTCAAATGTAAACCATCCGGACAAACAAAGTCAAAGGCCGTTCACGAGAATTACTCGTTTAACTTGAACAGTGTTTGCTCGACAGGCTCAAACTAAAGACATATTTTAACACTTACTTCAGAACGTGCCATGAGCAACAATAATTCTCTAAAGAATGCTCGCCCACGTCAGGAAAGTAGGGCTCGATCCTGATGCCCTTTGTTTGCTCTTCCTTGGCCAATGGGAAAGGGTGAAAGATCAGCCACGCCCGTTGCTCTGCTTCACCTGCTGCATGACATGCCTTGGCAAGGTTTTATTCAAAGAGAAATGCAAATGAACAAGGAACGAAGGGGAAAAACTCTCCGCGCGTCACTTGAGGTTGTGCCCCAATCGCATCAAGCCAAAGTTCATTTGATTTTACAGTTACAGGGAGAGTTTTGAGAAGAAGTTTCTCTCTTCCCTTTCTCTAGCACCATGACGCATTCGGTCGAAAATGACATCCGTGAAGATATATTTGTTATAGTGACAAGTAATAATAAAGAGAAAACTAATTAAAAGTCAAGTAATTTGCCTCCTTTTTTAAAAAAAAAAATTATATTCAGACCTCTATAAAATGCTACATCTCCTCCACAATCTCTCGTGCATCTTCTTCTTTCTCGACCATTCTTGACCCTAAAGCGGTTCCCTCGCCCGGGGGATTTTCTTTGTTTTCGCAAACAACCGCTCGAGAAGAAAAGAAGAAAAATGGCCACGGGCACTCTACATACCGTGTTCGGCATTTTTGGTGGGTTTGCGTTTTCTCGCGAATTCGGCCTTCCTTTTAGGAACTTGTACTAGTTTGTATTCTTACTTTTGCATTTCACAAGTTGACGAATCTCTCTCTCTCTCTCTCTCTCTCTCTCTCTCTCTCTCTCTCTCTCTCTCTGGTTCTGTTCGTTTACAGGAAACATCACTGCTCTGTTCCTCTTCTTGGCGCCGATGTGAGTAACCCCTTCAAATCGCAGAAAACATCAAGTCTTTCATTGTTGGGCAGAGAATATGTCGTTCTTTCTTCTTTTCTTGAACTTTGTGTATTAGGGGTGAGCATGTTTCTAGAGTATAACCTGAAATCGAAGAATCCGATTCTGGGTTCCAAAGTATGTAAGATAAGTTTTATGTTTCAAAAATTGGAGAACCCGTTTCAACAGATAAATTTCCAGGTCTAGGCAGATGGAACTTGGAACCTGACCTAGAACCTGAAACATGAAACCTAAAACATAGAACCTAAAACAAGTTTTTGTGTTTTCTCGGTCTAAATTTTTGCGCGATCCCACAGTATTTTATAGCGTTCGATGATCGTGTATAATTCGAAACTACTAGCGTGAACTTCCATCTTATGACCGGCACTTTTACTTTATTAATATTTTATATTATTTATGTGTCTAAATATAAGTCGTGATTAATGGATTTTAGCAGCAAGTAATGGTCATCAAAGGTAATGATTCACTGCAATTAATAATAAAAGTGGAATCGAGTAGAACTTGGAGTCGACCTTAGATCTTATAACAGGATAAGTTCGAGAGTACAAAGTATGTAGGGTTAGTTCCAAGTTTCAAAAAATATAAACTTATTTAAATGAGTAGGTTTTAGGTTCCACATGAAAACTGCTCAACCCTACTTTGTATGCAAATATTGCTTAAACTTCGTCACAGAACTAGAACTGGGAAGGACCTCTTTCTTTCTAATTGAATTTCAAAAGTTCATATTAGAACCTTTTGCTCTTTTTACTGACTTTCCTTCTTCCTTTCTTTCGGGTTCATTCAATCGATAGCAATGATCAAATTGTTGTGGGTGGTGATGATGCAGAATAACATTCATAAGGATATATAAGAGCAAGTCTACAGAGAAGTTCTCAGGGATTCCCTATGTCATGACCCTTCTTAACTGCTTGCTTTCTGCTTGGTAATTCTTCTCGCGTCCTTCCCTTTCTTCTACCAACTTTTCTTCCACTTTCTCTGTTTTATATTGTACCGACTCTAGTCATCATAACTTATTGAATTTTGTGTGTCATTTATGGTAGAAGTTAGTTGTGAATTGGGATGGGTCCGCCATGCATCTGCAGTCGGTTGCAGGTGGAGCCACGCAATTATCGAGCGACGATATTGCCCTTAGGTTTTGGATTTTCGCCTCATGCCCCCTGTTTGTATTCAATTATATAATGCAATGATAACTTCTTTTTAAACTAGAACCTTGTAGAGCATGTAGCCGTCTCACGTTATGCATCTCTAGAACTTATTTTCTTCCCTACAGTTAAAATCTGGTGCAAGCGGAAGTGTCCATCCATCATTTATCTAGACTTTGAATGTTTTGAGCGAAATGAAAGAGGAATTTGAGTTTTTAACTCCTCAATATGGTGGGTTTTACAAATCCTCCATGTTCACTTGCTGACATGATGCGATCGATTGATTTGCAGGTATGGCCTCCCATTCGTGTCACCGAATAACCTCTTGGTGTCGACGGTCAATGGCACCGGTGCCGCGATTGAGGTCGTGTATGTCGTGTTTTTCTCTTCTTCGCCCCCAGGAAGGAGAAGGTCAAGATCTTTGGCCTCTTCATGCTTGTGCTCACCCTGTTCGCCACCATCGCCTTGGTGTCTCTCTTGGCTCTCCACGGTGACAAGAGGAAGCTCTTTTGTGGCGTCGCCGCCAGTGTCTTCTCCATCATCATGTATGCTTCGCCCCTATCAATCATGGTAAGCTCTAGCATCATGTGACACTACCCCATTTAAATCGTCGACCGTTGTTTTCATGGTCGATAAAAAAATTTGGATACCAATTAAGATAATTTCATAAACTAGGTTTCTTGTACTTAGAATAATTTAAAGAGATGTGAACGTTAGATGAACCAATTCCAGCGGAGAAAAGAAAGATCAATTTATGTACAAAACATGTGGAGAAAACTATATGTTTTTGTTTTGTCTAGAATGAAAGAGGCTCCACAAAAATTCCGAAAATTCTGATTCTCAAGCTATAATAAGCTGATTCAACGGATTCTCTCCGCTTATGTTGTGACGTGCAGCGGCTGGTGATCAAGACGAAAAGCGTGGAGTACATGCCCTTCTTCTTGTCCCTGTTCGTCTTCTTATGTGGCACTTCCTGGTTCCTCTTTGGCCTCCTTGGCCAAGATATCTTTGTCTTTGTAAGCGGTTCTTATTTCCCTTTGTCCATTTTCTTTAGGCCATTCTTCTTCTTTTTTGCCAAAATCTATTTCTTTATAAATTTCGGGGAATGAGAAATTTCTTGACTGAGTGGGAATTACTTTTTTTCTCATGCATAAAAATCACCATTCCATAGCCTCAACCCAAGAAACAGGGAAAAAGAAAGTCATTAGCATTGAGATTCGATGAACAAGATGCTCTCAGCTGGTTCGCTTGTTCACCAACAGAGAAGTGCTTGATCACAAGAGGGACTTGAATTTTTATTTTTATTTTTTCCTGGCAAAATCAAATCATTCAACTTGTCACAGCCCAATGAAAAGGACCTCTCTTTTCGATGAGCGTGATGAGAAGGATCCATGGTTGGATACATTATAACCATTCAACAATCTTCCTAAAACAAAAACAACAAAAAATAAAAATAAAATAAAAAATCAGATTTTTAGATGCTATATTCTTGGCCCGAAATTCATGATGATCGAGATGCTGTCATTGATTCGGGTAGATTAGCCGGTCGTTTCCAAATTATGAGGAATTTGAGGATTTTTGGTGGTGGGATTTTGGCAGTTACCCAATGGGTTTGGATGTGGGCTTGGGGCAGCGCAGCTGATATTGTACTTCATTTATCGTAACTACAAAGGCGAGCCCAAGAATAGAGTGCACGACGTCGTCGCTGTGGAGGCGAAGGTCGAGGCGGAGAAAGATGCCGAAGGTGACCCAGCCAAGCATCAGCTCGATTTGATGAACAAACAAGCAGATGAGCAGGTTTAGATCGATGTATCATTAGTGACATCGTCTTCTTAACATTCGTAGCACATGATTGATTCTGATATTCTAAAAATGTAAACGCTACTTATCAGTTATATCAATCTCTTTGTATTGGAAAGTTTCTTTTATCAATCTCCAAGAATCAATTATCGCTTTCACTGTGCTCTATTCTTGTTGAAGGACGATTAATGTCAATAAAGTAGCAAAAAAATCCTAAACCTATTGTATTGATACCGATTCAGTCCTAAACTTTTTAATTGAACCAATTTAGTTCATCCGGCCAATTTTGGCTGGTCGACACTGACGTGGACGTCGGCTAGTGGCCGAACGTTAACGTGTCAATTTTATGATTTTTTTATTATTTTTTCGATTTTTTATTAATTTTTACTTTTCTTTTTCCTTTTCTTTTCTCTCTTCTTGCTCCTTGGATTGTTCCGGCCACTAGGCAAGGGCTGCGAAGCCCTCGCCTACCACCGGCGAGGGTCGCGGCCCTCGCCCGGCCTCTCCTAGGGCCGTCGGCGAGGCGGCTTCACCCGAATCGGCCTCGCGATTGGCCTCGCCCTGGCCTTGCCGCGGGCTGTGCTTGGGTTTTCTGAGGAAAGTGGAGACTAATACTTCTTGAAGGATGGAACAGACGGCCACGATCTGAAGGAGAGATCGGACGACTTTGGATTCACTTATCCAATGGCTAGAATGGACAAACAGGATTTGAGGGGGAGATTGAACAGCCCTCGCTTCGCCTGTCCCGCGGGTGGATCGGACAGCCCACATAATGCCACTTAGTCATCAAATCCAACGACCATCATTTTAGAAAGGAAATGCACAAAATTATAAAGGAAAATGTAAAATGTATTATGATTATTGCAAATGTCCCCACCATAGTGTGAATACATGTTGAAAATTACATGGAAAAACAAATGAAAAAGGAAAAAGAGGGAGAGAATTCTCTGCAAATCAAGTTATTGGGTATAATGTGAACCAATTATCCATTATCAGTATCAACAACTCATGAAAGCCTTGAAGCAATTGGATATTTCGGACAAGGGAAAGGCAACACGCATATCTAGTGAGCAAGCTAGGCGTCTTGGATATATATTAGCCACCAACTTGAGGGGGAGTGTTAAAGATATGCGAGATATGTGAAGATCAATTTGATATGCGAGATATACGAAGATCAATTTGCTTGAGATATGCAAGATATGCAAAGATCTCATAGATATCGTTTCAAGAATCAATCTATGATTAGATTTGATTTTGTTTGATTTCATATATCGGATCTTATTCCATCCCTAGTTATACATGCATTGTATTATAAATAGGAGCATATACTTGTAAAAGACAATTCATTCAATATAGAAAATAGATTTCTCCCTAAGTCTCTTCCTTTTCTTTCATTTTATGACATAGCATGCGAGCAATCGAACAATAATATAGATAGAATAAGAAAATAAATCGGACACCAGATTTGTATAATTCGGTTATAGTAACCTACATCCACAAGGAGAGAACAAATTCCATTATAAATCAACCGATACAACAGAGATTACAACCACACTTGAGTCACTCACCACTTTTAATATTTCCCAAGCTTCAATTACACCCAATAACTCATGCGATGTTTATCCCCACAAATACTCGCTAAATAATCTCTCAATCTCACGAAAAATATTTCATGAATTATTACCACAAAAATTTAATCGACTTCAACCCATAAAAAGTTCTTGGTGTAATCGCACGAATAAAACCAACGCCAAGCACTTGTGTGAAAAACGTCGCTTCCTTTTGAGCCCTCATGGCACACACCGACGCCTTTCAACTTGAAAAAACCTATATTGAAATGACTAGTGTTCACATCAACAATTTCTAGCCTAAATTGATTGGATTGACTGAATTGGTACCAATATGAATATTTATGACTAAATTGGTCAAATTGTAAGGTTTTGGACTGAATTGATATCAATACAATAAATTTATGACTTTTTTTTTATACATTTCTCGCATGTGATGTGCTTGATGAGTTACAATCGACTATGATTGTCAACCTCTTTTACTAGAGTGTGTTTGGTCATAACTTAATACTTATTGTACTTATCAATGACTATGATGAATTATGTAACGATTATCGTACGTAACATTGTTATTGGAATTATTGTTGATGCACTCGCATATCTCGTACTACCGTTTGCTCTATTCATTTTCCTAACAAACTAAAGAGAATTTTCCGTAACATATGTGATGATCACAAAGAGGCATGCGTTACAACCTATTGCAATGGTCTGGGTTCTTGTAATGCTGTCTAATAGACTCTTCCACTAGAGCACTATTGATACCTAAATGTTGGCCCCACATATGGTCATTTATTTGTATAAAAATTTATGGATTGACCTGACCCCTAGGCAAAATTTGCGTTGCATAATTTTACATCGCATTTATTCATGTCCTCATCCAATATTTTTCATCATAGTTAACATTATAAAAGGAGGTAGGAGGATATCTTTAGAGATGTCATGTCCACTATCTCGGACACTTTTCGATGATATCCACGACCACTATCGTCCCCATCACTGTCATCATCATTTCATTTCCATTTTTGATCCTCGACACTTCTTCACGGATGATGGTGCTGGCATTGGTGTTGCTCATGAGTTTTGCCTTCATCTTGCTTCATGGACGACGACGATCATTAAGCTAAGTCGAGCATGTTTTGTTAGTTTGACAGTGTGCGATTCCATTTGCCTATGCAAACTATTGTAATTGTGTTTTTGTTTATCCTCCAGATTAAGCAACCTCCTGAGGATTCACATCTTCGTCTCATTCGGCGAGCACACTCACGATCTTTTCTCTTGACAACGCTTAGCATATTCACAAGAAGTCATCGCAAGATGGAGGCTACACACATTCACGTTTCTCAGTCACCACGCGCACATTGGCAAAGTGAAATAGAATGGGAAACTTGTAAGGGAGGATTTTTTTTTTTTTTTTTATTAACAGAAAAGCAAAGTATTACCCATCGGTTCCTTCGCCATCACGTTCTGTAGATTTCCATGGTGACCTCCTTATTATCTTCAGAGGACACAAATGAGAGAGAGAGAGAGAGAGAGAGAGAGAGAGAGAGAGAGGGCCGCACTTTAGAAGCGCTTGTGTCCCTGCCTCTTCAATCCAACGTCGCTTGCGATTTCGGTGACGTTGCAGCTCTCTGTCTGCTACCATCCAGCCCTGGCGAAGCCCACTGCAGGTCATTCCGGTGAGTTCGGGCCCCCCGGCAGCAATGAAACGATCTGGTGATGATCGTAGTGTCCTCCTACGTCCACGCCATCTCGCCCTCCACTGCTGAAGCTCTTGCTGTCATCGCCTCATTGGCATCCTCATCGAGTTCCTAGGCGACACCAGTAAGTTTATGCTCATGGCCGGTCCACTCCCGTCTCCAGTGAGAACTAGATCTCGGCAGATCCCCTCGGAATGACAGCCCACGCTACTGCATCTCCAGCTGGCCGAGCAACAACCAACAATGCGTCTAGCACTTTCAGAGTAGCCCATTGATTTGTTTACTTCTAGCAGGTTGTCTTGGCGAACGCTGCAGTACCGTTATTCTCGGTGGAGTGCCCTGATACTCCACCGTCGTTGCTCAGTTCATCCCGGAAAGGTTCGACTAGCAAGGCTACTTCTTCACTGCAACCAGCCTTTTTGTGCTCCTTGCTAGATTTACACCAAACCCGCTGGCTACGCTCCTTTACATCTTGTCCTATTAGTCTCATATGCCTCGGGCTAATTCTAGTCAAGGTGAGGATGAGGCTTGTTTGAATAATTTATGGTCCCAGTACGTGATTTAAGTACATGCTTTTTTAGTCGATGAATGCTTAGGTCACTGTGGTTTTATTGTTTCCAGGCATCAACAAAGACATATTCGGCTTTTGGACCTTTAGACACTAAGGTCTAACCCAATATTGTCTTGCGTGGATTGTTATTTATGATGTGATTAATTCGTACATTGTCATTGCACCTCACTGTATTCCGCATGTTTAGAATTTAGAGTACATTCGTAATTTAATTATATATATATATAGTTCGGCCAACACATGTTAATTAGAATATGTATAAATTTAGGGTAATCTGTAGTTTTCATTAAAAAAAAACAATCAAATAAAATGTCATTAGAATCAAGTAGATTGCACGTAGGTTTAAAATTGTTTAGTCTCATACCATGCGTATCATTCTTGCCTGTCATTTAGTAATTAGTGCATATAAGTCAATTTCCTTTTAATATAAGACTACTATTTATCTTTGTTTTTGTTAAATTAGGCATGATATTAAAAAATAAAAAGAAACAGTATAGGCCGCATGTTAATTAGTTAGAATTTCATGCAAAATCATCATGCATAGCATGCATGCATTTCGTTTGCATATTTTTCTAAATCATAAATGCAGTAACTTTTTGATGATGAATAATAACATATTTCTGTACTGTGTACGTTCAGGTTCTTGAATTCTTTTCCACAATCCATTCATGATTTTGATTATCGGATGTTATTTTATTATTTGCGCGCTCGCGTGGTGATATCTTACATATTAGTGGCATCATATAAAAACCAATAAAGGTTGCATGCAAAACATTTTTAAAATAATGAGGAAAAATACCGAAAGGACATTAGATTAATCGAGTGTAATGAACTCCATAAATCTCTGGTTCGCAAAAGTAAAATGTAGTCTCACATTTTACTTGGATGTCTAATCGACCCAAATCGATTAGTGATGGCTCCATAGGTAAGTTTAAATGCATGTTAAATTGAGTATCAAGTTGTGATTGGTAGGGCTTGTGAGGGCTTGCATTAAAGGCGAGCAATGACCTCGTGAGAGGATCCTTTGTTCCGTTTAGCAATTTATTAGCTTCCCATGGTGGTGCACCTTCGGGAAGGTTGCGACAAGCACCTTTGGTGATAACTTTATACTTAGTGTACTTGTCATTGATTATTATGAACATCGCACCGACCATCTTATATAATGATAAATATTGGAATTATTTACAAAGATGATCATATGTAATGTGTACGTAGCTATTCGAATTATTGGTGTCTTTATCGTCGTGATACCCTGCATTCTGAAATTTTCTTGATGGTAAAGCAAAGAAAAGTTAATAATTTTTATAAGATTAGAGTCTAGAATATCATCTTTTATGTTAGCTCTAAACCTAAGCTTTTATGTATATTGGCACGACTGACGATAACTGGTGTGCTTACCATGATAATGATATTGCATGAGGAAGATGCGTCCGTCATGGAGAGAAGAGGGGTTCGATGGCTTTTGTATAGAAGTAGGCATTTCTCAAGAGCTTTCTTTATTCGTTGAATGACCAATGAGATCATCCAACGGCTCCTACATCAGAAGGCATGGTTGCCATTGGAAGGAGACCTCGATCTCGATGCATTTTGTTTGCTTTTCCTTCGCTAATTGGAAAGGGAGAAAAGATGAGCCACGCCCGTTGTTCCGCTTCACCTGCATGACCTGCCTTGGCAAAGTTTTATTCAGGGATATGTTTATTAGAAGTCCGTGATATTAATTAAATTTGTTTAAAAATAATGAATTAAATTTATTAAATAAATAAATAAGAGCAAAACCGGCAAACCGGCGGGGGCCTGCAGAGCCTGCACCAGAAGCGTGCTGCTGCAAAAGGGGAAGTCCAAAATTGCTTTTTTTCTTTTTAATGCAAATAGGAGCCCTTTATTTTGTTTTATTGGGCTGAGCCTTTTTTTTTTTTTTTTTTTTTGGTCGAAGGGCTGAGCCTTAAATTGGTGAAAAAGAATAGCATGCCTGCGTGGTCAGCCTATAACGCGGTACCATGCAGCCACCACCGTGCAAGTGGACTTCTTCTTCACATTTAAACCGTCAAGAGGAGAGAGAAAGAGTAATTAATGCACCGACAGACAAAGTCAAAGGACGTTGGCCAGAGTTACTCGATTTAATTTGGACTTGTTAGCCCACGTGGTCAAACTCGACACATATTTTAGTAGAAAGGAGCCATGAGCAACGACAACTCTTCAAAAGAGTGCTCGCCTGCATCAGAAAGCAGGGTTTCCGTAGGGCCCTTTATTTGCTCTTCCATGGCCAATGGAAAAGGGAGGAAAAGATCAGCAACGCCCGTTGCTCTCCTTCACCTGCTGCATGACCTGCCCTTGCAACGTTTTATTTGAAGAGAAATGCAAAAGAACAGGGAACGAAGGGGAAAAACTCTTTGCACCTTACTTGAGATTGCGCCCCCATCGCATCAATCCAAAGTTCATTCGATTTTAGAGTTACAGAGAGAGTTTTGAGAAAGAGGTTTCTCTCTCTCCTTTCTCTAGCACCATGACGCATTCGGTCGAAAATGACATCCGTGAAGATATCTTTGCTATAGCGACAGGAAATAATAAAGAGAAAACTAAATAAAAGTCAAGCAAGTTACCTCGTTTTTTATTATATTCAGACCTCCATATAAACCCAAAAATGCCTCATCTCCTCCACAATCTCTCGTGCATCTTCTTCTTTCTCGACCATTCTTGACCCTAAAACGGTTCCCTCGGCCGGGGGATTTTCGTTGTTTTCGCAAACAACCGCTCGAGAAGAAAAGAAGAAAAATGGCCACGGGCACTCTACATACCGTGTTCGGCATTTTTGGTGGGTTTGCGTTTTCTCGCGAATTCGGCCTTCCTTTTAGGAACTTGTACTAGTTTGTATTCTTACTTTTGCATTTCACAAGTTGACGAATCTCTCTCTCTCTCTCTCTCTCTCTCTCTCTCTCTCTCTCTCTCTCTCTCTCTCTGGTTCTGTTCGTTTACAGGAAACATCACTGCTCTGTTCCTCTTCTTGGCGCCGATGTGAGTAACCCCTTCAAATCACAAAAAACATCAAGTCTTTCATTGTTGGGCAGAGAATATGTTGTTCTTTCTTCTTTTCTTGAACTTTGTGTATTAGGGGTGAGCATGTTTCTAGAGTATAACTGAAATCGAAGAATCCGATTCTGGATTCCAAAGTATGTAAGATAAGTTTTATGTTTCAAAAATTGGAGAACCCATTTAAACAGATAAATTTCCAGTTCTAGGCAGATGGAACTTGGAACCTGACCTAGAACCTGAAACATGAAACCTAAAACGTAGAACCTAAAACAAGTTTTTGTGTTTTCTTGGTCTAAATTTTTGCGCGATCCCACAGTATTTCATAGCGTCCAATGATCAGTGTATAATTCGAAACTACTAGCGTGAACTTCCATCTTATGACCGGCACTTTTACTTTATTAATATTTTATATTATTTATGTGTCTAAATATAAGTCGTGATTAATGGATTTTAGCAGCAAGTAATGGTCATCAAAAGTAATGATTCACTGCAATTAATAATAAAAGTGGTATCGAGTAGAACTTGGAGTCGACCTTAGAACTTATAACAAGATAAGTTCGAGGCTACAAAGTATGCAGGGTAGATTCTAAGTTTCAAAAAATGTAAACTTATTTAAATGAGTAAGTTTTAGGTTCTAGATGGAAACTGCTCAACCCTACTTTGTATGCAAATATTGCTTAAACTTCGTCACAGAACTAGAACTGGGAAGGACCTCTTTCTTTCTAAATTGAATTTCAAAAGTTCATATTAGAACCTTTTGCTCTTTTTACTGACTTTCCTTCTTCCTTTCTTTCGGGTTCATTCAATCGATAGCAATGATCAAATTGTTGTGGGTGGTGATGATGCAGAATAACATTCATAAGGATATATAAGAGCAAGTCTACAGAGAAGTTCTCAGGGATTCCCTATGTCATGACCCTTCTTAACTGCTTGCTTTCTGCTTGGTAATTGTTCCCGCGTCCTTCCCTTTCTTCTACCAACTTTCTTCCACTTTCTGTGTTTTATATTGTACCGACTCTAGTCATCTTAACTTATTGCATTTTGGGTGTCATTTATGGTAGAAGTTAGTTGTGAATTGGGATGGGTCCGCCATGCATCTGCAGTCGGTTGCAGGTGGAGCCACGCAATTATCGAGCGACGATATTGCCCTTAGGTTTTGGATTTTCGCCTCATGCCCCCGTTTGTATTCAATTATATAATGCAATGATAATTTTTTTTTTATAAACTAGAACCTTGTAGAGCATGTAGCCGTCTCACGTTATGCATCTCTAGAACTTATTTTCTTCCCTACAGTTAAAATCTGGTGCAAGCGGAAGTGTCCATCCATCATTTATCTAGACTTTGAATGTTTTGAGCGAAATGAAAGATGAATTTGAGTTTTTAACTCCTCAATATGGTGGGTTTTACAAATCCTCCATGTTCACTTGCTGACATGATGCGATCGATTGATTTGCAGGTATGGCCTCCCATTCGTGTCACCGAATAACCTCTTGGTGTCGACGGTCAATGGCACCGGTGCCGCGATTGAGGTCGTGTATGTCGTGTTTTTCTCTTCTTCGCCCCCAGGAAGGAGAAGGTCAAGATCTTTGGCCTCTTCATGCTTGTGCTCACCCTGTTCGCCACCATCGCCTTGGTGTCTCTCTTGGCTCTCCACGGTGACAAGAGGAAGCTCTTTTGTGGCGTCGCCGCCAGTGTCTTCTCCATCATCATGTATGCTTCGCCCCTATCAATCATGGTAAGATCTAGCATCATGTGGCACTACCCCATTTAAATCGTCGACCGTTGTTTTCATGGTCGATCGAAAAATTTGGATACCAATTAAGATAGTTTCATAAACTAGTTTTCTTGTACTTAGAATAATTTAAAGAGATGTGAACGTTAGATGAACCAATTCCAGCGGAGAAAAGAAAGATCAATTTATGCACAAAACATGTGGAGAAAACTATATGTTTTGTTTTGTCTAGAATGAAAGAGGCTCCACAAAAATTCCGAAAATTCTGATTCTCAAGCTATAATAAGCTGATTCAACGGATTCTCTCCGCTTATGTTGTGACGTGCAGCGGCTGGTGATCAAGACGAAAAGCGTGGAGTACATGCCCTTCTTCTTGTCCCTGTTCGTCTTCTTATGTGGCACTTCCTGGTTCCTCTTTGGCCTCCTTGGCCAAGATATCTTTGTCTTTGTAAGCGGTTCTTATTTCCCTTTGTCCATTTTCTTTAGGCCATTCTTCTTCTTTTTTGCCAAAATCTATTTCTTTATAAATTTCGGGGAATGAGAAATTTCTTGACTGAGTAGGAATTACTTTTTTTCTCATGCATAAAAATCACCATTCCATAGCCTCAACCCAAGAAACAGGGAAAAAGAAAGTCATCACCGTTGAGATTCGATGAACAAGATGCTCTCAGCTGGTTCGCTTGTTCACCAACAGAGAAGTGCTTGATCACAAGAGGGACTTGAATTTTTTTTTTTTTTCCTGGCAAAATCGGATCATTCAACTTGTCACAGCCCAATGAAAATGACCTCTCTTTTCGATGAGCGTGATGAGAAGGATCCATGGTTGGATACATTATAACCATTCAACAATCTTCCTAAAACAAAAACAACAAAAAATAAAAATAAAATAAAAAAATCAGATTTTTAGATGCTATATTCTTGGTCCGAAATTCATGATGATCGAGATGCTGTCATTGATTCGGGTAGATTAGCCGGTCGTTTCCAAATTATGAGGAATTTGAGGATTTTTGGTGGTGGGATTTTGGCAGTTACCCAATGGGTTTGGATGTGGGCTTGGGGCAGCGCAGCTGATATTGTACTTCATTTATCGTAACTACAAAGGCGAGCCCAAGAATAGAGTGCACGACGTCGTCGCTGTGGAGGCGAAGGTCGAGACGGAGAAAGATGCCGAAGGTGACCCAGCCAAGCCTCAGCTCGATTTGATGAACAAACAAGCAGATGAGCAGGTTTAGATCGGTGTATCATTAGTGACATCGTCTTCTTAATATTCGTAGTACATGATCTTATTATGCCCTCGAATTGATTCTGATATTCTAAAAATGCAAACGCTACTTATCAGTTATATCTATATGTTTGTATCGGAAAGTTTCTGTTATCAATCTCCAAGAATCAATTGTCGCTTTCACTGTGCTCTATTCTTATTGAAGGACGATTAATGCCAATAAAGTAGCACGAACTCGGTTAAATGGGTGCGGAAGATAAACTCGCCAGTGCACTTGCTACCCTGTCCTTTATACGTTTCTCTATCGATTGCACTTGGCTCCAAAAATAGCATCGCTCGAAGAACTTGATTCAACTATCGGAAGTCAATGCTCGCAATCTGCAATGACAGCTAACGTCAATCCACATGCGCAAGCTTGTGCCATCGTCTTTTTAACACTCGCATTACAAGACCTAGTTATACAGTCGAATTGCACCCTACGCAGAAGAACCTCACTAGCTCAGCTCTATGTCCTAAACACGCAGAATTTACTTTTTAATCTCAAGCATATCCCAATTAATTATCTCATTACATTTTGTTACGTTAGATAAGTATATAATAAGAACAAAATGACACGAGATGCAAATTATACTTTAGGCATACATGAGGTGGGCACAAGGTTTGCATAGGGTGTGCACTAGGTGCGGTTGATAGTTGACAACAAAAAGGTTGGTCATTGACGCCCGTTAAGGATAACAACCCATGACTGGTTTAAATCCAAAATTTTTTGAATTAGTTATTACCTATCTCATTTAGTTATTAATGTAGTTATTATTATAACGGACTAATTCAAAATATTTGAATTAGTCCATTCTTATCTCATGTAATTATTGCAACAACTAATAGATAAACTTTATCAATACAAATGTTATCTAGAGTTAAAGGATAAGCGAAACTCATGCTCAAACGTTAAGGATAACAATGCCTGATTAAGTCATGCGTTATTATCCCTAACAACGCCGATCAAGTCGATGCATAACGAGTCATGCGTTGTTACCTTAACAGCGCCGACTAAGTCCATGTACGTCATAATTTTCCTCATCTATGCCCCGAGGAGGAAAAAGGCCGAGATCCTGGCCCTTCTCAAGTTCGTGTTCACTGTGTTTGCCCTCGTATCGTGTCCCTCTTCTTGCCACAACAACACAAGGAAGCTCTTTTGTGGTGTCGCCACCACCATCTTCTCCATCTCTCTACAAAAAGCGCCACTGCTCTATTCCTCTTATTGTCGCCAAGTATTGTCGTTAACCCATGTGCCTTTGCATTGCATTTAGGCATTATGAGCATTTTTCTTAATAATGTTTCTGCCTGTAAGATTCATCGATTTGGTCATGATTTTTGGAAAGCAATCACATGATGATCTTGAGAATTCGACCACAAAAGGGTAAATGGGAACCTTCATGATTCTATTCAGAATTTGGCGGAGAAACAAGATGCACAGTTTCTGCAGGCCTTTGGCACGTGCGCTAGATTGTGATTCTCGTTTTCGAGTTGACTCTGCTCGCATGGTGGAGTTGCGGCATGTTGGAGATATGCGAAGACCAATTTGTTGGAGATATGCAAGATATGCAAGATATGTGAAGATCAATTTGATATGCGAGATATGTGAAGATCAATTTGTTCGAGATATGCGAGATACACGAAGATCAATTTGGGATTGTAATTGATCTATAGTATCGTTTCAAGAATCAATGTAGGATTAGATTTTGATTTTATTTGATCTCATATTTCGGATCTTATTCATTCTTTAGTTATACGTCCATTGTATTATAAATAGGAGCGTATACTTGTAAAGGACAATTCATTCAATGCAGAAAATAGATTTCTCCCAAGTCTCTTCATTTTTTTTTTCCATTTCGTGACATGGTATCAGAGCCTATATTCCTAACCTAGCTTCCACATCTTTCACCAATTGCCTCCGTTGTTGTTGTGGAAAACCTTAAACTGCAAACAAGGTTAGCACTCCGGTGTAGGAATCGGTGTTTGAGTAAATAAACACATATATGATGGAAGAGAATCAAATCCCAAGAGTCATTGGTCAGGAAGAGACACCTCAACATCACCACAACCTACTGAAGACATGGTGAACTAGAATTTCGAAGCACATTTGTCGCGACCTAATCTCAAGTGCACCACCTAAGGTTTAGCTAATGGATTACTAAACCTAAACTTAACTCGGGCACTCCCAAATCCATACTAATTTGCGACTTAGGACTTGTGCTCTTAACATGCAAATCATTTTCAATATGGAGTCGTCATTATTTACTTTATGGTAGTTCGATTAGACACCTAAATAAAATAGCAAAAAATTTATTTTACTTGTACGAACAAGAGAATTTGGATACGGGGACTTGGTTAGACTAGATTTCTCTAATGCCCTTATTTATCAAGCAACTTGAATTAATTTTTTACTCTCCTAATATATGAGCTGACCATACAGATGTGCAAACTACCAATTTAACATCCAAGAAAGTAATAAATATATTACGGGACTTATTTCATAGTAACGAAAGCATCTGCATTATTAACTCATAATTTATATCAACAAACTGATATGATTCCTAATTAACACGTAGTACCTAATATATTTTAGGTTTTTTTTTTCTTGTTTAATAAAACCTAATCTACGTGCAATGCAATTTAACCAAATGGCCTAATTCTAATGATGGACAATTTTTAATCCTTAATGACTCCTACTTACCTTTTGGAACCTAGATCTTGGCCATTGTTGACACCTAAATTTTGACGACCCGTTTAGTCATTTATCGCATTAAAAAAATTAGGGATTAATTTTAATCCCTAAAAAAATATTAGTTAATTAATTAATTGCATAGCATATAGTTTTAGGTGCATTTATTTTAATTTGCATTTACATTGGGTCGATGACAAATGGGTTTGATTTAGTGGTTCTAAGCTTTAATTTGGTAGGTCGAACTAAGCCCACGAAGCAAGTAAATTGGCCCGAGCCCGTTTTCTTTTAATGACAAAAATTACCTAAATGAAGATTTGAAATGATATTACGGTGGATTTTTGGAATTTAAGAAAATCGGATTGCAATATTATCTTTAGGCGATAAAATCAGGAGATGTGGAAAATAAGAAAAAGTGATATTGCGTGCGAAAAAAAAATATTCGTGGATGTTGATTTGAAAAGGAAATTAAAACCCTAATCTTCAACCTATAAAAATGTTTTTCGCGTAGGGTTTCAGGGGGGCCACACTTTATCGATACACTCGGCCATAGATATAGATAGAGTGAGAGAAGGAGAGAGAGAATTCATCTTCATCCATGGGAGCTTTTCGCGTCCGATAAATCACCAAGGGCTCGCACTTGACCGGGCCGCGTTGGTTTGTTTCTCTACCTCGCCGCCGCTGCCCACCGAGTCCCCACGCTCTTGCCGTCCCCACGTTCCACGCAGAATTGCCAATCATCTCGTAGCAGCGATAACAGCCCGTGAAGACGTCGACAATCCCTGCAGCAAGCGGGCTGATCGTTGACAATCACTAATTCCCCGCGGCCACGTGCGTTTAGACTCTGCCAGCAGCCACCAGGTGTACCTGTCCAGCCTCTAAGATCACCTGATGTTCCTGGCGAGGATCGGTGTCTAACCCTTGACGTATTTTGCCTCGTTGGACACTTGTCCGCCATCGTCGTGAGCAACCGAGTATTGCTCTCGGTGAATACCTGTCCACTGTGAGCAACACTGAGAACTCCAGCAAAAGCTGATTTGCCACCATCTGCAAACCGTGATCTGAATCAGGATGTGTTCAAATTAGGTGTCTTCGGGAGCATCGGTCATCTCTCACGGCCGCCCCGACGTCTATCTAGAGGCAATTAATCGAGTCATCTATTAGCAAGTCTTAGAACCCGCCGCAACCGCTTTGATGATTCTCTGAATAAACACCAGGTTCTTCAATGGGCACAAGAGGGCGTTCCCAATACAAAAGAGGCGGTGAAATTTGTCCTGTTTTGCCTACTCTTTTTTTATTTAAAAGGGTGAAGCTTGATAGCAAAGTGAACATACAACGGAGGTTCTGCGCATGTAGGAGAAATCGTGAAGGAGACCCGCACTTGGAGAATTGAATATTCCGTTACACACCAAGTCTACAAAGTCAAATTTTCTCTGCTACTTGGAGACTCATGCCCATTCTCCATTAAAATCTCACTTTCATCTCCTTTCTCTCTTGAGGGAATACACGCCCAAGTCCTCGGTCGCACAGATTTTTCTGCTATTGCTTCAACGACAGGTTATTGTCCGAGATCACCATCAAGGCGTCTCCGCAGTTACCTCGCAGATCCAAATCAGGTCTTTGTTGCAGCCAAATCACGATCAACAGCTTTGCAGCGACACGTGTAGGTATCTTGGCGAAATTCCAGGCGATTGCCAAGCCGGGCCCAATGCGTTTCGTGACTTCTACAATATCCTTGAGGCCATCACTACACGAGTCTCTTGTCGTGTGCTGACCCGAGACCCATTTGCTGTACCGAGCCTCACCTACGAGCCTTCACTGGACACGCACCAAGCCGAAGTGTTGGGTTTTCTATTTTGCAGGCTATTTAGAATATTCGGGTCAGGACGTGTGAGTTCCGTGAACAGCCACCGCGAGCCATCGTCGATCATCCTCATTGTGGTTCTCGTAATCTGCCGTCCTTCCAAACTCAGAAAAAATATCCGGGCGATATCGCAAATTAGGTAAGAATCTGGATTAATTCAGTTTCATATATCTTATGCCTAATTCGCAGATTGCAATCATGTTTGAATGTTCAGTTGATATTGTCATGTCCAAAAGAAATCTTTTGATCCCTCATGAATTGGGAAATCTTCTTAATTTCACAATGTGCATATGATTGACAGTACGATTTTCATGCCCGAAATCCGACTCGCAATCGCACGGAAAATTGCCAATCCAATATCATGCTCGAGATTCGATTCGCGGTTTTATTTAAAATTGACCAACCCGATCTCATGCGCGAGATATGGTTCGTCGATTTTTGGATATCAATATTATCTTGCTCCGATTTGTCATTGTGTCGTTTGAGTCGGTTTTGTTTTTGTAAAAGGAAAAAATCCAAAAAAATTGAATTAGGATTAGGTTCGTTTTAAAATATTCCTAGTCTTAGGGTTATCTTGCATATTTAGAATTGCAATCTTATTTCGAATTTTTAAATAAAAAATAAAAAAATGCGTTCATTTAGGATGTTAGTTTTCTTTCATTTAAATTGCACGTTTAATTATGTGTCAACTTTAATTTCGAATTTTATAAAAAATACAAAAAAAATCATCATGCATATATCATGTAGAATTAGGGCATTTTTGCACGTCATGGCATATTAGAATAAATTGCATGTTTCATTTAAGTTTAGATTGATTTTTTGGATAGGCTGCATCATAAGTTAGAGATTATTAGGTTAAGATAATATCTTAATTTAAATTAGGATTTATTTTGACTTAATCCTTAATATAAGCTGGATAGAATCTTAATCTAGATAGATAATTTTTGCATTTTTCTTAATTTCTAATTTCTTGATAAATACAAAAAATGTCTTAGAATAAATTAGTTCCATTCTCTAGGATAGATTGCATTTTTAGGAAAAATAAAAAATGTCATGTGCATGTCATATAGGATTAGATTCATGAAATGCATGTCATTCAGGGATTGCTGCTAGTCCATTTAATTAGAAATTGCACGTCATTAGAATTAGGTCATTTAGTAATATTGCATTGCATATTGCATGATTTTCATTAATAAAGTGAAAAAAAAAAGGAAATTGCGTGTTAATTAGAAATCATATCCAAAATTTGTTGATGTGAATTCGATTTAACATTGCAGATGCTTTCGTTGCCTTGAGGTAAGTCTTGCGATTTATTCACTCGTTTATCCGGGTGTTAAATTGGTGGTTTGCGCACCCGCATGATCGCCTCCCATGTTAGGGAAATAGATTTAAAATCAATTTAAGCTGCCGCAAAAGCATTTTTGAAAAATAAAAGAATGGTACCGAAAGGGCATTAGAGAAATCTAGTGTAACCAAGTCCCCGTACCTATAATCTACGGTTCGTAGGAGTAAAGTAAAACTCCGTTACTTTACTTAGGTTTCTAATCAACCCACCAAAAAATAGATTAGTGGCGACTCCAGATAAAAATCATTTGCATGTTAAGAACTTGAACCTAAGTCGCGAATTGGTATGGGCTTGGGAGAGCCGAGCTAAGTCTAAAGCTAAGAATCCATTACCAAATCATAGGTGGTCACACCCGAAAAATTGGTCGCGACAGCCATGGAATCCATGCCTTCGCTCAGTTGGATCTATCAATTGGCTGTCCGAGAGGAAAGCCGCTACGGAGAGTGTCCAAATCGAGGAAAGCATCCTCCTCATTGCTCAGTTGAGCCATTAGCAGCCAGGGATCAACTGGATGATCAAGCACTGAAGAATGGAAGTTGCGCAAGGCTGCGCTAGGGTTGTCCGAGGAGTGTAGAGACCAATGCTTCTTGAATGATGGAACGGACGGCCACGATCTGAAGGAGAGATCGGACAACTCTGGATTCACTTATCCAATGGCTAGAACAGACAAACAGGATTTGAGGGGGAGATCGAACAGCCCTCGCTTTACTTATCCCGCGGGTGGATTGGACAGCCCACATAATGCCACGTTAGTCATCGAATCTAGGGACCATCACTTCAGAAAGGAAATGCACAAAATCATAAAAGAAAAGGTAAAATATATTATGATTATTGCAAATATCTCCACCATACTATGAATAGATGTTGGAAATTACATGGAAAAACAAATGAAAAAGGAAAAAGGGGGGGGGGGGGGAAGAATTCTCTGCAAATCAAGTTAGTGGGTACAATGTGAACCAATTACCCATGATCAGTATCAACAACTCATGAAAGCCTTGAAGCAATTGGACATTTCAGACAAGAAGGGAAGCTTCTCAGGCATTTTTTGTTGGTTGAGCTCCATTCCTCATGATGCATGAATAATTGATTCAAGTGCTGGCAACCATATTATTTGTGATTAAAGTTTTTTTTTTTCACATACTTAAGAAAAACTTGACTCCCTTATGTATGTGCGTCTCCCAAATGGAAAAACTACATACGTCACAAAATAAGGGACAGTAAATCTTAGGCCCTCAATTACTCTTCAGAACGTGCTTTATGTCCCCCAGTTCAAATTCAACCTCATTTCTGTTTCCAAGGTTTGTGAGGATAATTTCTATTGCATTCTTTTCAATTATAATAATTGTTTATTTTAGGCCCCTTCGACTAGCAAATTGATGGGCTTGGGCAGACTTTCTCAAGAATTGTATTTTTGGACTAGCTTTCCAAAAAATTTCGACTCATCTTGTATCTCCATAAATAAAAACTCATTATGTAATGCCACTGCCAATGATAAAATTTTCTCTCATCAGTATTTGGGTCATAGTGCCTCCATCCAACTCCCTCAGTGTCAAATATGTTCCCTGGCCAAACAATCTCATGCACCTTTTTCTATTGGTAAATCTCGTGCTACAAATATTTTCTTTCTCGTGCTACAAATATTTTCTTTCTGATTCATGTAGATATTTGGGAGCCTTATCATACACCACATCGTGATGGATCTTGACATTTCCTCACTATTGTAGATGATCACTCTCATGCTACATGGGTGTTCCTCATGCAATCAAAAAGTCAAGTTTATTCTCAATCAAGGAATTTTTTCACTTTGTCAAAAAATCAGTTTGGCAAATCTATTCAACACATTCAAATAGATAAATGAATGCAAATTTCTTCTCTGGGAAAATCTCTACTTTCATGGAAAACGAAAAAGCAGTCAACCATATCATTATCGTTAGCTAAGGCTAAGTATTGAGTCATGGCCAAAACTATTTGCGAAATAGGATGTTTATGAGGACTATTTTTGGACCTCAGTATACAAGTTAAAGGGCCGACCATCTTATTTTGTGACAATAATGTGACAATTAAACTTGCAGCAAACCCTATAGTTTATCAGAGAACGAAGCATATGGAAGTGGACTATCACTTTACTCGAGATAAAATCCAAGAATTAGTAATCAAGGCAAATGGGATTAGAACCATGGAATAACCTATTGACATCTTCACTAAGCCACTATGTGAAAGGCTATACACATATCTCGAGCAAGCTAGGCGTCTTGTATATATATTAGCCACTAGCTTGAGGGGGAGTGTTGGAGATATGCGAGATATGCGAAGATCAAATTGTTTGAGATATGTGAGATATGCAAAGATCAATTTGGGATCATAATTGATCTATAGTATCGTTTCAAGAATCAATTTAGGATTAGATTTGATTTTGTTTGATTTCGTATATCGGATCTTATTTCATCCCTGGTTATACATGCATTGTATTATAAATAGGAGCGTATACTTGTAAAAGACAATTCATTCAATACAGAAAAAAGATTTCTCCCAAGTCTTTTCCTTTTCTTTCATTTTGTGACATAGCATGTTAGCAATTGAACAATGATATAGATATAATAAGAAAATAAATCGGATACCAGATTTGTATGATTCTGTTATAGTAACATACGTCCATGAGGAGAAAACAAATTCCATTATAAATCAATCGATACAACAGAGATTACAACCACACTTGAGTCATTCAACACTTTTTAATATTTCACAAGTTTCAATTACACTCAATAACTCATGCGATGTATATCTCCACATTACTTGCTAAATAATCTCTCAATCTCACGAAAAATTATAAATGAATTATCACCACAAAAATTTAATTGACTTCAACCCTTAAAAAAGTTCTCGGTGTAATCGCACGAATAAAACCAACGCCAAGCACTTGTGTGAAAAACGTCGCTTCCTTTTGAGCCCTCATGGCACACACCGGCGCCTTTCAACTTGAAAAAACCTATATTGAAATCTTGGATATTTAAACCCAATTTCAAGTTCAAAAACGTGAAGATATCCGCAGCGTCCAAGTGGGATACGGTCAACCGTAATCCAACTTGGACTTTTCCTTTCCTGATCCAAACTTTCCCTTATATTCTTGGCCAACTCCACGGAAATTTGATTTCCGTATCTTCCCAATTTCCATCTTTCGCCGCTCCAATACAGAAACAATATCCGTAACATGTATTATTCTTTTTTCGAACTTTCACATAGCGAGTAATTCAATTCAGGTCAGCTCATTTAATAGGCTCAAAACTCAAGACATATTTTAGCAGATTTCATGATGCAATTGATTAAATCTAGAGATTTTGGAGCGGATCATGGGGCTGCATTGTGTGGTGACGACAAGCTTCCGGTGAAGCTTGAGACCGTCGAGGATCCGCTTGAAGAGGAACACGGGCCGCTCAATAAGCGATCTAGGGACTGACTCAGTCCAGTTTGGAGCAGCTATGGGGTGCGGGAGCCGATGCATTACCTGTCCCACCTTCTCTGTACAATCCACTTGATGAGCCAAGCCCTTTGGGCTTGAGACTAAGGAACAGCAACAATCTTGTTCGCGAGGCAAATGAAGATGGTAAAAGTAACGCTCGTGAGGATCGGTTGATGGGAGGATAAATCAGAATATGAAGGTGATCTTAGTGGCCAAGCGTTACTTAGCAAATCGTAAGTTGGTCTGGGAAGGTAGTAAAATCGAAATCTAGATATATTGGCCTTAAAGGCGAATATTGAAAAAGGAGAGCTTAAGTTTCAGACTTGGTATATTGAAAGTGGTGCTTGCCCAACGCCCTTTCTTATCATAAGACCAACCCACAATCGAGAAAGCACGCTTTGTGTTAGAATATATTTCGAGTTTAAGTCTAAAGTTAAAATCGCAATTTTGGAAATTAAAATATTAAGGAAAAAAAAGGACAGCCTAAGTTTCGGAGATTAACTTTCCTAATATTGTGGGAATCAACGGCCACTAAAATTGGAAAGTCAATCATGGACCCTGATTTGGTCAAAGAAAAGCGCGGCTCGCGTGAGTGCTTGCTGGTCAGCGTAGTGTTGATGTACAGAGGCGATTTTCATCGATGATTTCGTAGCGATTACATCCTGGTCAACTTGAACTAATGGAAGAATGAAAATGAGTATTTTCATATAATATAGGGATTAAATTGAATACTTATTAAAAGTGTAGAGATCACATTGAATAAATTAAAAGTTAAAAAATAACACTACACATTAAACAAATTTAAAATTTAAAATCACATTACATATTGGTCAAAGTTCACAAACCATTCGTGTAATTATCCTGTTAGAATTTTTTTGAAAGTCAGAATACTTAATTAAATAAATTAAAAGTATAGGACTTTATTAGAAAAAAAAACGCGAAAGTATATGAACAGAAAATAGAATTTTCCCTCGTATGCTTATTTCATGTCAGTATTTATTTTTTGTGATATTGTATTGAATCTTCACATATGTTTATACACATCACTTATTCTCTAGATCTATTTAAGAAAACGATGATGGAATCTCTACGATTTTATATGCAACACAAAAAGAAAAAAAGAAGAAGCAAATAATAGATTTACCATGCAAAACAGATTTACCATGGATACGAGAACGGTTTATCTCATGCTTTTCAGGTGCTAGTGCATATGAATCACGACTTGGGTGGCAATTTTTGACAAGATTGACTAGCGCATGACGGAAGTTTCAATTTGTTGACATAAGAAAGCGGATAGAAATTGATGTACTTCCATCTATTTTTAACACGAGACAATTGATGATCACATTGGCTAATGGAATTGGCTAATGGAAGGAAAAAACACAAATGATTAATACAAATATGATGACACGATATGGATTATTGGCCTTGCAGATAGAGCGATAGAGAGATCAAACACATGATGAGGATAAAAGCATGCTGTCCATATTGCTACATATCCGATGGTCAACATACATATAACTCCATAATATTCACCACATTCTCTTAGGAATGTGCTCTGAAACTGGAAGTTAATTATGATAAGGGTATGGATAGAAGCAGCGCAACTGCATCTTATTCAGATGACCCCACGATCCATCTTAGGGTTTCCTTACTTCGTTGATGTCATCGGCTCTATCATCATCTTTGTCTTTATTGGCCATGGAGTCGAGCTTCGCATTCAGTGCACTTCCAACCGGTTTTAATCCCTGCAAATACAGCATCTGAATTAATTGTACCTTAAGAGGTAGACTTCAGAACGCACATAACCGTTGCTCATCAAAATCAACCTTCATAATCACAAAATAGATCTCATTGATCTTATCTCCATAGTGTCTCAAAGATCAGCTTGTATGCCAACACCATAAACTGTTAAGCCGACAAGATAGGGTGAAAATTCCGCATCATACATTGAGAAAAGAATATTGCTACTATGAAGGATTAAGATTATCGCAAATATATACTTCTCATATAGATCATGTGGCAGATCTGCGTCAAGTACACAACATGGGTTTAATTTGTTGGAATAGACTGTAATATCGAGAAGATATCAATCAAGAAAAGTTATTTGGGATGCTAAAGTAATGATATTAATTTATCATCAATGACATACTGATAGAGTGTGGCCTGTCAATGGTTATATTCATCTTATATCCAAAATCATCTAGTGAAAAGTCATGATTTGCGAATAGTCGATTCAAATACATCCCAAGAGTCATATAAGATGAAAAAAAAAATGTACCTGTTAGTGATCATGCTGATTCCATTTTAAAAATCATATATTGAAAGAACGCAACTCTTAATAGATATGAATTCTAGGAGTGTTTTGCTTTTTGTTATTCTCCCACCATAGTGACTAGTGAAGGAAATAACACTTCAAAGAAAGTGATCTACACGCTTCAAAGCTTATTTCCACTTCCATGTGCAATGTACTTTCTCTAACATACTTTGGTGCCGCCACCATACTAACATAAATAACCTCATTTTGGAGCCACTCTTCAGGTTTTTGGCTCTTGTTATACCTAGTCCACGAGGTTACTAGTGGATTTCTAATCGGGCCATTGTTTCCTTCCTACGATGGACTTCCTCGTGTTTGAAAAGAACAACTTTGAATCGCGAATATCGATTTTGTGCATGTTATTCGAAAGTACAAAGCCTTTTATGCTTAAAGACCATTTTAAGAAGTTACTTATGTATGGAGTAGAGCTGCCCTTTCGTTTTTCCATTTCGGAATTCTGGGTACCTCATGATTCAAAAAACATTAACAGATCATCGGAATGTATAAATGTATATACCGATGATTACCGCCAAGAAGATCTTCTCCGCTTCCTCTCGAGTGTAGGTATTGATCACTTCAAGGGCTCCCTTCTGCTAAAATGCAGACGTTTGCTAATTATCAAAGAAAATGTACCATGTCGAAATAAGTTAGCTAGAACAAATGCAGAACTTCATAAGGATTATAGAAAGGCAAAAAAAAAAAAAAAAAAAAAAAACAAAGAGTTGAAACCGGAGCTTTCTCAAATTCTTCATAAGTCAATGTTTTGGGCTCATTGTCAATGGATGAGCTCTTTTCATGCTTAGGAGCAGACGGCGACGACGGCTTTTCCATTCTTGCTTTCAAATGAAAGTAGTGATTGGAAGACGGTGGGTACACAAAACTTTTTGTCTAGTTGAAGCTACCCTTTGCCTTTAGGGTTTGATTTATATCAATGATGGAAGGAGATGAAGAAGGAAGCTAGTAAGTGCTATAACAGCAATTCAAGACCGTGCAGGAAGGTGGCAAACATTCATACAAATATGCAGCAGAGCTCTGTAAACGAGGCATGGCCAAAATGAGAAAATCGTTTGTGGATTGTTGAAGGCGAGTTTAAACCTCGTCCCTTCTTGTCAGTGCCGTTAGCTTTGCAAGTGCGGCAGGGTTCACGTGTGAACAAACCCTAATTGACTCGATAATCAGCTACAAGAGAACAATTCTAGTCTGCCAGGATTGAACACAGAAGTGTTTTTAGTATATCTAACTTTACCGTCAACCCATTTCGCGTATCTCGAAATATCGTTGCTGTGCATAATTTGGCTTTAATCCTAAGACGCACTAAAGAAAATATTCCATATCATATGTGATGTTACCAATGGGCATGCAATGCAATTGATCCGGATTTTGGTATCATTATTTAACAAACTCTTTTACTAGAGTCTCTTTGGTCATAACTTAATACTTGTCATACCTGTCGTTGAATATGATGAACTTTAAGACGACCATCGTGCGTAACATTGCTACTAGAATAACCGTCAACAAATATGCATATCTCGCATTTCTATTGCTACATTTATTTTTCATTTAATACTAAGACACAATTAAGATAATTTTCCATAGCATATGTGATGTCACCAATGGGCATGCGCTTCAATTGACTATGATTGTTGGGGTTTTGGTAACATTGTTTAATGAATCCTTTTATTAGTGTGTTTAGTCGTGACTTAATTCTTATTGTACCTTCCAATCATCATAGGTAATATAGCTATTCGGATTACCATAAACAGATTTGCATATCTCATGTTACTATTGCCGCATTTATTTTGCTTTTAACACTAAGACGTGCTGAAGAGAATTTTCCATAGCATATGCGATGGGGAAAGATAACCAAAAAGTCCTAAATTTATTACATTTGTATCAATTCAATCTTAAACCTTTCAATAGGACCAATTTAGTTATAAATCTTTTTATATTGGTATCAATTCATTCCATCCAACCAGTTTAGACTAAAAGTTGCTGACATAGTACGATTAGCGCTAATGTGGACATTTAATATAATATTTTAATTTTTTTGAATTTATTTAAAAAAATTTATTTTTTTCTCCGTTTCCTTTTCTTTGCCTTTTTCTTTTTGCCAGTTGCTATTGCTAGCCATTGGCCACAAGCCATGGTCAGCAAGGGCTGGCTGTGCCTAGACGAGGGCGAGCATCCGCCGTCTCGCATGGGCGATGGCCAGGACAAGCCTCACCCTTGCCCTCACCTAGGTGAGGGCAAGGCTCGCCGAGCCTCGCCGTTGCTTAAGCAAGGCACTATGGACCTCACCCTCCTCCAGCCCTCGCTAGGCAAGGTGCGGTGAGACCACCCTAGCCTTGGCAAGGGGGCCTCACACAGACGGTTGGCACCCGCCCTCGCCGGTGGCTGGTGAGAGTGACCTAGGCGAGGCCAACCCTAGCCAACCATGACTATGGCCAGTGGCCAACCATAGTCACTGACAAAACAAAAAGGCAAAGAAAGGGGAAGGGGAAAAAAATCATTTAAAATTTTCAAAAAATGTTAAAAGATTATTAAAAATGTCTGTGTCAGCACCCGTCATTATGCTACATAAGATGACCGGTGTTCACATCAACAATTTCTAGCCTAAATTGATTGGATTGACTGAATTGGTATTAATATGAAAATGTTTATGACTAAATTGGTCCAATTGCAAGGTTTTGGACTGAATTGATATCAATGCAATAAATTTATGACTTTTTTTTATACATTTCTCGCATGTGATGTTCTTGATGAGTTACAATCGACTATGATTGTCAACCTTTTTTACTAGAGTGTGTTTGGTCATAACTTAATACTTATTGTACTTATCAATGACTATGATGAATTCTGTAACGATTATCGTACGTAACATTGTTATTGGAATTATCGTTGATGCACTCGCATATCTCGTACTACCGTTTGCTCTATTCATTTTCCTAACAAACTAAAGAGAATTTTCCGTAACATATGTGATGATCACAAAGAGGCATGCGTTACAATCTACTGCAATGGTCTGGGTTCTTGTAATGCTGTCTAATAGACTCTTCCACTAGAGCACTATTGATACCTAAATGTTGGCCCCACATACGGTCATTTATTTGTATACAAATTTAGGGATTGACTTGACCCCTAGGCAAAACTTGCGTTGCATAATTTTACATGGCATTTATTCATGTCCTCATCCAATAATTTTCATCAGAGTTAACATTATAAAAGGAGGATGTATGAGTTAACATTATAAAAGGAGGTAGGAGGATATCTTTAGAGATGTCATGTCCACTATCTCGAACACTTTTCGATGATATCCACGACCACTATTGTCCCCATCACTGTCGTCATCATTTCATTTCCATTTTTTATCCTCGACACTTCTTCACGGATGATGGTGCTGGCATTGGCGTTGCTCATGAGTTTTGCCTTCATCTTGCTTCATGGACGACGACGATCATTAAGCTAAGTCGAGCATGTTTTGTTAGTTTGACAGTGTGCGATTCCATTTGCCTATGCAAACTATTGTAATTGTGTTTTTGTTTATTCTCCAGATTAAGCAGCCTCCTGAGGATTCACATCTTCGTCTCATTCGGCGAGCACACTCACGATCTTTTCTCTTGACAACGCTTAGCATATTCGCAAGAAGTCATCGCAAGATGGAGGCTACACACCTTCACGTTTCTCAGTCACCACGCGCACATTGGCAAAGTGAAATAGAATGGGAAACTTGTAAGGGAGGATTTTTTTTTTTTTTTATTAACAGAAAAGCAAAGTATTACCCATCGGTTCCTTCGCCATCACGTTCTGTAGATTTCCATGGTGACCTCCTTATTATCTTCAGAGGACACAAATGAGAGAGAGAGAGAGAGAGAGAGAGAGAGAGAAGGCCACACTTTAGAAGCGCTTGTGTCCCTGTCGCTTCAATCCAACGCCGCTTGCGATTTCGGTGACGTTGCAGCTCTCTGTCCGCTACCATCCAGCCCTGGCGAAGCCCACTGCAGGTCATTCCGGTGAGTTCAGCCCCCCGGTAGCAATGAAACGATCTGGTGATGATCGTAGTGTCCTCCTACGTCCACGCCATCTCGCCCTCCACTGCTGAAGCTCTTGCTGTCATCGCCTCATTGGCATCCTCATCGAGTTCCTAGGCGACACCAGCAAGTTTATGCTCATGCCCGGTCCACTCCCGTCTCCAGTGAGAACTAGATCTCGGCAGATCCCCTCGGAATGACAGCCCACGCTACTGCATCTCCAGCTGGTCGAGCAACAACCAACTATGCATCTAGCACTTTCAGAGTAGCCCATTGCTTTGTTTACTTCTAGCAGGTTGTCTTGGCGAACGCTGCAGTACCGTTATTCTCGGTGGAGTGCCCTGATACTCCACCGTCGTTGCTCAGTTCATCCCGGAAAGGTTCGACTAGCAAGGCTACTTCTTCACTGCAACCAGCCTTTTTGTGCTCCTTGCTAGATTTACACCAAACCCGCTGGCTACGCTCCTTTACATCTTGTCCTATTAGTCTCATATGCCTCGGGCTAATTCTAGTCAAGGTGAGGATGAGGCTTGTTTGAATAATTTATGGTCCCAGTACGTGATTTAAGTACATGCTTTTTTAGTCGATGAATGCTTAGGTCACTGTGGTTTTATTGTTTCCAGGCATCAACAAAGACATATTCGGCTTTTGGACCTTTAGACACTAAGGTCTAACCCAATATTATCTTGCGTGGATTGTTATTTATGATGTGATTAATTCGTACATTGTCATTGCACCTCACTGTATTCCGCATGTTTAGAATTTAGAGTACATTCGTAATTTAAGTTTTTTTTTTAATATATAGTTAGGCCAACACATGTTAATTAGAATACGTAGAAACTTAGGTAATCTGTAGTTTTCATTAAAAAAATCAATCAAATAAAATGTCATTAGAATCATGTAGATTGCACGCAGGTTTAAAATTGTTTAGTCTCATAGCATGCGTATCATTCTTGCCTGTCATTTAGTAATTAGTGCATATAAGTCAATTTCCTTTTACTATAAGACTCTACGATTTATCCTTGTTTTTGTTAAATTAGGCATGATAATAAAAAATAAAAAGAAACAGTATTGACCGCATGTTAATTAGTTAGAATTTCATGCAAAATCATCATGCATAGCATGCGTGCATTTCGTCTGCATATTTTTCTAAATCATTAATGTAGTAACTTTTTGATGATGAATAATAAGATATTTTTGTGTTGTGTACCTTCAGGTTCTTGAATTCTTTTTCCACAATCCATTCACGGTTTTGATTATCGGATGTTATTTTGTTATTTGCGCACTCGCGTGGTGATATCTTACATATTAGTGGCATCGTATAAAAACCAATAAAAATTGAATAAAAAACATTTTTGAAACAATGAAGAAAAATACCGAAAGGGCGTTAGATTAATCTAATGTAATCAAGTCCCTGCACCTATAAATCCCCAGTTCGCAAAAGTAAAATATAGTCCCACATTTTACTTGGTTGTCTAATCAACCCAAACCGATTAGCGATGGCTTCATAGGTAAGTTTAAATGCATGTTAAATTGATTATCGAGTTGTGATTGGTAGGGCTTGAGAGGACCTGCGCTAAATGCGAGCAATGATCTCTTGAGAGAATCCTTTATTCCCATTTAGCAATTTACCAGCTTCCCATGGTGGTGCGCCTTCAGGAAGGTCACGACAAGCACCTTTGGTGATAACTGTATACTTAGTGTACTTGTCATTGATTATGATGAACATTGCACCGACCATCGTACGTAATGCGTACGTAGCTATTCGAATTATTGGTGTCCTTATCATCATGATACCCTACATTACCGAATTTTCTTGGATGGTAAAGCAAAGAAAAATTAATAATTATAAGATTAGAGTCTAGAATATCATCTTTTATGTTAGCTCTAAACCTAAGCTTTTATGTATATTGGCACGACTGACGATAACTGGTGTGCTTACCATGATGATGATATTGCATGAGGAAGATGCGTTCGTCATAGAGAGAAGAGGGTTTCGATGGCTTTTGTATAGAAGTAGGCATTTCTCAAGAGCTTTCTTTATTCGTTGAATGACCAATGAGATCATCCAACGGCTCCTACATCAGAAGGCAGGATTGCCATTGGAAGGAGACCTCGATGTCGATGCCTTTTGTTTGCTTTTCCTTCGCCAATTGGAAAGGGAGAAAAGATGAGCCACGCCCGTTGTTCCGCTTCACCTGCATGACCTGCCTTGGCAAAGTTTTATTCGGGGATATGTTTATTAGAAGTCTGTCATATTAATTAAATTTGTTTAAAAATAATAAATTTAATTTATTAAATAAATAAATAAGAGCAAAACCACTACGGCCGTGGTGGCTCCGCTGGGTAGGCTTCGGTGATCCTCTGCAAAAGAGGGGAGAGGTTCGCAGCTCTTGCAATGCAAGGGGCTGGCGAAGTTACTTGGCGTCTTAAGTGTGCTACCGGAGGTGGTGGGTCCTCCCGCTTAAGGCACACAGGGGTTTATGCTTCGGCTACCGGCTGAGGCGGTTCCTCCAACACCAAAAAAAAAAAAAAAAAAGAGCAAAACCGGCAAACCGGCGGGGGCTGCAGAGCCTGCACCAGAAGCGTGCTGCTGCAAAAGGGAAAGTCCAAAATTGCTTTTTTTCTTTTTAATGCAAATAGGAGCCCTTTATTTTGTTTTATTGGGCTGAGCCTTAAATTGGTGAAAAAGAATAGCATGCCTGCGTGGTCAGCCTATAACGCGGTACCATGCAGCCACCAACCATGCAAGTGGACTTCTTCTTCACATTAAACCGTCAAGAGGAGAGAGAGAGTAATTAATGCACGGACAGACCAAGTCAAAGGACATTGGCCAGAGTTACTCGATTTAATTTAGATTTGTTAGCTTACGTACTCAAACTCGAAATATATTTTAATATTACTTAAAAAGGAGCCATCAGCAATGACAACTCTGAGCCATTAGCAATGACAACTCTTCAAAAGAGTGTTTAATGTCGATGCCCTTTATTTGCTCTTCCTTGGCCAATGGAAAAGTGGGGAAAAGATCAGCAACGCCCGTTGTTCTGCTTCACCTGCTGCATGACCTGCCCTTGCAACGTTTTATTTGAAGAGAAATGCAAAAGAACAGGGAACGAAGGGGAAAAACTCTTTGCACCTTACTTGAGATTGCGCCCCCATCGCATCAATCCAAAGTTCATTCGATTTTAGAGTTACAGAGAGAGTTTTGAGAAAGAGGTTTCTCTCTCTCCTTTCTCTAGCACCATGACGCATTCGGTCGAAAATGACATCCGTGAAGATATCTTTGCTATAGCGACAGGAAATAATAAAGAGAAAACTAAATAAAAGTCAAGCAAGTTACCTCGTTTTTTATTATATTCAGACCTCCATATAAACCCAAAAATGCCTCATCTCCTCCACAATCTCTCGTGCATCTTCTTCTTTCTCGACCATTCTTGACCCTAAAGCGGTTCCCTCGCCGGGGATTTTCGTTGTTTTCGCAAACAACCGCTCGAGAAGAAAAGAAGAAAAATGGCCACGGGCACTCTACATACCGTGTTCGGCATTTTTGGTGGGTTGGCGATTTCTCGCGAATTCGGTCTTCCTTTTAGGAACTTGTACTAGTTTGTATTCTTACTTTTGCATTTCACAAGTTTATGTATCTATCTCTCTCGTTCTGTTAAATTACAGGAAATTTTACTGCTATGTTCCTCTTCTTGGCATCAATGTGAGTAACCCCTGAAAATCCCACAAAACAACAAGTCTTTCATTGTCGGCCAGAGAATATGCTATTCCTTCTTCTTTTCTCGAACTATTTGTATTAGAGATGAGCATAGTTTCAAGTATTACCTAGAACCGAATAATCGAACCAATAAAAGTATGTCTGGTTCGAAGTTCCAAGATATGCAAGGTAAGTTTCAGATTCCAAAAGTTGAAAAAGCTGTTTCCATTTTTTGACAAGTAGTCGCATGGCCACTACTTGCTGCTACAAACCACCAACCACAACTTATATTTAGACACATGAAGAATATAAAATATTAACAAACTAAAAATCTTGGTGAAAAAATAGAAGCTCAAACTAATAATTTCATATTATACACTCATCATCAGACATTATGGAATATGACAGGATCGCGTGAAAAAAATATACCAAGAAAACACAAAACTTATTTCAAGTTTTAAGTTCAGTATCTAGTTTCCAAATTTTTGGAACAAAATTGGACCTAGGAAGGACTTCTTCCTTTCTAAATTGAATTTCAAAAGTTCATATTAGAACCATTTGCTCTTTTTACTGACTTTCCTTCTTCCTTTCTTTCGGGTTCATTCAATCGATAGCAATGATCAAATTGTTGTGGGTGGTGATGATGCAGAATAACATTCGTAAAGATATTTAAGAGCAAGTCTACACAGCAATTCTCAGGGATTCCCTATGTCATGACCCTTCTTAACTGCTTGCTTTATGCTTGGTAATTCTTCTCGTGTCCTTCCCTTTCTCCTACCAACTTTCCCTCCACTTTCTCTGTTTTATATTTTACCGACTCTAGTCATTTTAACTTATTGCATTTTGGGTGCCATTTATGGTAGAAGTTACCTGTGAATTGGGATGGGTCCGCCATGCATCTGCAGTCGGTTGCAGGTGGAGCCACGCAATTATCGAGTCGCCTCATGCCCCCTGTTTGTATTCAATTATATAATGCAATGATAACTTCTTTTTAAACTAGAACCTTGTAGAGCATGTAGCCGCCTCACGTCATGCATCTCTAGAACTTATTTTCTTCGGAGAACAAAGTATAAGTGCTAAAACTTGGCACGAAGGGACACTTAGACTGCGCATGACAATGCTTCTTGACTGGGAAAAAGTTTTTTTTTTTTAGAAATAGTTCTTTTCTACTTCTATTCCGGGGAACAATTTCTGAGTAAAAGAACGCGTTTGGTAACTACACAAAATTTCTACTATTGGAATAGAAAAAGAATAGAAATGTGTTTGGTAACGCAACAGTTTCTTTTTTGTATTTATGCATTTTTTATTCTTACTCACGGATCGCCGATCACCAACCGCCGCCTGCCGCCACCGTCGCTGCTGCCGCTGCACGATCATGCCGATCGCCGACCGTCAACGCCGACCATTGCCGCACAGCCCATCGACAGCCGGCCGCGGGAGGTGGCGACCGATGGGCTGTGTGGCGGCGGTCGGCGATGACGGTCGGCAACCGGCGGTCGTGCAACGACAGGGCGGGCGGCGGGAGACGATGGCGGGCGGCGGCGGCGGCAAGCGGCGGCGGGCGGCGATGGGCGGCGGCGGCGGCGGCGACCGGTGGCTCCGGGAGGTTGGAGATGGCCGCGGCAAGAGAGAAGAATAAAATAAAAATAAAAAAGAAAATTAACTTATTTCTAGAAATTGTTCCGGGAACAAGAAGCAACTTTTTTTTATTTCTCGTTTTTGCTCCAAATCTATTCCCGGGCTAACTTTCTATTCCGGGGAATAGAAAAACAACTTGGCGTTACCAAATGGATTTCTGTTCTTTTTTTGTTCCAGGGAACAAAAGAACAGAAATTCGAAGGAATAGAAACGTTACCATGCGTTGCCTTAAGTGTCAAAAGTTAGGAAAGTGGCACTTAAGTGCCACTTTTTTTGAAAAGTGAGATACTTAAGTGCCATCTCCGGCGAACCCCACCGGAAATCATACGTGACAATTTTTTATTATTTTTTTCGTCTACGTGACTCGCCGGAATGCGACTCAACAAAAAAAAGGCAAAAACGAGATCGTTTTTAAGCGAATTCGAATGTTAATATAAAAATTAATTTAATTAAATTATAAAAATAATTAATAATTATTTTTATTTATTTATTTATTTTTAAAAAAGGTGGGGAGAGGAGGCGGCGGTTGAGGGCGAGCCCTCGCCGCCTCCCCGCCGTCGTCAAGAAGGGTCGGCTACGGAGGGGGGTCGGCCGGGGTCACCGGGGTCGCCGGCCCTTGGCCAGGGCTCGGCGAACCCGACCGACGGGCGGCAAGGGCCCGCGAGCCCTCGCCCAGATCTGGGGAGAGGGTCGCGACCCGGATCCGGCGAGGGTCGCGAGCCCTCGCCGCCGGTCGATCGGGGCCGGCGACCTTGACCGACCCTCCCCCTCCGTCGCCGCCCCTTCCGGCGGTGGCGGGGAGGCCCGGATCGACCAAGGGTCGACGACCCCGGCCGACCCTCCCCCTCCGTCGCCACCCCTTCTCGACGACGCGGGGAGGCGGCGAGGGCCCGCGAGCCCTCACCGGGGCCGGCGACCCCGCCCGACCCTCCCCCTCCTTCGCCGCCCCTTCCCGACGGCAATGAGGAGGTGGCGGCGGCGAGGGCTCGGCCGTCTCCCTCCCTTCCTTTTTTAAAAAAAATATTTGTATTTGCATTTTTAAAATTTTTAAATTAATTTAGTTTTAAATTAAATTTAATTAATTTTTTTATCACTTTAGAGACAAAACGGCGTCGTTTTTGCATTTTCTAACCACATCGGTGTGCAAAACGACGTCGTTTTGCACTTACCTCGCTTGAAAATCGCCACGTCAGCATTTTGGTCGGATTGGCTAGGGGTGTGCATGGTCCGGGCGGGCGGTTCCCAACCTAGAACCGGAACCGCCCACTAAGGACCAGTTCCGAAAAATTGGAATCGGGATCCACCCGTTTGTTGCATGGATCCACTGGTCCGGTCCGGTTCCCGGGTGGATCCATGATACCGGTCTTACAATAATAATTAGTCTCATAAGTCATACGCCAGCAATATGCAACCATATAACTACAAAATATCGTGCCAAAAATAGAAGGAAGCAAACAAAACTTCAAATCTATAAACTAAAATGATATCTTTTTCCTCAACTACTACAACCCGTAACTAAGCAACACCATTCTCCTGGCAAAGAAACGGATTAGAGGAACAAAAACTCTCAGACGGCAGAACCATAAAAATTATCACACACGCAGAACCAAATTCATTCCCCCACCTAGCTTCCTATTCTTCCACCGACGAAAATCAGGAGAACGGCCGCTCTCGAAAAGAAAATTCAGACATCAAAAGACTCATTTTAGTAGAGCTCTTCAATTAAGAAGACGAAAAAAGAGAGGTGCTTGAGCTCAATCAATCCCTGGGACTATTCGACTCTTTTTCATCTATTCGACTCAACAAGAACGGAGCTCGCGTGCTCTTCTTCAGGCCATCGCGATCGAGCTAGGGTTTCGCGCGAAATATTTGGCGTTGAAGATGATGATGGAGGAGAAGAAGGAGAACCGTCAAGGGGTTCGTGCACCGCTTGCCCTTTGATCTTGGGTTTGTTAATTTGTAATTTCAATTTTTTTTTAATATTAAAAATTAATCGGTCCGATCCGAGTGGGCGGGTGGACGGATCCACCCATGGAATTGGGAATCGGACCGGTACCCACCGGTTCCCATAAATTGGAACTAGGAACCGGACCGGTTCCCTCCAGAACCACCGATTTCAAGCGGTTCCGGTCCGGTTCCAGGCGGTCTGGGCAGATCCCGGTTCTGTTGCACACCCCTAGGAATGGCACTTAAGTGATCCATTTTACTCCGATTTTGGCACTTAAGTGTCACTTTCCTAACTTTTGGCATTTAAATATCCCTCCGTGTCAAGTTTTGACACTCTAGGTGTCCGTACTTCTATTTTCTTTCTCTACAGTTAAAATCTAGTGCAAGCGGAAGTGTCCATCCATCATTTATCTAGACTTTGAATGTTTTGAGCGAAATGAAAGAAGAATTTGAGTTTTTAACTCTTCAATATGGTGGGTTTTACAAATCCTCCATGTTCACTTGCTGACATGATGCGATCGATTGATTTGCAGGTATGGCCTCCCATTCGTGTCACCGAATAACCTCTTGGTGTCGACGGTCAATGGCACCGGTGCCGCGATTGAGGTCGTGTATGTCGTGTTTTTCTCTTCTTCGCCCCCAGGAAGGAGAAGGTCAAGATCTTTGGCCTCTTCATGCTTGTGCTCACCCTGTTCGCCACCATCGCCTTGGTGTCTCTCTTGGCTCTCCACGGTGACAAGAGGAAGCTCTTTTGTGGCGTCGCCGCCAGTGTCTTCTCCATCATCATGTATGCTTCGCCCCTATCAATCATGGTAAGCTCTAGCATCATGTGACACTACCCCATTTAAATCTTCGACCGTTGTTTTCATGGTCGATCGAAAAATTTGGATACCAATTAAGATAATTTCATAAACTAGTTTTCTTGTACTTAGAATAATTTAAAGAGATGTGAACGTTAGATGAACCAATTCCAGCGGAGAAAAGAAAGATCAATTTATGCACAAAACATGTGGAGAAAACTATATGTTTTTGTTTTGTCTAGAATGAAAGAGGCTCCACAAAAATTCCTAAAATTCTGATTCTCAAGCTATAATAAACTGATTCAACGGATTCTCTCCACTTATGTCGTGACGTGCAGCGGCTGGTGATCAAGACGAAAAGCGTGGAGTACATGCCCTTCCTCTTGTCCCTGTTCGTCTTCTTATGTGGCGCTTCCCATTTCATCTCTGGCCTCCTCCGCCATGATATCTTTATCACTGTAAGCGGTCCTTATTTCCCTTTGCCCATTTTCTTGAGGCCGTTCACTGTTTTTTTTTTTTTTTGCCAAAATCTATTTTATTGTAAATGCCGGCGAATGAGAAATTTCTTGATTGAGTAGAATTTACTTTTTTCTCATGCATAATAATAAAATATTGTTAAAATTGTCCATATCGGTGTTGGCTGAACCTAACGTCCATGTTAGCACCAACTGACTAAAATTAATCGGATAAACTGAATTAACATAATTACAATAAGTTTTAGATTTTTTTTTATAATTTTCCAGGAATTTTCCATAGATTAGCCGATCGTTTCCAAATTATAATGAATTTGAGGATTTTTGGTGGTGGGATTTTGGCAGTTACCCAATGGGTTTGGATGTGGGCTTGGGGCAATGCAGCTGATTTTGTACGCCATTTATCGTAACTACAAAGGCCAGCCCGATAATAGAGTGCACGACGTCGTCTGGTCTGTGGAGGTGAAGCTCGAGACGGAGAAAGATGCCGACCATGACCCAGCCAAGCATCAGCCCGATTTGATGAACAAACAAGCAGATGAGCAGGTTTAGATAGATATGTCATCAGTGACATCGTCTTTTTAACACTCGCATCACATGACTCTGTTGTGCACTTATACCGAAACCCCCTATCTAGAATTGCACTAGCTCAATTCTGGTGGTCTACAAATGTATAGACTACTTATTGGCTATATCTATCTGTTTGTCTCAAAATATTTCGTTTATCAATGTCAAAGAATCAATTGTCACTTTCACTCTGCTCTAACCTTGTTGAAGGATGAAAAGTTTCCTTTATCAATCTCAAAGAATCAATTGTCGCTTTCACTGTGCTCTATTCTTGTTGAAGGACAATTGATGCCAAGAAAGTAGCATGAACTTGGTTAAATGGGTGCAGAAGATAAACTCATCAGTGCACTCGCTACGCTGTCCCTCATACCTTTCTCTATCGATTGCACTTGGCTCCCAAAATAGCATCACTCGAAGAGAAGCTGATGCTCACAATCCGCAATTGCTACTAACATGAATCCAATACTCAAACCTCGTTATGCGCAAGCTAATGACATCATCTTTTTAACACTCGCATTACAGGACCTAGTTGTACAGTTGAATTGAACCCCATGTAGAAGAATCTCACTAGCTCAACTCAGTGTCCAAAACACGTAGAATTTACTTTTTGATCTCAAGCATATCCCAATTAATTACATCATTGCATTTTGTTACCTTGGATTAGTACATAATGAAGAATTGAATGACATGAGATGTAAATTATACTTTAGGCGCACACGAGATGGGTATCGCACGAGGTGTGCATCGGGTGCGATTGATAGTTGACAACAAACGGGTAGGTCACTGGTGCCCAATCAAGTCCATGTACATCATGATTTTCCTCACCTTTGCCCGGAGAAGGCCAAAATCCCGGGCCTCCTCATGTTCATGCTCACCAGGTTCGCTGCCGTCGCCTTCGTGTTCCTCTTTGCTCTCCACAGCAACACAAGCAAGCTCTTCTGTGGTGACGCCACCACCATCTTCTCCATCGTTCTACAGAAGACGCCACTGCTCTATTCCTCTATTCCTCTTCTTGTCGCCAACGTGAGTATTGTCGTTCATCTCATAAAAAATAAAAAATAAATAAAAACTTAGGGATCAATATCACCGCTTAATAAAAAAAAATTAAAAATATTCATATCCCATGGGCCTTTGCATTGCATTTAGGCATTATGAGCATTTTTCTTAATAATCTAGCAAGTTTCACCGGTCTGGTCGTGATTTTTGAAAAGCAATATCACATGGAGATCTTGAAAATTTAGCCACGAAAGGGTAAATGGGAACTTTCTTCTATATAGAATTCGGCCGAGAAACGACGCGCAGTTTCCACAAACGTTTGGCACGTGCGCTAGGTTGTGATTCTCGTTTTCGAGTTGACTCTGCTCATCGGTTCGTGGTGGGATTCGATTCCATGGTGCAATCGATGAAATCTGGAGATTTTGGAGCGGATCATGGGGCTGCATCGTGCGGCAGCAACAAGCTTCCAGGGAAGCTTGAGACCGTCGAGGATCCGCTGGAAGAGGAACACCGGCCGCTCGATAAGCAATCTAGGGACTCTTCCAGTTTGGAGCAGCTATGGAGTGCGGGTGCCAATGCATTTCCAGTTCCACCTCTGTACAATCCACTCGATGAGCCAAGCCCTTTGGGTTTGAGATTAAGAGCAACAATCTTGTTAGCGAGACATATAAATATGGAGTAACGCTTTCTCTGATACAACTGACAAGATGAAGGCTTGAAATTTCCCAGCTTCGCTCACGAGGATTGGTTGATGCTGCTGCATTTTTTTTTTCTTTTGAGATTTCTTCCAATTTATTGATCATTGTCCTACGTTTTGATCTGGAAAAGAGTTTGTTTTTACATTATGAATGGTATCTTACCAATGTAGCTTTCATACATGCTGTGGTATAATCATTTCTAACACGGTATAAATATTGACCAGAATGGGAAGCTATCGAGAAGGCTTGAAGTCCTATTACGCAGCTGTGGTGTGTCTCAACTGCGATGAGGATGCTCCAAGTGAATTCATGGAGTGTGCATCTTTCAACTCGAAAGTTGATACAACTTCTTCATCTGGATTCTCATCAGGCAACATTATTTTGTTGTTCGTAGCTTTCATGTCATTTCTAATGCTTTTTTGCAGTTAAGTAGTCATTTTAATCTGGTTTGGTTGACTCTTTTTTTTTGGTCAGATGGTTTGGTTTACTTAATTATTCCCCTTTCAAATGTGGAATCTTATTTGACACTCCAACAGTACTAAGTTATTATTTTCAATTACAAATTTTCCGGCAAAAATTGAATATGAGAAAGGGTAACTTTAAATTTCGACAAATCGTGTGAAACAATTTATATGTAATTTTATATTTTAAAGGTTGTAACCCTTTTATAGATTTCACTTTGTGAGAAGATAGTGACTTTTGTCGCTAAGTATTTTATTAGTATTTTGTGTTTTCAAAACTTCCAACTCACAAGAATTTTATAATTCACTTGTTCCCGCGCATTATCTATGCAATCCGCCGTATATAAAATATAAATTCGTACAGGACCAAAGAGCATTTGTTGGTTGTTGCAATGCACTTGACATATACAATAATGTGCTAAGGAAACAAAATTTTCTGAATAATGACCATTTTCTTGGTGAACAAAAATCTCCATATAAGCAAATCGTTAGCGCACATCTCAGAGCAATAGATTTAAACACCATGATGGCTGCTTTTACTATGGAATTGACAGATTCGATCAAATGATAGTTTTAGGAGAAAGCTAAATAGCTCATTGGCAAGCCTTCACTACAATGAATTGACTGGTGGTATGTCATTGTACTGATTAAGCAGCGACTTTGTCTTCCCCGCTTTCACATTTGCCGCCACCGACTTCAGTGCTCGAGCTCCCCTCCTCCGTCGTCATTCCCTGTGCATGTATATAAGCAAAAGGAGATTAGTAATCCTCTTCAACGCAAACACGACCGACGAGTTGATTATGGAAACCTCGCCCAGTACGGAAAACATCAGCAAAAGTGAGAAGCGTATCTTGACGAGTTAAAGAAAATCGTACTTCACCGGGGACGGGAGATGACTGATTGTTACAGGTACAGAAGTCAACTTTATTACCCATTATCAAATGAGTAACCCATCGTTGTTACAGGTACAGAAGCGAAAGGAAGGATTGATAACTGATGGTTTGAATTTATTTGTTTGATCTGATGTAAACCATCTTCCGTTCAAACACGAGCTAAAGAAATAAACAGAAGAAGAAGAAGAAAGAGACAGCATAATGAGATCAACGCTCACCGTGCTTTGACCGCCCCTACTGATGAAAGCTTCTGCAGCTGCCTGAAGATGAATATACTCCTCGTTAGTGTATATGAAAATGAGCATTACGTAACAGATCACACGCACGCACAAACACATTCTCAGAAACAGAGAAAGGACAAAAAAAGAAGAAGAAATCAACAGCTTCCCAACATATATGGTGGATAAATGTGTATGTGAACACATGTGAGGACAAAGGAGACATACTCTGGCCTTGGCCAGCTCTTCCTTCGTGAGTGTGCGTGGCTCGGAATCGATGGACAGTTTTCTCTCGGGCTGGGTAGAGAGTTTTTGGGTCTCCATAGTAGAGAGAAGTATGTATTAGTTTTTTTGGTTGAACAAAGTACTAGATCAGAATGAGAGAGGAGACTAGGGTTTATGTAAAAAAACTAGAGATGGAGATGACATTAACTGCGAGATTGAAGAAGAAGGAGAAGAAGAGAGAAAGAGAGACAGAGAGAACGTGGAAACCATGAGGAGATGGCAGGAGAACAAGAGCACTTGGCAATGCAGTTGATTGACTGTCCTTGGGAAGTTACGTTGTGAGCTGTCTTTTTTGGCATGTTGTCACTGATTGTGGTCGACGCATTTGACCAATTTAGGGAGGGCCTTAATTTCGAGATTTTGGAAATGAGAGGCTATTTCGAGTGATAATTGATGCTCACAAATCCCATGAGCAGAGCACAGTTTCCGACCATCGTACTTACCGTCACGTAAGCTGCATTTGATCGAATTCGGTATCGGATCAACTTAATTAGAAAATAGGAAAATTATATAAATGAGGAAAAATTGTTCAAAAAGTCCTAAACCTATTACTTTTACCAATTCGGTCTTAAATTTTTCAATTATGTCAGTTCAATCATAAATCTTTTTGCTTCTTGCTAATTAAATTCATCCGGCCAATTTTGGCCGAAATTGCTAACATGGCTAGTCGGCGCCGATGTGGCACTTTTTAATAATATTTTAATAATTTATGAATTTTCAATTTCTTTCTTTTGGGGGGGGGGGGGGGAAGGGGTGGGGTGGGGGTTTGGGGTTTGGGGTTAGGGCCGGTGAGGGTTCGGGCGACTCTCGCTAGCCACACGCAAGGGCCAACCGACCCTCATCGTCCTTGGGCGAGGGCATTGCCACACTTGCTAGCCTTGAGAGAGGGCAACAACGCCCTTGCTTGCAAAAGCGAGGGCTCATGAGCCCTTGCCCAGAATTGGCGAGGGCCGTGACACCCTCTTCGGATCTGGCCAAGCGAGGGCGGCGACTTAGCTCATGGCCATCGTTGCCCTCACCTGGCCAGGCCAGGCGTCACGGCCCTCATCTAGGGCTGATGAGGGCAACGACGCCCTTGCCTAAATTGTGGCCAGTGAGGTTCAGTCGGCAACCCTCGCCGGCGTCACGTCAACGCTGGCTAATCACGTTAGCAATTTCCAATTAAAATTGGCAAGAAATGAAAAAGTTTAAGACTGAATTGGTAAAATTAAAAGATTTAGAACTAAATTGACAAAAGTGTAATAGGTTTAAGACTTTTTGAACAATTTTCCTATATAAACGGCCCATGAACATTAGCCCAATATACCATGATCCTAAATTTTTAATTTGTTCAATGGTGTCCCTAAACTTTAGTCCCATGTGCAATATCATCCATAAACTTTTAATTTTTTGATTAATGTAAACCATGAACTTTCCATACATTTTCAATTTAGTCTGTGTACTACGTGTAAATATTCAATGTCGTCCATGAACTTGAACTAATGGAAGAATGTCATTAGATATTTTCATATAGTCTAGTGATTAGATTGAACATTCACATTAAACAAATTGAAAGTTCAAGGATAACATTACATATTGGATTAAATTTTAGGAACCATATCAAATAAATTAAAAGTTCGGAAACTACATTACACATTGGGCCAACGTTTATGGACCATTTGTGTAGTTATCTCATTACAAATAGTTTGAAAGTCCAAATACATTTATTATATAATTTAAAAGTATAGGACTTGATTAGAGAAAACGTGAAAGTATAGGACTTGATTAGAGAAAACATGAAAGTATAGAAACAAAAAATAGAATCTTCCCTCATATGTTCATTTCACATTAGTATTTATTTTTTATGATATTGTATTTGATTCTTCACATATATTTATACACATCATTTATTCTCTAGATCTATTTAAGAAAACAATGATGGAATCTCTACTTTTTACATGCAACACTCACAAACAAACGAATAACAGATTTTCCACGCAAAACAAATTTACCATGGATACGAGAATGGTTTTCCTTATGCATTTCACGTGCTGGCGCATGTGAATCACGCCCCGGTGGCAACTCTTGACAAGATGGACGATATGACTAGCGCACAATCGAAGTTTAATTTGTTGACATAAGAAAGCAGATAAAAATTGATATACTTCCATCTATTTTAACACAAGATAATTGATAATCACATTGGTTAATAGAAGGAAAAAACACAAACGATTAATACAAATATGATGACACGATATGGATTATTGGCCTTATAGACAAAACGATAGAGAGATCGACATATGATGAGGATAAAAGCATGCTGTCCATATTGCTACATATCCGATGGTAAACATAAATATAACTCCACAATATTCGCCACATTCTCTTAGGAATGTGCTGCGAAAATGAAGTTCATATCATACATTATTACAAGACAACTATGATATTGATAATGGATAGAAGCAGCACAATGGCATCTTTTCGAGATGACACTAGGGTTTCTTTACTTCATTGATGTCATCGGCTTCATCATCATCTTCGTCTTTAATGGCCATGGAGTCGAACTTCGCGTTCACTGCACTTCCAACCGGTTTTAATCCCTGCAAGTACAGCCTCTGAGTTAAAGGTACCTTAAGAAGTAGCCTTCCGAAAAACACATAACCGCTGCTCATTAAAACCAGCCTTCATAATCATAAATTAGATCTCATGGATCTAATCTCCATAGTATCTCACAGATCGGCTTGTATGCCTACGCCATAGACTTTCAAGCCGACGAGATAGGGCAAACATTTTGTGTCATCCATTGTGAAAAGAATATTGCTACTACCAAAGATTAAGATTATTGCAAATATATACTTCAGGTATAGATTATGTGGCAGATCCTTGTCAAGTACACAACATGGGTTTAATTTGTTGGAGTAGATTGTAATATGGTGAAGATATTAATCAAGAAAACTTATTTGAGATGTTAAAGTAATGATATCAATTTATCATGAATGACAACTATTGTGCACTGAAAGAGTGACTTTTCAATAATTATATTCATAATCATCTAATGAAAAGTCGTGATCTAGGAATAGTCATTTTAATTACATCCCAAGAGTCATGTAAGATGGAAAAAAAAATGATTGTCAATGATCACGTTGATTCCATCTTGAAAATCACATATTTAAAGATATGAATGTTAAAGTAGAGCTTTTTAGAGGCTTTGTTGTATCCTGGTAGTGTTTTACTTTCTATTATTCTCCCGCCATAGTGATTATTGAGGGCAATAACACCTTTAAAAAGTTATCTATATGCTTCAGAGCCAATTTCCGCTTCCACGAGCAACGTCACTATACTAACAGAAACAACCTCATTTTGAAGCCATTATTCAGGTTTTTTGGCTCTTATTTTACCTAGTACACAAGGTGATTAGTGGATCTTTCATTAGGCCCCTGTTTCCTTCCTAAGATGGACTTCCTCGTGTTTGAAAAGAACAACTTTGAATCACCAATATTGATTTTGTGCATGTTACCCAAAAGTACAAAGCCTTTTTATGTATAAAGACCATTTTAAGAAGTTCATTACGCATGGAGTGGAGTTGCCTTTTTGTTTTTCCATCTCAGAATTCTGGGTACCTGATGAATTGAGAAACATTAACAGATCATCGGAATGTATAAGATATATATAACGATGATTACCGCCAAGAAGATCTTCTCTGCTTCCTCTCGAGTGTGGGTTTTGATCACTTCAAGTGCTCCCTTCTGCTGAAATGCAGACGTTCGCTAATTATCATAGAAAATGTACCGTGCAGAAACTATCTAGCTAGAACAAATGCAGAACTTCGTAAAGATTAAAAAAATAAAGAGTCGAACCAGGGCTTTCTCAAATTCTACGTAAGTCAATGTCTTGGGCCCATTGTCAATGGATGAGCTCCTTTCATGCTTAGGAGCAGATGGCGACGATGGCTTTTCCATTCTTGCTTCTCAAATGAAACCTAAAAATTGGAAGATAGTTGAAGCTAGTCTCTGCCTTTGGGGTTTGATTTATATCAATGACGGAAGAAGCAGATGAAGAAGGAAGCTAGTAAGCGTTGTAACAGCAGTTCAAGATCGTGCCGGAACGTGGCAAACATTCATGCAAATATGCAGCAGAGCTCTGTAAACGAGGCGTGGCCAAAACGAGAAAATTGCTTGTGGATTGTGGAAGGCGAGTCTAGACCTCGTCTCTTCTTGCGTCAGTGCCGTTACCTTTGCGAGGGAGGTGGGTTTCATGTGTTAACAAACTCTAATTGACTCGATAATTAGCAACAAGAGAACAATAGTAGTCTACTAGGATTGAACACGGAAGTGTTTTAAGCATCTCTAATTTTACCGTGAGCACATTTTGCGTATCTTGTATTACCGTTGCTGCATTTATTTTGCTTTTAACCTAAGACACGCTGAAGAGAGTTTTCCGTAGCATATGTGATGTTACCAATTAGCATGCACTACAATCGATGCTAAACATTAGGATTTTGGTAACGCTGTTTAACGAACTCTTTTGTTAGAGTCCGTTTGGTCATAACTTAATACTTATCGTACTTGTCATTGACTATGGTGAACTTTGTGGCCATCATCGTACGTAATATACCTACTGGAATAACCGTCAATGCCTCTATGGCTGCGTTTGACAACCACTTTGCCAAGGATCTTTGAGCCCCTAAAGATCTTTGGGCTAATGTAGGGGTGTTTGGTAAAAAAAATTTAACCCCCATTTGGAGAAGACTAGCCTTGTGCCTACCTTGGGCTTTCGGCTTTTTCGGCATGGCCACGTGGGTACTATTCATATTTTTTTTCCCAAAATTGTCCTTACAAACTTTTTGTTTTTCCATTTTTTGCCCTTGTGAGGAGACACCGTTCATCTTCTTCGTTTTCTCCGTCGAGGGTGGCTGGCGGGTCGCAACAACCTAGGCGATCATCGTCGGAGAGTCGGGCGACCTCCGCGAGTCGCGGCGTTGCCGGCGACCGTCACCCGCCGCACCACGACCTCCGCACAGAGCTCGCCAGGGCCACGCGACCCATCTGGTCGTAGGTTTTTTCGTGACCAGATCTGGTGCCGAAGGCTCGAGCGGCAACCAGATCTGGGTCGCGCGACCCCGCCGCAACCCAGATCCAGGGTGACGAGGTCCTCCTACGACCTCTACACCTCGGATCTAGGTCGCCGGAGGTCGAGGCGGCGTCGCGCGACCCGCGTGCCGCCCCGGATCCGAGGTCACCGGAGGTCGAGGTGGCGTCGCGCAATGCGCGCGACCTCGCCGCCCTAGATCCGAGGTCGCGACGGCCGCTTGCCCTTGCCGGTCAAACTTTTTTATTTTTCTTTTGATAATTTTTTTTTATCACAAAAGTCCTTTGTCCCCCCAAACACCATTTTGCTCAAAGATACTTCACAAAGGGCTTTCAAACTACAAATTACCAAATACGGTTTGTATTTTGAAAAACACATTTAACTCAAAGGTCTTTGCATTTTCCTAAAGACTTTTCCCAAAAGTCTTCCCAAACGCACCTTATGTATCTTGTATTACCATTGTTACATTTATTCTACATTTAACACTAAGACACACCGAAGATAATTTTCTATAGGACATGTGATGTAATCGATGGGCATGCGCTTCTATCAACTATGACTGTTGGGGTTTTGGTAGCGTTGTTTAACAAATCTTTCTATTAGAGTTTTTGGTCATGACTTCATACTTATTGTACCTACCAATCATCATAGGTAATATAGCATATCTCATATTGCCGCATTTATTTTGCTCTTAACGCTAAGACACGATGAAGAGAATTTTTCAGAGCGTATGTGATGTCACTAATGGGTTATAATCGACTATGATCACTAGGGTTTTGGTGATGTTGTTTAACGACCTCTTTTACCAGAGTGAACTTGGTCATAAATAAATATTTATTATAGCTATTGTGACTATGATGAACTTTGAAACGATCATCGTATGTAATATAATTGTTGGAATTACTGTCAACGCACTTGCATATTCCATTTGTAGCATTCATTTTGGTTTCAACACTAAGACAAACTGAAGAGAATTTTCTATAGCATACATGATGATCATTGAGGGACATGCATTATGACCTACCATGATCGTTAGGATTCTGGTACTTATTGTTTAACTCTTTCGCTAGAGTATATATGGTGAAAACTCAATACTTATTGTACTTGTCATCGACTACGATGAACTTCGTGCCGATCATCTTATATAATGTTTACTATTGGAATTATTCGCAAAGGTGATCGTACATAAAGCAAACGTAGCTGTTCGAATTATTCGCATCCTTATTGTTGTTACAAATAAATCTTGAGGCCGCGGCTTCCAATTGCCAAAATTGTCTTGAATGGTAAAGCAAAAAATCAATGATTTTTATAAGATTGGAGATCCAGAATATCATATTTTATGTTAGCTCTGGACCAAAGCTTTTATATGTGTTGGCGCGATTGACGATAACTGGTATGCTCACCATGATGATGAAATTGCATGAGGAAGACGCGTCCCTTGTGAAGAGAGTGGGTTTGATGGCTTTTGTACTGAAGTTGGCATTTCTTGTAAGTTGTGAGCTTTCTCTATTGAGACTTTCGTTGAATGACCAGTGAGATCATCGAACGGCTCCGGACTCTCTTCTAAAAGGATCATGATTTTATGGGACTTTAAAGACCGCTTGATTACGTTTATTGGTAATTCTCTCGTGGAATGACCAATGAGATCATCGAACCGCCGAACTCCGTCGTTGGTAGTCGGGCCCCGCCACCAATAACCCGGCGGTAATCGACTACCGGCCGCCCATTTCCATTTGCTGTTGCCGGAGAGGAGTATTGTTTCGTTGAATCCAAATTCTTTTTGCAATCCAAAAAATTGAATGGGAGAATTCATTTGAGAATTCCTTGTCGTGGAATCAAACGAGGTCTAATTGCAAACCAGCACCTGTTGATTGATTACTTGGAATAATGAATTATGTAAGGATATATTAGCTTCCCTTCGGTCTCCCGTGAGATTGAAAAGTATTTTTTTATTGTATTGTCAAATTTATTCCTGAACTTTAGAGCTCTTTCACGGCCTACCTAGGGAAATCCTATAAATTCACAAACCGCTGATTCGGAGAAAAGGAGTTTAGAACTTCCTACCTCCCAACTGCCACGCGTGGATGGTGGCCACTATGACGAGCCCTCAATGGTTAGATTGAAAAATAATTCAATTAGACAATTAGGCCACCACTTATTGACAATCGCTTGATGTTACTCTCTAAAGCTCAGATGAGGAATTCCCATTCTCCCTTCTTTCTCTTTTGAGTTTTAAATACTTAGTGTCCCTTGTATACTAATTTAAACATCAGATCCAAGAATCCGAACGCTTTAACCCTTGCCAATGCGCATAGGTCCTTTTCTTTCTCAGAATACTTCGACAAATCCCTCAAGATTGGATAGCGCATCAACATAGTCGATTATCGACAATCGATCAATGATAATCTCTAAAGCTCAAATAAGGGATCACCATTTTCGGTTCTTCCTCTTTTAAGCTTTAAATACATAGTGTCCCTAGAATACTAATATAAACATCGATTACAACAATCCGAACGCTTTAACCCTTGTCAGTGCGCATAGGTCCATTTCTTTGGCAAAAAGGTTTGACAGATCCCTCAAATTAGATGGTGCATCAACATAGTCGACGACCAACAATTGCTTGATGATAAACTCTAAAGCTCAAATAAGGGATTCCCATTCTCTCTTCTACCTCTTTTTAAGTTTTAAGTACTTAGTGTCCCTTAAATACTAATTTAAACATCGGATACAAGATTCTGAACACTTTAACCCTTGCCAGTGCGCGCAGGTCCATTTGTTTGGCGGAAAGCTTCGACAGATCCCTCAAGATCAGATGGGGTGTCAACATAGTCTACTAGAAACGCGATGCCGCTAAAAGCTTAAGTAAAGGTCAGCCACGTTAAACAAGATTAACTCAGAATTCAAGTAATCATGAAAAGAATTTGGTTTCTGGTGGGCCTTTGGTGCATAGTGGCTATATAAAAAAATCAAGATAGAGCAACATCTTTATATTTAAAAAAAAAAATTAAAGGCAAAGTTTAGGGAAATTAAAATAAATAAATAAAAAGACCACAAGTGCCCTCATTTTCTTAAATAAAGACCTAAAGTGGATCTTATTTCAAACAACAGCCTGAAGTGGCCATGGTTATTTCAAATAAGGGCATGAAATGAACATAGTTATTTTAAATAAGAGTCTTACCTCACCGGTCACCAGCCAGCTAAATTTTCCAACCGGTCGAGGGCATTTTCATCCAAATTTTATTTTCTTCTTTTCCATGTCGGCCGGCGGCCGCTAGCAAAGGTTGGCGAGGGCTTGATAACCCTCGCCAGCCACTGGGAAGGGCCAATGAGGACCTGCAAGCTCTCGCCAACCGCAAGAGAGGCCACCTTGACCACATCTAGCTAGGGTCAGCGTTGCCTAGGGCCCGCGAGGGCTCGATGACCATCATCGGCAGCAAGCAAAGGGCTGTCAAGCCCTTGCTAGCCATGAGCAAGGGCTTGCAACTTGACCCACGCCAAATTTGGGGAGGGTGGCCTCGCTTGTGGCCCGTGAGGGCCATCGAGCCCTCGCTGGTCTCGAGCGAGGACTTGCAAACCCTCACCTGGGACCACCTCACTGACGGCCGCAAGGGGTGACCTCCCCCAAGTTGAGGGTCGCCTCACCGACCGAGCGAGGGTGACCCCTTGCCCAGCCTTCTACAAGCATCACTGATGCCTGGCTGGCCATTGACAAAGAAGGAATAAGAACCAAAAAAAAAGGAAAGAACAAAGAAAAAATAAAAAAATGGAAAATGATGAAAATGTCCTTAATTACAAGAAAGTTAGATCCTTATTTGAAAAAAACAAGTACCACGTCGAGTCCTTATTTAAAAATAAAATCCACTCAATATCTTTATTTGAGAAAGTGATAACACTTCGGACCCATATTTGAAACAAGGTTCACTTTATACTCTTATTTGAGAAAATGAAAACACTTGGAGCCATTTTTTGAAATTTTCCTGCAAAGTTTAGTAGCCACAAAAATAATTATCGCAAGTTTCATAAAACTATCATTTATAATAGGAAAAAAGTCACAAAAAACCCCAAACTTTATCAACTATGATATATTTATCCTAAACTTTTTTTGTGACATCAAAAACTCTAAACTTGTACTCATGTGATACATTAACCCAAACGTTTTTATGCAATACCAAAAAACCTAAACTTATACTTGTGTAACATCAATAATCTTAAACTTTTGTTTTGGAACACAAAAAACCCAAAATTTACATTCATATGACACATTTATCTTAAAAATTTAACGTCATTAAAAAAATTTTAGGATTTTGGTGTTACCAAAAAAAAAATTGAGATTTTTCGTGTTACAAAACAAAAGTTTAGAATAAATATGTTACATTTATGTCACATAGATAAAAGTTTGAGATTTTTTGTATTACATGAAAGTTTAAGGTAAATATAGTATGGTAAAATTTGAGGTTTTATTTTGGATTTTTCTCATTATAAAAAAAAAAAAAAAAAAGTGGGGACCTCATTCGGCGGGCGCCAACAATTTTGTCCTTTTTCAGCCCTCCGATTCATCCATCGAACGGAAACCGGCGGCCAAGCGGGCGGCTCACAAGCGAGATCGCGATTCCTCTAAGGTACGCGCGAGGCAGAGGATGGCAGCTCGAGCGCGTCGGTCGGGTATTATCATATAGGTACCTAGAGAGAGAGCTTTTCAGAATCTTCCATAGAAAAAGAAGAGCACGCAAGAGGTCTGGTCAGGTCTGTCCAGCTGGATTGATATAAATTAATTAATAAATTCCATAATTTACAAGAAATATGAGAAAATCATTATAATTTGATGTTATCATCGGGAATTTTGTCAATTAATCGATCAGATTTCACATTTAATGATAATAATCTCTCACATCGTTTGATAAATTAATCTTTTTCCCGAGGATAAGTACATCAAAAGTCCTGAAACTGATCAAAAAAGTGTAATTCAATTCTAAAATTTTCAAAAAATACAATTAAATCCTAAAATTTATAATAAAAGTGCAACTAAATTCCGAAACTTCCAATGAAGTCCTTATATTATGGACTTGATTACACTTTTATGATAAATTTTAGAATTTTATTGCACTTTTTAAAAATTTTACAACTCAATTGTATTTTCATGACAAATTTTAGGAATGGTATTGTATTTTTTGAAAGTTTTATAACTTAATTATATTGAATTACTTGTCCCGAATTAAAAAAAAAAAAAAAAGGCAGAGGAGGATTAATCATTTGATAAATGGGTTTTGGGTATGACGTGGAAAAAGTTTCCCGTGCCCCCTCTCCGGGTCTCGCCCCTCCTCCCCGTCCTCTCCATAACGCCTAACGGCGCTTCCTCCATCTCCGTCAAGCCAACAGAACGGGGATTGCATGCCATGCCATGCCATGACATGCCAGGATGTGATGTGGCGCGGCGCATGTATGGATGTATGGATGGATGTCGCGTGATGTGACGCATCGCGTGACGCAGGATATGCTGGCTTAGTTATCTCTGCTCTCTATGCATTCTGCGCGTTGATGAGTGACAGCACGCATTTCTAAGCCACGTGGCGACGCATCAAGGGAAAGGAAAAAAAGGGCAAACGCCTTGCTTGGGTTTGGCGTATAATGATATCTTTTTAACATTAATCGTTTATTAGATACGAATTGATAAAAAATGTTTTATACCGTGAAAACATAACTTATTACCAATTTATTAAGTAATTATTTCGAACGATATAAAAAATCAAAAGAAAAATTATTTTATGAAATATTCATTTTGTTTAAATAAATGGAATTTTATTATGATTTATCTAAAACTCACGTGAATTATTAAGAGATGATAGGATGAACTCGATAAGACATGACAGGGTTCTCGATACATTTATGTGATGTTTAGCTTCAGTAAATGTGATTAAATTGATTTATCAAAATGAGTCTCTGCGACATTTTAACCGAAGCTTGCTCTTGCTGACATTTCTCTGACGGACAAAAATGTCCGAAAAAGATTAAATTTCGAGCAACTTTTGCTATATATGGATACCAAATTTCGTGATTTCAGACCGAGAAGCTTTATCAATTTTCGGCAGCAAAATGAAGTGCTCCATATTGACAAAATAGTGGAGCTAAGGAAGTTGCCTGCACCCAGATCATTACTCTTATGGATTTGCAGTGCTTAAAAAGCAGAGGACTGCACCGAAACAACCGACCGAAGTAGTCCGAAAAGTAGCATAAAACAAATCCATAGTCTAACCAAAACAAAACCAGCAACAATATGCGATGTCTAATCCGTCAAAGAGCACAATCAAGCGAAAGCACATGACCGAGGGAAGAAACTCGCATTCTGCCTACTTCCTTTCTCATCACTTCAGTTTCGTAGCTCAAAAAACCACGTTCTAACATAACTGCAGAAGCTCCCTTTGATTCAGAGGAAAATTACATAACTAAAAAGGAGGAACAAAGATGGATTTATTGCAGTATCAAAGCAATCTGTCAGATTTGTTCCAGAACCTCAAACCACAGGAGACCGTGCAGGGTGGAGCGCAGCTTCTTGGCCTTCACTCCCTCAGAATATATGGACAATGTCATAAGCAAATCTTGTTCCGTCAAGGAGTAACACGGAGGTAAGTCCACTTGTATCAATAAGAATACAATGCATTTAAAAGAAAACGCTCATATGCTTCATAGTCCAATACAGTCACACTAGCAAGCATTTGGCAACATGATGGTGTTGGTTTATCCATTGCACATATTGTCATGAAAATCATGCAGGGTCAGAATGAGACAATCGGAATAGATATATAGCAGTAGGCATGACGGTTTAAGGAATCAGAAAAACAAATCAAGAAATAATCAACTTAAACAAGTCAAATAACTAGGACACATGAAAAAGGTGCACAGGGCTGGGGGTTAGACATAGGAGGGGAAAACATAGAGATAATAGAAGTCTTGTTATCAGTTACTCTGGCTATCCTAGTCCATTTTGGTCACTGGCCCCCAATTTCCTGCCTTACAGATAGATATGAAATAGCAGAAACAATGGCGTAATTTTGGGATAATGACAGTGTAAGTCCTAAAATCAGTTCTGATCCATCACTTTATTCCAAAAATTCTTTTTGGTCCATTTAATAACTTAAAACTTTTTTATGACATGCACTTCAGCACTTCCGATTCATCCATCAGTTTTTTTTTTTTTTTTTTTTGATCGAGCATCACACGGGGCAATTTTTACAATTTTTCAATACCAGTAGCTGTTGACATGATGAAGCTTCTTCGAGCACAAAATGATGTCATTCCACCAATAGCACATCAGAAAAAATTGAACAATCAAAAACAATATTAGAAAAAAACATATCTGAAACTTATACAAAAAAAAAAAAAAAAAAAAAAAACAGAGAGAGAATGAGCACAACACGGTGGAGCTGCATAGCGGCAACGAGGTCCACAACCCTCCCAGCACAACCCCCATTGAATTGATTGGGGCCATTTGTAGTGACCCAGAGGGTCGAAGACCAAGAAGTGAGTACCAAGCAGCCCCCTCACCCCTGCTCATGGGCCTTGCTGGTGGCCATGAGCAGGCTGCTCTCACATTGACTCTGCCAAGAGAACCTGCTGGCCCTGATTGAGATGAAGGGGATGTGGTGCCACCCCCTGTGCAGCCACCAAACCCCCCCCCCACCGACACTTCTCTCTCCCTCTGTCTTCTTATGTATTTTTCTTCAATTTACTTTTTTCCGATGTAGCATCCACATGGTATCATATCAGCACCATGTGTCTACGTAAAAAGGAAAATTTGATAACAAAAATCCCATGTAGACTTCCGCCCACTTAAACTAACGCTAAGAACAGATCAAGTGACAAACCGGAACAAGTTTAGGACCCGACTAAAGAAAGTTTTAGGACTAAAGTGACTAATCACACAAGCTTTAGGACTTCTACCATCATCATCCCAATCTCTGTATTTTTTTTTTTTTTTTTTTGCATCTTATGTCACCAAATGCCCCATTTGAATAAATATTTTATTCTTAGGGCCTAATATCACACGTAATGCCTAATGGCATAACTCATGACTCAGAGAATTATGTGTACGAGAAAAATACTGACGAGACCATGATATTGTCATTCATCCATGATCCATAAGCTACTCAAGATCATCTTAATATACGCAATAACTTCTCAGCCATAATTAAACACTGATTTTATCATAAAGGATACGTCCAAAACAGCACGAACGACTGCAAAACAGAAGACATTCATATAGATAATGTTAGTGAAACCATGAACTTAATGACAAAATGGAGATAACGTACTACTCTGAGAACAATAAGATGTAAAACTAAATATTCCATTCTTCATTCTGATACTTGTCTGGCATAAGCTGCCTAACATATTAACTCTTAAGTGTTATATCTCACTATCTTTAATTTGATTGAACAGTCAATTTGAAGAATATCTGTACTATACTATGCTTATGACTGATTTATTATTTTTCTTTTTCTTTTGTCTCAGTTGATATCTCTATAATTTTATGCAGTGCTGATTGGATTATTATTAGGGTAACCATACCCATTACATTTTCATTTTAAATGCACTCGTTACACATAACACGAGACAGACAATGCATTGAAAACAACAAACCTTCCTTAATTAGGTGTTTAACAAATGGGGGCACTAGTCTGCAAAATCTTTATTATTTTGTCAATTTTTTCCTCTACAGTCAGCATTTTTATGCACGCACTAATACCGAAGTCTAAATAAATTTAAATTGAACTTTGCCAAAAATTGCCCTCCGCCATCCCTTGACCACATTTTAGCATTGTCAATCTTGTTTACATTAAAGAAAAACTAACTACCCCTTTCTTACTCAGGAACTGACTTCACTAATAAATCATGGGATCTCTTTGGCTGGAGCAAGAACTCGTCAATAACTTGAGAATGAATTTTAGTGTCAATATAGGTCATCAAGATGTTTCCACTATTCCATTATTGGGGAAAAAGAATCTACCAAGTGACAAAAGTTAAATTTTATAGAGAATGAAGCAAGTTACCATAAAAAACATGAGGTTCCATTAAATGGCACATAAACTCTCCTCCTATAGACTTACTTACAAAGCCATGAATCTGACATTATCCAAATCCAACATTAAGGGATTAAGAATGAATATTGTGAAAATCTAGACTTTGTAAATGTAACTATGCCAGGTCTAGGGTAAATCATTTTAATTCTTTTGAGAAAGATCAAAGCAGAACTTTTAACTTACATAAAAGATATAATAGAAGATAGATTGACCAAAATAGAAGCATACCATAAGCCCACCCAGGAAACCATCAAGTATGATCTGACTCCAGCCAGTAAAGTACGAGTGGATGGAAAATCCAGTCTTCGCAATAAGGCCAATTGAGGTGATGGCCATGACAAGAAAATAAAATACGAACCCAGTTAAGCCTGTGAATCCTAGAATCCCGGCAATGACACCACCAATAATGGACATAAACGTTCGGCTGCACATGTGAGAGAAAAAAGAGGCTTTGGGTTTCAAACCGGAACTGAACACTAAAACATTTCAAGACAACTTAAAGGCTGTCTGTTAGAAAAGAAAAGGTACTTTGCATGTGCCTTCTAATACTGAATATCTCCTAGCATACAAACTTCTGAAAGTTGATCCATAAGAACATAAGCATGCATATCGATAAATCAAGATGCACTCCGGGAATCTATGAGCATCCTCAATTAGTCCCAATTCAGTTTAAGCTTAAACTATACTGCAATAAAGCAAGGTAAAAGAGTTCACAAAAAGCTTCTAAACAGACCTGTAATATATGACTTTCGTGTTGCTTAGCATATTCTCGGCGTTGAAGATTGGGACATCAATCTCCTCGCTTTCTTTTCTTCCAGACGTCTCTGATTCATCGTGTCCTGCCATATCCCTAGGAATCTGCATCCAGCAATTAAGCTCTCAGAGGATGGGAAAACAGTAGAGCGGACCACTCATAAACCCATATACATGAGTAGTCTGGCCTAATTATTTCTGCTACACTACAGCGTTTAGAAGGGTCTTTATTGACCTATGACAAATCGATTTACCAATCAAACCCAGTGGAAAGAAGATTGCTTCTATCTCCATGAGGGATTAAAGCAATGCTAACTTGCCAAGTAGCAGTTGTGTTCAACAAATCTGGATTACCCTGTCCTATGCAAATGATATAGCATATAATATGGGCTCAAGTAAATATTGGACTCAAGATTGAACCTTGGTCAATCTACATCGATCCCAACACAGCCAAGTAGAAGTATGCAGGAGCTGTATAGCCTCCAATGACAAATTATAAGCACCGGAAAGCACATCGAGCCCCTTAAGTTTCTCCTCTCGAACTAATGCAGCCCAAAACTTCACAACATTATCAGTTTGCCCTAAAGCAATAGCAAGACGGATAATTTGGAAAATTCAGTCACGCCTGAAGCGAAGCACACGACGACCAACGGGTGAGCATCGGATCCGGTTCGACCCGGGAACCGGCCGGCATCGAACGGGTCTTTTCGATCGCAGGCGAGGTCGTCGAGGTCGAGATCGCACTGCAGGATTGTTCTGAGGTCTCCGAGGATCGCAGGGATCCTACAAATTTCACAAATCGAGGCCGAAACTACGGAATCCTATCTACTCCTCGTGCGATTGCACGCTACGTTTTCGCGCGATCTGACGAGCGCACGACAGAGAGGAGAAGGGGGGGGGGGGGGGGGGGAGGGGGGACGAGACTCGCCTTGATTTCGACGGCGAATCGGCGAGCCGGGCGCGGAGACGGCGGAGATCGGCGGCGACTCCGAGTCGGCGAGCTGCAAAGGAACGAGGGCGGCGGAGCGAGGAGAGCAGCCGAGAGAGAGAGTGACGCGGACGCAAGAAGAGATGTAAATTATTTTACTTTCAACTCCGGCCGAATGATTTAGAAACTATTTTTTAAAAAATAATTATTTATATCGGTTAAATAATTATTCAATGAAAAATTTTCATTATCAATCATAATTTATATCTAATTATCTCCTTTAACGATGAAATATTTTGATGATACAAACAATTATTTTTTGAAAAATATTTTACAAATCATTCAATTTTCACGAAATAAATTAAACTAATTTTTATTACATTTACAACAAAAGAATAAATTATGCATTGACCTTTAATGAATTTTCTTATGATTGGCATATAGAATTATTTGGTTACGAAACTAATTCGAAACACACATATTACTTATCTCGACAAAAGCATAGGGATTTTTTTTTTTTTTTAATATTGATAGAGGGTGGACAAAATAAGAATTCTGTTCTTTTTATTTCGTAAGCATATGGATTCTAATAACATGTATATAAACCGATTTTAGCCAGTAGTTTTGTTTATTCTTCAATTCCATCAAAAAATAAATCACAACCTAAAAATAAATAAGTGCTGTCTATGATTATCGAGTACATCATTATGCTAAGATTATTCTTCGAATAACTAAAAGAAATATGTAATCATGGTTCGGGGTGGAGTTGACTATATTATAGACTATGGATGTATTTATAGATATAAATTATAGTCAAATTACTTATATATGAATTAATTCAAAGCACTACTATTAAAGTATAGTCTTGCATTGTATAAAAGTTATTAAATTTACTATTGGAGGGTGTGTTTGTTTGGGGAAAAGTGTTTTTGGGAAATTGGTTTTATGGATTTTCACCCGTTTGATTTGTAGAGTATGACTAGTCAACTAAAAACACTTTCTAATCAGCGAAAAATTATCTCATGCCCTATGAAAAAAGGAAAGTAAAATGAAATGACACTATAAGCAGTTGAAAATTTGGTCTATCTAGAAAAAATAAGCTTACTAAATAACAAACTTTCGAATTCAAATTCAAACTAGATATTTCAAGAATCGAATTATAATTATATTAACTACTTGCAAATTACTATTTTGTTCCTCATTCAAGGAAAATTTCCAAATAATAACCTAAAATAACTATGTCAATTTTAAAGAAATGCCTGACTTTTCAGTGTGTCAAAAGCATTTTCATCATTTATCATTTTTTTAATTTTTTTCTTTTTTCCTTTTTTTTTCTTTTTTCTAGTTTTCTCATTCTTCTTCGCTGAAAGCCAAGACCAACCACTAATATGATACTCGGAGAGGGCTGGGTGAGGGGCACCCTCCTCACCACAAGCAAGGGACGACGTCGCCTAGGCAAAGCGACCCTAGCCTTGGATGAGGCTGCCCTCATCAACTATAGGCAAGGGATGGCCACGCCTTGATGAGGCCTCCCTTGAAAGCCGCCAGCGCTCACCAAAAAAGAAAAAAGAAAAGAAAAGAAAAGAGATAATAATTTAAATTTAAAATTGTTTTATCAAAAATACCCTTAACTGGTCAGAATATTTAGTTGGTCAATGACCGACGAGGTCAGGCTCTTATATGAAATTTCCATGGCTAGTTAAGGCACTTATTTAAGACTAATATGATTATTTTATGCTCTTATATAATACAATGTTCACTTCGAGTCCTTATGTAAAAAAACGAAGGTAGTTTAAATCCTTATTTAGAATTTTCCTCATTTTTCATTAAGGTAAAATTTTAAGGTTGCATTTGGCAGGACTTTGAGAAGGGACTTGAGCCTTTAAAAGTCCCTTGAATTAAAGTAAAGGCATTTGTTAAGAAAATTTTGAAGTTACTATCATCGAATCCCAAAACCTAAGGTTGGTCCTCCTTTTCACTTTTCAACATTTTCGAAAAGCCACTCCAAAGGTTATCAATTTTTTTTTTTTTTCAGTTGTCTTTCTTGCCGTTTTAAACTTTTTTAAAATCCGCTTTTACCCCCAATTGCCCTTATAAACTCAGATGATTGTGCGTAGGGGTTGAGCGATTCCAAATTCGTTACAAGTTCCACTTAGTGACTGGAACCTACCATCGAGTATAGGTTCCTCCCGAAACCTACCCATTGAAATATGGAACTTGAAACCTACCCTATCACAGATTCTAAGGTCGATTCAAGGTCCAACAAGTTCTTTTTTTTTTTTTTTTTTCATTTTTAGTTAAACAAAACAAAAATGAACGCAACAATAATAAACAAGCTTGTCATTTATCAAAGAGAATACAAAACAAACAAAACTATTAATAGGGGAAAATGAATCATTGACAAGGAATTTAACTAGATAAAAGAATGATGAGCGATTTCAGGTTTCATACAGTTCAACTTGGAACTTGGAACCTACCCGTCAAAACATGTTTCTCATTTTTTAGAACCTAGAACATATCTTACATACCATAAAACCTGAAACCTACCTATCACGGGTTCTAGGATCTATCTAGGTTCCACCTATATTATTATTTGAACGATTACAATTCACTAACCATAACTTATATTTAGATAAACAAAAAATAAGAATATTAATAAAGTACTTCTGGATTATACACTCATCATTGAACGTCATGAAATATCAGTGGATCGCATAAAGACATAGACCAAAAGAAAAACATTAAAACTCGTTGCAGGTTTTAGGTTCCACGTTCCAGGTTCCTCCAATTAAGAACCTGAAACCTACTCGTTGAAACAGATTTATCATTTTTTGGAATTTGTAACCTACTCTACATTCCTTAGAACCTGAAATCTACAGGTTCCCATCAGTCTAGTTATGATGTGAATTGTTGCGGAAAGATCGTTCTACGAATGCCTAGATGGTGCGAATTGCGAACCTTGACTAGACACCACGAGCGAAAGAATTTGTTATCTCGCTCGATAAGTCGAATCGACCGCCACAAGAGAACAAGCTCAAATCCTCAAAAAAAAAAAAAACAATAGAAGAGAACCTCTCAATTTTTATTTTCTCAAAATAAAAATATATCCCCTCCAAAGAAATTTGGCCAAGTCTTAATATAGGCATTCTAGCCACCACACAAACCCTAAAACCAGCCCTAGAGTTCGGCCAAACTAGCCCCCAAAATCCTAAATTAATTTGGTTACAATTTAGGAGTCTAATACTTCCTATTTTAGAATATGCCTAAACAATAAGATAATTTTATTGACTTGGTCAAATATTTGATGACCAGATAATCAAATTGCGCCAAGATTTCCAAGATTCTTCAAGATTTGATCCAAAGTCATCTCCACGCCAAAGATCACATCAAGATTTCCAAGATTTGATCCAAGGTCATCTCTACGCCAATGATCACGAACCATGACGCCAACAGCTTGCCTAAATTGCTTAGCTTGTACTCGAATGATCGAACCGGTCGGAATAGACAACGGGTCTCTAGCACCTCCTCCTCGATATGACTTGATGTCCACATCAGATTCTCAGGTTCCCGGTTCTACCTCGGAACCATGCTTATGCCTATTCGTGCGCGGCCTCATAACAATGGCCGTAAGTCTGCTTGGCAACATCACTGTAACCAACCAAGTGGTCGTCTACTAGGTTGCGGAAGTTGCCGAGGGCACACGAGGCCTGGTTCAACGAGGGTCGACCAGCCGAGGGCTGATCGATGGAGATGTGGTGTGAAAGCTTTGATCGACGTGAAATTTGATCGTGTTAGCGATGCTTCCCACTCGTCACCTTCAAAGCTTTGCCCATTATTCCTGTCCTCTCTGCCGATGCTCGCCTAGTTGCATGCCTTTTTTTTTTTTTTTCTTTTCTTTTTACTTCAAAGTTGCTTTGAAAAAAATGACAATAGTCAATCATCCTAATGCTATTATAAGTGGCTTTACATTTTTCCAAAACTCTCCCACGCACACCTTAATTCATCTCAAGAATACATTTTGCCTTTAAATGGAATTGATCAAGAAAATTCCGAGGTTAAAATGCAATCGTCTTTAACTTTGGGATTGGGCACCTTCTTATAAAGGGGATGATTATTCAAAAAATCATCAACCTATTATAGGCCATCCTAAACCTTCTAATGAAATCAATTTAATTCTAAACCTTTTAATAAATCAATTTAATCCAAACCTTTTGAGAAAATTTGCCAATATAGTCCTAATTTTTTTTATTTGCCAGTTTAGTCATTTTGGCCAATTTTAATAAGAAATTACTAATATTAATGCTAACCATCCTACGCTATATGGTAAGACCTTACGAACACCTTCGCTTGTGGCTGACGACCTCCACCAGTCATTACCGGCCATCGCTGTGGCCTTGACTGATGAAAGGAAATAAAAAAAAAAAGAAAAAGAAAATAAAAGGAAAGGAAGGGAAAAGAAGAGGAAGAAGAAAGAAATGAAACAAGAAAGAAAAAAAATTAGAATTTTTTAAAAAATGAAAGAATGGTCTATGTTAGCTTTGACCGACTAGTGTTCACGTCAACGACTTCCAATTAAAATTGGCCGAGATGACTCAATTGGCAATCGTTAAGAGATTTAAAGCTAAATTGACATAATTAAAATATTTATAATTTAATTGAAAAATCATTAAAAGTTTTGAGACTAAAGTGACATAATTAAAAAGTTTAGGATTGAACTGATGCTGTATAATAGGTTTAAAACTTTTTGAATAATTTTCTTTATTGCAAAGATCGATAGTTATGTTTTTGTCCATCCTAATTGATTAGAAAGGAAAAGAAGACTCTCCTATAATTATTTGATTGATGGAATGTAAATATGATTATCGTGCATTCTTCTTTTGCAGTTAAAGTGGCGGATATGATTGGAGCATATTCCTTCTAATCGTGGGTTGTTCACCAAGTATTCTCTATCGATTTGCCTTATAAAAATTCTCGACACAACATTAGAAAATGAATCAATCACGACACAATCCAATATGATTAACTTGAATTTGACATATTTTTCCCTAGTTTCAACAAAAGTAATATTGTAATCGCATTGAAACATTTTTGCAACGACACTAAATGACACAAACACAGATTGTATTTTTATGCGCCCATCAAGACACCCGATCGAGATTAAAGCTCTCCGCGAGCTCGATTAGATTCCAAATTCAACAATCCATCCCTAAACGCGAGGACATCCCCAATTAAAATCCAGACTTATTCATAGAATTATACGGATCTACAAGTTGGGTTTTGTTTGATATGTAACCCTAATGACTTGAGGATGGATTTGGGCTGGCCGCCAATGGAATTCCAAACTTATCTCTCAGCCTGTCGTCACCGAGCACATATCTCAGCCATTCACTAGATTTTTTAGTCGGTCTGTCGTGGACCCAAAGCCATGGATGAACTTCGTCCAAAGCTCATCATCACATTATCTTCTGCTTCTCTTTTGGTTTCGCCTTTAAAAGGGAAAGGCAAAAGAAAACAAAAGCAAAACAGACGTCGGCCCTTACCCAAGCAAGGCCATCGGAACATGTTCGGATGACCACGATGATGGCTGTGGGAGAAGATGATGACGATGGGTTCGCACGCCATGCGCATACATGCGATGCGGAATCGACACGTTAGCACGTAACGGAAAAGCGAGAGAGAAGAATACCATTTGACTTCACTTGAGAGAGAGAGAGAGAGAGAGAGAGAGAGAGAATGAAGAGAATTCAATCCGATCGAATACGGCTTTGACGTCCGCAAGGACGAGACACGCACACACACACAAACCAACACACACTCTAATTCCCCTCTGTACGCAGCACCCGACACAGCTGAGAAGGAACAGGTCATCGACATTGCCAGTGGTCTCGAAGAGGAGAGAAAAAGAAAAGGGGAAGAGGGGGGCAAAAGTTTTCCCATGTAGATGCGAGTGTTCTTGATACAGAAGCAGGGAGATAGAGAGAACCCACCACCCAGCTATCGTGAGCACGGAAATAGAGAGAAAAGTTTCGTAAATTTCGCAACAGTGGTTTCAGAAATAGCGGCGAAAGGCTGATGCTTGTAAATTTCGATTCCGGCTTCCGGTGAGTCCTCGCGAAGTCTCTGTATTTTTTTCTTTCCTTCTTCTTCTCCTTTGGTCTTTTTGTTTTTTGGGTTGGTTTTAAAATTGCCTTTGAGTGAGGCTCTTCACTTAATTTGAAGTATCGGGATCCTTGATTTGGTCACCGTGAAGTATCGACCGGCGGCTGTTCAAAGATGTTTCTTTTCGAATTCTTCAGCTTCTTTTTCCTCTGTTGGTTCAAGCTTGTCGAAAAAGGCTCGTCCTTTACCGTGTTGATTGAGCTTTTCTTTTGGGGTTTTGGGTGGGAATTCGAACTTGAGCAGATGATGAATGGGTCTCTACTTTCGTGGGTACGCTCCGTTTGCTTTCGTTTTTCACGGGTCTTGCTTAGATTCTTTATCTGCAAGCTGAGTTCGCCGATTCACTTCGGATTTATCGCTATTCTCAGACTCTTAACATCTATTTTCGTGCAGAAAACCCATGCAAGAGCCAATTGACGATTCCTTGTCGCCTGGAGGTAGCGAATTTGTAGAATGCTCAAGAGAAAAGCTTGTTCCCTGCCCTCGTTCGTATGTGGTTTATGGATTTTGTTCGGAGGTACTCAACATCAAATGCTCCGGCGAAAAGCTCGGCCATTTCTATTGGTGCACAAGAAGGAACCTCACTCCTATGGGTTTGAATACGGGGGTGAAATTTCCCAGGGTTAAGCATCACTAGTTTTTCTACTAACCTTGTGTAACGAGTTCATGCAATTTGAGATTTTTTTAATACTGTTATTTGGATAGTTCTCTGTAGTTCACACTTTCGCGAAGAGGCCATTTTCATAAACTGACAGTGCAAAAAATGGTACATTCGGGGTCGAGCACGCCCATTGGTGGTGCCCAGTCTGTCTCGCCTTCGCTTTTGCGATCGAACTCGGGTATGTTAGGAGCCCAAGGCAATGCTGTGCCTTCTCCGATGACGTTTTCCAATGTTGTGCCACCACGACCTCAGGTTGGTGGTGGCTTGAATGTGCTTGCGAATATGTTGAATGCGTCCTCTGAGCTTGGCCAGTCATTTGGAAATGTTGGTCAGAATCCAGCTGTTGCTGCTTCTGGAAGTAGCCTGCATGGAGGTATCAATTCAGCAGCAGAGTCTGATCCAATGTCATCTATAGGCAATGGAATGGGTTTCAACACCCCTTCTTCAACATTGGTTCCTTCTAACATTGTTAATCCTGGTACCTCTGGTCCAGTCCCAAGAAAGCAATTTTCGAACTCACTGGGTAACCAGTTGATGCCAGATTTCTCCCTGACCCAACCCCAGCCTCAATCTTTTGATCAGCAGAATTTCCAGCAAGCAAGTCAGCAGTCCATGCAACAGGTATTCAACGAGGTCAACACATCACAGCCGTCACAGCAGCAGTTCCAGTCGCCTCATGGAGGATTGGCTGGCATAGGACCTGTGAAGTTGGAGCCGCATATGGGCAGTGATCAGGTAGCGCAACAACCACAACATCAAATGCGGTCGCTGAGGAATCTTGGACCTGTAAAATTAGAGCCGCAACAGATTCCAAACATGAGAAACCTAGCACCTGTAAAACTTGAATTACAGCACTCAGACATGTCTCTATTACCTCAGCAGCAGCAGCAAGTTTTGCACTTACAGAGGCAGTCTCCTCAAGCTGCAGCCCCGATTAATCTCATGACCCAACAAAGACTCTTGCAACTCCAGCAACAGCAACAACTCATGAAGGCGATTCCCCAGCCACGGCCTCAATTGCCCCAGCAGTATCAGCAGCAGAACTTGCCCTTGAGATCTCCTGCGAGACCAGCATATGAACCTGGGACATGTGCACGTAGGCTGACGCGCTTCATTTACCAGCAGCAACGTAGGCCAGAGGTAGACTTTGTACTTGATGAATGGTTTTTCATGGATGTATATTGTGATTCAACAATTACTAATTTCTTTTAGGACAATAATATCGAGTTCTGGAGAAAGTTTGTAAGTGAATACTTTGCTCCCAATGCCAAGAAGAAATGGTGTGTCTCTATGTACGGAAATGGTCGGCAAGCAACTGGAGTTTTTCCACAGGTTGGCATTTAGACTACTTTACTAAAAGAATGTCGACCTCTACTCTATCAATATACTGGTGACTCTTGTAATTAGAATGTAGTTATGTGCACCTCAGTCCCAGACCTGCTCGGTACGATTAGGTTCTTCTAAGGCCTATAGCAAATAGTTGCTAACATTATCTCACAGATTTTTGGCTGTCTGTGCGATCTGGATCTAGTTCTTTAGTTTAGGTACTCATGTTATGAACTGTTTTGGTAACACATGTTCTTGCAGGAAGCTTGGCAATGTGAAATATGCAATCGCCGGCCAGGCCGAGGATTTGGTATGTTCCATTTGTCACATCCTTGATTTTGTTTATTGCTTCTTGTGGATCGAAGAATGGCTATTTGATGAAATCTAAATAGATTAGAAGGCAGCTTCCTTCGTTTTTCAGTGAATGCATCTTCTGTTTCCTTACGTCATGTGCAATATATGCCACTAGTGAAAAATGCTTCATTCATGCTTTCAGAAGCAACCTTTGAGGTCCTTCCCAGACTTTTCAAGATAAAATATGAAAGTGGTACTTTGGAAGAACTACTCTACGTTGACATGCCACGGGAGCGGGAAAACTCATCAGGTCAAATTGTCTTGGACTATGCAAAGGCGATCCAAGAAAGTGTTTTTGAGCAGCTTAGGGTTGTTCGCGATGGTCAACTTCGAATTGTTTTCTCTCCGGACCTGAAGGTGGTCATTGGTACATTATTTCTCAGCATTTGGGCTATTGGGTATGAACTATTCAACATTGCAATCTTGTGTTGCCTTTTGCGCCAGATATGCTCTTGGGAATTTTGTGCAAGGCGTCATGAAGAACTTATTCCTCGAAGATTGCTGATACCTCAGGTGAACGAGCAATTTATACGTAATCCTTTCAAGGGCTTTGTAGAGTATGTCTCGTTGTGAGAATGTTTTGGCCAGAATGGAGTTGAACTTTTAAGAAAAGCCATAACTAGGTGCCTTGAGATACTAAACTTCACAGTTACTAGCTAGGTGGCATTAATAAGACTTACTTTTTGCAATATGTACCACCCCATGGAATGGTGCGAAGATGTATTTGACACCACCTTAAGTCAGTAGTTAGTTTCTATTTTTGGCAGCTCATGACTGACAGGAGGATAACTAAGTGCTACAAATCATGGCCACTCCGTACCTTTATTTGGTATCTATGATTTACCAATGAATTAGGGGAGCTCCCCAGAGAAAATTGACCTTTTAGATGACATAAGTAGCATCATTCTTACATCTCTGAGTTGTTTGATAGTTCAGTGACAGTCACAAGACAAAAGGAAGGACTGTTCGAATGAAACGAGGAGTAAAGTTAAATTTCTTGAATGAATAGTCAATTTAGTGGTAATCCACATTCTCTCTAGTTGATCTTGATCTACCCTTGAAGTTCATCACCAGTGAAAATGATAAGCCCTGTCTCAAAAGTGGTGCCTTGTAATCGGTTATTGTTTATTATAGTTGCCTGATTTACCTATCAAGCATCTAAATGAGATGGTGGTGGAAGTGGCTGTCTATTAGAAAAGGCACTTCTGGAGATATTTCGTCAATTATCCATAACAGACTTATTAGTCAGTGTGGGAAGTACGACATCTGGTGATCCTTCTGCTTATTTGGGTGGTTTCAGCGCGTTTCCTCATCTCTAATTGGCTATTAATTCAAGATCTTTACGACAAATGCAGGTTAGTCAGTTAGGAGCCGCAGCTCAAAAGTACCAAGCAGCTACCCAAAATGCATCATCTAATTTATCTGTAGCAGAGTTGCAGAATAATTGTAACATGTGAGTTTTCTTTTAATATTGGATTGAAGCACTTTTTCTTTCCTAAATCGGTAGCATCAGTGGACTTTTTTGCCTTTCTCTGACCGATGGAGGTTTGTAAATCTACATATTTCTTTTCGATCTCAGTGAATGTGGGCCCTTCCCACTTCTCTCTAAGAGAGAGATAGAGGGGGGGGGGGGGATGCTTGCTCCATTTGAAGCTTCCTTTGCAATATAGAGCCGAGTCCCATGTGTGCCTGTGATGCTGAAGAAAAAAGGGACTCTGCAATTTCCCTATATGTGTTACAATGCAGTACCCACTTGGTTGGATTAATGGCTGTCTGGCACTGTTTGCTGCTGATGTGCATCAACTTGATAATTAATTGTCTTTGTTTTGTTAGTGTTTTTTGTAATACGGAAATTGGGATGAAGTGAGTTATAAGAATTGCATCACTGGAGTGGGAGAGGACTTACTTTGGGATGATTGGGATCTCCTAATAAAGGGGAAGGATTTTTTCCCCTGAAATTACCCCATGTCTTCATTTCGGAAGCAGTTCATGATTGTGGACTTGCTTTCATATATTATGAATCTGATATGTTGAAGCTACTTTTATGAATTACTTAAATGAAATCAATAGACATTGCATGACATAGAGTTTTCAGATCCATGATTCCAGTTTTTAGTCTGTTCTACCTGTCCATTGTGGTTGATTGCCTTGCTGATGGCTAATGGATTTTCGTATTTATCCTCCAGGTTTCTTTCATCTGCTCGGCAATTGGCAAAAGCTCTCGAAGTGCCGTTAGTAAATGATCTAGGTTATACGAAAAGATATGTACGGTGTCTCCAGGTAGTGCCTACTGGCGCCATGATCCATGCAGAAATTTTTGCGATACATTTTTTCACATTGTCTGTTAGATCTTTGTGATCTGCGACTCGTTTCTTTATTTGTCTGTCTTTCCTGGATCTCCTGCAGATATCTGAAGTAGTTAATAGCATGAAAGATTTAATTGATTACAGCAGGGAAACAAGAACAGGACCCATGGGTAAGTTTATATGCAAGTATATCTTCATCATGTTAGTTTCCTTACTTTTCTGGCCAAAGGGAACAAGAGCATCGTTAGTCATCTCCCCTTCCTCCAGATATTTTCAGAAAACACATTTTTGACATTTTGCTTCCTCCTCAGAAAGCTTGGTCAAGTTCCCTCGCAGAACAAATCCGCCATCTCAGGGTGACAATGTACCTGTACAGCCTGAGCAACAGCACCAGCAGCGGCAAACAGCTGGTCAGAACACAAGCAGAGATCAAAATTCTGTCCAGGCCAGTGCAACGCAAATTCCTACACACAGTGGTGGGGTCAGTGTAAATAACCCTATAAACGCGGTTTCCTCTTCTGCATCTTCCAGCACCATTGTTGGCCTCCTACACCAGAATTCAATGAACTACAGAAAGCTAAGTCCTTTGGCTAATGCGGGTAGCCCTTACGGGGGAGCTGGTGGGGTCCAAAATCCCTCTTCCAGTTCCTCCTCTACAGCTCCTCCAAAACAACCGAACACATCCTCATTCCAACCACCTACACCATCCACCTCCAACAATCCAATGCAAGTTCCCCATAATGCCCCACCTGCTATTTCCAGTGAGGGCGATGCCAATGATAACAAAAGCTGTGTCCAGAAGATCCTCCAAAACATGATATCAGGCCAACTCAATGGTTCAGGTGGCATGGCTGGCATCGGTTCTATGGGGAACGATATGAAAAATGTCAACGGTCTTTCACCAACTTGTTCCAATATGGGCCAGAATAGTACCGGCTGCTTTGTTGGGAATGGTCCCACCAGCGGCAACCCTGGTTTTGGAAGTTCTGGGTATGGCACCATGGTTGGGGGAATGGGCCAGGGCCAGTCTGCAATGGTCAGTGGCCTCAGGAGCGCGATGGCTAATGGTTCACTTATGAACGGACGGGTGGGAATGATGCCAATGGTCCAGGGACAAAGCATGAATCATCAACAGGACTTGAGTAGTCAGCTTCTTAACGGGCTAGGAGCTGCTAATGGCTTTACCGATCTTCAGTTAGATTGGAAACCATCCCCTTGAACATTGTGGAGAAGCGATGAATGGGTTATTGGTAGCAGAAAACATCACTAGACATGGCACGAATGCCGTCAGCCCCTTAGGAGATCATATACCTGGTGGGATAGTTTTTAGGGGCTTCCTCCGCTTTCAACCTGATTCCAGAGAAACAGCAAAGTAGAACATACAGCATAGAGTGTTTGAGTATCATAATGTCAAACGTCTTAAAATTGCTCCAGTTTTTCCACCTGAGTGGTTCTTCGTCACATAATTAATACAGCTGACTGTCCGACTAACAGCCCTTGACATGGTGAATTCGGTTCTGGGAGGTGTTACTTTCTGGTGGATGTCCCGGAAGTGTGTACTTCCGTCGATTCACAGCCAAACTGAGAAACTATTCACTGTACCTTACTTCATATCTGCCCCCCCGGGGGTGCCTCTCTCCTCTCTCTCTCTCTCTCTCTCTCTCTCTCTCTCTCTGAATGTATAAACTTGTTGGGCCTTGAAGCAGTATCAATGTACAACCTTTTATTTTCTGGGTCTGTGAAGTGGTTTCATTTTGGTACTTTTCTTTACTACGTTCTTGCCATGAAGCTCCAGCGTCTCTTATATTAACTTTGGCTTGAAGTTGCAGTAAAACCAGGTTTTCTCCAATTCCAACTTCTTGTGCCCAAGATAATGCCCTTCCCACCATGTCATTTGGATGGCCAGGGAACTGGGAAATGTCTTAATAAGAGAGAATGTCCGTGTGGTTGATGAGTTACTTGTATGTATCCGAGTTCTCACAATCGATCAATGGCTTGAACAGAATCGAAGGCAAAGAAATTTTATAAGTGTATTACTCGAAAGAGAAAAATAGAGCTGGTTCAGGGCGCTTTGACTCTGTTCTAAACGGATTGTTCATGTGATTTGCGATCGTTGGGTCACTTCTAGTCATTCACATTAAGCTTGTCGGGCAAACTCTGCATGGAGCACAAAAAGGGGGGAACCGGTAATGCCTCTGTGGCTGAAGAAAGAGCAGATCTTAATTAAAACGCATCTCTTGCCAAATGAGATCTCCATTCTTCTTCACCCACAGAGAAACGGTGGATTTCAAACGGCAGTATGTTCATGTACAACAACAACATACGATCATGTGAAAGGGTCTTAGAAACACATCAAGTAATGTAGTACAAGTACTGAGGCAAAATCCTGAAGAGTGATTGTTTTGAGAGGCTCTCAATTCACAGATCAAGGTACTTCTCAACGGTGGCAGATAAGGTGGACTTGGGGACGGCCCCGATCACACTCTCCTTCTTCTCGCCATTCTTGAAGAAGAGGACAGTTGGGATGCTCCGGATCCCATATTGCGTGGCGATGGTGGGGCAGTCGTCGGTGTTGAGCTTATAGCAAGCGATCTTGCCGGCATACTCCTTGGCCAGCTCGTCGATAACGGGGGCTATCATCCTGCAGGGTCCGCACCATGGCGCCCAGAACTCCACCAGGACGGGGTTCTCGCTGGCGATCACCAGGTTGCTCCAGCTCGAGTCGGTCACCACTCGTACTGCACAAATATCGAGTCAAGCAAGCACTTCCATATTATCTGTTGCGGCAATTTATCCTTCCCCTTTTCAGGGGGTACTCCAAGTATCCATGTTCATAGGACGATGGTGAAAACATAATTTCTGCCGCCATGTAAGGATGAAAGCCAGTGTTTTAGCGCTGTATGATCAGTTTTTAACCAACGGCTAATGGAAAACCTAATATGGGTCGGTCCACTTCAAAAGTAGACTATGAGATTGAAATTACTCAAACAGCTCGCACCACGAACTCATCACCCTCGATGGGGGTGAAGATGACTATAGATTTGGTAATACTTGGTGATTTTCTCTCTAACGTTGGGCTTGTAGCAGAACTAGTCGCTTATGTTGTTACGATCATCAATATAATCTTCCTTGTGCATCCAAACTTTAAACAGTTAAATAAAAAGGCGAGAGTTCGAGGACGCACGAGTTAGCTCGCACCCATATGTATCACATTGGCACGAAAGAGCAGTGCAAATACATGGTCTCCATGAGCTAGAAGCTGACCTTCGTCTAGCGCGTCGCGGGCCTTGCAGATAATGCTAGACCTCCTCTGGTGCCTAACGCTGAGCGAGCTGGCGAGAGGAGGAGGAGAAGAAGACAGCGAGAAGTTGAGTGCGGACTTCTTCAGCATCGCCCCTACTTTTCGTGTCGGTGAATTTGACATCCCTCTGCATGCGAATGCGACCGGACGGTCGCAACACTGCAAGACTCTACCCCTCGTCGCGCTCATCATCTGTACACTCTGCTCCATTCTCTTCCCCTCTCTCTCTGTCTGTCTCTCTCTCTCCCACTCGCCAAACGAGCTGATTCCTATGGAGTCTCTCCTGAGTATCTTTTCGTTATCTTCTGGGGCGTCCTTTATTCTGTTCTTTGCGTTCGTTTTCCTGTGCTCACCGGGATGAACGTCAGCTAGAGGAGCCTGTGAACGTGAATGGGAGTGGGTGGATAGATACTCGAGGGGGATCGTGAGGTCCTGAAGGCGTTCGGGTGCATGTGGATGGTAATAACCAAGAGAGCGAGCGAGATTTGAGGCTTTGGGCTGGAATAAAACGAGCAGCACAAAAACAATGGGGATAGGAGCACGCAACAATCTCCTTTGTCCTCTCCTTCGCCTCACTTGTAAAATCTATGCACAGCTGCAGATTATCGTGGGCCTGCAAGCTGCCGGGCCCGGTTGGCCTGAAGATGCAATCTGGGTTGTCTTCTGGTCAAAGTGACTTTTCTTATCAAGTCCAATCGATCCTGAGTAGGAAGTTTGATTGGAGTTCGCTTTTGATCATGGGCGGCCTGGGCAGAGCATCTGTTACAGCTCGTTCCTAGGCTGGCCTGCCTTTGCTCCCCCCGTTGATCAAGGTTCCAATGTTGCTCAAGTCCGAGATCTCAGCCCCACTTGCCAAGTGATCTTGGTGGGCCGACATGACTATTTTCCTTATTATTATGTGCTGTTGTCCACACGCTTCAACCCGCAAATGGATAGACTTTTTTTTTTTACTATCCTTAGAAAGTACCCTCAAATTTCACGTCACATAATTTAGGCGAATCAGTTTAAGGTCATACTCAGGACCAAATTGGTATCTCTATGGAGCATTGCTAAATGATGACCTCCGAAAACCGGGAGAAGCATGAGGGATGGAATTATGATAGGATTGTGGGAATGTCATCAAACATTCCGTACTATGAAACTATTACTTAAAGGACGTAAGGTGGAAGACGTCTGAAGGTGGGGTTGGTCATTCTTGCACAAATTAATCAAGAGATTATGCTGCTCTTCACATGATGAGACAAGATGAAACTAGTTGTACGTTGAATCAAAATGCATTCCTCACTTGGGATAGGGAGATGTCCAAATTGATTGAAAACATGAAACTATCGGTCACAATGAAGTGTTTTGCGACACTAATCACGAGAATGTTTTTAGAAATGTAGACTGACCTTGTTGATTGGTTCGTTAGGCTCCGCACAATCCCATGATCAAGCTCGGCTGTGACCCCTTGTATGGCATAATTACTCAAATCATTATGACACATGGAGCTCCATTTTTTTGCCGTACATCTCGAATTCATTAACTAACATAAATAATAAATATCACGTTATTGATTGTATAGAATTTTTGCGAGAAAACGCAACGCACATATATTTATAATCATTCTGCTTTGGCTCCAAGTTTCCCAAACAGGATCGAGTGAGCTCTTATTGCACGAATGGTTATTGGCCACCGGTTTATAAAATTGTTGTAAGTATGTGTGGAGAACCCACATCTCATAAATAAACGGGGCAAAGGATAGGTTTAAAACTAAGATGACATAAACATACATGTTTCAAAAAAATTAGAGGATACAATCAATGTAATCCAAAAGGTAAAGTTTTTTATGATATGTTTTCTTTTAGATTTTCATAATCTTTGATTATGGTATATAAATTATATTGATCAATGGACTTCAGAAAAGAGCTTTTGGTCATTAGGGTACAGAGAGAGAGAGAGAGAGACCCAACAGAGCAAAACCGAGGGACCCGGGAAAGAGCGAGAGCTTGCCCGGGAGGCCGAAGAAGGCTTTCTTTCTGGTTACCCAAGAAGCAGCAGTTCCATTGTGGGCAAGGCGCAAGGGAGATAGCGAAGAAAAGAATTGCAGCTTTGTGGCGAGAATCGACACGGGAGGCATGGAAAAGATGGCTTCTTCAAGCCACAAGAACCAAAGAAGCGACTCCAACAATGGCAACGCCTTCTTCGATGTCTATGGACCTGACGTACTCTCTCTCCCTCTCTCTCTCTCTCTGGGTTTCGGTCTAATCTTTTTTTTTTTTTTTGGGCCAGAGAGTTTGAATTGCTTGTATTTAGCTTGTCTGCTTGAGTATGATGGATGGAAGATCTTGCGTTTCTGTTAGAATTAGCATTAGAAGACGGCTGGTCGTGTTTCAAGAGGCGAAATCTTCGCTAGTTCCATGGGGTTTAAGGGGGGTGGGAAGGGTTTGGATTTGCTAATTGGGTTGACCCAACTTTTGCAGGCTAAAGCAGAAGTGGAGTTGAAGACTCCTGAAACTAACTCGACCCTGAATTTGCAAGTAATTCCCTTCTTTTCTCCTGTTCCTGAACATTCTTGTTGGTGCTGCTATGATATGTAGACATTTGAGGTTTTTGGTGGAACAGGACGTTCAAGGACTTGTTACCTGGGTTCTTGCTGAAGGGTTTATGCCGTCGTGGGTTTTCATTAAAGTAAATAACTTCTCGTTTCTTTCCCTTGAACTGCTCCTTTTGATATTCGCTGATTCGGTTTCTGCATTTTGCATAATGTTTTTATTGATGTCGACTAAGGTAATGAGGTGATGGACTGTATGAAATAGATAAAAAAACTGATAATGCAGTGCGTCACTGCATCTTTGGGATGTCTGCTAGATGGAGAGATGGTTCACGTTTACAGTTGAATGGTGTTAGCTCTGCATGATGTATAAGGTCTTTCGTCAATATAATTTGATGCACGTGGAATGTTGCAGTCATAATGATGTTTTCTGTTGCTTTCTGCAAGCTATCATAATATTTGGCTTACCATTCAACCGTAGCTTATATGAGAATCATGTCTGTTCTACATGCTACGATACTTATTTTTAAATGGCGTCTCTCTATTTGAATTGTCTGTTGTCTACTGTACCAGTCTTTTGGTGTTTGATTCATGGTGCTTTGGCTTGCTAGAAGTTTATTTTTACTTCATGAACTGTAATTTGTTAGATTGAACTTGAGCAGTTTTATTCTTATCCATTTTGTTTATACAACATACAAATATTAAGGCAGCAAACTGTATGGGGAAGTGAACTGCCGCTTCCGATCTTCAAAATAAGCCACTGTCCTAGAATAGATAATGAATGTGCCATTATTGTACTTGTCCCTCTATTATTTGTCATATGCTATTTGTTACTTTCAATATTTATCAGTTCTTTTGGTTCAATTTGCAGAATAAGCCCCTTATTCCAAAAGTGGTCATGCTTTATATCCCAGGACTGGATGCTGCACTGTATATGTCAAACTCCAAATTACTTGCTGGGCTTAAACAATGTTGTGGAAATCCAAGGGCAGTTATGGCTTTAAGGTTTTTCAAATTTTCTTCCTCCTTCTGTCTTTTTTGATATATTTGTCTTGTGTGTTTTTGCGTCCTAAATGCATAAAATGCTCAATCCTCAATTGATTTGGTGTTTATTCCATGCTAGTTGTGTATCAGATGGGATGCAGACCATAGATGCACTTCTGACATGCAAGCTAAAGAGAAAAAGAAGTCAAAGTGATTTGGCAGAAAACCCTAATCAGATATTTGGAAAAGGTTTGTTGCGGATCTCATGGAAGTTCTTTGGCATAGAAGATTATTTCATTTTGACTTACATGTAAACTATGCGGCGATGTGATACTAGATTCCCCTCCATTGGAACTGCAGTCAGTAGCTGCAGAGAACAAACAAAAGGCTGTTATAACAGTTTATGGACTGACCAGTTAATAGTCGAACCAAAATAATGCTGCTTATGGGATGTAGTTGCTTACATGAAGAGAAAAAAGCTAATCACTTAGTTATATTATCATTTGTTGGGATGCAAATATTCTCTTAGCTTTGAAGATAAGGGAAAAGTGAAAGAAAGAACATATGGTAGCAACATGAAAAATTAGTGGTAATTTAGAGAGACCTTTTTGGATCTTTCTAGAGAGGAATTGTTAATGATTGATAAAATCACAGCTGTATCTGTAATCATAATCTGGCGACAATCAGTTTTGTGATGATTATACAGTAGTGACATCATTGCCGTCAGATCAAATTTCTGATTGGATGTGTTTAATTATTTTTGGCTGTTCTCATGGTTGACCATGCTGTCATACTTATCTTTCAATTAATAGAGGAGCAATGTTGTTGCCACAGATCTATCCTATTCGGAAATCCTGAAGAATATACCATTTCCCATCTCATATTACACACTCACAGCCAAAGAACTGGAAGACAATGGTTACTGTCTCAGCCAACCAGGTAAATAGAAATCCCTCATTTATCAATTAAATTTGGTTTGAAAGCTTTAGCTTACAATTCTTTCCCATACCATGAAGTAGCTGCTTATGAAGCATTGATGTTGCAGGATTTGTTTCTACTCTTCCTGCTCCTTCAGGATCTTGTCCCTATGAATTATTGGCTCTTGATTGTGAGATGGTATGGAAAATCTCTGACTGGTCTTGAAGCGTACACTATATTTAATTGTCAAAGAATGGTTTACTTGTTCTTTGATTCTCGATCTTTTTACTGGTTCTGAGGTTCACATAGATATGATCCTAATGGATCCAGGATGATTGTTGCGAATTTTCTGATAGGAAGTGTTAAAGGGGAAATGACCCTTGATCATCTTCTTTATTTTTAAATTTGTGCTTTTCTCAATGGGCAACTTGCTGTTGTTGACCTGTTGAAGGAGTAGAATCCTGGTGTAAATTACAAGATAATTTTTTGTCATTCAAGCATAAGTTCAGAATACTTAGGTTTCCGAGGATGGCTTGTTGGTTGCTATATCCTTGTTAATTTTCTGTTATTTCAGTGCATTACAGGTGAGGGCTTGGAACTCACCAGAATTACCCTTGTTGATGTGAAAGGAGAGGTATTCATATCATCTGACTTTTCATCTATTTTTTTTAAAGATATAAGTCCTCATAATTTAATTTTCCTTTGTCTCTTTCTTTTTCACTCTTTTGGTTCTTTGGGGCTCGAGAAAGTGGAGGGAGTGCTGGTAGTTGAGGAGGGAGAGCATTTTTAGAAGTTGTTAAATAAGAGAGATTTCAAAATGGTACTTTATTTCCATCTAACTTCTAAGTTATTAGTTGCAATGCTGAACTTTTTTGGTTTGGAGAGTGGTTTGATTAAGGCAGTGGGTGCTATATTGAGAGATAGTACGAAAGTTTCAAGTATTTGCGTTGGGGAAAACAGTTTTCCATTAGTCTCTACTCTTTGAATTGGTTAATTGATTTCATTGTGAATGGATTTTGTAACATAATGATATTACCTGCGAATTATGTGGGAACCCTGTTGGTAACTAACTTGGCAGCTGGCACTGAGATTATTCACCCTATCTTGCATTACTTAATATATTGAGTTATCATTTTCATGAGTTTGAATTGAATTGCAAATTTATTAGGTCTTTTATGTGACTTTTCATAGGTGGTTTTGGATAAACTTGTCAAACCCTCAAATCACATAGTCGATTACAACACTAGGTATGGTTTCTGATATGCTGTTGTTTACTCTCTTACATCATTTGCCTTGCTATTTTGTTGGGTTAAGTTGATGTATGTAAGTATTCGGAATCTCAGCAACAGCTTCTCAATTGATGCATGGTCTGGGCTGATGTAAAGATGTTTGTGACTGAGTTTGGCTCAAATAACTCAACCCTTGAGAAAACTCTTCATTCACATATTTTCCCGTATCTTTTGTGTATATGCAATAGTCATCTGTTTTGCTGGGGCACTGGTGTGGGGTGGGGGTGGGGGGGGAGGAGTTGTACGGTGGGGCCTCCTTTGGGGTTGTGAAGTTCTATGAGCCATTGAATATATAGGAAAGCACATTCTTTTCCTTAAGTGGAGTGAATTGTTGTCTCATTTTGTGAATACTGCAATACTGGTTTTGATAAATTGATACGAAGAATATTTCTATTGTTGTCCAATTACCCTAGTAGTCTGTTGTTCTTATCAATTGACCCTATTAAGTTTTCGGCAGTAAAGCTTAAGATCCATTCTTTGTTCAGTGCAAATGTTCTCTCTCTCTCTCTCGCTCTCTCGTCCAGTTTTGTGAGCCCGACCATTTTCTTTTTCTCTTAAAAACAAATATCTCCATCTAAGGACCAGTGACCTTTTTTGTGGTTGAGCTCTGCATTTTGCCTTTTTCAATAGTACTTGATGTGGCAATTTTCTAAATAGTATGTCTCTGTCAAGTAGATATATTATGGGAAAATCAGACAGACATGTAACTACTAGAAAAGAGTTCTTTATTCTTCACCCCTTATTTCCTTGGGCCAAGCAGATTTTCTATCAGATGTGTTGGATTCAAGATTAAAATGCCGGTATCCTCTACGAGTGCACACTCCTCAGGCAGTTGGTTGTTAGTACGAAGTGCGTCAGGTGGAGATCAGGACATCAATGATGTAACTATATGTGACATTTTTTCTATTCTCCCAATTTGTAGGATTAAAATTGATTAGTAAGTGAGTGTGATAATTATGTTGTGGGAACTTCTCTTCCTGGTGAATTTTTTTATTGTACACTGGTTATAATTTCTTATCATTTTAGTCCTTCCGATTATGAATTGGCAAATGAGAATATTTCTGCATGGAAATGTGACTGCTATATGGAACTTTTACAGTTATTGTCAACTCAATTTTCTAATGTCCTGTACTGATAACAATTTTTTATCACCTTTTGTTCACCTGAAAAGTCCTATCTCTAACTATGGACTGAACATACTGCAGTTGAAATATGACTATTTGTTGTGACCATGTATCCAGGTATAGTGGAATCACCTTTGAGATGCTGGATGGTGTTACAACAAGTCTTGAGGATGTTCAAGTGAGTCACGTGTATCTATGACAATGCAGGTCTACGTGTGTTTCTGTGTGCCTGCACTGCATGTCTTTTTTTAATGTAGCTTTGTTCTTTTTTTGTGCTGTCAACTCTTACTGATGTTAAATTGTCTCCCAATTTTTTGGTACCCTTGCTCAGAGAGAGTTCCTTAAGCTGGTTTACCAGGAGACTGTTCTGATTGGGCATTCGTTGGAGAATGACTTGTTGGCATTGAAGATTTCTCATAATTTGGTAATTGACACAGCAGTATTGTACAAGCACCGTGGAGGGTCTTACAAGCCTGCTCTTCGTATGCTTGCCAAAAGATTTCTTTCTAGATACATACAACAGTCAGAAAGTGGACATGACAGTATTGAAGATGCAAGGGCTACTATGGAATTAGCATTGTTAAAGATTAGACATGGCAAGTGATTCATGGATGTTGCATTTGGATAAAGCCTTTTCGTCTGTGTTTAATAATTTTTTAAACTTATATGTTGATTTTGCCTGTTTATTCCTATATACTGCAGGACCTGATTTCGGAGCTCCACCATCATTTATTCGGAAGAAATTTCTTACAGTTTTGAGTGAGTGTGGGAAAAATTCCTCTTTCATTGATGAGATATCAACAGTCAAGAGATATGCTGCTGGATCGTCCCATGCGTTACCAGTCTCTTCCGATGATGATGCTCTTTTAAAGGCCACAAAGGAGGTAGATGTTTAAGAGTAATTGAGTTTGCTTTTCCCCTCTAGTCCAACAATTTTATAAGCCTTTTCCTTTCCAATTTGTCAGGTGAAAAGTGAACGAGCCCACTTTGTTTGGGCTCATTTCACAGAACTGTATTCCTATTTTGAGAAACAAGCTGAGGAGTCTGATAGTTTAAATAGAAGATTGGCAGAGCTGATGTCCTTGCTAACATGCAAGAAGAATTCTTTGAAAAGGAATGGGGCCAAAAGTAGGATCGCGCCTGAATTAGAAGAAATTCTTCTACGTATTGATACTAGAGTCCGCAGCCTGTATGACGCTTTACCCACCAATGCCATGCTTATAATTTGTACCGGTCATGGGGACACGGCTATTGTACGTAGGTAAGTAGACTCACTTCCTTTTCAATTGTTTCTTTTTGTTAACGTTAGTGGAATTGCCATCTAAGCTGCTGAACAAGGCAAGGGATAGTAAAATTGCATTTTACCACTTGAGTTAATTGTATCAATGATGTCTATAAGTTTTTAGTACCAACAACAGTTTGTTGTTTTCATGATTATTTTCGTGGGCTGGTCATATCATCTCTTCGGCCTTTTTCAGTTTTAACTTTTGCATACATCAGATTCAACACAAAAATGGAAGCAGTCTTATAGCAATTTTATGATAAAAAATTGCTCCTGTTGTCTTCCCTTGGGGACCACAGTTAGATCCTGTTTTAAGATCTCGTCTTTAGGAGTCTGTGTACTTCTGCAGTTTTGTAGCAACATCAGAAATGTAGAATGACCGTGAGGGACTAGGCTGAAGTCATTTGCACCAAATGATGTCATAGCATGAAAAGTCATTTGGTTTACAAGAGTGCTGTATTATGTTAGGCTTGGCAAATTTGTGGATGTCCCGAAATGAGGAATTGGAATTTAGGCTTACTCAATTTGATTAGCTTCATTTTGCTATTCTTTTAGATTGAATTTCAGAATTTATGCCCGCTTATGTTTATGACTGAGCCGAGCAGTCCATTGCCTTCATTTCAGTTAGAACGTCATGAATGATTATTCAACTCATCTCATAAGCACTTTTTCCTGCACTGATTAAGATTGAGGAAGATGCTCGCAGAGCAGACTGAAACCACAATTGGTCGTGAGAAGATTGTGAAGATTTTGGAAGAGCTTCAGGCCCAAGCTGAAGTAGCTCTATGTTTTGTGGGAGTGAAGCATTGACTTTTGATTGGAGGTCCATTGGCATTCGTTTGTCTGGCCAATTGATTTTGGGAGCTGTAGTTTGTCTTGTAAATATGTTTGTACTTTGTTTGCTCAGACGTTGTAGATCCGTGTTTAGTTGAACTTTCATTTTAAAAATCTGGTTAACATTATTTCTGCGAAAAAAAGAAATGTCAGAAAGCATCTTTAGTTTCGGAACTAGAGCGTGTCGATTCTTTTTTCTGGTATCTCATGTTAGAAAAGAAAGAGCAAGTCAATTGGAGACGTTTCTCCATTTTCCAAGAAGTGGATTTGAACTGCTTCTATTGTCTCTTGCTGCAATCCTAAAGCATACTGTCAAGCTTGCAGTCGATTCGTGCTTTCCTCAGTCATCTCAGGTAGAGGAAAATCTTCAACCCCGAGTGTTTCACTCCCAAGTCGGGTCTGGAAGGTCATGGTTTCGAGACCACGACACTACATCGACTTCTTTTCTGGTTAATTCTTTGGCATCTTTAGTCCTCTGGTCTGTGGCCAAGGGAGTAACGTGTTCTGAGATTGGGCAGGTGACGCGGTGCTTTGGGGTCTTCGTCATTAAGGTCTCAGTCGCTATTGCTGCAAAGGAATTTTCACTTTTTGTGAAATCATGTTTATGTTTCGTCAAGGAATTCACGCTGAAATTAGAGTCACCCATTGTCCAATTCCAAAATTGCAGAAATTGAGGATGTACCAAGAAGCTGGTTCTGCATGTCCAAATTCAGGAAATTTGTAGTGAATCGGTCTAATCCTGTTTGCCAGAACTCTTTCCTCTTGTAATCGCCTCTGGTTTCATTTACATCATGTGCATGCTTCCGTGGAGCAAAAGAAATAGTAAATGCTCTCTCTGTTCCACCTAACCCCACTTCAGAACTTGGAGATTCTTGATCAGAATTCGAAATGGAATCATGACAATTATAGCAGCATCTTACGCCGACCAATATTATCTCAACCTAAACAATTTCTTCTTCTTACTTTTTCTTCTACTAAAAGAGAGTTTAGGGACTTGGACTTAATTTGTAGAAAATTAAAGGGGCTCTAAATAAATTAAAAAACCAAGGCAGGCAGATCCTTTTTACTCTTTTTCTTATGGACGTATCGTTCTTGAGTCTATTTGTGAATCATCAACGAGATAACCCAAAAGTGATGCTATTCTAGTTCAAATCCATCTTCTAATTGGTTCCCAAAACAATGAATATGACAACATAAGAATATTCTGCAAAAATGAAACGAGAAGTCAACTTTTAAAGCTCAGCATCCACCCATTGCCCCAGATTGGGATGTGTACAGTCAACGTGACTCATCAACAGCATCTCTCTTCAACGATTTTTACACTGGTGAGAAATGAGGAAACAGAAGAGAAAACCTTGACTCTCACATCTCATCCTCATTTAATTCATGTGGGTAAATCCCCTTCTTCTTCTGGGAATTCGCCGCACGAGTTTCATACCCTCGATTTACGGACGACAGCTCATCGGTTCGATATTCTAGACTTTTCAACCATGCAACAGCTTCCTTGTGGTAGAAAACTTCTCGATTGTGGACGAAGTGATATGTTCATGCCCCTGAACTGGTTTCTTGGTGTCTAAATGCAAGTTCTTGAATGAAAAATAAAAAATAAAAAAGGCAAATTGTGAGGGGGATTCTAAATATGGGACTGTGAAGGAATTGATAATGACATTTGAGAGAGAGAGAGAGAGAGAGAGAGAGAGAGAGAGAGAGAGAGAGAGAGATTAATTCAATGAGGTAGTCACTTTACTGAAACATAATCTTGAATTTTGTGGGCTAATCTATGGAGGTTGAGATAATGATATGACATCAACAAAATTTAGATGTGCAATACATTCTGATAATGGATTTAAAGAACTAGTAGGTACGGTGTCACGCTAACGAAGCACATCATCTATGATAACCGTCTCAAACTTCGCTTTTACTTGGTTGAAAGCGACGTTGTCCGAGACGATATACCGCATACTAAGCTAGATCTTACAAGCAATTTAAACTAATTGAATTGATTATTCAGTTAAACTTGAAATCGTCTATCGTTAGCCGAAGGCGGCGTGGTGGCACAGTCTGTATATATATTTACCTACTTTGATATAGCATGTCAATGTCGACCCCTCATCACAATAATCAGCTGGAAAATCAATTACCAGGACAAGGCAAACGAAAACATCTCCTGTTGGCCAGGTTTGGATGTCATAATCTTGCATGTTTATCGATAGTGAAGGATGTTAAATAGCGATTGTCCCATTAATTTATAGGAACTATGGCTAGCTAATGTACATATCCAATTTCAAAATTACTTTTGTTAAGGACGATTCGCGCGAATTATTTCAATATAAGCTCTCATTTTAGAAAAAAAAATGTTTCCCTTTCACCATTTGTTATGCAAAATCCTGCGTTTGTAGAGCTTAATATAATGCATTCATTTGTCAATGAAAATAAGAGAAAAGCTTAAGCTGCCTCAACCTGATTGACAATGTAAATTGATAATTCTTACTTATCATCTTCAGAGGCCGATGAGGACTAGGCAAGGGGAGCCCTCGCTAGATCTAGCGAGGGATGGCCTGGCCAACCCTCTTCGGCCCTTGCCAAAGGCCGGAGAGGGTGTCCCCGCCCTTGTCTCCGCCAGCCATCACGGAGGCTCAACACTCATGAATAGCACTGAAAATTGATAAGGGATTATGCGGATCTCTTACAATCAAACAAGAACGACACCATAGGGAATAGAAAGAGAATTCGGAAGCACTGAAAATGAAATAATTTCTGAGAGTGATCCTCGTCAAAATGGAAGCTTGTGAGTTAACTAGATATTCTTACAATCCATTTTACAAGTCGGACTCCATTTCTCAAGAGATATTTTAAGTGCGTCAGGAGCATCGCAATCCATCTTAATTACGAGCTGCCATGAGCTATGGCTTTATTTTTTCCTCCAAAAAATTAAATTTTGAATAGCTTGATAACATCTGGAGTTTCGTGATTAGTTGAGTGGACGAATCATTCAATGCCCTTAAAAAGATCTCTTCTTCTATCATGGGAGATCATCGTGAGGGAAAGCATAAAGAGCAGAAAACCCTAGAGGGTAGCTGAACTGTCACGATCTCAAGGCACTAAACCCGTCTTACGCACATCATATTGGGAGAAAATGGCCAAGAAACGAGACGTCACTTTCAGAGCTGAAATGGGGGGAGAACTGAGGACACATCAGGCATAACCTAATAGAGGATATTGATTTACTAACTCAGAAATTCCAACTAACTGTACTTCTCACCTCGCAAAATCAAATTATTTTAGGCAGAACAAATTCGCGTTAGTTTCAAATCAGCATGAGGGATACAAGAAAACTCTCCCAACAAAAACAGATTCTTGCGGGTCACTTCACCAATTGTGCTGGATCACACTTCACCACTAAATTCATGTAGCCTTAGGACCTGTAGGCATTGGCTGTCTTGGAATTGATCATTACCTTCCCCGGCTGCTAAAATGGCAAGGAAAAGTTATGTGAATTGTGTACGTATTGCTTGTTAGGTATAGCTTGGTGATAGTAGGAAAATTCATGCTAGCTATAGCGTGGGGAACTATATTCAAACGATTCTCAATGTGAATATAGGAAGAGCAGATACAAATAATTGGGTTAATTATGGAATACGTGTGCTCGCGATTTGAACATGAAACGATACGAGATAATATCTTTATAAGGGAAAGTCGATTCTAACACAATACCAACACGATGATTACGAAAGTTGATAGCAAGACATCGGTTCGTTTTGACAAGTTTTTCATTTTATTTACATTTGATAAAACATGATGGTAGTATAATTCTTTTTGTAATGGACATGACAACAAGACATGGATGGCGACTCTTAATATGATATTAAACCCATACAGAGAATTGGCTAGCCATATCTCCCGCTCTGCACCTTTTTCGGACATGGTCTAAGAATCATCATATTCTCGAGTAATCAATGAAGCCAGCACAATATCAACCACCACGCAACAAAACGCATTGAATGACGATAAGGAAAGAGGGTAAGCTTTTAAAAGGCGGAGTTAACATAAGGATGGAGGTAATTTGTGATTTTGGGGTGTGTATGGAAACGGGACATAGGGGTAGTCAAATTGGTTTGTTAAGGATTTTTAGGTATGTTGACATCAAATGAGGGTCTGCGTGCGTGTGCGGTTGGGAAGAGGAAGTGGAGGTGTTTCTTAAGATGGTGGTAAAAGAGAGGTGGTATTATAGTTTTCAACGAAGGACGTTTATTTTGGAGAGAAACGGATGTTTGGCTAGGCAAGTAACTGAAAATATGCTTTTGAGTGCATAATATTGAAAGCTATTTCAGACCCATCTGTTGTTTCGTCAGAGAGAGAGATGACATCTTAAAATGTTTGTCAGGCGGGCTCATAGGAACGTGACTTATTACAAGAGTTGACGAATCACTTTCTTGTGACACGAAAGAAGCAGCCATGGCTAACTCTAGTGACACGTACAGATGAATCTCCTTTGATCAATCGGGGTTTTTTCCTCCCTCCAAATTTGTCTTCAAGCTCGACTCAATTAGTGATCCGATTGGACGAATTTCATGAAAGTGCAAATGAATTCTTCCCTAAGGGATTCGTTGTTGCCAGAACAAGCTAGGGTAGGGCTTGAAAGCTTTTCTTAGGTTGCAACTAATGAACAAATTTAAACGGCATTCCACCTTCTCGCTTTCATATTGGTTTCCATAGTTCTGTTTTTTTTTTTTTAATCATTGTTCAGCTTAGATCCCTATTGCGATTATGTTACGACTCCCCTAGCATTTTGAACCAAAATAATTCCGAAAAGTGGATTTACAGTAGAATTACGTAGATTGACAAAAATAAATCTCTATTTCGAGTGTCTCTCACTTTTATTTTATTTTTTGGTTTTTAATATATGAGATTTGAGTTTAGTTCAATATATAAGCACCCGAATTCTAATATACATGATCATTTAAGGTCCCTTGTGATCATTTTACACGTATAATAATCTTTTAAGGTTAAACTATCTTTAATTTTGATGGGAGAAGCACAAAAATAATCTTTTTACGTGGCCCTAATTGTCTTGTGTGATTAATGTAGATGAGATCATATCACCCTACAAAAGCAGCATACCTTGCAGATTATAATATAGCTAGGGAAAAACAGATGGAGAGTAGCAAAGATGTGAAACCAAGGTAAATCTGAAAAAATGTAAATTTAATATATGCATGACCAAGATCCTCAGAGGAGAATCATGGTCTAGAGCGATGATTCCCCATAATATTATAAGTGACCTTGACTTTAATATCCACAACCAAAACGTGTTCTTTTTTAGTCTTTGGCGACTTTAAATATGCATAGGCAATATGAATGCATTTAATAAGTAGCTGCTGTAAGTCGTACTAAAATGGTCCATCTGCCTTTTCAATAGGTCATTTCCGTCTCTACAATTAGAATACGGTTTTAGTTAGATGGCAAAAATAGGAACGTACTCCAATTTGCCCTACTTTTATCAATGTGAGAACTTTCAATGTAAGAGTTTGAAAGTTTTGTCACTTTTGCATTTCCCTCGTGTGATAAAAAAAGAAGTTCCATTAATTTAGACCAGACCAATCTACATTAGTGTCGTGGTGCATACGGTGGTTAATGGAATCTTTTGCGTATGGACATGTTCATGGCAGATCATTTCCCATTTCCCATTTCCTGTATAACAATTATTTGGATAGGTAATACTAGGAAGGATTTTGAATCACCAATTTGAGTGCCGATCCTTTTTTATGAACAAATCAATAGACACCTTGTTTTATCATCTTGGGGGAAATCGACTTAAGATCATTAAAGAAAGTCTTGGACAGTATAAATACATCCGTTGAAAAAAAAGAAAAGAAAAAGATATTGGATTAGCGGTTTAGTACACATATTCTACATTTGATTACGTTTTGTATTATGGGGATAGGCTTGAGAGATGCGAGCTATATTATACGCAGGCTTTGAGCATTGTTAACCCTTTTTTGGCAACGAGTATTTGAGCCCTATGTAAATGCAAAACCTAGAAGCAAACTGAGAATTTCTATTACTGCTCAATAAGAAATGCTTTTCTTAAAACGACGCATATTTATATATAATATATATCTTGTTCTACTTTGAACAAAACTAAATCTCACGCGCGTGCACTTTTTCTCAGTTTTTGAAAAACATGATTGATGATATGGCATGGACAAGATGCGACCCACCAATTGCAATTAGAAACCCATCTTTTTATGCGTAGCAGTTGGTGATGATGGTTTCTTGATCCAAGCTCGTGATGTTAATGGATAAACTATTCTAAGAAACTCTTTTTTTTTCAGTGTTCGATTTCGTGGGGCATGAAATCTCAACGTCAGTTAAGAAACTATGAACTACATGCGTTATTCAAGCGCATGAAATAGCGCCTTGTTTTTTCGGTTATTGACATATTTATAATTTTCAACTTATTATTTGACTTGCCATCCGAGTTGATGAATCGTCCAAACACAGACCGTTTACCTTATACAATTCTTAATGCTGTTCTTGCACGGAATCTGATTTTGGCCTCTCGAAGTCCCAATCCATGTCTCGTCAGTTATGCTCTTATTTTCACCCACACGAGAGAAATTAATTCCTTTATCTTTTCGTTTTCTCAATTTGAGCCATCACCCACGTCCTTTTCATGCAACTACCATATTCTTTTCGTCAATTTTTTATTGCCCTTCGATCAGTTTCCATGGATAGTTCCACGCGTTGAATTCGAAACCCGGGTTTTTTTTGCAATTCCTGGTTTCTCCGTGTTCCTTATCATTTGTTTGCCCAACAAAATCGAAACAAGAAACTATCATTGCTTGAGTGTCGGTTTACACAACTAAATCAATATAATAATCGTTTCTTGATCCAGCGACAATCTTGTTTACAGACAATAAACCTCCAAGATAAGTCTTCTTAACATTTTCCAAGAATGTGGTCAACCTGGGCAAATTCTGAATCTTTCACGCGAGGATTGGGGGCGACATGTTCTTGAACAAATCTTATTGGCTGCGACATCATTAAGTCACGCAATTCTTATCATATGGTTTACACATGGACATAATAATTAATAGTTGTAAACTATATGATTAATATCCTGAAAAACCCAAAACTAGTATGTCTGTGACAAATTTACCAAAAACTAATTTTTTGACCATGAAAAATCCCAAACTGGTACACCTACGACAAATTTACCCCAAGTGATCCAAAAAAACTTTAAACTGGTATACTTGTGACAAATGTATCACAAACTAACCCCAAACTTGTATATTTGTGACAAATATACCATCTGTTAAATTAGATTAATAACACAAAAAAATCACAAAAATGGTACAACTGTAACAAGCATATAGTAAAATCCCAAACTAGTATACTAGTTTATTGTCATGTGTCGTTCAACTCATAATTTGACAGTAAAATTTAACAAAAACTAACAGAGGGAAAATTTGTTATAAATGTAGCAATTTGGGGTTTTTAGTGGTAAAAAAAATTAGTTTAGAGTAGATTTGTCACAAATGTATCAATTTGGGGGTTTTCAGGATATTAACCCTAAACTATATATGTACATATATCGTGAAAAATAAGACTACGTCGCCGTTTGCATCACGTACTTTATGTTATTTTACGTCTAGGAGCGTCTGTACCCCACGAAAATGCCAGCCTGGAAATGGACACTTATATGTCAACACATATTTGATTTATACTTCTAAGGATTGGGAAATGAGGGATATATATGGAAGTCTTCACAATCTCTAAAGACATTGTCCAAGAGCTGGTTTCGCATCAGTTTTTGGAAGCGTACCGATCCTGATGAGTATTATCTACGTTAGGTGTTATTACAACAGCATTCACTGATCCATCTACCACATGCCTTTATGCCTCCAAATAGGATTTCATCAACGTGAGTGTATAGAAAGAATCAAGCGTTAAAGGGGTGGGCGTTTTATATTGACATGGACACTTTTCCATTCTACATATATATAAATAGAAACGCATTAAGAATCTTCGTTAGAGATGCTCAAGAAGGATAGCTTGTTCATTATTATGGCATTAGCCTTAGCTTATTCGTTTTAGGTAAGCAGAAGCCTTCTTGCAACCCATCTCTGTCTCTCTGTCTCTGTCTCTCTCTCTCTCTCATCCCATTAATAAAAGAAGCTACATACATATGTATATCGCATGAGAAATATATAACTAGGGCTTCTTATAAATTAGCGAACCATATGAACGAAATAGTAGGAACTTTGAGAGACTGATCCTCTCATGTTTTTGGCATTAGGAGCGAGTTGAAGGCCCGTATAGAACAAATTCAATATGTCATGTAATCCGCATTGGAATGTGTAATTTTTTTCCACTCGATTAGCTATTACGTGAATCTCATTCTTCCTTAATATGCTACCCTCGGTCAACAAAATTTTCTTATTCCCCCTTTCCTTATAAAGTAAAAATGATCCTTCTGGAGAGAGGATCATTAGGAAAGCAGTCTTTGAATTATATAGGAGAGCTGTCCCTATGAGACAAACCAAGCAACTGCTCAGATAGCTAGAGCTTCTGATATTAACGTAGTACCATGGCTTTAAAAGAAGTGATTAAATGATTAGGGAAGAAAAAAAGAAGAAGAAAAAAATGGGTTATATTGAAAGAGTGATCATGTATTATATATAAGAAGCAATCGTTCATTCATATTTCACGGGTCAATAACACACAAACAAGAAAAGGTTTCAGTGCTTTTCCTCCGCAGATACATGAACATGAATTGGCAGCCTTAAATTTTCTTTTTCTTTTTTGTCGTGTAAAACCAACAAAAGTGACTGCTCATCCACAACCCTAAACCAAACCCCACTTTCTTATTTTGCTGGCTCTACTTCTGATGATAATACACATATTCCATTTCCTATATATACTTCTCATCACGAAGCCAGGCATTTACTTTGATCTCGCATCGGATGTGGAAGAATTCCCCTTGGCCACGCTATCATGGATTTGTCGGGACAAGCGAACTCCGGCTCTGGCGACGATGGGAAGAGTGCTGCTGCTTGTCCCCGTGGCCACTGGAGACCTGCCGAGGATGAGAAGCTCCGGCAGCTCGTTGAGCAGTATGGTGCGCAGAACTGGAATTCTATTGCAGAGAAGCTTCAAGGAAGATCAGGCATGAAATTTTAATTTGATCCGTACATCTATGCATATGAACTCTCTCTGTCTCGCGGATCAGTTTTACCTTTCAAGATTTGAGTTTGTTCGCGCATGTTTTCATTTCTTGTTAGCCAATTCACGATCAGATGATGTAATGCTATGTGCTGTCGAAAGTTCAGTTGGACCTCTCTCTCTCTCTCTCTCTCTCTCCCCCCCCCCCTCTCTCTTTCTCTCTCTCTCACTTCGAGGTAGCTTTTATTTGGTTTAATTTTATGGCGAAGTATGGATTTAGAGAGTATATCTGAAACAGCTTGGCGAAATTCTTTACCAATTTAATCTGCAAAGGATCTTCGGTTGAATGTTAGTTTAATCTGGAACTCTTGTTTTTTTTACAGGAAAAAGTTGCAGATTAAGGTGGTTTAACCAACTCGATCCAAGAATTAACAGGAGGCCATTTACCGAAGAAGAAGAAGAGAGGCTTCTTGCAGCACATCGCGTGCACGGAAACAAGTGGGCGCTCATAGCGAGATTATTTCCCGGTCGGACGGACAACGCCGTGAAGAACCATTGGCACGTTATAATGGCTAGAAAGCAAAGAGAGCAATCGAAGCTCTGTGGGAAAAGAATCCATCAAGAGTACTCTCTCGGCGACACCACCGGTTTGCAAGGAAGAAAGACTCATTTTCAAGATGAATTGCTTGGTTCGCAATTCAGGTTCGATCAGGGAAAGGGATTTTTCATTTTTCAAAGCCCCAGTAAAGAGAGGAATTTCGCTCTATCGTCATCTTCGTCGGCTTCTTGGACTTTTGGCAGCCAGTCGCTTGCAAAGTCCGCACACAACTCTTCTTCAGTTGATGATTTAAATAGAATAGAAAGAAGGGATTACTACAATCGAGCTTCCAATAATTATTCCGGTAGAGAGGGGTCGAGAAGTTTGAGCCAACCCTTCCATTCCCATCCATATTCATCCGTTTCCAGTAATTACTCGATTAGCCATTACCGGAGGGTCGTTCCAAGTCCATTCGGGTATGTTTGTCTCGGCGATGGCTGCAACGACAGTAACACGACGAAGAAACAGGAGATTGTGAGCTTCCATGACGAAATGACAAGGTTAGAGAAGACGAGATTGCACGCCAATTCGACGCATCAAGAACAAGCAAACGAGTCTCTCAAGCACAAGGACGTTCCTTTCATAGATTTCCTTGGTGTGGGGATTTCTTCTTGATATGACTATCGATAACGAGAGAAATTTTCCCAGATATTTATCCGTGTCGTTTTTCTTTCCTGAGTATCTAATTAACTAATTAGTGGTTTTGAGGAATTTCACTTAATCTTCTTCTCGTTATAATTCACATGTTTATAAGAAGCGGTTAACAAATTAATTAAGTAGTTCTCTACTAGTCTGACGTTCATGCAGGTTATAGCATCTCTGTGATCTAGGCTTTGCCTCATTGCTCGAACTGAATAATGTTTGTTTTGCAACCCCAATTGTTCTATAATTTTGACTTGTGATAAGAGCACTGCAAGTCACTTTATATTCTTTCTTCGGTCGGTTAATAGGTGTACATTGTGCAATACATTTCCTTGCCCCATTCTCATCAACGTATGTATACCTGCTTGGCGAATCAATATTCATTTCACAAGATAAACTATTGGAAAGGTGCTAATTCTTCGTCTCTAACATGAGGATATGAATGCACCTATTATCAAACTCGAACCAGTTCTCAGACATCCACTTTGATTTTTAATGGAGTTAGGTAGTGATCACAAATGCTCAAACATCTCAAGCTGTCCATGCGTGAATGAACACCGCACAGCTTAGGTTTGCGAGCTAATTGAGATTGGTAGTTACTTAAGTAGACCATAACAAGCAGATACGAAGAAACACAGTTGCAGCATAGTCACATTACAATGACTTGAGGATCTTAACTGCCTTCTTGACAACAAAATGGTCAAGCTGCATAGGGCATGCGTGGACATAAGGAGGCAGGAAAATGCAAGACTTCAACTACTCACATTGCAACATCAAAGAAACTGTCCACGAGAACTAAGATCGCTTTCGACTCTATAGTATCATCAAAAGACTTTCTATCGGAAATTGCTAACTCTTTTCACATTGGTTGGTGACTTGTTAAACGCAAAACAGAGTTCCAACATGTAACTGACTTTTTCGTTGTCGTCAGTGAAGTTTTCCCCATATATTTGGAAATAGTAGCGTGCAACTATTTGCTGACGGCTTCATTTTACACATAAGACAAACCCCAACTGGGGTGATTCTAAATTGTGGTTAACTAATCTCTTTCGTGGTGAAACTCTCATTTCCCATCTTAGACATCGCTTTTGGTGTGTTGTTAGCAAATGATCGGGGAAGGATAGAATCAGATTTTTAGGTGTGAATGGGTCTACAAGGAACTTTTTGCCCTACAAGATTACTAATAGTTATTCGCAAAAATCGTTCAAGATACAACAAAGTCTCAAAATAAGAATACCATATAACAATTATGATATTTCTCTAAGAACTCTCAAAAGGAAACAAATTAGAGAATGAAGGCTGTATTTTTAAAGAAAGAAACGAAAATCCAAGTGGAGTAGAAACAATAAATTTTGAATATATAACAGTGAAAAATTATATTTAAATAGCTACAACCTTTCAAAGGTGGTAAGCCGTCTAATAACCGTAAGGCGGCAGTTTTAAATTTGAATTAAAAGATAAAACAATAATAATGATTGAGTTTGTGGGTCAATATATAAGTGCTAAGCGTGCCAAAATTCAGCACCCCCACACGGATACAATAAGGTGCAGCCCATTTATCCTATGACCTTCAATTGTAAGGCTAGAAGTAATTTCATATTTATATATAGATCTACATACTCATATCTATTCATTGTGGGGCAATACACTTCTTTATTTGTTTTATAAACAATCCATCGACATACATATTATATATAAGTGCTTAGACAAAAATAATAAAACTACAAAGATTTTCAAAAATAAGGTCTAGTGCACCAAATTTATACGTGGGCCAATGGGATAAATTCACGACTCACGCATTCGGTTCAAGTGATAACTATGGAGAGATAGATACGTCTGAAACAATATAGGGAGAGGGAAGTCTTCTCAATTCTGCCCCCTTGATAGTGCACAGTGGTGGAAATTGCAAGGAACGAGACAAAATTGACTCGAGAACCTTTCCGAAAATCAACCGTCACCATAGAGAAAATTCAACCGCAGGTCTGCTACTACTTATTTCCTCGAAGCTTCTCTTTTCTCACCATCATTTTTTTCCCTATAAATGTAACATCCTTCATTTAGATTGACTTTTCCTTTCGTCATTGATTAAATTTGGGTGGTTTTGGTGGGAAGAATATGTACCACAAAATCATGGACAAGGAGCAAGAAGACATGCAGTTTATTGGTCTCTTTGGCATCTACAAAGAGTCGTGCAAGATCAGACTGCAATGGAAGAAACTCTTCGCTCAGATCGCTCTCACGCTCGTCCTCCCTCTCCCTTTCATTTTTCTTGCTTCACATGAAGGTCTCTGACGCCTTCTTCTCTGGAACCGTCCACGACTCGATGGCCCTTGATGCCGAGAATTACGACAGGCTCTCGGACCACCTCGACAAGGAGACGGCCATCTACTTTGCCTCGGTCTATGCTGGCCAAGAGGTCTCCTACAAGAAGGTCATGAGGGTGGTCCCTAGGGTTTGGAAAAAGCTAATGGCCATCTTTCTGTTGATGTTTCCCCTTATCTGCATTTACAACATCGGTATAGTGGTCTTCTTCTTTGCATGCCAATCCATCATCAGCCCGAAGAATGCCGGCACGAAGTTTCACATAGTGCTTGGGGGGTTTTACTGGGTGGGTCTAGTGTATATCAGCATGGTATGGCAATTGGATAGTGTCGTGGCTGTGTTGGAGGAGGCTTCTTCTACGGGTCATGCCATTGACAAGAGCCATGCACTAATTAAAGGGAAGCTGCGGGTGGCGTCGCTCATCTTCTTGAAGTTCAATCTGCTTCTTGGGCTCATCCAATTAGGGTTCCAAAACGTGGTTCTTCATGGGAACAACACCGTCTCAATGGGGTTTACGAGTAGAGTCGCGTTCGGAGTTTTGTGTTGTTCACTGCTTTGCGCGTTGATCCTGTTCAAACTCGTCGTTTACACAGTAGTCTACTTCGTGTGCAAGTCGCACCATCGTGAGAAGGTCAATAAGTTGGCACTCTCGGATCATCTCGAAGTTTATCTTGGTGAGTATGTTCCTCTGGTTTCCATGGATGTTCAGTTGGAACAGTATAACGTTTGAACCCAAATTGTGAGAATCATATAGTAATCAAAGAGCAAAAGATCTCAGGTTCATTGGGTATACTTTCATTGGTTCGATTCAAATTCAGAATTCAAATGTCGGATTTCCACCGAAAATTTTTTCTTTTGAAGGTCGGCTGTTATGAACAAAAACCCAAAAAAAGGGTTGGCTGAAAAATTAAATAACCGTGACCTCGCAAAAATAAAATGATACAGAATCTATCGTATTTTGCAATCAAATCAACACGAGATCACCCGTTGCTCGCAAAATTGAGTGTTTTCCAGCTCTAGTTTACAGACAAACGCACAGAATTCAGAGCTCCCAACAGTATGCGGCAATTCAAGGAGATGTCCTTCTTCTATATTTTTTCTTGTGCGGTTTAAGAGGAAATATAGATCGTAAAGAAGAAGGCACGCCGATCGATAGAGGAAACAAAGTCTCAACATGAACCGGTGTACATCGTTCATTCAATACAGGAAACAAATCCTCACCAAAGGCCGGCGAGGGTGGCTGATGATTGGCGGAGGGAAGAGATAGAAAAGAAAATTAGAGAAGGAAAAGAAGAGAAGAAGGAAGAGAGATGAAAAAGTTAATAAAAAAAATTGAAAAAAAAATTGAAAATTAAGTTAAATATTTGTGTCAGCATGTTAGTACTAGGTATGCTACGTAAGATAGTCGGCATCCACGTCATCAATTTTTAGCCTAAATTAGTTGGATGGACTAAATTATTATCAATGTAAAAATGTTTATGATTAAATCAGTCCAATTGAAATATTTATAATTAATTGGTACCAATGCAATATATTTAGAACTTTTTGAGTACTTTTTCCTCATAGCATAATAGAGTCACTCATTCTTTTCTGGTTTTACCATGCGCACAAAGCCAGGTAAATTGTATATTCAAGGTGTGAGATGATTTAATATATGACCCAATTCTGTTGACTCATATTCCTATATGAGCTTTTCATTTTAAGCTCAAAAATCACAAAAAAAAAAAAAAAAAAAAAAAAAAAAAACTCAAACGAGCTTTGCCCAAAAAGGAGTAAGTACTTGAAACTATCTTTTTATCAAGGACATGATCCTTGTCTATGACATTACCCTAAAAAAAGACTCTGGCTGTTTTCATGTGTATGCAGAGAGAGGTGATTGGATTATAAGCGACGATGGAAGTCGAAGCGCTCCTAGTAGAAAGATCTTAGAGATTTACTAGTATAACAATTTTTGAGTTACTGTGAAAATAATAGTTTGTTGAACGAATTCTTGAATAAGTGAACTCCACAATAATTTATAATTATTCGTTATTTGATTTTTCGTGGTTCAAAATAGACTGTTATTCTTAGAGTGGATTAAAAATTCACGCCAAATCATTTCTCTTCTTGTACCTACTTGAGTGATGAACTCCCCTTCAAAATTACGTTGACCAGGCATTATTGTGTACCCACCCCTCTCCATTCTCATTGCTAGCAACCACTAGAAACCTCCCCACATACGCCTCACTCACACCCGACGGAGTGTTCTTAGCCTCGACCCGCCACTTCCCGGCATTCGTGTCAAAACTCGCTGAGATCACGTGCCGATTAAACCGAGGCTCGACGTGGAAACTTTTCATGCAGGTCTTCAGATAACTTCGGAAGCAGCTTTTGGGAAGAAAAGTAAAGGCATTTAGACGAGTAAGGTATGTGAGGGAGCTTGTAGAATCGCGTGCCGATATGGACTTTCAACCGGTCGAAGGTCCTCTTCTTCCGGAGAGAAAGGCACAGCAATCTCCTCTCCCTCTCTAAAATGATGTTGGCGATGAAGAGGCGGTTCAGGCATGCCGATTCAGCGACGCTGGAAGGACCCGTGCCCATAATCGCCACTCCCATTTCGATTTCTTTTTTGATAGTCATGTTATTGTACATTACGAATATATCTATATAGGCTTTGATAGCATAATGATTTTTTAGAATAACAGTTTCTAGGGAGCCACAAATTCTTGAAAGAGTGAATCCCATAATAATTTATAATTATTTGCTATTTTGATTTTTTTTTTGTCTAGAACACACTGTTATTCTCACAATAAATTAAAAACTATCACTCAATCATTTCTCATGTAGTGGAGCATGGCTTATCCTTAAGATTTTTATTTCCTTTTTTGAGACAAGTGGGTAAATTGTGTTCCCACCATGCTTTGAACAATGTAGAAGCGGCTTCATATAAGGAATGTTGAATCGTAATTTAAGAGGTTGTCAAGTTTTTCTTGCTGGTCTTAGATTGCGACCGATCTTGTTTTGGTCCCAATTATGTGGCAAGCAAGTCCTCGCATATCAAAATACCGCCGAAACACTTTATTGATTTATGCTTTGATAAAGCTTGATTACTATATACAGAACGATGTTATCATGGACCCTCTACAATTCATCAGTACAAGCCTATCGCCGCATGTTCGACATGCAAGCATCGCATTCTTATTTTTCTCACTCGCTCTTCCTTCGGCGCTGAAGTTCGAAGTTAATGTCGTTAGCTACATTCCGCGCATCGCTGGCAATGCCGAACAGGCCCCGTTGAGAGAAGCTGACACCGTACAAGCCATTTTTTCCTTTCCATTGGTCCCGGACCTTGGTCATGCCTTGAACGTCGAAGAGGTCATCTCCACCCTAATTAAGTTACCGTAGATATCAAGAGGAACAAGGAAAAGTTATCAATTGATTTTCTTTCTTCTAATAGCTAAAGCAATTATTATTAAGTGACTTAAGGGAAGAATTAAGGCTCCGTTCGTTTCGCGGAAAATATCATGTTTCCGGAAGACATTTTCCTAGAAGTCATTTTCCAGGAAAATGACTTTATTTTCCGGTGCTCGGGCAAAATCTAAAATTTGAGTGGAAAATATTTTCCACCGTTCGTTAGCTCATTTAATTGTTTGGGAAAAATTATCAAAAATTGAATTTTAATATTTTTAATTGACCAAAAAATTTATTTTATTTATTTTATATTTTTTTAAAAAATGATTTTTTAAATTATTTATATTTTTAAAAATCGAAATTTTTATTATTTATTATTTCTTTTTCTTTTCCTTCCTCCGCCGTCGCCTCCTTCCTCCTCCTTCTTCCTCCTCCTTCCGCCGCCGCCACCTCCACCTCCTTCCCGCCCGACGATGGCCGGCCGCCCGCCGGCCGACCAAGACCCGGTGGCCGATCCGGGTGAGCTCGAGGCTCGGCCGATCTCACCCGAGCTCGCCGGATCGGCGACGAGCTCGAGCTCGCCCGGATCGCCGCAGATCCGGCGAGCCGCGAGCTCCGCCGCCAGATCCGGCGAGCTCGAGGCTCGGTCGTCGGATCGGCGACGAGCTCGAGCTCGCTCGGATCTCCGCCGAGATCCGGCGAGCCGCGAGCTCCGCCGCCGATCCGGCGAGCTCGAGGATTGGCCGATCTCACCGAGCTCGCCGGATCGGCGACGAGCTCGAGCTCGCTCGGATCGCCGCCAGATCCGGCGAGCTCGAGGCTCGGCCGCCGGATCCGGCAAGCTCGAGGCTCGGATCGCCGGATCCGGTGAGCTCGAGCTCGCTCGGATCGGAGCGCGGATCCGGCGAGCTCGAGGCGGCTTCGAGCCGCCGGGAAGCGGAGCGCGGATCCGGCGAGCTCGCGGCGGCTCGAGAGCGCGGGGAAGCGGCGGAGCGCGGAGAGCGCGGCGGCGCGGCCGGCGCCGGCGGCGGGCGGCGGCGGCGCGCCGGCCCGGAGCGGGCGGGCAGGAGCGGCCGGGGAGGGCGGAGGCTGATCCCGAAGAAGGACGTCGTCAAGCCATTGCAGCAGGGAGAGCGAGAGAGAGAGGCCGGGAAAATGTTTTCCTCTTTTCAAAAGAGGAAAACATTTTCCACAATGTCAAGAGAGGATTTTCCGTTGACCGGAAAATGTTTTCCTTGACCGTGTATTTTCCGTCCACCCGAACACCAGAAATTTCGGAAAATATTTTCCTGGAAGTTATTTTCCGCGAAACGAACGGAGCATAAGATAAATGAAATTTACCCGGAGCCATTTCCGGACATTGCTTTTGTAGCCAGTGGCAAAGATTATGGCCTCAAATTGACTTGTTGTGTCGTTTACAAAAGTGACCAGCTTGCCGTGAATGCGTTTGATGGAGGGGAAAACCTGCAACGTTTGCTTTATTATAACTTGTGAAGGTTTAACTTTCGTTTGATTAGATTTTAAATTCTTTTTCAAAGAAAAAATGCCTATAATTACTCAGTCTACCTTGATTTCTCCGTCCTTGATCCTTTCCATTGCCCCGACGTCAATGGTGGGGGATCGTCCGGTCGCTGCTTTCAGATAGAACGCACCATGTTTCGGCCTCTGAAGGCCGTACTTGGTGAAGTCGCCATACTTTAGCTTGCCAAGTAGCCTCATCAAAATGTCAACGATTCGGCGCGGAAGGAATTTTATTAAAACCATGCCGATAAACACTATTTCCTTGGTAAAAACTTCCACCTGCAAATCCTCTTTATTAGGCTATACTTGTTACACGATATTATCATATAAATGTATGAGAGCATGACCATATGAAATGAACTACTTTCTTCTTCCAATCAACTCACAACTGAATTTGCTTAGGAAGGTAAACTTTGCTAGTTTCCATCCCCACCAAAAAGGAAAAATGCATGAATTGAATTATAGAAAGAGTCTGCATACAGGGCTTCGAGCAACAATGGAAGTGTTGGCACCATGGCTCCACAAGTCATACGCGATCTCCATTCCTGAGTTCCCACAACCCACTACCAGCACGTTTTTCCCTTTGAATCCCCTCCCATTCCGGTATTTGCTCGAGTGCATCACCACCCCGCCAAAGCTCTCTAAGCCGTCAACCTCTGGCATCAAGCCCTCACTGTTCTCCCCGGTCGCCACCACCAGGAACTCCGCCACATAGACCTCATGCTCGCCCGAGCCTGTGTTTCTCGCCACAATCCGCCACTTGCCGGTTTGATCGTCGTATGATGCGCTCTCGACGGACCTTCGACAATACAGCTTTACCTCGAATTGCGACTTGTAGTTGTCGAGGTATTCTATGAATTGGGCCCTAGGGATAAATGTGGGTGAGTTGGAGGGGAAGGGCATGTGGGGGAGCTCACAGAATTGCTTGCCTAGGTGGAGCTTCAATCGATCGTACGCCTGGTTTCTCCAAAGAGAGGCGGAACAGTCCTCTCTCTCGAGCACGACGTTGGCTACTCCTTGGCGGTTCAAGCATGCGGCTGCCGCTAGGCCTGCAGGGCCCGCGCCAACAATGGCCACCACAACCTCTTTCTCAATGGCCTTCTCCATGATGATTTGGCTCTCTTTGATTCAACAGCTAAGGTGTTCTCAGTGATGTGGTATCGGCAGATACAAGCTCGTGTGCTTTTTGTAGGGAGAGAGCATTTACTCGTGTACGTATCTGCCATTATTAATTTAAGCTCATATGGAAGTACATCTGAGTATAAATTGGCAGGTTCAGAGTTGTCAAAAATGGATGATTTTCCTTAAACTTGCCACTAATCAACTTCATTCGTTGGGATTTTTTCCTATACATATACTTCACCTAATTATCAAGCCATCTAAAATTGGCATTGGCATCTTTTTCATTTGCCATTCACGTAACTAGTCACCTACTCTTCAGTGTTGCTTTTCAAGCAAGAAATCCAATATTGTGATGAAGTTTGCCCATTTGAATTCAGTTCATAGATTTTATTCTTTAAACGACACTATGTACCATAGTCGGCTCTCCTAGTTCGTACATTTTCCTTGTATTGACTCTGCAATGTCAATCTACATGCTGTCTATAGGAATGCTTACCCAAAATTTATCTTTTACATTAACTGATCTTATCTTCGGCAGTGTTTGTTATTTTTTGTAATTGGAAAAAAATAAAATAAAAGAAGTCGGGTCAAAAAAGGCTATTGAAATATGGCTATATAAAACATTTGTTTTGCCTCGAGTTCAACTTACTTGGTCAGATTGACTGAATACTAAAAAGGATCTTGTTACATTTCCATTCAGTGCATGGTCATACGTTCCATCTCCTGGATTCCCAATTACTTTCTTGTTTTGACAATGGAGAAATAGGTAAGCCAAGTTAGACCCGTTAAACAAATAGGACGGGTCGAGTTTGATCCGACTTAAATAGATTCATTTAACCCTTTTTAATTAATTTTCATGTATTACAAATATAATGATTCATATCCAACATAAGTCATATCCGACCCGACTCACATTATTAAGACATTTCAATATTTAACCCAATTTACGAAAGAGGAATACATATGTGACTGTCTTTAATTTATTATAAGAACAACGATCTAATAAATAACAAATGATTAGAAATAGTTGTGAGATCTACTCTTTTAAGAATTTGTGACTCACAACATATTGTTATTTTCACAGCAGTTCAAAAACTATTATGCTATGAAAACTCTTTACAAAAACTCATATACAAACTAAAGTGAAAATACGAAATGAGCGAGCAAGAGATCAAGTGGGCGAGAAAAAATAAAGAGAGTTGTAGAGGTGGATTAGGTTTAAGTAAGTTGTAAACCTATTTATAATCCGTTTATAATATCCATATTATATTTAAACTCATTTATGACCATTTAGTTAATATAATTAACCCATTTAACACTCATATGGGTTGGTGGCGATTGATCCGATTGTTCTTTCGAGAAAAAAAGCCTGTATTTTTCAGCTTAGTAAGGAAGGTACTTGCACAATAACCTGAGGACGTTATCCAAGATATTAGAGGGAAGATACTTGCACGATAGCCCGTACCACCGTTTGCTGGCTCAACACATGAACCCGAAGTAGCCAAGAAAATGGAACAAAATATATGGTCACTTCTATCGATTCTTATTCGTGCCTGAGATTTTCATCTAAACAACAAATTCAGAAAATGGAAAAGAAAAATATTGAAATTGCTTTATGCATAGAAGAGTAAAAGCAATAGAAACTAGGGATATGCAATAGAACCGTAAACCATATGGATTGCCTAAAATTAGACCAGACTGGCCTGGCATTGGCGAATCCCATGGGGACTGATATAATTCCCGGTTCCAATTTAATAAACTCGGCAAGTACCGATTGGGTTCTTGATTCTGGGTGTTAAACTATCCATCCGAACCGGACTGGTATATATATTAAAATAAAGAAATTGCAACTCGGGAAAATTGTTCGAAAAGTTCTAAATCTATCACACTTTTCTCAATTCAGTCCTAAACCTTTTAATTTTACTAAATCAGTCATGAACTTTTTCACTTCTTGCTAATTGAGTCCATCCAGCCAATTTTGGTCGGAAATTACTGACGTGGCATTTTTTAATAAATTTTTGGAATTTGAAATTTATTTTTTTTACTTTTTTCTTCTTTCTTTTTTGGGTTTGGGGGGCCAACCCTCCCCCACCATAGTGGAGGGCTGGCCAACCCTTGCCGGCCCTAGGCGAGGGCGGCAACACCCTCGCTACCCCTGGGCAAGGGCGGCAACCTCACTTGGGGCCCTTGCTTGGCCAAATCTGGCCCTTACCAAGCCAGGAATCGGAAATCGTATGGACTACTTGGAAATAGACTAAACCGGCCTAGAACCAACGATTCCCATGGGGAGTGATTCGATTCTCGATTCCAATTTACTCGAACTGATGAGTATCAGTCTGGTTCTCGGTTTCGAGCACAAAACCACTCACCCAGATCGGACTGGTATATATATTTAAAAAAAGAAATTTCAACTCAATTGCTTAATTATTTTGTAATTTTTCAAATAATATTTATGTACATATATATTTTTAGTATTGGACATTATTAATTAATTTTGTCTCTCCGATGTGTAATTGAGTTAATCCCCCCACTTTTGTTGTTCATTTTAATAATCCATTTACGTGCTTTCTCAATCAAAATAAAAAAAGGAAAAAGATGGAAGAGACCAACCAAGAAGTCTTTAATTATTGCGGCTCTTTATCATTATGATATGAAATTAAGAGCCAATGGCTTGTTTTAAGGGCATTATTAGGTCTTTCCTTACCCATCCCTGTGATTAAATTATGTTGACGTTTATAAAAGATGGATCAAGTGTTCAATGTTTTGACTTCTATGGAGGTTAGGGCTTCTAACGTAGAGTCTAAACCCAACATATTCCTACTATCGAGATATCCTAGGAGAATCACACCATGACTTTCGAAGAAATTAAATTCCTAACTAACTAGTATTGTCGATTCATTCTACCCTATAGTTTTCAATCCTTAATCAAAATTAATGGGTTGTAATTCAATTTGAATTTAAGACCAAACAAGCTTTAGTGCTCTAAATAGAAATTAGATTCACTGTGATTTTGTAGGGTTCCATAAGCTCACATGGGAACCAAACTAAACCGGCGCGGTCCCGTTCTCGGATAGATCCATGGAACCAACTGGCGGTTTTCATTTCTAATTTTTTGGAACCAATCCATAGTGGGCGCTTCCCAATTCTAAGCTAAGAAGCACTCACTCGGACCATGCTCACCCCTACTAGAAACTAGCTTTTCACCGCAAACGTGATCCTTGTCAACGACAATCCTTGTATAAAAGACCATGACTATTTCCATGAGGATACGCACTTTGTGTGAGAAAGATCACTGGGCTACGAGCGACGAAGGAAGCTGAAGCGCCGCAATCGGAAAGATCTCGAGCGATTTCCATTCCGGAGTTTTTGCAACTAGCCACCAAAACATTACATTCCTTCCCCGATAATCTCTCTCATTCTTGTACCTGCTCTAGTGCATGAACACTCCAAAATTACGTAGACCAGGCACCGTCATTGGGTACCCAACCCTCTCCATTCTCACCACTAGCAACCACCAGAAACCTCCCCACATACGCTTCACTCACACTCGACCAAGTGTTCTTAGCCTCGACCCGCCATTTTTGGACATTCTATCCACAACAGGCCCAAAGTATCATTATTTTCTCGACTAAGGATTTGAAATAGATCTTGTTTCAAATAAGAATATGAAGTTGTATTGGTTATTTCAAATAAGAGCTTGAAGTAGCCATGGTTGTTTCAAATTAATACTTGACCTCGCTAGTCGCCAACTAGCTAAATTTTCAGACCAATGAAGGGAGTTTTTCTTATCTTTTTTCTCTTTTCTTCTTTTTTCTTTTATGGTGTTGGCTGGTGGCCGCTAAGAAAACTAGTGAGTGCTCGGCAACCCTTGCTGGCTGCTGGGAAGGGCTGGCGAGGACCTACAAGCACTCGCTGGCCCTTACTAGCGATTGACAAGGTCGCCGAGCCCTTGTAGACCGCGAGCAAGGCCACCCTCACCAAATCTGGGGAGGGTTGGCCTCGCCTAGGGCCAACGAGTGCTGACCTCACCAATGGCTGCAAGGGGTGGCGTCCCCCAGGGTGAAGGTTGCCTCACCCAAGTGAGGTTGTCCCTCACCTATAGTTGACATAGGTGGTCCTCACCAAATCAGGTGAGGGTGAGCCTCGCCCAGCCCTCGGTGGGCATCACCGATGGCTTGTCGGCCATGGGCAAAGAAGGAAAGAAGAAAAAAGAAAAAAAAATGGAAAATTTGTAGATTACGAAAATACCCTTGACCATCGGAAAGTCAGCCCTCGTTTGAAACAGACATAGCCATTCATGCATTTATTTGAAATAAGGTACACTTCCAGCCTTTATTTAAGAAAATGATGGCATTTTGAGTCAGTTTTTAGAATTTTCCCCTTTTTATGGAAAGAATAAAATAGGAAAAAGAAAGAAAAAGGAAAAAAATAAATTATTAAAAGATAAAAAAAAATGCTATTCGTAGTAAGTTCGGGCCCTTTTTTTAGACTTAGGATGCGCATGACAACGCTTCTTGGCTGGGGAAGAGTTTTTTTTTTTCAGAAATAGTTCTTTTATATTTCTATTCTAGGGAACAATTTTTGAGTAAAAGAATGCGTTTGGTAACTACACAAAATTTCTACTCTTGGAATAGAAAAAGAATAGAAATGCGTTTGGTAACGCAACGGTTTCTTTTTTGTATTTATTCATTTTTTATTCTTGCTCATGGATCGCCAACTGCTAACCTCCGCTCGCCGCCGCCGCAGATTTGACGGCGACGGATGGGACGGCAATGGCGACCGACCGGGTGGTGAAGAACGGCGGCCAGCCGGGCGGTGGTGAGTGAGCCAGCAGCAGCGGTGGCGGCCATCGCGGTCGACAATGGCTCAGGGCGTTGAAGGTGGCCGCGGCAAGAGAGAAGAATAAAAGAAAAATAAAAATAAAAATTGACTTATTTCTAGAAATTATTCCTGGGAACAGAAGCAGTTTTTTTTTTTGTTTCTCGTTTCTGCTCCAAATCTATTTATGGGCTAACTTTCTATTCCTCGGAATAGAAAAATAACTTGGCGTTACCAAACATGTTTCTGTTCTTTTTTTGTTCCGGGGAACAAAAGAACAAAAATTCTAAGAAATAGAAACGTTACCATGCGCAACCTTATATGACAACTTCATGCCTTTATTTAAAATAAGATCCATTTCAAGTCGTTATTTGAGAAAATAAGGGTTTTTCATACCTTTATTTGAAATAATATCCACTTTAAGCTTTTATTTGAAAAAATTATGACACTTATAGTCTATTATTGATTTTTTTTTTTTTTTTTACACAAGTGTATAAATTATTATCTCACTATGGTTTGAACAATATAGACATGGCTACCCACCGGTGAGCAACTGAGTTGGTTCGGCTTTGGGCAATTCATCGCAGAGGTCCCAGGGTCGAAACTCGCAGTTACTAACACGTCTTAAGTGGGGGTCATAGTGGTGGAGTCCTGTGCTAGCTTCCCCCCAGGTATTGACTCTTGGTCCGGGGTGCACCGCACACTCTACGGGCCGTGGGTTGGCGAGGGTAAGCGAGTCAGGCTCGGCAGATCCTGGGTTACCAAAAAAAAAAAAAAAAAAAAATTGAGAGACAATATTGAGAGAGAGAGAGAGAGAGAGAGAGAGAGAGAGAGAGGACACGTTTTCAAATCATTCTTGCTAGTCTTGGATTGCCACAAGTCTTATTTTGGTCCAAATAATGGGCAAACAACCGCTTGCAAATCAAAATTTGGCCATATAAAACATTTATTTTGCCTCGAGTTCAATGTACTTGGTCAGATTGACTAACCACTAAAAAGTGATCTTGTTACGTTCCCATTCGATGCATGGCCGTACGTTCCATCACCCGTCACCCGTTGTAATTTGTTGCATAGAGTATCATTGATCATTGTCGGTAAGTGACTCGAACTGCTAAAATTTAAGAACATTAGAGAAAGAAATTTCAAAAGGGGAAGTCGTAAACTCGTGGATCACTAATCTGCAAATAAAATGACTTTATTGATTTTGACCTTGATGAAGCTTTAATTCTGTTTACACTGCGAGGTCATCATGCATCCTATATTTTTTTGGTACAAGCATATTGTAGCATGAACAACATCACTTCTTATTTCTGTCACACGCACTTCCTTCTGCGTCGAAGTTCGAAACTAATATGGCATGCTACATTCCGCGCGTCATCAGAGATGCCGAGCAGGCCCCGCCGAGAGAAACCGACGCAGTACGAGCCATTTTCTCCTTTCCATTGGCGCAAGACCTTTGGTCATTCCGTCTTTGTTGAAGAGATCATCTCCACCCTAGTTAAGTTACAATTTGATTTTTTTTTTTGGTTTTTTATGGAAGTGCGTTTTGTGGTGATCTTAGATAAGAAATGGTTTAGCTTTTAAAGTAAATCTGCATGCATGTATGGGAATGGACATCCGAAATTTATAACTTAAGCATGGGTTTTTATTTTTTGTAATTTGAAAAAAAAATAGAAAGAGTGCTATAAATAAAGAAATCATTTTTCCTTCCAGTGCATGGAGGTCGAGAGTTCGAAACCCGCATTGCTAGCGATTTAAGTGGGGGCCCTGGAGGTGAGTTGCTGGGCCAACTCTCCCCGAAGTATAGGCGCTATAGGTCCTCCATCGCGGAGACCCGTGAGACCCCGAATCAGCGTAAGCCGACAAAGGCATGCTCCGGCGGATCCTCGGTCACCAAAAAAAAGAAAAAAAAAGAAATCATTCGATGACTTATTATAGAAGAAAAAAATAATATAAAGATAAGAATTAAACGTATATTTTTCATATTGATATCTATATCTCTTTAAAAAAAAAAATCTTATTTAGATCTCACTCAAACACATCGATCCATGTACACTTGATAAAACATATTTGAATAGGCACTGATAAGTCATATGTAACCTAATTAAACATTTCAATGTGAAAATGATTGTCAATAGAATTGGGGTGGTGCTGTTTTCATCCCTTGAATGGCTAAATCCATCCCATTTTCAATGGAAAGACAAGTTGCTGTTAATTATTCAATTGCAATTTAAAGTGGTAGCCCCCAATTTGTTTACTTTCCTTTTTGTTAGTTTTTCTATTCTTATGTAGGATCTAGTTGGCATAAATAAAAATATTCCATGTATATTAAATGCATTATGTTTTCTCTTCTTCTTTTTTTTAAGATTTAATGTCTATAAAAATTAGTTTTGTCAAAAAGAAAAATTTCAAAGAAATTTAGTTATTTTCTATGTTTTTGAGCAAATTTATGGATTAATTTTTTTAAAATCTAGAAAAAAAATTAACATATAAATCTTTTTAACAAAAACACAAGTTTATAATTTTTTTATATTTTTGTTGTGCATATCACTATCAAATATTTTTTTATCAGTTGTATTTTATATAAATATTATGGGATGATTATGTGAAACCACACACAAAAGAAAATAAAAGAAAAGAAAAGAAAAAACTCTTAAAAGCTCATTGATGACAAAATCATAGTTACGTCCGATTTCAAAAGATAGAATTTTTTGTAAAATGCCATTGAAATTTTATTATTTTGGATTGATAAAAATTCATATTATTCGTGGAGTGTTTAAAAATAATATCCAAATTCCTTGTTGTGCATACTTTTTCATGTCAATATTTTCAATGTTTTTCTAAACGCTTCTAATATCTTACATTCTCTGTGACAAAGCATCTCGGTAATAGTAATGAAAAAAAGACAAATCCTTTAATATGATAAGTTTAGGGACTTGATATATATTTTAGACTAATGAAATGAATCCAAAAAAAAAAAAACTAAGAAAGTAAGCTTTTGATATACGAGGGACGAAAAAAATAGATAAGTTATATTAAGAGCAATGATGCAAAAGAGACTACTTTTATTTTCTAAATAGCAATAGTTCAAATTTGACGAAAAACCATAAACAAAAACAAGCATGTGATATTCTTAATTAAGACAATTAGGTTCTACACAGAAATAGAATAACTAAAAAAGGGATGAAAGTAGATAAATTTGGAGACAGCACTAATCGCAATTGAAATTGAGGATAATAATTTATTTTTAGTGAATATAAAGGTGGATTTAGTTATTGTCATTATGAATAAGGGTAATCCTGATTCTTTAGTGTTAATAATCTCATATTTTACTATAACAAATAGCTGTGCGTTTTAGTGAAAATGGGGATTGACTCACGCGGTGAAAAACATTTCACAAATTGTTTTTTTTTTCTTTTGGTTTTTTTATGGAAGCGGGTTTTGCGGTGATCTTGGATAAGAAAAGGTTTAACTTTTCAAGTAAAGATAAAATGTAAACTCTAAGATAAGAGTACTGGAAATGGTAAAAGTGCTTAGAGATGAAAAGAAAAAATACTAATAAAATGAATAAGTGCACTAGAAATTTTAAAATTAGTCTTGAAATTACAATTAAGTCCTAAAATTTTTAGATAATTCTCAAACCCATCCGTGTAATCAAGTTCTTCCGTTAATTTCGTTAATTTAGCCAATAAAAAAAATACTGATATGACTCTTTTTATGACTTTCTTGTTATGTGGAGCTTACGTGCCATTTACCTGTTGCCATATCTAAGAAGAGTAGTAAATAAACAAATAAAAGGATTAAAAAAATTAAAAAGCAGCTGGTTGTTATCTACCCTACTCAGCCCGCTTGAGCTCCTCCGACCACCACCTTCTTCAAATACTCAACCCATCCAAAGAAACCTTCGTTATCTTCGATTGCAACTCGAATTCAATCTTTGTCAAACTCAAAATCACAATATTATCCTACAAACTCAACAGTTTGAGGCTCAATCATTTGTCAGAGAGAGAGAATGTGACATAGAGAAATTCCTGTATTCAATAATAATACTTAGATTATAAAGTTAAGAATTATTTACTTTAAAATTTGGATGGACATTTGGAAAATCTTAGTTAGATCATAATTTTTTACATGGTGTGGAACGCAAGGAGAATGATTTTTCCGCGAACGTAATCGTCCTAAGTCCAATGTGTTGAAACTAAATTGATAAGCTTTGACGTATACGTTGATAATTAGAGTGATGCTAATTAATTTATTGTCATCTTAGTTATTGATGGGTACGAATACTTTTCAAATTATATGTTAAATGATTGTTAAGTTTTACATTATACTAAATCGAGCTTTTCCTAATGTTCGGAATGATTTACTAATAATTTTGGTAAATTCAAGCATCATGTATTATATTATTTATTTATTTACCTTAGTTGACTATAATACTAATCACAATGTGCTTACATTGATAGAGACTCGCCTATTCACCTTGCTCACCTTCTTATTATCCACATTGAGCCACTGGTTTCTTTTTTCTCTTTGCTTTTTTTTTTTTTTTTTGCATCATAAGGACACTTATTTTATTGAAATTAAACCTCTTATTTGCTTTTTGACATAATAAGCAAGTCATCATTACCATTAAACATGAGTCATCACCTCTTCTTCCATTTGGTCATAGATTGAGCAAAACTCGACCACTTGTAAATTCTAGTTCACATGCAAGCTTACGCTTAACCATTTACTTCTGGCCATTAATGCTAAATTTGGCAATATCATACTCATTTTCACCTTGGCCGTGTCATTCGCCTTCAATCTTTAAAAGAAAATTTCTACCTCTTCCAATCTTGTATTTTATCTTCCAAGAGTTAGAATGTGGTTAAAGGATTTGATTATTCAAATTTGTTCAAGATAAGTGAAAATTCTAGACGTTAAATTAAATTAATCTACTTGACACTTTTAACTTGGTCGGTTAATATGTGTAATCTTGATTTTAGTCAAATCTGAAGTTCAATGCATATATGTGCATTAGTGATGGGGAGGTGTTGTGATTGTTTGATTTATCTTGTTAATTACATACATGCCTAAAAGGCTTTTGATCAATCTATTCGGACACCAATTTCGATCAAGAGGGGATTTGCCTTTGGGGTTAAATATGGATCGGCAGTTGTAATGAGTTCATAAATAGGTGGTCACCAGATGGAACCAAACACCATCTTTGAGCGCCATTGTCGTCCTCTGCAATTACGTGAAATAGTCTTGCCTCGGCCCCATCTGTCTGTCCGGCATCTCTGTTTAAAATTACTTCTTTCTAAATTGATAATTTTCCATGATAAAGATTTTGATTAAGGAAGCAAATACAGAAAGGGAGCCTGCAAGGTTTTTTTTTTTTTTTTTTTTTAATGAATGATATAGTAATGCCAACTTGAACGCATCATAGAATCTTGACAAAAGGACTAGATTAGCACGTGCATTGATGAGTTGAATGGAAAATCCTATTTTGTAGGACATTCAATCTAGCATACTAGCTAGCGAGAGCATAGACGGTTTTGAAAGTAATAATACTTCTACGCAAAATTTTGAAAGTGCGTGGATATCGAATAGCATTTCTTGTGATTGCTTATGATCATAACTTAAAACAATTTTTCATTTTCAAGTATGGAGAGAGAAGTACGAGTTGCTACGTTAGCAAATTCGAACAAATGCAAAATCAAAGATCTCCATAAGCCGTAAATTTTCTTTCCCGTCTCTCGGCCTTTTGAGTAAGATTAAGCGCTCATGATATCTGAGGCCATGCACGCACGCGACGGCATGAAATTAAATTTGTAATCATATGTGACGATCTTGGTCTTATTAGATAAAATGCAGATATCATTACTTATAAAATTACGTCGTAAAATTCATTCACATTACAACCGTAAAATATATGATTTTAAGCAAAGTTAATCGATATCATCCATAATTTCGCGACCCTCAAATTGATCGATCGGGATTTCTAAGCAGTTTCCTTGGGAGTCAACTCATTTCTAGCTAGGGTCCAAAGAAAAACGAACTAGATTATAAGAATGAATTGTTAATAATTTAGACAATGATTTGATAATAGCTAGGATCCAAAGAAAATCGAATTAGGTTATAAGAATGAATTCATAATAGCTTAGACCATGATTGGACGAGCTAAACTTAAATTAATCAGATTCGGTGGCGCGTCCGGCGAATTTTCATTTAAGTTTTTGCTTATTTTAACCCCAAAAAGAGAGAGAGAAAAAAAAAAAGACAAAAAAAAAAAAAAAAAAAGGGAGAAAAAGAGGAAGACTTGCGAGGTTTCTTCGGCCTGATGCAACCTCGCAATCTCGCTCGCGCTCCTTCTCCTTCCGCTCTTCGCGCTCCTTCGATCCCCTCGCGAATCTCTCGATCGCGAGATTCGCGTTCCGATTCCAAGATCGGCGAACGAGCTCGTCCTCCCCCCGCGTCGCGGATTCGGAAGGTCAGTGTTCTCTCTCTCGCTCCGTCCTTGACGGAGTTGCGTGGAACGATTCGCCGTTTTCGCGGCTGTCGGTCGCTCAGATTGGTGCGCCTTTTCTGCCGTGGCCAGGGGCTAGGGGCTAGGGTTAGGGTTTTGGGTGCCTGCTGCGAATGGAGGCCTCGTCGAGCCAGCCGGAGTTCGATTACCTCTTCAAGCTGCTCTTGATCGGGGACTCCGGGGTCGGGAAGAGCTCGCTCCTCCTGAGCTTCACCTCCGACACGTTCGAGGATCTGTCTCCTACGATCGGTAACGTTTTTGGCTTTCCCGTCTTGTGGTTTTGGTTTTTTTCGTATGGAGATTGTGGGATGGATAAAGGAAGGGCCTCGTTCGGATCCATGTCGTTGATGTTTAGGGAAAAAGGAAAAGAGTTTTCTTTGAATCTTGTCTGGATTTCTGGTTTTTTTCGTGTCCGTTTCGTATTGTCGAGCCAATATGTCTGTGCATTACTGCTTCTGGATATGAAGTAAGGAATTCCGGGTTTCATGAAGAATCTACCGCGATTAATTATTGTTGATTGTGATTATCCTTTTAAAATACTGTCATGCGATAATGTGAACTGTCCTCTTTTCTCCATTCTCTGTGTTAGGCGGGAAATCACTGTTGCAACTGGGGAGGTGGGGCCACAATCATAGTTTTAGCAAAGTTTAACTGAACATAGTTTTCTTTTCACAATTTAAGCATCGACTATCTGGCTCAATTATGGTTCTCTAGTACGTTTTGTCTTAGCTACCGCAGCAACGGAGTGAATTGAGAAGCATAAATCAAAGTAGAAGTAGCCCGAAAGAAGATAAGCCTGACCTAATGTAGGTCATGTCTAATTTCCAATTAAAATTCGATATGACATCATGCATGGACTAAGAGACTACGTCTTGTCATGTAATAGCTCAGGATGTTCCCTCATGATATTTCACTTTGGGGACATGTGGTCTCACACTGAGTGGCTAACTTTATCTCCAAGTCATTATTTGTTACTATGAGCCCATTAAATGCTCTTACGACTTAATCACTTAATGATTTCAAATATTATAGTGTCACCTTTGTATTGAGAGTGCCATGCATTAGGAAACCTTTATTCTTAGTCGCAGTACATGAGTGTGAGTTAGCACATTTTTCCGAGAAGATATATACACCTCCTAATCTTTTGTGTGTTTTTCAGGTGTGGACTTCAAGATAAAGTATGTCACAGTTGGAGGAAAGAAGTTGAAGCTTGCTATATGGGACACGGGTAAGATTATGCACCAATTTACTCAAGAAATTTACCTCTTATGTTCTAGATTCGGGATGTTAGCTTCTTCTTATATCCTAAAATTACAAGGTGGTAGAACTTATTTAGCAGATTTTTTTTTCTCTCTCTATCTCTCTCTCTCTCTCTCTCTTTTTTTCTTTGGGGGGGGGGGGGGTGTTGCTGGGTTGGGAGTTTTGGAAGTTGCTGTGTTTTTTACTTTGAAAGTTAAAGCGTATTACAGGAATGAATGTTCTGATAATTGAATGAAGCAGAAACGTGACAACGTGACTGTTAATCTTTCACCTGAGGCAGTGCTACTCCCATCCTTTTCCAGCATTCATTCTTGCAGTGTTACATTTTCTTGCTAATTCTGTTAAAAAATTGAGCTACTGATGTCTATGATTCTTTGATTAATGTGAATTGTGGGTGGATAGTTATATAAATGCATTCCGTTGTTTTATTTTTGGAGGGATTGAGAGCTAGAAATAAATTTTATCATGTGTTATTAGTGAGCAGCACTCTCTTTGTTTGTGTGGAGACTGGTCCTTACAATAATAGATTTATTCTTTCATGGTGCAGCTGGGCAAGAGAGATTTAGAACCCTGACCAGCTCATACTACAGGGGAGCTCAAGGGATAATAATGGGTATGCTGTTGAAACTTCTTTATGCTTCTTGCTCTATTGTTTTTTTAATTTGCTTCTATACTGTATATCAAACTATCTGAGCCTTTTATGTTTACCTATGTTTCATATTTCCTCTCCCCTCCCCCCCCCCCCCTCCCCAAAAAAAAAGAAAAATCTCCGTGGTTAATGGCTTTGTGTGCCTTCTATTTCAACCGAGCTATTAATGACGTTTTTGTGTAAAATTCAAGACCTTTGCCTTAATTGAATTTGAATGATTATGTAGGGAGAAAACTGTACTTTGAAGTGTTTGTGTAAATCTATTGCTCTATAGCGATTTATTATTATGGGTCGATAGCGGAAAATACCTTGAGCAAATAGTGTTGAGTTTCTGAAGGATTGCTTGGGTTCTCATTGAAAAACCTACTCAAAGAAATTTGTCCTTAATGAGATAAGCAGTTCATAAAATCCCGTACTGGATTTTGTGACATGAAAATCTTGTGTCGAGCAGCATGGACGGAAAAGCCGAGGACTTGTTTTTGATACAGCTGTTGCTGTTCAGTCAGTTAGTTACCAATGCTTTTGCCTGCAGGATAGAAGATTTAGGCACTTTTGGTATTGATACTTCATAAATGGGCAAAGCTGTTTTCTAGTAGCTATCTTTTTTTTTTTTGGTTATAAATCTGTCTAGTGATACGATACCTGATACTTGACTGATGTTATCTCAATTGGATCAACTTTTTCTTGAATTATCGACAACTTGTCTCTGTTTTGGAAATATCCACCGTTCTCAATGTTTTCCTTGAACTTACTTGATGTTATATGTATTTGATTTGGACAGTATATGATGTGACGCGGCGAGAGACATTCACAAATCTTGCTGACATATGGGCAAAGGAAATTGACTTGTACTCAACTAATCAAGATTGCATCAAGATGCTGGTTGGCAACAAAGTCGATAAGGTTTGATCTTTTGTGGTTTGCAATTGCATATGAGAACACCTTTCTAGGATTTTAAGTAGCTTTGCAATGTCAAAATTATGCTGTTGGGTTAAGATTTCTGATTTGCTCGATGGTGATGTCTCCCAACTGCTACCTCATTACTCACTAGCCACAGTACCCTCAGCATTTTTAAGGGTGTTTTCAAGTTCATTTTGTTGGAACCTTCCCTGATTTGTGTATATGTAATCTTGTAAATCCAAATATCCTGTGAAAGGTTAACAGGTTTTGTTATTTACTGATTACATCTTTTGCAGGAAAGCGAAAGGGTGGTTTCTAAGAAGGAGGGGATTGATTTTGCTAGAGAATATGGGTGCCTTTTCCTTGAATGTAGTGCAAAAACTCGGATAAATGTAGAGCAATGCTTTGAAGAGCTTGTTTTGAAGGCAAGTGCTCATAATGCATCTTAAGTACCTTTTTACAATCACATATTTGTATGGGTGTGGATCTATCCGGAGCAATCTATTTTTTAAGATTGTTTCCTGTTTGGCTGCCATCTCTTTAAGATGCGCGTGGCCTGTTTGCTTTTGTAGCTCCATATGGGCTTTCAGGGTGTCACTTTAAGAGGTGCATGCCCTGTTTGCTTTTGTAGAATGTGGATTTTCAGGGTGTCATGAGGATGTGATTTATTTTATATTCATGTATGAAATTCGAAACCCCTGATTATGATTCATGTTTGGATTCTCTTTGCAGCTTCTAGATTGTAAGTCATGTTGCAATCTGTGCATGATGAAAGATGTGCATCTGTGCACTCAAATTTGCTCTGCCATTTAAATCATCTTAACCAACCGACTCCTCTGTCTGTGCATTACTTTTTTTCTCCTTGGAGTTGGCTCACATATTGATGGTATGGTGATCCTTTTTGTTTTGCCAGATTTTGGAAACTCCAAGTCTTTTGGCAGAGGGATCGGCCGGAGTGAAGAAGAACATATTTAAGCAGAAACCTCCAGAAACAAGTGCCGCAGCCAGCAGCTGTTGTTCCTGGTGAACAGACTATTGTTTTCGAAATATCTCACAACTCATGCTGTCTTTTGTCTTTTGGATCGTCACAAGCTCAACCATGTAACAGGAATCAATATGTTAATTTGCACATGTTTGCTTGTTTATCTATTTACTTGAATGTATTTAGCTCCACAGATTGCTTGTCTTTAATCAAAGTCGATGCCACGTTATGGATCTCTCTATTTGTTCTGCTTTTGGGTGCCCGATTGCATTATTGCATGTTCTCTCTGTTTGGCAAACGTCGAAGAAATTGACATTTGTTCGAGTCTCCATCTGGTGGAGACCGAAATTTTTCCGTTTGAAATGAAGGGAGCAATAGAAGTAGAGTCATGAATTAGTCTTTTACTATTTCCAAGAGCATTCGCCAAAAGTGCTGTATGTTCAAAGAAGTGCAATAATTTGTCCCGTCACAATATATTGAAACGTGTAGAATTCGCCTTCTTTTGCATTTCTAGAGCGCGCTTTTATAATCTGAGATGTTTTATCGTGGAATCAACAAACGTGAATTTAGTTTGTCGGTCTTTCATTCATCCATTTTATGAAGGGAAGCTGAGTTCCCCTTGAGTTTAGTGCTTCTTTCATCTATTCTTGAAATTTGCATAACATAATGTTTTGGGTATCTAAAGTTTGTTGGTAAAGAGGGAGTTTTAAAAAATGTTTATCCACGTTACAATCTATTGGAATATGCAACTTTATTGCTTTTTGCTTGAAGCATTATCCAAATCTTTAGACCTTTTGACTACTTCTCAACTCGAGACACCAGAACTTTTTTATATATATATATATATATATATATATATATATATATATATATATATATATATATAACTGTTGATAGGTGGATTGAGAAATAGTTTTGTTCGTTATGATTTGAAATTTGAAAAATGTTTTAAATTTTATGGGATATTGGTTAACCCCACACAAATAGGCCTTCTTTTTTTAGGTAATTGTTTCTTTCTTTTGTTTTTGAAATACCAATGATTTCTCAATTAAAAATATAGAGTTTGTGAACAATGATGTAAACTCCAAAAATTAAAAGAAAATCAACTTCTGTGGACAAATATAGTTACAATAAAATCATTATTTCGACCTCTCTTTTCATTTTTCCTCTCGCGTTTCCTTTTTACTACGCAAAAATAGTAAAGAACTCAAAATTAGACTATTTAGCATTTTAAAATATATATTGTCGACACACAGTTCCGTGCGTGCATGTAATTTAATCGATATCACGCACAGTTTTGTGCGTGCATGTAATTTAATTGATATCACGCGAGTAGATTTTGGAAGTTTTATTGTTTGACAGTTTTTAGAAATGTTAGATTGTTTCTAGATTATTTAGTTTGAGAGGAAATGATATAAATAATCCATAAACTTTGATTTAGTGTGCAATATTATTTATAAATTTTTAATTTGTTTAATGTGGTCTCTGAATTATTAGTCAATGATCAACCTAACCCCTAAATTATATGAAGATATCTGATGTCCTTCCATTAATGCAAGCTAATGGAATTTGCTAATGTGACTTCAAATCATATCAAGTTTGAATGATGGATAACCTAAAATGAAAAAGTCACACGTAGATTATCGAAGTAAGATATCCACCTTAAATTAGGATATGACAGTCAACATTGTCAAATAATGGTGGAGATGTTAATGCCCTATTTTTTTTCCCCTTTTCTAAAGTAGATGTACATGCAGATTATATAATAATTCACAACCCACATAATCATTTGAATAGACCGAAATGTTACATCGCCATTTAATATTAATTAAAAAATCATGTTGAACAAATTGTACATTAGGTTAAAGTCTAGTAATCTTTCATGTCATGTTTCCTTTAGCTTTATTACAAACACTTCAATTTACTTACCTTTTCACCCAAAAAAAAAAAAAAATACACTTCAATTCAACAAGGCAGGTTAGGTAGACCGTATAAATCCAATAGCAGAACTAACCTTTGTGGGTACAATATTTGTATTTTTATATAAAAACATCTATAATAAACGACTACTCACATTATGTTAAAAATATTTCTCGGTGAAAAAAAACTTAAAATGCACATGAAGCATGGATTGGATAATTATTTTTTATATCATCTTGTTTATGTAATTAAAAAGTTTACTTACCTAGTGCATTCATTCAATTTAATTGACAAATTTTCTTGTGCTTGAAACATTTTGGTGAAAATAGCATCTTGACATTACCTCATAATTATATTAAGTCTCCATCATACTTTAAATACAATAAGAGTATATATATAATTTTTTATACCAAACTTAAATTTCGAATATTAATAAAATAGAATGACGCCTTTTTAATAGGACTTTTGATTTTTATTTTTGGGAAAATTCCAAATAAGGACCCGAAGTTGACTAATTTTCTCAAATAAGGATCCGAAATGAACTTAGTGTCAAATAAAGATCTAAAGTAGACCCATTGTCTCAAATAAGGACCCGAAATAAATTTTGTATCAGATAAAGACCTAAAGTGGACCCATTGTCTCAAATAAGGACCTCAATTCCAAATAAGAACCTAAGCTTACTTGTCAGCCAAATATTCGCCAGTTATCAAGCATGTTACATTTCCGACAACCGGAGTTTGGACAATTTTGTCCAAAAAAAATATAGGGAAAATTAACAAATCTTAAAACAGAAAAAAAAAAAAAAAAAAAATCCTAAGTTTTCTACGGTCTCCCGTTCCTTGTACCCATCCTCAAAATCAAAGACTCAAATTCTAATTCAAAAACAAGAAGAAAACCATATGCTTCTTGCTTCTTCGGTTGAGACCCACGAATTCAAAAACAAGAAGAAAACCATAAACATTTAAATAGACAACCTAAACTTAATTTATATAGAATTTTCCCTTTTTTTCCAATCACAAATTTCTAACAAAATTGCCCCTATTTTAATTGTCGAAAAATGTTTACCGACGAGCTAAGGTCCTTAATAGAGATTAACTTGATCACTTGGTCCTTATTCGACACAAAATTCACGGGTTCTTATTTGAAACAATGGGGCCCACTTTCGGATCCTTATATAACACAAAGTTCACTTTATATCCTTATTTGAGAAAATAGATACACTTCGGGTCCTTATTTGAAATTTTCCCTTTAATTTTTGCTAAATCTGCGGTCCTCATAATTTGGTTGTCATTCCGAGCACGAAATACTGAATTTTATCGATACAGAAAATTCTAATATATATTTTTTTCACAACTTTTGGAAGTTCAAAATGCATTTTCCATCCTCGACCAAAAAAAAAGTTACAAATTGGAATTAGAAATAGACGAAAAATCTCCCAAACAGTCCCAAAAAAAAAAAAAAAAAAAAACCCCTCGTCTCCGACAAATTACGTTCTCTTTTTCTCCTCCATAAAAACAAAAGGAGAAGCAGAGAACGAGGGTTTTAGGCTAAAGCCACATTCATCTCTTCCTCCTCCTTCACCACCGGCGCGCTCCAATGGCGGGAGGCGTGCAGCTGTACGTGAGCTCGAAGGCGGAGCTGCGGCGGCGGGAGCAGCAGAAGAAGAAGGCGAGGTCGGGGGGGTTCGAGTCCCTCGGCCTCAGCCCCGACGTGTTCAGGGCGGTGAAGCGCAAGGGGTACCGCGTCCCCACCCCGATCCAGCGCAAGACCATGCCCCTCATCCTCTCCGGCACCGACGTCGTCGCCATGGCCCGCACCGGCTCCGGCAAGACCGCCGCCTTCCTCGTCCCCATGCTCGAGCGGCTGAAGCAGCACCTCCCCCAGGGCGGCGTCAGGGCCCTCATCCTCTCCCCGACCAGGGATTTGGCCTTGCAGACCCTCAAGTTCACCAAGGAGCTCGGCCGCTTCACCGGTTAGTTCCTTCTTTAACTTGTGCTTCTTCTTCTTCTTCTTCTTCTTTTTTTTTTTTTTTTTTTTTGGGTGTTGTATTGGCTATATCTGTCGTCAGGCTGATTTCTGAGGACAGGGTGATAGCTGAGAAGCTTGATAAAATTATGCAGCTTTTGGGGCTATAAGCGATTCTCGCAGATTTTGAAATGTAGGCGGCATCAAAATTTATCATTTTCTATGTGATGTTAGCTAGTGGTAGGGTGATTGTTCAGCTTGATTAGAACTTAGCTCTACTTTTGCTTTTTTTTATGTGGGACACGATTTAGATAGCTCCTCTGTTACTTTATTTGTAGGAATATCTTTGAGTGTGTATAATTTTGTTAGAATGAGGAAGAATTTGATGGCATTCGTGAAGTTGATAACTTTTACGATGCTGTAGATCTTCGGACGAGCTTACTTGTGGGTGGTGATAGCATGGAGAGCCAGTTTGAGGAGTTGGCACAGAACCCGGACATTATCATTGCTACTCCCGGTAGGCTGATGCACCATTTGTCCGAAGTTGATGACATGACGCTGCGGACAGTGGAGTATGTGGTTTTTGATGAAGCGGATTGCTTATTCGGCATGGGTTTTGCGGAGCAGTTGCATAAGATACTCTCCCAACTCAGTGAAAATCGGCAGACGTTGCTTTTCAGTGCGACTTTACCCAGCGCACTTGCTGAGTTTGCCAAGGCCGGTCTCCGAGACCCTCAGCTTGTTCGGTTAGACTTGGATACTAGGATCAGTCCTGACTTGAAGCTTGCTTTTTTCACTTTAAGGCAGGAGGAAAAACATGCCGCATTACTATATCTAATAAGGGAGCAAATTAGTTCAGACCAGCAGACACTGATTTTCGTTTCCACCAAACATCATGTGGAGTTCCTTAATAGTTTGTTTAGAGAAGAGGGTATTGTGCCTTCCGTATGCTATGGTGACATGGATCAAGATGCTCGCAAAATCCATGTGTCAAGGTTTAGATCAAGAAAGACTATGTTGCTGATTGTCACTGATGTTGCAGCTCGGGGTATCGATATTCCGTTGCTTGATAATGTGATCAACTGGGACTTTCCCCCTAAACCCAAAATATTCGTCCATAGAGTTGGACGGGCAGCACGAGCTGGTAGGACTGGTACTGCATTTTCATTTGTGACAACTGAAGACATGGCTTATCTTTTAGACCTTCATCTATTTCTTTCAAAGCCAATTTGGCCTGCTCCTACTGAGGATGAGGTTTTGAAGGATATGGATGGAGTGATGTCTAAGATCGACCAAGCAATTGCCAATGGAGAAACTGTTTATGGACGCTTTCCACAGACAGTAATAGACCTTGTATCTGATAGGGTTCGGGAAATCATCGATTCATCTGCAGAAATGTCTGCTTTGCAGAAAACATGTACAAATGCTTTTAGATTGTATTCAAAAACAAAACCGTCACCTTCAAAAGAGTCCATAAGAAGAGTAAAGGACTTACCTCGGGAAGGCTTGCATCCTCTCTTCAAAAATGTACTTGCAGGTGGTGAATTGGTAGCTCTGGCTTTTTCCGAGCGACTGAAAACATTTAGGTATCTTCTCAATTTCTTTTCCTAAAATGCAGCATGCTACATATCTATCAAATTATTGGATATCTGCATTGGTTCTATTCTGAACCAACAATTAACATTTAATATTATACTTTCTGATTTATGCTAGACCAAAGCAGACGATTCTTGAAGCTGAAGGGGAGGCTGCTAAATCAAAGCATGTGCAGGTAGCTTCCAACAGCATGACCCCCTTCTGGAATGCTTTCTTAAATCTAAATGAGGATGCATCGTTTTTTTTTTTTTTTTTTTTTTTTTTTTTCAATGGCTAGTTCCTCCTCAGAGCTCATACAGCTATTATGCTGCTATTGCTTAGGGGGGATTTTCTTATGCAAATCTTTTTATGGTATCAACTTTTCTGGCTCTCTTTAATTTTCCTCCAATTCAAGTGTACTGTGCGAGCATGATGTTGATATGTGAAGTATATAATCTTTAAGTCAGAGATTGTGAAATGCTTATCTTGTCAATTGTTCTATTTACTCTGGTTTATTTTCAGGGTCCCTCAAGTCAGTGGGTTGATGTGATGAAGAAAAAAAGAGCTATTCATGATGGCATCATAAATTTGGTACAGCAACAAAAGCATGATAGCAAACCTTCAGAAGAGGTTGAGGTATGGTTTTATTTCCATTTTCTGTCTCTGAATATGTATAGTACATAAGAAAAACACTCGTGTAGTTTATCAGTTAGAGGATTAAACTTGGACCATCTGATCTCATAGACTTTTTTCTTTCTGGTAATGGTGTATATCATGATATTTTCTTAACCCACACCAATCTTTTATTCACGCTTATTCTCTTAGTTATTTTAATGTTTGCTCTTAAATAACAAAAGCTGTTCTGTTCGTGATTAAGGTGTAGGATGCGTAATTGTTCTCTTTTTAATTGTCAACAGGAAGTTAAAAGTAGGGATTTTTTTTCCTCCAAATGGATGTGAATTCAATTGTGTTTCACAAATGTGTGAATTTGCACACTCTATTGTTTCCCTATAGCACCCTATCAAATGCTGTTGTGATGATGAAGTAAAAACTGGAAAGCCTAGGACATGCTGTTGCACTGCCCATTTGAATAGCCGGAAATACATACTCTTAGGTGTCGTAATTTCAAAAGAAGATCTCAAGCCATGTGATATGTTGTTGTACTGCTGAAATGTTGCTAAAATTTACAACAGTGTGCTGTAAGGTCAAGGAAGTTATAGACCTTAAGCAATCTGGCTCGAATAGGTTGACTTGGGAAGATTATTTCATGTCCTTGTTGATGTGATAAATATTGGCATGATGAGGCAATTTATATCTGGTTGTTTTTTTGGGGTCTTTACTTGGATACTAACTCCTTTTCCTGGTTAACTTGCAGATTAATCCAGTGAGCACTTCTTCTAAGGAAAAGGAAACAAAAGGTTCTCTTTTTTGGATCTTTTTTATTCTATTGCTCTAATATTTTTGTTGGTGCAACTGGTTGGGCATAAGATCAGATTTCTTGAAAAAAGACCATGTTAACAAGGCTTCCAGGCAGTTTAAGACAAACTTTTTCAACTTTAAGAAATATCATTCTGTCACCATGTATGCAGCCTCTTTCCCTCTTACTCAAGAAATGTTCTTCTTTTTCCTGCCCAAGCCAATTGTGAGGTTAAGTATCTAAGATTTGCCTGCCTGCTCTTTTCCATCTGCGATGACAATTAACAAACTAAAGAAGGATATGAGTGAATGCTATTGGATAGTTTCATGTTGATGAAGGAAGAAGAGCAGACTTCTTAAAAGAAAAATTCGTTGAAAATTTTTTATTTCCACATATCTGATTCTAAAGTGTTGTGGACTTTTGCTGACAACTGTATTCTTTACCTTGGATTATTTTATTCTGCATTTGTGAAATATCCGGATTGAGATGGACATGCATTTCTCTGCCATTGAGCGTCATCAGATTATTGGGTCTCACAATTTCATGCACAATATTTTTATGTCCTCCAATTTTATATGGTCCTTTTTCTTAAAAAATTTTCTCATGGTGCTAGAGGCCCGTCGTTCCAAACGAAAGTCAAGGAATTTCAAGGATGATGAGTACTATATTAGTTCAATACCGACCAACCATGTAAGTAATATTCTTGAGGACACATGCTTCTTGGTTGAATTTATGTGATTTTGCATTCATAAAGGCCAGATGGTAAACTGTCATTTACTCCTTGTATTGTACAGCATATGGAGTCGGGACTCTCTGTGAGAGGTAATGAAGGTTTTGGATCAAATAGGTAAACAATGACCATTAACCTTTTCAAGTTTTTTAATTGATGTCGTTACATGCATGTTTCTCTAGTGGCTATGAGAAGTAAGTTTTTCGCTATGGGCTTTTTCTTTTTGTTACTTTTTCCAGGTTGGAAAGTGCTGTCCTCGATCTAGTTGCAGATGACAGTGGAGGTATTCGGAAGCAGAGGGCATCATACCATTGGGACAAGGTACATAAGTCGGACCGTTTTAGTCACCAATGACTTCTTTCTATGGAAAAATGGGAGAGTTTATTTTCTGTTCGTGTTCTTTTGATGGCAGAGGAGTAAAAAGTATGTCAAGTTGAACAATGGTGAACGTGTTACAGCTAGTGGAAAGGTACCTTCCAACCTCATCACAGTAGTTATAAATATGTGGAATCATTGGGTTACCATTGCCTTTGGGCAAGATTACTTACATATGAGTTTGTTTTGATGAAAAATATTAGTTTTTCCTTTTTGTCTGATGAATTGTGACTTGTGTAGCAACGTATTCAATTATGATAGAGTTATTACCCCAGAGGTAGCCCTCAATATAGATCTACATGGGAATTTGATGGATTTCTGTTGAATGCTTTCATTCTATATGTGCAGCTTATCAATTTCTATATATGATTTTTTTTCTTTTGTATGTAACGATTGCTGCACAGATAAAGACTGAGAGTGGAGCAAAGGTGAAAGCAAACAAAACTGGCATATATAAGAAGTGGAAAGAACGGTCACACAGCAAAATATCACTGAAAGGAACTAGTAACGAAGAAAACTCTGTAGGGTCTGCTGGCTTGGCAGGTGAGCTCTGGTTGACAAACTTTACATCTTCGCGTGTCCTCCTTTGATGATAAGTTTAGATATAAATTTCTCTTCTGGCTTTTTTTTTTTTTTTTTTTTTTTTTTTTCCTAACTTGGTTTTAATTTGTTTTTTCCTCTTCCCTTGCAAAGCCTCCTTTTCTTGGATTTTGCTCCTCTTTTGCTCCTCTGTTGCTCCTCTTCTAATGGGAACTCAATTTTTTTTTCCCGGTCTGAGGAACTCACAATTTTTCAAGTAGTAAATATTTACTAATGGTTGACCTGTTTGGATTGCGTTTCTGTCTGCAGGAGATCGCAAATTTCAGAGGACAAACAGGAAGTTCAAGGGAGGAAATAAGCAGCGTTCGCTTCCGAATGCTAATATTCGTTCAGAGATTAAGAATCTAGAACAGGTACGGAAGGAGAGACAGAAGAAAGCAGACAAAATATCATATATGAAGAGCAAATCAGCTAAGAGCAAAAAGTTCGGTAAGAATGGGAAAAAAAGAAAGGGTAAGAAGTAAATCACGTGGGATCTGATTTATCAGCATATCAACATGCCGCAAGCAATTTTGGTTAACCTTTTCTTTGGATAGTGGATTCTATGTACCGATTGCCTCTTACAGTAATGTAGAGTACTTTAAGCGTTCGCAATGTAAATTACTCCGTTGTGAGTTGATTTGGGTGGATTAACCAATAGATAAGAGGCCTTTGCGCTCAAATTTTCAACCTCAAGATCACCGCAACCTTTTTCGTATTTACATTCGAAGTTTACTCGATCAAGTAAATTGCACAATTAGTCCCTGAACCTTATTGTGTATTTCATTTCAGTGACTGGATTTACATGTGTTCCAGTTATGTTGGTCATTATCAATCGATTAAGAAACAACGTTGGACCTTTAGGCATCAGCGCCTACGCAAAGGTTGCGGACATAGCAGATGTTATTCTTGAAGATTTTCGGTGAGCTAGGAACAGATGATATCACGAGATTCCAAAGCACTCGCCCGACTGAATTGATGCCGTAGGGGCCACCTCTCATTGACTTCTTCACGTCATTGTCACGTCCGAGGTTCAGGTCCCTAGGCATTTTGTGGCGGAGAAAAAAAGGGAGAGGAAAGAAAACGATTGGTCCTTGGACCAAGGCTATGCATCCTGGAACGCATAGATTCCGCGCAATGAAGCCCATACCGATATCCTGAAAATCGGTTTGATCGAGGCGGTCCTAGTGGTGTCTCGGCAATTGTAGTTCATACAATATTCTGTCGAAGGTAGATCCGAAGTTTCTGACCCACAAGAGATAAGGTCAAATCCCAGAACATTATCTCCGAAATTAACAATCTTTTTGTCGAGAATCTTCATATGGAAGCCACCGTTTTCGTGACTCAATTTAGGACAATGTCCATCACGTTTCCTCTTCGCGTGCCCACAAGAATCATACCCACGTTATCAAATCCTGACGACGGTGTATTCCTCACACCGAGAACATGACTCGTATTTTGGGCGACCAAGTGTAAATATGAGATGAGCAATAGTTTATACCTCGTACTCGCATGACCTCTGTATCACCCAAAGCACTCACAATACTCTCTCGGCGTATCAGACGCATGGAAATCAACTCATTGTTCATAAAGAGGCTGGCACAAAACCACGGCCTCAGTTACAAAGAATATTATCGATTGACATGTTCGAACATACTGACTTAACTTTCAGTGATCCCTATTGTTACCCGGTCCTAGGCCCGTAAGAAATTAGCAAAGATGCAGATTACGAGTATAAAATCTCCGTTCCTAATCCTGTCCTTAATTGTTGTAGCAAGACACAGAGGTAGAGAAGAAACACAAGACAAACCCAAGAGCGTCGTTCCAAGAAGTCCAAGTTATACACACTTCAAAACGTGTCGGAGACCAAAACATGAAGTCTCTAGTAACATCATGGAAATGTACTTGTCTTCCGAGTCGTCGATTTTTCAAAACAGACCTATATATACAAGAGGCACAACATCATTTTCTCCTCTGACCTATGCTTTTGTGAGAAGCACATCCCTGTGTATCTTCACCTCATCGATCGAATCAATGAGCTAGGTGTGGAAGCGAGCTCGGAACACGGTGAGCTTGGAAAGCACAGGCACAGTGCACCGATGTCAAGCTCAGGCAACCACTTATTATCAGAGAGTGCCTCCCGGGGCAAGTATGCAATGCAGGGAATGAGTCACATAATGCCTGAACGGCGGGAGGAGTAAGAGCCGTGCACTGGCTGATATTGAGACTCTTCAGCCCTTCATCGTCGCTTTGACCTTTCTTAGACTCCCATAGGGAAGGCCTGCGATTCTGTGCCAAAGAGTACATCGCTCTGTCTGTGATGTTCTGGCAGTAGTACAGCCCAAGAGATGTCAGGTGTGGACACCCATTTGCCAATGCAATCACACTGTCATCTGCAAGAAAAGGAGGAAAACATCAAGAGCAGGACATCATAACTGGCAAGGCAAAGCGCCATCTTATTTCTACAGCTTGGAGTGCAATTAGATGATAATAGCAGAACGTGCACACATTTAATCTATACACCTAATAAAGTCCAGAAGTTCCACTATGATTCTCAGGTAAAGTTTGATCATAGAGATCAGAAAATCACAAGTTCTTTACTCTCCCAGTGATATTTACGCTCCTTTACTGGCTCCTCATTGAGAAGGTATCACTGCGTTGAAAATTGCCTAAAAATGTTAGATGCCATAGCAATATCATGCATTACTGAAGGATAGAGATGGAAACATGTAACTGTCGCGCTCATTCAAGACTTACTCGAACAATTATTCGACAGAAAATACCAGCATATTGAATTACAAAGAACCCCTCTAGGTAATGAGAAAAGGAAAGCTAGTTGAGTAGAGCAATCACGTAACACAGGCAATCCAGAATCTCAAATTCACGACCCAGTTGACCATAATCTATTTGAACACCTGAGGCGACCTTTTGTGGCCAAATCACTAGACAATTTTCATGGATGCAGGCAACATCTTAAATTTCACGATGGAAAAATCATTAAAGTGAAAATGAACACACAAGACAAGCACAGTTGACTTACAGAAAAAATCACATCCACATTTCATGTTACTCTATTCTTAACACATCCAGGAAACAATTAGTGGAGATCAGTTTGTATCCCATGGAATAAAAATAAACTTCACTACAGCCATCATATCTTAAATTTCACGATGGAAAAATCATTAAAGTGAAAATGAACACACAAGACAAGCACAGTCGACTTGCAGAAAAAATCATATCCACATTTCATGTTACTCTATTCTTAACACATCAGTAAACAATTAGTCGAGATCAGTTTGTATCCCATGGAATAAAAATAACTTCAGTACAGCCATCATATCTTAGAGTACCTGTTATATGGAGACAACCACATAAGTCAAGAACTCTGAGATCAGGACATCCAAATGCCAAGCTTATGACCCCAACATCACCCACATTGTCACACCATCCCAGATTTAAAGATTGCAGTTGATTGCAGTTGCGCCCTATAGCCTGTGGGGAAATATTACTATCACAAATTGCCCGATGCACATATAGAAATGACATAATACAAGGGAAACAAGTTGGTTATACCTGCAACGCACGGTCTGATGCTGCCCTACCGCATCCACAAAGATTCAAAATCTTCAATTGCCTACATAGATTAGTCAGGTATTCGAGAGCTTCATCACTGAATGCTGAACACCCACTAATGTTGAGCTTACTGAGATTAGGACATCCATGGGCTAGAGAGTATAAGGAGTGGTCAGTAAGTTTGAAGCTTTTGCTAAGGTCCAGGTCCAGGAGCTCATGACAGTAAGTTGAGATGGCCTCAACGGCATTGTCCTCAAGCTGTGGTTTGTCTTGACGCAGCACCAACGTCTGCAGCTTCGTAAACTTGGGGGCAAGAGATAGGACCAAGTTGTTCATGTTCTTCTTTACCCTAAAATAAAACATGAAAGCCGCATCACGAAGAAAGACATCATACAAGAACACTTCATTAAGTCACAAGTGATGCAGATATTCTCTTGGCTGATGTCCTCCAAGATCTTTCCCATGATCATACAGTGATTGACATACTAAAAGAAAGAGTTGTGTGTGCAATCAGATGTGGCACATCAGTAGCCACATTCACGAGTTTCAAGCTGATGTCAAGTTCATCACACAAACTGCACAAGAAATACAAGTACAGAAGTGAAGCACATGAAACACATCACTTCCTTTCTTTATTTTTTGTTAAGATGGGTGCCCTCACAAATATTAAGATAACCAACCCTCAGTCACAGAGTAAACTCTTATGGCACAGGTACCTACCGAAGTGACCAACAGACTGAAAAGAGAAATCAAGATTAAGCCTATCCTCTTCAATTAAAGTCACAGTGCAAACTCTAGTTGTCACAGTCCTAGATAAGCAACAACACATCTATAGTTCCCACCATCAGGTGGAGGGATACAGTGGAAATTACATACCACACCAGAGATAAATGCGTGAGGCCGAGGCCAATCGCATCTCTCCATCCGCTGCAAACCCCAGAAGCGACAATTATCATGTGATGATCATCGACGAGGGACAAGATCCGTAGCAACAACTCCATAGGTATGTCCTTCCATTCGGTGATGACTCCACATTCCATCCTCGCCTTCCCATCGGTACCACCCCCAAGCATCATCAGCTTTTCAAAGCACAAGTTCAAGTCCTCAGCCTTCAACTTATTCTCAACCACCATTTCACTCGCACTAGGCACAACCTGTAACAACTTTTTCGATGAGAAACTCCCGTCGAAGTGGGCACAGAACAACGTTTCGGTGGAATGCAAGTCGTAAAACGGCAAGAGAGTAGTCAGAGTACAAGATCAGCACGACCCAAGCGTGTCATAACCAACAAACAAGATCATAGGGTGCGTCGAAAACACAGCACGGAAGGAGCTTGCAGTCATACGACGACACCATACTCAATTAAGGCACGTAGCCACCGGTGCACATGATCAAATCAGAAGGGGGGAAAAAAAGATCGAAGAGGAAACAGAATTTCTCCAAGGTTCATTCTTTGAAACAGAGTCGGCACCGTGAGAAACTGGACTACGAGATATCCACCAGTTCCGTCACTTAACTACGAAATTTTTTTCCAAAAAAAGAAAAAGGGAGAACTGGACAGGGCGAGCTAGACAACCACGAGGCCGTCAAAAGGAAGCAACTTCAGCCAAATTAGCTAAGGCAACGAAGCAGCAAAATACCTGCTCCACCGGTCATCGATTCAGGAAAAGACGAAAAGGGAAAGGAAGAAAAGGAAAGATCAGCAGCCCAGTACACCATCAAGACGAAGAGGGGAATGATCAAGAAAAGAAAAAGACCCAACAAAGCAAAGAACAAGAAGCGAGAGGACCGACGGAAAGAAGGAACGACGGGCCGTGATCTTGAATACCCACCTGCGACCTTCGAGAGGAGAGAGATGGGTTGCCTTCGCTCGGTCTTCTTGGAAAGTTTCGAGGGCCTTCTTCCTCTTCCTCTTCCTCTTCCTCGTGCTGCGTCAACATATACGGGGGCGAAGGAGGACAAGAATCGGGCTTGGCGCTTATTTAAGACGGGGGGCGACTTCCGAGAAAATGAATTTAAAAAACTCCGAAAATATTAAAATTGAAAAAAAAAAAAAGGAGAAGGAAGCAAAGAGAGAGAGGGGAAACGTCCGGGAAGCGAAAACGAGTTTTAGCGACGCGTACGAATCCACGTGGCGTGTAACGACCCGCCGGCACCCTTGGGCCCCACGTTTCTTTCCTTTTTTCTTTCTTTTCGGCCTTTTCTTTTCCCCCCGGTGCTGCTGATAATGCGGAGTGCTTTTGGCCAAAAAAAAGGGGAAAAATTTCACGTAAAATGAGGTCTTGGAAGAAAGACCAATATTGCCATCTAAATTAATCGTCAGATAGAAATTATCATCAAGGTAGAAATTATCTAAGTAAATTCATCCTCAGACTTAATTCACGTCAGTTGGACGGGATAATAATTATATTTTATAATTTTTTTTATAGACTAAAGTAATATTCGCGAGATTAAGTATCCCTCGATCTCGGTGGTAGAACCGACGGCGATTCCGCGCCCTTAGTTTTCGAGGATAAGCTTGTTATATTAAGATGGAGGGGGGTAATTTAAGGATTTTGCACTCCGTCCTAATCTTTTGAGTCGAGGGAAAGGTAACGACGGAAGAAGTGAAAGGCGGGGCCATGATGAAAGTTTTAGATAAAGACGAAATTTTATGTGGGCCTATTTTTTTCTTATTTTAATTTTTCTGTAAAGTTAAAGTTTGAAAAAGGGAGGGGGGGTGCAAAGAAAAGAAGGAGCGGTGGCAGACAGATGAGGCGTGCGTGTGCGTAGAAGATTCTCCAATTTTGCTGAAAACCGAAGCCGTTCCCCTCAACCAAAAAGCAATTAACATTCTCGGCAGATTTCCCTCTTTTTTTTTTTTTTTCTCATGTTCACTTTCTTTCTATTTTTTACTCCTCTTTTTGAATGGTGGGTGATTTTAAATTTTAAATGATTCTAGAATTTTTTGTCAAATATGCAATGTGATATTTGAAGTTTCAAGTTGTTCAATTAGATCCTTAAGTTTTAATCCAATGTGTTGTACCTAAACTTTAAATATATTCAATGTAGTCATTAAACTTTTGATACATGTTCAATTTAGTTCCCGAACTATATAAATATGTTCAATGTTTGAGAGATTGAACATTATTATATAGTATGGGGAACATGATTGAACATGTATTTAAAGCCTAAGAATCACATTAAATAAATTGAAAGTTTGGGAAGTATTGCACGCTGGGCTAATTAGGGACTACATGGAACAAATTTAAAATTCAAAGGACCACATTGCATATTTGGCCAAGTTTTCAAGAACCATTTGTGTCATTTACTCTAATTACACATCCATGACTGAAAAAATATTTAAGAATATTTTCTTGAAATGGCATCTCATTATTAATTTGTCCTCCCGATTAACCCTGAAATTTACAAAAAAATGTGAAAGTTTTGTAATAGTTAGGGGAGCTTAATAAAGGAATGGAAAGAAAAATAAGGAAGTAAAAGTTGTTTTTATGGAAAAGAGTTTGTTCAATTTTTCTTTTCGTCAGCAAGCTATAACCTATTCAAGTTGAACTTCAATAAGACGAAAAAACTTGGTGAAACATTAGGGCACAGAAACTAGAAGAGATGAAGCAACTCTACCAGATACGATATACAAGGAGTGAAAATCGCATGAGCTCATATGCATCCAACAAAAGATATCATCAGTTCCGTTGCGCTCCTTTCACTTATAAAGTGTCGCATCTATCAAGCAAATATCGCTCAACCCATAGGCAGACCGCAATAAAATAAACAAATCATTTGAACATAGAATATGTAGCATTTGGGGTAAATGCTTGTGTGCTTATAGCCTACCCTTGAGATTGTTATGGATTTTCGACCTTGGATAATAACAAAAAAACGAAAAATCAAGAAAAAGCAGCTACTAATTTCCTCCAATTTAGGGTACGCATGACAAAATTTTTGGAATAGAAATTAATTTCTGGCCAGAAGTTGATTTCTTAATTTCTAAAAAATAGAAATTGAGAAGTTAAAAATTTTAACTTCTGATTTTTTCTTCAAATCTATTTCTGGAATAGAAATCGTTCTAGAAATAGAAAAATCAAATTGCGTTACCAAACGGATTTATGTTCTTAATATATTGCAGGGAATAGAAAAATAGAGAAATAGATAAATAGAAATTTTATCATGCGCGCTCTTAATGCAACGGTGAGAAGTAGATCGTAGGGTCAAGCAAGGCATTTAATCAACTTTTGTTTTCCATCCACAAAGATGGAATCGCGGAGAGAGAGGAAATTACCATGAATAGATGGGGACTCAGCGATTCTCTTCGGGTAGGCAATAAAACATGAAAAGCATCCCATCGCTCCAGCATGCGTGTACCCAAAAAAGTCGAATTTTAGACCTGTTATTTAGCGCATCAAGTCCTACATTCTACATACACATATATGCAAAATAAAATAAAATTTTAAATCTTTTTATTGGCGCAGCCCAGTTTTAAATCTCTATATCAATCCAAATAAATTCTAGATGCTTGTTGACGCCTAAATTTCTTTTTTTTAATTACTTAATTAGGTTTTTTTTAATTATCAATTTTGCCATTTTCGGGTAATAAATAAATAAAAAAAACAAAACAAAAAAAAATAATAATAAAAACAAGCAAAAAGCAAAAAAAGCGGCCAGCCCCTTTTCTTTCCCTTTTTCCCTTCCGCGCGGGCCCAGGCCCAACCTTTTCCCCCCAAGGCCTGGCCCGGCCCTTTTCTCCCTCCTTCTTCCTCCTTCCCTCTCCTTCGCCGCTGCAACTCACGCGCGCGAGGGAGGCCGACGCCCGCGAAGGACGGCCTACGGCCGAGGTGAGTAGGCCGACGTCGGCCAGAGAGGACAGATCTCAGGCGCCATTAATGGCTGCCTTCAATGCCGAGCACGCCTCGCTGGAAAAGCTCGGATGGGACGCCGGTTCGGCCCGAGGAAGACCGGTCGGCAAACCGAAGGCCGGCGGCCAAAGCCCTCCGCCGACCGGACCCCCTCGCCTATAAATAGCGGAAAGCAACCTCCGTCGACGCCCATCGCGAACTTGGAAGCCTTCGCCCGAGAGACTTCGGGAGGAGACCGAAAAGCGAGCGCCGGGGAGGACTTGAGCCGCGAACCGCCCCCTTTCACCGAGAGACTTCGGGGAAGGCCGGCGGCGAGCGGATTCAAGAGGGTCGATCGGCCGGTGGAGGCTCGATCCGGCCCGAGGGAGAGCGATCGAACCCTTCCACAACCCCGACGCCGTGCCGCCGTCCAATCATCGTCACCGCCCGGAGGGAAGCCGTCCGACGCCACCCCCGTCGCGCCATCGCCGTGAACGGGTAGCCCATCATTTCGTCGCCGTCGCCATCGTCCCCGCCGTTCATCGCTACCCCACCCCGTCGCCGTCGCCGTCATCGTAGTCGCCATCGTCGTTCTTTGTCACCGCCGGAGCGCCTCGGTCTCGACCCCGGCGCCGCGGATTCGCAAACCCTAGGGTTTGCGATTTTCCGGTCGCGAAACGGATCCGGACCCGGAAAATCGGGTAGGGATTCCGCAGTTCCGGGGAGGCGGAGGTCGGGTCGCGAGTCGGGTAGGGTTTCGCCGAACCGGGTCGTCGGGTCGCCCGTTTTTTTTAACGGGTTCTTGGGCCGCGACGCCGTTTTTAATAATAATAATAATAAAAAAGACAAAAAAATCCGAGTCGGGCCCGCGTTGCGGGCCGTCCCGCGTTGGGTCGCCGACCCGGGTCGGACCAACCCGCGGATCCGACCCGGTCAGTTTTTATAATATTTTTAATAATAAATAATAAATAATATTTCAAAAAAAAATCAAAAATAATTTATTTTCGAAAAAAATATTAAAAAATGTTTTAATTTCCAGAAAATCGAAAAATATTTAAAAAATGTTGAAAAATGTTTTATTTTCTAAAAAAATCGAGAAAAGTCAAAAATAATTTATTTTCCAAAAATATTTTTAAAAAATATTAAAAAATATTTTATTTTCCGAAAAAAAAAATCAAAAAAAAAAATCAAAAAAATTCCATATTTTCTAAAAAATGCCAAAAATCCAAAAAAAAGCCAAAAATTCATGAAAAAGCCAAAAAATTCAGAAAAAGCCAAAAAGACTTGTATTTTCCAAAAAAAAAATACCAAAAAATCCCTTTTATGTCCAAAAAATTAGAAAAAGACTCAAGAAATGTTTTTCCTCCCAAAAATGCATGGAAAATCCCTCGAACATCCAAAAAACCTCAAGGTTTAAACAAGATTAGGTACCGAAAGGGCATTAGTGATTAACTAGTGTAATCAAGTCCCCGATCCTAATTTCTCCGGTTGCGCAGAGTGAGTATTTCTCCCAATACTTCGCTTGGGTTTCTAATCAACCCACCCCAAATCGATTAGTGGCGACTCCATTTTAAAAATTGATTTACGGGTTAAAAACTTGAACCATTAAGTCGTGAATTGGTGGACTTGGGAGAGTCCGGGCTTAATTAATTTCAGCCGAGCCATTAGCCTCCTTAGGCGCTCGTACCCGATCGCGGGTCCCGAGAAAAAAAAGAGGTCGCGACAGCTTGGCGACTCCGCTGGGGAATATTGAAGACTTAGGCCATTTTTGTCTTGTTTAAATTCTTTACTGACTTAGGTTTTTTTTCTTTATGCAGGTCAAAAGCTTAGAAATTTATTTTAAGTTTGCTTAAAATAGATTATCTTGTGATTATAAACGTTGTGCATGCTTTACCGTTTTAAACACTACACATGGCACACACAACCCGGCCGCCGGACTCCGGGCCGCCATAGGATATTTAGGATGGTGTTAAGAAAGATACGACCTCGAACGCGAGACTGCGATGTAGAGGTTGCCTTTCTTTTCCCCGAATTTCTTAGCCGAGGTTAAGAGGGTACGCCGCCAACGCGAGACGCGACGGGCGGATACCTTTTTAATTTCAACAAGCCTTCGAGTTAGAAATCGAGCCGCACGTCCCATGTGCATGTCTCGTGCTTGCCATTTTATTTAAAAGTAAAGTAATTTCTTTATTTTTATACAGTCTTTTTATTGGCTCATGGCATAGGGTAGGATCGTGTAACTCCCTTTCTCATATGTGATGGGAAGAATCGATATCCAGTTCATTCCTACTCCCAAGAAAGAGCTCCTCGATGGTGGAATCGTTAGATCAGCTCGCCCAAGAGCGTGTCAAAGCAAGCATCGGTCATCTCCTTCCGTTGCTCCGGTCAATATCCACTCTGGCGTCATGCAAGCACTGCCACATTTCTGGTGCCCTGAAACATCCACCTTCATGTTCGGCAAATTTGAAATGACTCCGACCTTGGAAGAATACAGTCTCGCCATAGGAATGCCTCTGGTGAGAGAGCTTGTTAAGCCACCGATCAGCATTGACCCTGTGGTTAGTCTATCACGGTTTTTGAAAAATCATTCGGTAAGAGAAATTGTTGAAGCCAACAACAATGCTTTCCCGCTATCATCTTTAATCGAATGTTTTGAAAAACAATCGATGAACCAAAAAGCAAGATCTTCCTCTTAGCGTTCTTCGGATTTATTATCTTCCCCTATAGGAAGAATGCCATAAATCCTTCAATGGCATGGGTGATAAATCAAGTCACTTTTGGGGCAGGATATGTGAACATGGTTTTATCTGAAACATTTTTATCCCTTAACCGTTTTAAGGAAAACAAAGAAAAAATCATGAGGGCCGCCCCAGAAATTTTACAAATGTGGTTCTTTTCCCATATCAAAGGATTTGGGCACCTCATGCAAATATTTGAAATCAACAAATTCAAACATCCACTTCAAAAGTTTCAAAACTTGGAAAAGTACTCTCCCGGCGAGGAATATTCTCGATGGATTAACTTATTAAAAAACCCCGTCCCCGAGACATTTCTATGGCGAACTAAATGGTTCATTGCGGGGAGAGGCGCGTTTTGCGCTTGATTATTACAACCCTATCCCTTTTGGGCCTCTCCGGAGCTACCTCATATTATCCACATAGGGTGGCTCGTCGCATGGGGTCCTCCAAGAAATCCCACCGCCACTCAAGCCGGGGTTGTTCCGAATCCCTTTCACCCATACCGGTTATGATTACTCGAAGAAATCTGCATGATCCAAGATGCAAGGAGTAGATGTCACCCGAGAAAAGATTATCGTACCCGGAAGATTGAAGGGGCAAGAAAAGGCTCATCATGCATCCACATTCTACATCCTCAACCACATAATTCCCGAGGAACCGCAACCAAAGCAATCCCCGACGTGGCTGATAAGCTTACTCGCAAGGACGAATTAAAACTCGGAAAGAAGTCGGAGACAAGCGGGGAAACACATATCAAAGCTAGCACGAAGGAGCAAGCGGCTTCACAAGACCGGAGCTTCCCATCACATATGAAAATGGGCAGTCTGGTTTTTGTGAATATGTCTAAATGTAAATAGTTAGGATCGCTCTATCTTTTGTACCTTGTTTGAAGAGCCCTTTCGGCATTGTATATTTCCCCGTTAATAAATAAAAATGACTCGACCCTTGCCATGGGCCAATATTCCGTTTGTTTCTCTCGCTTATGTTCTTTCCGTTTTGCACAAATACGGAGTAATCACAACATAGTCGTATTCGCCAAATCCAAAAGTTAGGATGGCTGAAGAAAATGTGCCAAGCCGTGTCGAGATTATGGAAAGTGAAATGAAGCAAGTCTTCAATGTGCTTCAACAACTCTCAAAGCGAGATAGATTCCATCCAAGGCAAATTGGCCCCGCCCCAAGAAGCAATCGAAGTATTGTTACCACAATTGTCCACCCGAGGTGATCAAGGAAGAGATACCGATGATAATATGCCTGAATTGGAGGATGATACGCACCAAATCATAGTTGAAAAAGCAAAACCCAACGGTTTGTCTAAGACCGAGCATGACAAACGCCTTGAGAAACTTGAAGAAAGGCTAAAGCAACTGCGGGGCCTTCAAGATCCTACTCCAAGAGACCTCTCCATCTACTCTAAGGTCAAAATGCCGAAAAATTCAAAATGCCCGAGTTTGAGAAGTACGATGGCACGACCGCCCAAGGGCTCACTTGCAAATGTATTTGGTTCGAATGACCCAAGACGTTAATAATGTACCTTTAATGATCCAGTTGTTCCGAGTCAAGCCTGGTAGGTCCCGCCCGAGGTGGTACATCAAAAAGAACATAAACCTCATTGAAACATGGAGTGAAGCAAGTGAGGCATTCCTCAAGCAAAGTACAAATTCATAATGGACATTACCCCTTCTCGTGAGGATCTCGATCGCACGGAAAAGAAAAAGCAGGAATCTTTCAAAGAATATGCTATTAGATGGAGGAATCTCGCCGCCCGATCGTCCCCGAGCCAACCGACTTTGAACCGAGAAAAATGTTCATCAAAACCCTCCCCTATGAATACCGCAATCGTATGGTGACTACGATCGCTGAATCATTCAACCGGCTCATTCCGGTGGGAGAGCAGATTGAGACAGGTTTAAGTGACGGCTGGTTCATTGAGCCTACACCTGTCGGCAGAAGGCTCAACATGAAAAAAGATAAAGAGCCCCTGATTGATGTCAATGCCACCTACACTGCAAACACCAGTCACCTCCCGACCGTTCAGACAAACACAGGCCAACAGCAGACTAATAACCGTCCACCCCAACGCTACAACAACAGAAGACAATTCACTCCGCTTCCTGGATCTCCCTCCCAGGTTTTGGCAATCCTCCGGAACAGAAGCCTCCTTTCAACTGAGCCAAGACGACCCAACGCCGAAAACTTCTCCGCCTATGACCCGTCCAAAAAATGTGACTATCACATGGGAGAAGTAGGCCATTCAAGCGATGAGTGTTTCGTCCTTAAGCATCGAATCCGAACCTACTGGATACTAAGGCCTTCTCATTCCAAAGCGCAAAGCCAAATGTCCAAAGCAATCCGCTCCCGATCATGCCGACAAAGTAAACATGATATCCAGTTAAAAGCCGGTCAAATCGAAATGTCAATACACATATTGTTGACATCTATCGAGGGCTAGTAGAAACCGGGTATTATCCAAGTGATGAAATACCACCCTTTGCAAAAATGAAGGAAAGGGTGTTAAGAATGATAGAGGCCAAAATAATCATGTACGCCGGCCACGCCAAAGATAGTTTCTACCATATCGCAAGTCCTCATCAACTCGGGAGGAAGAATTTGCCGCGCTAAATGCAGAAAAGGAAAAGAAGAATTCCGCCTCACCTGAGAGCGTCTTTCAAAGGAAGAAAGCCATTGTTCAAGCATCAACAGCAGAAGCAGCTATAGTCATCGAGATTCCCCAGCCTTACAAATACGAGTACAACAATGCGGTACCATGGTCTTATGACCTTGATGTTGGTTTAGTCACGAGATCTGGGAGAACCTATGCTCAAGCAAATACTCAGTCTGCTAAGCCCGTCACTGACGAAGAAGCCAGGGAATTTTTGGCCGTAGTTAAGGCCGGTGAATATAATGTGGTGGAACAACTACGAAAATCACCAAAGCACAGATCTCTCTCGCTGGAATTACTTCAAACATCATCAAGCACCGTAAATCCCTCATGAAAGTACTAAGTGAAGTACATGTCCCCGAAACAATTGAGCATGACAAACTCGAGGAATTTGTCACAGTACCATCCTTTTAAAAGATCAAATGGCATTTTTCGATGAAGAAATTCCGAGGAGGGTAGAGGACATACCAAGGGCCTCTACATATCGTCAAGTACAACACATCTCACGTCGCTCGAGTGCCGATTGACAACGGATCCGCTCTTAACATATGTCCACTAGCGACACTCCATCGCCTTAAAATAGAGAGATCATGGATCCAAGTACCCAAGACTTCGTTCGAGCATTCGATGGAACAAAGAAGGAAACGGTGGGAGAGATCGAGCTCGACATTCAAATTGGCCCAACCATATTCAAAATTTTGTTCCAAGTAATGGATATCCCCACCGCGTTCAATTTCCTCTTAGGGCGCCGTGGATCCACGTCGCAGAGCAAGACCTTCAAGCCTCCACCAAAGTGTGAAGTTCGTGGTTGGAGGAAAAGCGATCACGGTCCGAGGAGAAGAGGATCATCGCATCTACCACGAGATGGCCATCCCTTATGTCGAACCTAGTGACAAAAGTGAAGCCGGCTATCAATCGTTCGAGCTCGTGTCTACTATACACGAAACTCGAGGGACTTTGCCTCTCGTCCCCGAGGAATCAAGCGCTGCAATCATGGTAGGAAAAATCATGGTTGGACATGGTTTCATTCGGGACGAGGGCTTGGTAGGAGAGGCCGGGGCATCCGTAAGCCTATTGAAGCCTTGAGGAGACCCTACACTATCGGTTTGGGATATTCCCTGGATAGAAAAGCAAAGAAGAAAGTCGGCCTCGTATATCCCCGTCTCAAGGAAACTTTCCCAGTGCCCGACCAAGATGATGCATGAGGAAGAAGAAGTGAATACTTCAAAATGGTTCAGCCCCGGAAGTGCGAAGTTGCCTATACTCCAGAGCACACGACTTGGCCCACACTTATAAAGGAGGGGCCGGATGACATGACCACCATGTTCGGGGACATTTTCATAGGTGCCATTGAGGAAGAGCGGTTAGAAGAGACAGCGATAACTTCTCGTTCATCCAGCTTCAACACCAAGTCGAAGAATTGCGCGAGACCGTACACCACCCGACGTAAAAACTTCGCTCAAGCTACCCGTGCATTCCGCTCTCGTCACAATGAGGAGCTGGTAGTAAATGAAGAAGACCCTATCGACACAATTTGGCAAGGGGCACGGCTACCCTTGTCCCAAAGAAGCACTCGACCATATTCGCCTCTTCCTAAATCAATGGCCATTATTCTCCCCATCCTCCTAGAGCAAGGGATAATCGGTAGGGAACCGAGCCATCCTACTCCCGAGTACTTCCTTGATTATGACCCATCCAAGCAATGTGATTATCATTCGGGGGAATTAGGACACTCGCTAGATAACCGCACCATCTCCGAGAGACAAGGTTCAGGATTTTTTAGATCTTTGGGGTATTCACGTTCCGCTCTCCATGGCTGTGTTTTGGCAAGGATCACCTTCTCGTGGTACCCAAAGACCCGTACCATGTTCCCCGAGCATGCTAAGGAAGCACGTAGAGGAGAGGCGATCATGGACACCTTGGGCCAACCAAGTGGTAAATTTGACTACTATGTCGACTATTCAATCCCCCAAAATTTTTATGACCATCATCACAACATCGTCCCTGATGGATGGGAAGGCATGGATGATCTGAAATCCGCAAAACCGGGAGCACAGGGAGACACGGCTGGCGACTGGTATGAAGACTTCTTCGTGGGCGCTATCAACGAAGGACCGTCAAGGAAATGGGTGCAGACCCGCTCGAGTAGAATCCTTTTAATTCCTCTCGCATACTCCCCTACGTGGGAACTCGTACATATTTCTTAAAGTCGGCTTGTTTTGTTTTCAACATCGGTTCCACTCAAGGAACTATTTTTTGAAATCACCTGTAAATCCGTCTACTAATAAATAAAGTTGAAAACATTTTGAGGGCATGAGGAGACACACCAAACCGGCCCGTTGATGATAGCCGGCCGTCAAATGAAAGAAGAAATGCGAGGCCCGGGTCTCCTCATGTTTCCTTGTCCTAAATCTTCAAGAACAATTTATCACCTTTTCAAAAGAAGAAGCATGCATGCTACTAACCTTATTGGTTCCCTTAGCCTATCTACTCTATGACACAGAATAATCTAGCGACAGGCGGGTATGGGAACGGTCCGACCAACACCGTAAGTAGCCATGATAGCAATTCGATGACTCGAGATGATGATTTTGATGATTCCGACGAAATTCAACGGAATTGGAAGCGCCACGAAGAAACAAGGCCCCCTACTATCGAAGACATCGTCATTGTCAATTTAGGCAAAGCCAGAAGGTCCAAGGGAGATAAAGATTGGCGCAAACCTTCCTAAAGAAGAAGCTGCAAGCTTAATTGCCCTCCTAAAGAGGTATCAAGACGTATTCGCATGGTCATATGCCGATATGCCAGGCCTCGATCCAATGATCGTGGAGCATAGCTTGCCAACCAACCCCGATGTAGCCCTAAGAAGCAAAGCGGCTAAGAAGAACTAAGCCCGAGTTGTCAAAAAAGATTGAAGAAGAAGTAATGAAGCTCCCGGAAGTAGGCTTCCTCGAAGTCTCGCAATATCCTAGTTGGGTAGCAAATATTGTACCGGTGAAGAAAAAAGATGGTCGAATCCGGGTTTGTGTCGACTACCGCGATTTAAACAAAGCAAGCCCAAAAGATAATTTTCCGCTACCTCACATAGACGTTCTTGTGGATAGTACCGCTGGATTCAAACTTTTCTCTTTCATGGATGGATTCTCGGGATACAACCAAATAAAAATGAAGGAGGAAGACAAGGAAAAGACGGCGTTCATTACTCCATGGGGGACTTTTCACTATAAGGTCATGCCCTTTGGCCTGAAAAACGCCGGAGCAACTTACCAACGTGCCATGACCACCCTTTTCCATGACATGATGCATAAAGAAATTGAAGTATATGTCGATGACATGATCGCCAAAACCAGACACGGAGAGGACCATGTAAAGACCCTAGAAAAATTATTCAATCGACTTCGCCGAGTTTAAGTTGCGCTTGAACCCAAGCAAAATGTGTGTTCGGGGCAACTTCTCGGCAAATTACTTGGATTCATTGTGAGCTGTAAAGGGATAGAAGTGGACCCATCAAAAACTAAAGCGATATTTGAGATGCCTCCTCCTCGACTCGTAAAAGAAGTCCGGAGCCTCCGGGAAGACTAAATTATATTGCACGATTCATTTCCCAGCTTTACGAAACCGCAAAACCTTTCTTTAAACTTCTCGGGAAAGGTGCACAAATCAAATGGGATGATGATCCGACCGGCGTTTGAAAATTTAAAGCAAAGACGATGAAACCCCGGTTTTAGTACCTCCGACTCCAAAGATACACCCTTTGACCCTCTACCTTACCATCAATAATGAATCCTTAGGTGCAATGTTGGCACGTAAAGGACCCCATGATGGGAAGGAGCGAGCCATTTACTATTTGAGTAAAAAGTTCACCACTTCGGAACAAAACTACTCCAAGTCGAGAAAACATGCGCCGCATTGGTATGGGTCTTTGCACGGACTCCAAAGATACCTTGCATTACCAAACATTCCTTGTAATCGAGAGTGACCCAATCAAGTATTTGCTCGGTTGCCCGGCCTTGGTGGGAAAATTGGCCAAATGGCAAATCCCGATCTCGTAATTCGACATCCGGATGACGTCACAAAAATCAGTTAAAGGTCGAGTAATTGCTGATATGTTAGCAGATTGCCCTAAAGAAGTACGCGAGGATCATTCCCCGACGACCGAATTTTAACGGTAGAAGAGGACACATGGACTATGTTCTTTGACGGAGCTGTAAATTTGTCGGTTCGGGCACCGGCGTCTTAATATCCCCAAATGGACAACATTATCCCGTGGCTGCAAAATTAATGTTTCCGTGCACCAACAATATAGCCGAATACGAAGCATGCATCCTCGGCCGCAAATGGCTATTGAAATGGAAGTAACAAAACTAAAAGTGTTCGGTGATTCGCCTTGATTATCCGTCGACTTTGGGCAAGTGGAAAACAAAAGACGCCAAACTAGTGCCTTATCACGACTACTTGGAAAAATTGGTGGGAGAATTCCGGGACGTCTCGTTCGAATATCTACCTAGAATTCATAACGGTTCCGATGCACTAGCAACGCTATCATCTATGTTGCAAGTGACAAAGGGGTTGGAAGTAGAGCCTTTGAAGATCGAAGTCCCGGCAAGACAAGCCCACCGCATGACTATAACGAAGAACTCGATGGGAAACCCGGTATTACGATATCAAGAAGTACGTCGGGAAAGCGTATGTGAATTCCCTAAAGAAAGCACTCCCTCCGATCGAAAATACCTAATGAAAATGGCTTCGAGGTTCTTCGTCGGTGGTGAAAATCTGTACAAAAGATCATATGACTCAGTCCTGCTAAGGTGTGTTGATGCAACTGAAGCCACACGGATAATGCAAGAAATACATGAGGGAGTATGTGGCCCTCACATGAATGGACGCATGTTGGCCAAGAAAATAATGAGATTAGGTTATTACTGGCTCCTTTTAGAAGGCGATTGTGCCCAACATGTGCGAAGCTGTCATCATTGTCAAATTCACGGGGACAAAATAAATGTCCCTCCAACCGAATTGCATCAATTATCTGAGCCATGGCCATTTTCAATGTGGGGCATCGATGTAATTGGCCCAATCAACCCGAAGGCATCAAACGGGCACCGGTTCATTTTGGTCGCAATCGATTACTTCTCAAAATGGATCGAAGCCACATCCTATGCAAGCGTAAGCGCACGAAACGTTATGAAATTTATCGACGTGACATAATCGCCCGTTATGGCGTACCGGAAGCTATCGTCACCGACAATGGGTCAAACCGAACAACAAGTTGATTGATCAATTGTTTTTTCGAGTTCAAAATCCAACACCGAACTCGTCCCCTTATCGTCCACAAATGAATGGAGCCGTGGAAGCCGCCAACAAGAACATCAAGAGAATCCTAGCCAAGACAGCTGAAAACTACCGCGATCGGCATGAAAGGTTACCCTTCGCACTAATGCATATCGAACTTCGATTCGAGCTTCTACCGGGGCAACCCCTTTTCCCCGGTTTATGGTATGGAGGCGTTTTGCTCGTGGAAGTAGAAATCCCTTCCTACGGATCTTATCCCGGCAAGATTGTCTAAGGAGGAATGGACACAACAAAGGTTCGAGAGCTGAACATGATTGATGAAAAGCGATCAAAGCCCTCTGTCACGGTCGGTGTTATCGCGAGAAGGTAGCTCGATCATTTAATCGAAAGTGCGACCCAAGCACTTCGAGGTAAACGAGCTAGTCTTGAGAAAGACGTTGCCAATCTTTCCGAGCCCGGAGGCAAGTTCGCCCCAAATTACAAGGGTCCTTATGTAATAAAGAAGATACTCCCCGGAGGAGCCTTGATCCTAACTGAGATGGATGGGCGAGAATTCTCTAAACCGGTTAATTCCGATGCTGTAAAAAAATACTACCCTTGAAAGATGTTCATCGTCGGGCATTGCCAAGCACTTCTCTATCATAATGAAAATGCCTATGCACCTTTATATATGAGTGATGTATTTACACCATCATAAAAAATGTGTGTTTGGTTGACTCAATGGAGAAAAATGAATGGTAATCACCAGCATTTAAGGAAGTGTCGAAAATCAAGTAGCAAACTCAATGGCATAACTTGAGCAAATTGACATTACCCGTGCAGACGCGTAAGAGTAATCCATTTCAATTTCGCCCGGCTCGGTATAAAGGACGCGTCATTCAGAACCGGTCTGGTTAAAAAGAACCTTTCGTCCCAGTCAACAATCTTAGAATATGGAGGCCTCACTTCTTGTCCGGACACATGCTTTTGCAAGAAGTAATTACCATCGGAGAATTGGAAGTTTTGATTGTCCATCTCAAATTCCATAGAAGCTTGAGGTACATGACCTTGCCTAATGCTGCTATAATCAAAAGCAGAAGGAAAAATTCCACAGAAGAAAAGCGTTGAAGATTAATCAACGACCAGCAATCATACATATGTGGCCACAAGTAGGAAAGGCCAGTCGAAGGAAGCTTTGAAATGTAAAAGAAGCCGTCAGCAACTTCCCTAAGAGCCAGCACAAATAAACTCGAGGGAAAGGTAACTTGGCAGCATTTCTAAGCTCACTCTCCGAACTCATATTAACAGGAAGCGTTGGGATTCGAGAACCAAGCTTAATGGTTAAAAAGTGGCAAATCAAGTGGTCCAGATCAATTTGCTTAACCCGAGGCAAAAGCGGAGATGCCCGGATTATTAGAATAGACAGCTAAGTGAAGAATACAAGATTAATTGAGCATGCTGGATGAGGCGCGTCAGAATGATGACAGGCAAGCCATATCCTACACACAAAGTCCCTATCTATACACTCGTGAGATGAGTGCAGAAGATTCCATGGCTGCGGGGTAAAGAGTTCTCTCGCGAATGGTACGATAACCAAAACAAAGTGAGAGGCATTTCATTGCTCACCCCTCTTGAGCCTCATACACTGATGAAGCTTCTCTCATCAAGAATCACCCCACACTGGGGCATGTCGAAGACAAGGCAAATCAGCATCACAAGGTGAGAAAAGGGATAGAACTTGCTTGCACTTGCAGCAATCTTCGGGTGTCTTTATTGCATATGAACACTCGCGTTAATTTAAGTGCCTTAGAATGACGAAGAGCAATTCTTTCTTTACGCATTTGTATTCATTGTACAACCTAATTGAGTCGTAAATTTACCCTCACATGGAGGCAAAACAGAAGTTACCGCCATTCGAGCAAAGATAATTAGAAGTGCTAGCAAAAGATGAAGACTCAATAGTCTAACTAAAGACATTTGCTTGAACTTGCCTAGATCAGTTCCTCAAGCAAATAAACAAAAAAACTAGGGGCATAAAAAAGCAGTGTACCTGGTAAAAGCAAGGTCAATGCCCATAAATGAAGAACTGGAATAAAAATAGGGGCATAAAAAGCGAAAGTGTGCCGGTAAAAGCAAGGCCAATGCCTCCCGATCAAAAATATAGCCATTTGTTGCTATTGTGGTTCAATTGATAGAACCTCCATCTGACATTGAAAAGAAAGATCGGTGACAAATGCCAGAGCAATCACCAGCTCTCATCCTTTTACACATGAGTCAAGCCTACATCGCGTCCCACTGTTAAAAGTCTCTTCAGACTAGGGCACTTCAATTAACGTAGGATTTCATATGTTTATAAACATCGCTCGAAGAAGTACGAGCAAGACTATTCTATCTCTTTTCGCAGGATTCCTAAGCTTGCAAACCCAGAGATGATCGTGCAGTGTTCTATTCATAAGCCTTAACCGTGATGGTCCCCATTGACGAGCCAATAACCAAGCCTACATTACGGTCTCAACAAAGACCTCTCACACTGGTAAAATCGTACCACTTGCGAGAATACTCGGACCCCCGCCGACATGATGACAAGTGAGATGTGTGGTCCTTATAAATCCCGCATCAATGGTCGGGATAGCCTTTTCCATGAGAGTGAGTGAAAAGTCCTTTCAGATCGAAAGTCCCTCATCTAGCATGCTCAAGACATCTATATTCTGAATAAAGGTTGTCTTTCAAAATCTTCCCAAAGTGGAACTCAAATGATGTAAACTCGACAAAATTGTAGTGCATAAATCACATTTAAAACTCATAAATTTACAGCATATACAATCATGTGTGCGTATTGTGCAAATAATAGACATACTCTCGAAATCGAGATATTACCGGTAAACATATCCCTATCCCCATTTGTCTTAAAGTACCTACCACTGTCTAGGTACTCTTCTTGACACTCGACCTATTCGAGTCGTCCCTTGAGTTTGGGTGCTTGCAATTGTCTCAGTATCCCATTGTCTGTGAGTACCCACCACTTGCCGGGTACTCCCTCTTATTGACACTCGACCTATTCGAGTTGTCCCTGAATATTGATACTTGTGTGACCAAGTATCCCTTTATCGTTGAATACCTACTGACTGTCCAAGTGTCCCTTTGTCTTTGAGTACCGGCCACTATTCGGATACTCCATTTTCTTGACACTCGACTTGTTCGAGTTGTCTTCATAGCTAGGATGCCTGCAACTGACCAAGTATCCCACTACCTTTGAGTGCCTTTCATTGTCTAGGTACTCCCTTTCCGTGACACTCGACCTCTCCAAGTTGTCCTCAAAATTATACCATTGAATACTAGCAGCCATTCAAGTATTCCACCACATTGTGTTCATGCGATTACCCAGTGTATGCTTTCTTACACTTGGACCGGCCGAGTGGTCCCCGATCATATCGTAAATATTTGTGTTCATCCAAATATTCCACTACTTTGTACACCGTGTGTCTGCGACCATCCGGGTAAGCCTTGTGCTACATTCAAATTTATGTTACCGGGAGGTGAGAGACCTTCACGAATATCCAGTGCACGTCCTCGATATTCCCATTTACCATGAGGTGAGAGACCTTCACGAATATCCCACGTCCTCGATATTCCCCATTTACCATGAGATGAGAGACCTTCACGAATATCCAAGGTACGTCCTCGATATTCTCAACTGCCGGGAGGTGAGAGACCTTCGCAAATATCCAGTACCCCTTCAATACCCGCGAACATCCAGGTATCCTTCAAAGTTCGTACTTGTGATCATCCAAGTACTCTTTCGACACTTGCAAGCAATCACGTATTTTCCAAAGATCTAGTACTTGTGATCATCCAAGTACCCCTTCAACGCCCGCGAATGTCCAAGCACCCTTCGATTCGCACTTGTGATCATCCAAGTACCCCTTCAACGCTTGCAAAGGCCCAAATATCCTCCAGTTAGTACTTGTGAAATATCCAGTACTCCTTCAATGCCTATGAATGTCCAGGCACCCTCCAAAACCGATGCCCTGAGAAAGGTCGGTGCATCTCCCGAGAAAGGTTGGGTACCAACCGGTGTCCATGACAAAGGTCAGGCACCCCACAAATCGATGCCCTGAGAAAGGTCGGCGCATCTCCCGAGAAAGGTCGGGTACCAACCGGTGTCCTCGATCGAGGTCGAGCACCCCAACAAACAGATGCCCGAGAAAGGTCGACGCATCTCTCGTTAAGGCAACCGAAGAAAGGTTCGGGTCCTCGACAAACCACTGATTGCTCTAATAGGCGACCGAAGATTGGTTCGGGTCCTGAGAAGGCAATTCCCCGTCAAGGCGACCGAAGAAAGGTTCGGGTCCTCGACAAATCACTGATTGCTCTAACAGCGACCGAAGAATGGTTCGGGTCCGAAGAAGCAACCTCCTCATGTCACCGAGGTAAGATGACGCATTGATACTTGCCAAACTCGTGGTTCACGCCCTATCTCACTCACTCCGGTAAGTAACTGTGTATTTTCTTATCTGTCTTAGTATATGTAAAGTTATATTGCTCTTTTTCTCGCATAGAATGATAGGTCTCCAAATAAAATCTCGCTACGCATGCATAGATAAAATTTAGGCATCGTTTGTCTTTGAATGCAACCTCGCGAACTCACCTTCAAAGAGGGGCATTGTTGACGCCTAATTTCTTTTTTTAATTACTTAATTAGGTTTTTTTAATTATCAATTTTGCCATTTTCGGGTAATAAATAAATAAAAAAAACAAAACAAAAAAAATAATAATAAAAACAAGCAAAAAGCAAAAAAAGCGGCCAGCCCCCTTTTCTTTCCCTTTTTCCCTTCCGCGCGGGCCCAGGCCCAACCTTTTCCCCCAAGGCCCGGCCCGGCCCTTTTCTCCCTCCCTCCTTCTTCCTCCTTCCCTCTCCTTCGCGCGCAACTCACGCGCGCGAGGGAGGCCGACGCCCGCGAAGGACGGCCTACGGCCGAGGTGAGTAGGCCGACGTCGGCCGCAGAGGACAGATCTCGGGCGCCATTAATGGCTGCCTTCAATGCCGAGCACGCCTCGCCGGAAAAGCTCGGATGGGACGCCGGTTCGGCCGAGGAAGACCGGTCGGCAAACCGAAGGCCGGCGGCCAAAGCCCTCCGCCGACCGGACCCCCTCGCCTATAAATAGGCAAAGAAGCAACCTCCGTCGACGCCCATCGCGAACTTGGAAGCCTTCGCCCGAGAGACTTCGGGAGGAGACCGAAAAGCGAGCGCCGGGGAGGACTTGAGCCGCGAACCCCCCTTTCACCGAGAGACTTCGGGGAAGGCCGGCGGCGAGCGGATTCAAGAGGGTCGATCGCGGCGGTGGAGGCTCGGATCCGGCCCGAGGGAGAGCGATCGAACCCTTCCACAAGCCCCACGCCGTGCCGCCGTCCAATCATCGTCACCGCCCGGAGGGAAGCCGTCCGACGCCACCCCCGTCGCGCCATCGCCGTGAACGGGTAGCCCATCATTTCGTCGCCGTCGCCATCGTCCCCGCCGTTCATCGCTACCCCACCCGTCGCCGTCGCCGTCATCGTAGTCGCCATCGTCGTTCCGTCACCGCCGGAGCGCTCTCGGTCTCGACCCCGCGCCGCGGATTCGCAAACCCTAGGGTTTGCGATTTTCCGGTCGCGAACGGATCCGGACCGGAAAATCGGGTAGGGATTCCGCGGGTTCCGGGGAGGCGGAGGTCGGGTCGCGAGTCGGGTAGGGTTTCGCCGAACCGGGTCGTCGGGTCGCCCGCTTTTTTTTTTTAACGGGTTCTTGGGCCGCGACGCCGTTTTAATAATAATAATAATAAAAAAGATAAAAAAAAATCCGAGTCGGGCCCGCAACGCGGGCCCGTCCGCGTTGGGTCGCCGACCCGGGTCGGACCCAACCCGCGGATCCGACCCGGTCAGTTTTTATAATATTTTTAATAATAAATAATAAATAATATTTCAAAAAAAAATCAAAAATAATTTATTTTCGAAAAAAATATTAAAAAATGTTTTAATTTCCAGAAAATCGAAAAATATTTAAAAAATGTTGAAAAATGTTTTATTTTCTAAAAAAAATCGAGAAAAGTCAAAAATAATTTATTTTCCAAAAATATTTTTAAAAAATATTAAAAAATATTTTATTTTCCGAAAAAAAAAAATCAAAAAAAAAATCAAAAAAATTCCATATTTTCTAAAAAATGCCAAAAATCCAAAAAAAAGCCAAAAATTCATGAAAAAGCCAAAAAATTCAGAAAAAGCCAAAAAGACTTGTATTTTCCAAAAAAAAAATACCAAAAAATCCCTTTTATGTCCAAAAAATTAGAAAAAGACTCAAGAAATGTTTTTCCTCCCAAAAATGCATGGAAAATCCTCGAACATCCAAAAACCTCAAGGTTTAAACAAGATTAGGACCGAAAGGGCATTAGTGATTAACTAGTGTAATCAAGTCCCCGATCCTAATTTCTCTCGGTTTATGCAGCAGAGTGAGTATTTCTCCCAATACTTCGCTTGGGTTTCTAATCAACCCACCCCAAATCGATTAGTGGCGACTCCATTTTAAAAATTGATTTACGGGTTAAAAACTTGAACCATTAAGTCGTGAATTGGTGGACTTGGGAGAGTCCGGGCTTAATTAATTTCAGCCGAGCCATTAGCCTCCTTAGGCGCTCGTACCCGATCGCGGGTCCCGAGAAAAAAAAGAGGTCGCGACAATGCTTAAGAGAAAATTTAATCAAGCTTCAACCGTCGTCCATCGAAGAAATACAACATGAAATAATCAATTCTCAATCGCATCGTCAAAATGACTCAATTCCACTTTTCAAGAAAAATGTTGCCAATTAAAGATCTACACATTCCGATTACATTCCCTGGTCTGAACTTTTCATGGGCTTTTTCTTTTCTTGAATTCTTTTTTCATAGTGCTTAATTTAATCTGATGATAGAGACGTGTAGGGATATGTAAGAATCTTTAGATTTCGTCATATTAATTTTCTTCCCGTTTGTTTCGCAGCGAGATCCAATCCCCGCATCTATGCACCAAACGAATGTGCCCGAGAATTCTGGTCAAGTACATGAGTCAAATCCTTTGCCCCTGATTGATTTGATCTGGGGTGAGGACAAAAATTCCAAAAGCCTATGGCCCTTGCGGCACTATAAAAAGGTTGCTGTATAGCATGCCTAGCTTTATCAAGATCGAGCTAATGAAATTGAAACCCACGAAAAAGAAAAAAGAGAGTGAGAAAGCAATATTTTAGACTACCTTAATTATCAATTTTTTGCACATTCAGAAGCCAATGATTTCGTTGAGAATAATGCTGCATAAAAAAGTTCGATTATAACATCTCAATATCACTTTTCGCGGTAGCTTGAGCAAATTTCTAATCCTAGCAAATCTCTATTTTTCTTACTATTTCGATGACAAATTTATAATCTTGTATATCGATTTTATTTCGAGAGATCTGTAGGCTGAACTTTTAGGTTGAGGGATCAAATTCTGAGTTATTGAAAAAAAAAAAAATTGAATGTTTAAAAGCTATATTCCATGATTGCATATATTCTTCATCTAAAATTGTTGATCGTGAAATTGGAATAATTTTTCAAGTTGATGAGAACAAATTTTCCATTTAAGTTGAATTGGCTGTATTTTGAAGATAATGAAATAAAAAGTTGATGAAACAAATTCATGTATATAAATCATAAAAAGAAAAAAATAAATGATTAAAAAATCATATTACATGACAAAAGTCACATTCCACGATTGTACGCACATACATATGTATTTTTCATCTTAGATTATTAGCTGATGTTTGGCGTGTAAAAAATATTAGAGGATTATTTGAAAAGCTAATATCTTTGATCTTAGCAAATTTCTAGTTCACATGCATATCACAATGATGAATCTACTGTCACATATATATATATATATATATATATATATATATTTTTTTTTTTTTTTTGAGTCGATGGAATAAATTCGTAAATATAAGCTATAAAGAAGAATAAATTATTAAAAGTTCACATTTCATGATTGCGTATATTAAGCATTTACAATCATTAGTAGTAAAATTGTACTAATTTTCCAAGTTGATGAGGTTGATGAGAACAAAATTTTGCGTCAAGCCACATGATAAAAGAAACGGTACATGGAACAAGTTCATGCATATAATTTTTTGAAAGAAAAACTAAATGCTTAAAAAATAATATTCCAAGATGATAGTTATCTTCCACTTCCATGATCGCACGTACGTATCCTGCTTCCAAGATTATCGGTAGATATCTCACGAATAAATGATATTAGAGGAAAATTTTAAAAATTAGGTATCGTTTTGGTAAATAAATGAATGCTTAAAAATAAATAGAAGTAAACTTTAGCAAATGTAAGAACCATTTTTAATGATTGTTTTAGAGAAAAAAATCTTTTAAATTCGCTTCCCATATATCATAAGTGTCACGAATAAAAAATGCTATATGTATCTTAGTCACGACTCTTATGATAAAATGCATAATTATAGAATACTCTAAACGAAATAGTTTTTTATAGTTATATCTGAAAACTTACACGACAAGCACGTAGAAAAAAGGACCCGTTGCTTAACTTTTAGATTATTCAAATACGATTAAATGGAATATCAAAGATATTTCTTATCACATCAAAATTGGTCAGAATAAAGTTTGAATTAAAATACTTTTTTAACAACTATTGGCACTCTGTTTTCTTTTTTAAGTAATATACAGCAGTGACAAGTTCAAAGTATAATAAGCATCATATTTCGATATATACCCATTGTAACTTCTAAATGATATCTCATGCTCCTTTCAATTCAATATCATTCTCATAGAAATGTTAAAATACGGGGTCTCCAATTTTTCACTATTGTGACATGAATATCTATATTTCATTAAATATCATGACATGAGTAAGAGACGAAAGACAAAAAATCATATACAACCCAATTAATATTAACAACGTTGGGAAGCATATTTGGCTTGCTTTATCAATATATGTGAAATATATTTACAACCGATTTTGGTAATGGAATTTCCTAACGATAAGGAAGGAATATGTCAATATTCTTATTCTAAAAATAAACAAAGAAAATTCTAGGTATGCGTTTTTTTGTGAAAAATTATTACAAATTTATTTAAAAACATAGATTGAATAATAATTCTTCTGCAAGATATCTAACAATTCTTTTTATGATACATTTTGGTCACTTTTTTTATGAGTTTTGAGGTATATATAAACTCTTGCGAAAATAAACAAGATGGGCATCAAATGATAAGTAAAAAGAAAAGGGAGAATCTCCATAGATAGCTCATGCGGAATACTAAGATATCTCGAACAAATTGTCTTTTAACTCTCAATAAATAGAGAGAAGCAATTGAAGAGGAGAGAAAGAATCATTTTAGTCTTGTGAAAATTCTACATAAATACCTTGTCCGCTTTTTATACGCCAAGTCGATAGGACAAAGGTGAAGATATCCGCAAATGGAGGAAAATTATCAAGAGGTGGAAATTTATATTCTTACTTTATGCTCTCATAATTTATTGACTCGCATTATTTTACGTGCTCAAAATTTTGCATTGTACTCATATATTATGATTTCAAAAGTACTACACTCTCTTACGTGTCATGTTTTCTTTTAATTAGAGAATATTTGGGTCCACTTTAGATAGAACTCCTTATAAACTCTAGCGGAAAATTTGATCGATGCAAAAAATTTATTTCCTTATACTTCTGTATGTATTATTTCTCTAACGGAAGTTCATATGAAAAAACAATATATAGAATTATGTAAGACTATATATATATATTTCTAAAAAAATTGGAGGGCGAAGTGAAATGCTAGGCTAGGCCAAAGCAATCAAAGTACGGAAAGTTGGCAATGCAGTAATGCACAAAGCAAGAAAATATTAAGTTTTTATCATCGCCACCCACATGCAGCCCAACTTCAACGCCCATCATCCATAGTGGTCCGGTGGGTCCTTCGAAATGCTCCATCAATGGCTGTAGATGTTAGATACGTTCTCCTCCCCCTTTCTTTTTCTCTGTCTATCTATCTTCACCGTACGATCGCATTCCTTTCTTTATCTTTTCTTTTGTATTCTAGCCCCGAAACTCCGCCAACTTTTTAATGGTATCTCGATCTATTCTCTTTCCCCTCCTCGAACTCGTTTTTGGCCGACTGATCCCGCGGGCCGATCGTGTACCCAGCACAAGTTCTCGTCCCGATGCATCATCACATGCCCCGTGCATGAGTGGTTGCAAAAGAGGGAAATGATTGAAATGGGGAACAGGACTTAGAATTCGTGCATACGCATTTGAGGTGTCAGGATGCTGTTGGCAGTTTTTTTTTTGTCTTTGTTCTTTTGTTCCTCTATTCTGGTCATTTTCTTGTGTCGTCTAGCACTTCGGGGGAAATGGTTTTTCGATGTGTTTCCGACGGCTGACTTGACACCGTTCATGTGAGTGTGAAAGATACATTAGCAGATACATCAGAACTGAACAAATGGTGTTTTGGGATTGCTGTGGTTTTATGCCATACCGAGGCACCTGCTAGGAGAGACGGTTATGGAATGAATTCGATCCTAAGCCGACCATCTAAGCCAAAAATGATACTTTACTTCAGAGTATGAGCATCGACAGAATTGCTCTTTTATCTTGTATTGCATGACTTGAAATACCCCAGAGCTGAATTGATACAAAAGGTTATGGCAGTGAAACACAACCCGCGACACAGAGTCGAGCTCACAAGCATGTGTGAATGCACAACCTGCTCGAGGCGCACGGAGATGAACTCTTAATGTTATTCTCAAATTCCGAATGTCAAAGGTGGTATTTAAAATGGAAATAAAACTGATTAAAGAACTTCAAATTCTGACAAACTTTAAAGAAGTCATCATTCAGACACAAAAACAAAGTTACTGTAATAAAGAAAATAAATCATCTAAGATATTATTCTGAACTACCTAAAATGTCATCTAAAATTATACGTAAAGAATAAAAATAAAATAACAATCGTGGTGAATATCCGGCTGCATTGAAAGGTAGCACGCTAGAAGAAACCAACGAATTCGGCAGTGTTAAGGCAATCTTGCATTGAGTACTAAGAGCAAAAGAACTGCAAACTTCGGCTTAGGATGAATCTCGAGAAGATGGAATGAACATGAAAGCTAGTTCAGTTTGCAAGAACTGGATGTCAATAAAGAACACCTTCTCAGAGGAATTAACCATGTACGTTCTTTGCCTTTCCGCAGCAAATGTTTGACTGAGATTTATTTATAAGACTACTTAAAGGAGCACTGAAGAAAAAGCAGGTAAAAGAATTTCTCGGATTTCATAAGATTCTGTATCAGAATTATGTTCTACTTCCACCCTCCACGATTTTGAAGGCATATGATTTTTCTGATTGTATCAAAGACTAGCAACAAAAAAGTATAAAAAGAAAATAATCTGCATAGGAGAATCTTGTAATGCCTCGCATGAGAAGAACCAGAAATTATCCACACATTTCCTAAGAGAGGTAGGTTGCCAAGTCAAGGATTCTAAAAACAAGCGACCCATTTATATGCTAGCTTTTGATGTTTCTGGCCATAAAGCCAGAAAGAAGATCAAAGCAAATTAAAGCAAATCATACTTCAAGCATCATATCCTACAGTTCCCACCATGGATGCAAGGAAGCACGGCCATGCCAGCATTTTGTCAACAAACGGCTTATTCTCTATACATTTGGAGGGTGCTCGTTACCAACCTTTAAGGACATTCTTTGCTTTTTATTGGTTTTCAAGCCAAGAATCTCTCTAGCAGATTCCCGAAGAAAAAGCTTGTTTTGGCCCAATTACTGGACTCGGGAGCCTTGGCGCTTCCACTGGCCGGGACCTTCTTCACGTTCAGCATCATTGTATGACCGATTTCCTTGCGAAGTGCCTCAATGGTTTTCATGTCCACGGGGTTCCCGGAGGAATCTCTCACATAGAACACATTCATGGCTTGCTCCCCGACCGTGGTGACTCCTGCTCTCGTAACTGACAGCCCGTTCTCTCGCAGGATCCTCGTCACTTCAGATAGCAGTCCTACTCTATCTTTTGCACATAGCTCTAGGCTTAAACCCTGAAAAATATCAACATATAGACAGAATGCAATAAGAGGATGACTACAGGACTCTAAAAATTTTCAAAATTGAAAATTTTCTTCCTTGGTTGCGTATCTACATCAAAGTGCAAGTACGTGATATGGGAAGTCTTCTCGATTTTTGTAAGCAGTCTCACGCACCTCGCTTACTCTTCTCTGAATTGCAGCTTCCAGACATTTTATGACCCTTTCCCTCTCGCCTTCACTATCAAGAGTGCAACCATCCATATGACGAATGTAATACTCCTGAAAGATTATAAAACCAAGCCAGCACATATTCATGATTCAACTGATCAAGTTAAGCCAAAAATTGCAAAGTAATTAGTCGAACAAACTACCATAATTAAATGTTCATACTGGAAAATGAATGACACACTAAGCAGCGCATCCAACATTCCCGGGAGGAGTTTACGGAGGATGACGTTGGCATTTAAACAACAGAATTTTTGAAGTCTTTAACTTGGACCTTTCTGGTAATTCCTGAATCTTTCCCGCCCATGGGTTATCTCGCTCCAAGAATCCAATATTACACTTTCAGTTTGGATATTTAACTATGCCAATCAGACCAATGAGCATGTAGGCATTGTGTTGAAAATAAAATATTCAAGCTAATAAGCTGAATGTCAACTTCTGAAGGACATCAAGGTCTAACTCCACACCACTGATGCTATTGCTGAATGTACTGATGCATAACAATTTTAATGATTCAGTGCTGCCAAGCCATATCAGATGATGCAATTAAATTAATTTTGCCTGTGGATGCCAGTATGAATGACCAATTTTGTTTTATTTGGGAGTAGTCTCTCCATGTCTATACTGCAAGGAGAAAGTTAATGATGGACTAGCCAATTGGGAGAATTTATCAAGGAATCACCTGTAATGCATCTGGGCCATCAGACGAGATAGTAGCGTGAGAAACAACATACTGCATGTCTGTGAGCGTGCACACTATGTCAAAAAGTAGCTTCGCTCGGTCTTTGCATCTCACACTAACCACTGAATACCCCTTCTCCTTACAATGCTCAACGGTGATTTTGGGTTTCACCAAGGGAGAATACTCATCTGCATTAGCTGTCACTCCACAATTTTCATAATCCTTATCGGCGAAAAACATCTGGTGCAGTCGCCGATCAACATGCGTGAATCCCATGGAGAAACTGGTGCTGCCCACTTTTTCATCATCATCATACCCACGGATGAGGTTTTTGAGATGCTCTTCCATTATCGATAGTCTATTTGGATCATCCACCGCACGGCAGTTAATCTTATCATTGACGTAAAGAACGCAGGCTATTCTCCTATTGTGCGTCCAGACTTCAGCAGCTACCACGTTAATGTCAAGGTTTGCTAGGACGGCTGAGATTTCAGATAGGAGACCTGGGCGGTCTCTGCCAATGAGCTCAATAGCTGTGTGATCACCAATTGAGTGCACTCCAACTTTTTTGCCTGGCCATGCCTTGGTTCGATCTGTGTGGTGGCCATTTGGACCTAGAGCCTGTGGGAAAGAATACACCAGAGGATTCCCTTTTAGAATGTTAGAAAGTGGGGGATTCATGTGAAGAAAATGGTGTCTCACTTTTCTTCCCCATCAAGTGAAAGACCTCGCAGTGAAACCTATTTCAGAGACACTATGTTTTCTCTTTTTTGGACACGAAGAAAACAGTAAATGCAGATTCAACAAACAGTGAAAACAATTTACCTTCTCTATGTAGTCAATGGTTTTAGAATCCGTGATTTTCTTTCCATGGTGATCGGTGACATGAAACACTGTTGGTTCAAAGAAAATAAAATACACTATTCATAATGAGATTGCTATGAATGACTTGAAAAATTCTAGAATCTTTAGCAGAGTCATACCGTCCATAAACCATCCTCCATCAGAGGAGATGTAGGCCTTGGTGATGATAAGATCAAGGTCAGTAAGTATCTGTACAACTTCTAGCAGTATCCCTGGTTTATTCATGCTATCAACCTGTATATCACAAAGCATGGTTATCATGCATCCAAATTAGCACAAATTTCGAGACTATGGTACATTCTGTGTATGCAAATGTAGATGTCTACTCTTCCAAACCAGAGAGTTGTGCTAGATTTGCATAATTTTCATTGGTCATCATTAAGACTTCGGTTTTGCTGCCAGAGGAGTGTAGAAACACTCTTATCTTTTGCCTACTTGTACAAGCAAACATCACACAGTTGATCGAGATCCCTTGTATTCGGCCATATATTTTAGTATTAAGCACCAGTTTCTCAAAGACATTGGTTTTTATTGTAGTTCTTCATAACAAAATAACCGAGCCTAAGAAAAGCTCAGAGAAGAGGCAATAATAATTATGAAGTCTTCTATTACTCAAATAAGTCGAGGGCTAAAGCTATGAATTTCTAAAGGGTCATCAACAGAAGTATTCACTGTCGTGGGTGTGGAACACCCAGCGTTGCTAGCTGCCCCTCCCACCTTTTTACTTGTTAGAAAAAATTTTACCTTGACAAGTGTGCAGTCGCTGCAACTGGTGTTATCTACAGACACCCTGCAAGAGGCATTGAAATAAGAATGTGCTCCCGTTGGAAAACAAGAATGATGCAAAACAATGAGAAACAATGGAAAAAGCCCATAATTCATCTATATTACTTGGACATTAATAACCAAGAGAGAGAGAGAGAGAGAACCTTGGAGGGTTGATCCTTGTGCTGAGGTTCTCATACTCAGGATCAAAGTATGGCCAACAAACTTTAGCCATTATAATAAAAAATTCACACAAGGAAGGCGGTCTCTATTCCTTTAACCTGTAAAACGGTGCATCAGAATTGCCAAAGCGATAATATAGTAAAACATTCCCAATTACTCTTATTATTCATATAGGGGACATTCCGGTCGAGTTGGTTTTTTTGTTTTTAAACTCAAAGAACCTTCTTGAGGCCATAAACTGAATTTCAGAATTACCACAATCGCTTTCCTCTCTGTATTTTGAAGATATGCTCACATCATGATAGCATAATCTGCACAGAGAATCACCAGGCCAAACTCTCTGATATCTGCACAAATAATATCAAGTAATTACTAGGTCAAGATTCTGAAGTGAATTGGTCCAGCTAAATATCCAAAGGTTCCATCGCATTGTGCTGAGAATAAACAGTAACACGGATGAGAACTTACGTAAAAATACTTCCCTAGGAATACTGTCATGATAATACTTCCCTAGGAATACTGTCTAATGAAGTTCTATTTGGGTTGAAACAGCATCTTATCAAATAGGTTACCAGAGAACACAGCAAATAAAATGTCTACAAAATGATAGTACTTCCATAAACATGTAAATTCATAACTATGACATCAATCGGAATAAATGCTTATAGGCACACTGCTACACACAATAGGAATCAATGAGTATGAAAATAGTAGAAGATGCCCCATTATCAGGAAAAGAATAAGTTGAGAGGTCAACCCCATACGACTTGATTCCATTTCGTCTAGAAATGATTGACCTGTCAATGACACCGGCACAACTTAAGTCAACCGAGCACGATTTAACTATTGGTTAGTTAGATATCTCTTTCTCTCTCTCTCTCTTTCTCTCTCTCCCCCTCCCTCCTTAAGGGATTTCTATGTGCGCTGGAAGGACTACTTCATCCATTTATCAACCTATGGCGGACTGCAAACTGCCATACATTTCATTGTCTTTCACCCTCAAAATGTTACCTACCGAGCATTTTGTACTGATTAAGAATACTTTGTATGGAACAAGCTGTAAATTCCCAGATTTTGCACTTAAACAAAGATGGATGCTAATTAGTAATTGCCTAATAATTATGGCACATTGAGACACACAGTAAGTTTCCACTATTTGGAAGTTTGTGGCAAAGCATCATTGCAATCACAAGAAAAAACAGGTTATCAGAGTTTCTTGGCAAGCTGTCTTTGCAAGTTGTCAACAAAATGGACAACACAGCCGCCATTGCTTTCCTTATCACTTTTGTTGTTTTCTTGGGGCAAGAAAACAATTTCCTATTCATTGTTATTCCCACTAGTTAACCATAAAAAGTTCAAACAAGATCCCCAGAAAATTAGAATTCCTTCAATGCTTCTCTATCCGATTCCCAGTACTCATTCCAGAATCGGCTGCTTGAAGGTTCCACACTCCATTTTGCATAAAAGAAGAAGGGAAAGGAAACATCTTTTGCCCACGGATAATCCCTTTGACAAGTAAATTTTCTCACTACATGGCGTGAACTATACGATCGAGTTGCTCGTTATCATCAGGAACAGTACTTACCAATTATTCTGAGAATCCACTTCTACGGTAAATTGGCCAAGAAAGAAACCTGCGTTTTCCCAAGAACAGAGCATCACAATTTCTTCAGTTCTCAACTAAAGCAACTGGAGAGAGAGAGAGAGAGAGAGAGAGAGAGAGAGAGAGAGAGAGAGATTATATAATATGTTCAAGAACGGTGCCAGCTCAAAAATCTTGGGGGAATTGAATTCCTGGAAATCAAGTAATGTCTTTGAAAGGAAACTTGGAGCAAAACGAGGGAATTGATGGACCTACCACTCAATTCACCAAAAACGGAAATAAAGTGGGGGGGGAAAAAGAAGTCGTGTAATGACACAGAAAATGGTTTAAGCCGAGTGTCAACTAGGAAGAAGCAAACTTAAACAGCTCACACACCTCATCCCAAGAACAAATTCATAGCAATGACACTCAAATCATACAGATAAAGTCACGACATTTCCAAATGAAACAGCCATCCCCTTCTGGGTTTTGAATCTTCAACTCGAGAGTACAGAAAGAGCAGGCGAATGGGGAAAAAAACGAAAAAGAAAAAGAAAGACGGAGGAAAGAACAGAGGAGGAGGAGCACTCGTTCAGAAAGCTCGTACCTGCGGGCAAAGGACGGAACTTTGTCTCGTCTCTTCACATTTTCGCCAGAGAGATAGTTACTGCGCTCTCCAAACCAGCACCGCAGAGCGCTCCGCCCAGTAAATATCAAGCACGAGCCCACCCCTCCACTACTCTGGTTCTGTCCATTTTAAATATTGGCAATTCTCGTACCTCAGCTTTCGACGTCCCTTTTTGGGTTTTTCGATTTGATCCCCCGCTTTCTACGTTGGATTACCACTTCCCCCTCAACACAACACTACCCATCTCTCTCTCTGTCTCTCTCTCTCTCCCTCTCCCTCTCTCTGTCTCTGTGGCGTGCATAATATAATATGGAAGGAACCATGAGAGATTGCGTGGATCTGGAGTGGCACTGTTCTTTAAATATATCAGCTTTTTTGCCCTCTGGCGGGTCGTTACGACAACTAAGTAGGATGATGCTCTGCTGCTAATGACGCGGCGACCAAACATTTGTCTGTCACAACCCCCACCACCAACCTCATCGACCGGAGCGAGTCGGATTGCTCCGCCGTGGACGACTCGCCGCGGGGCGCCTGTCCCTCACGCGCCCCCGCCTCAAGGGGGAGGCGGGCGGCCGAGGCGCCTCCAAGTGGGCGCCAGATGCTGCGTGCAAGAGACGTCGCGCTCGGAGGGAATATGCGGGTGGGGCTTCGCTTCTTTGCCGTCTGGAGCAGGCATGTGCGGGCCGTCGTTCTCCATAGCTCTTATCACTATTGGAGGCACATAATTTTCACTCTTAATAAACACTTAATAGATATTCTTGATTGTGATACTTGATTGAAAATGTAAATGATACAGTATAAAAATTGAGTTAATATTACCAAAAATCACAAACTATACTCATTGTAAGACAAATACCGCAAACTTTTCTCTCGCGTCACAAAAAATACAAAATTTACTACCGTGACACAAAATGGAGACTCTCGAATTTATATGAGTGTGAAACATATACACGGAATGATTTGGGGTATTTGTGTCACACTGGACAAGTTTAGGGTTTTTGTAATACAAAAAAAGGTTCGGAATATTTGTATCACACCAAAGTATAATTTGGATTTTTTTATTAGTATTAACTATAAGAACTAAGAAATTTTATTTATTAATTAGTTAACGAGTGCCAACCAACATTTCTCATGAAATCCTTCTAAATGTTGAATAGTGGAGGACAAAACTATAAAACATTAGGAAAAAATCCATATTTATTGAACAAAACCAAATTTATTTCTTGCACTTAGCTCGAATGAATCAATTGGAGATGTCAATTTGGCGAAACCATACGTGATCAAACTAATCTAACATTTCACATAGATTGAGAATATATATATATGTATTGCTGATGTTTCCTTCATTTTCTTTCCATTTAATATAGCTCATTTTTCTGTAGATTTTTTTAAAAAAAAAAGAAAAAGCCGTTGGTGTAAATTAAATATCAATGTATTAAAGAAATGAGAAATGGAAGGAAGTAATTTGCTTATTCCTTTGTTCACATTAAAAAAAAAAAAAATCTCGTTATTACCTTAAGTTTTATGTAGAGGCAAAGTATATCGATAAACGAATAGGGAATAGAATGTAAATAAATCCCAGAAAGACATTAAAGAAATAGGGAAAAGATGGAACTAAGCCAAAAGCAATGTTCCACAATATACAAAAGCATCAACTACTAGGTATCCATGAAAAGTTTCCACTAAATTAAATGTGGGACACCATTATTTTCTGAACTTATTTTACGAATCTTACATCGTTCATATTCTCAAACGATATGAATTTCATTTTAGCCACTTGCAAAAAAGTTATCTATTTTGATATTTTTGTTCGTGACATCATTTATATATCACCTGAAAAGTTGAGTAGAAACATCTTTTTCAAAATATATTTTCCAAAATCAGGATACGATCGAGAAAAATGAACTATGTAGGTTTCAAGAGAATAAAAATGTGGGCAACTGTAGAAGATGCAAAGGGCTGCCAAGTGTTGCTGTCAAATTGGATCCTGTCTTTGTCTGGCTTTTTCCCTTATTTTGAGTGGATCAAGGCCCTCCCTCTCTCCACCACCCCTTGCTCATGATTAATCAAAATTCCCCAACCATTTGATTCTCCATGACATGGCATGGATCCCTCAATTTTGTGGTAAATTGAGAAGGTCCATCTATCTGAGATTGCTTCATTTTTTAATGAATGGTTATGACATAGCCCATGATGATTCCTTTATTTATTTCTTTTTTTTACTTTATGCATCATCACATTCCTCGGGCAAAATAATTCTATCTTTCCTATTCAAGCACACAACACGTGATGATATATATATATAGTTTACTTACACAAGTAAAACTTTGTTCTCTAATCTCTAATTAGTCGTCATTTTCATGTAAAGATTGCTTGTGCAAAGAAAAAAGGAATCCACATGATTTGTGCTATTGGTATTTTTAGATATTTTATTAGAAATTATGATCGTCATGAAAGTCATCATTTTTGTAACGGCTTTTTTAACAGTCATATAACGGCTTTCTAATGATTGTATAATGGTTGTCTAACGGCTTTATAATTTTTGATTTATTACTTCATAAACTCTTCATTATTTTATAACGGTCATCCTTTTAATCACCAATTGATTTATGATGATCTCCTAACAACTCTCTCTTTTTCTTGTTTAAATATAAATTAAACTTCAAACCACAATTTTTGAAGATACAACATTCTCATATATTTTCCTTTTTTTTTTGCTGGGTTATACACAAAAGTTGTTCTGTTTCTTTCTAATATTCAATGTGGAGTATAGAGGAAGGTCTGTTGTATCTTGAGAGGATAGCCGCTGAAGCCTTACGCACCGAGTTACATACTCCGAGGGGCGGAATTATCCTTAAAACAGTGTTTGCACGCCTCAGGCATTTCTTTTTATTTTATAATCTTTTGTAATGTATTTCTAATAATAATTATTATTTTATGTATTCTAATACTTTATCCAATAGGTATAACTCCTTATCTTTAAAATTCGAGGATAAATCCAATTAAGGGTTTTTCAATTATTGAATTACGTTAATCAAAGTTCAAGATTGTACAGAAAAACCTAAAACAACCCGATTGATATGGGGTTAGAAGACTTCCATGATTTGAGATAAGGTTACTAGAGTGGTCTAAGGGCGCGTTTGGTAACGATTCTGTTCCCGGGAACAAATTCTGATCAGAAATGATTTTTTTTTTTTTGTTCCCGGGAACTGATTCTGAGTAAAAGAACGCGTTTAATAACTGTACAAAATTTCCGATTTTGGAATAGAATTGTGTTTGGTACCGTGCTCATTGAATCTATTCCAAATCAATTTCTTTTAATTTTTAAATAATTTTTATAATTTTTCCTTTTTTCCTTCTTTTTTCTTTTCTTTTTTTCTTTTTTTCCTTTTTTTCTCTCTTTTTTTTTTTCTCCTATTCTTCTTCTTCTTAGGCCGGTCGCCGGATCGGACCGCCGACGAGGGCCGGTGACCTCACCGGAGCGTTACCGACCCTTGGCGAGGCCGGCCCTCGTCGGTTGAGGCTCACCGGTGGCCGGGCGAGCCTCGTCGGGCTTGGCCGGACGAAGCCCGCCCGGCCACCGGGGGGCTAGGCGTCGCGAGGCTTGCCCAGCCACCTGTGAGGCTCGGCCTCGCCACTGGCCAAGTGGGCCTCGCCGGGGCTGGGCGAGGCCCGCCTGGCCACCGGTAGGGCTGGGCGAGCCTCTCTGGTGGCTGGCTTGCCTCCAGCGAGCTCGCCAGACCTTGCCTTGGCTTGGCGAGCTTGCCGAACCGATTGCCGGCGATTGGCGGATGGCTGACGGCAGCGGGCGGCGGCGGCGGCGATCGCAAGATGGCGGTCGATGAAGAAGAAGAAAGGAGAAGAATAAGAGTTTTGATTCTCGTTTTGTTTCCCGAACAAGAATCACATTTTTTTTATTCTCAATTTTTGTCCAAAACTATTCCCGATAACAAAAATTTTACAAAACGCGACTTTATTCCCAAACTGATTTCGGAAATAAAAAATCAGAATCATGCACTGTTTGAATGGTTACCAAACAGTGCCTAAGAGGCCTGAAGATACCAAATACAATGGTAAAGAAGACGGGTTCTTTCTCTCTTTGGATGCAGATGATCTCCCAGAGATGCCCTCATGCAACTATATAGCATCTCGTGCTGGTGGGGTACCAACAATTGTTTAAAACAATCACGATGTCTCATCAAACAGTGTCGTCAAAGTGACGATTACAACCACTTCTGTTCATCTCTCTCCCCTTTTGCTCCCCCATTTCCGAACTCCACCTTTCCAACTCAATTATTGCAACCGTTCCACTTTCGCCGAGTACTGGGTGCTTGGTCAACTCCACACACACACAAAATGCCTCGAGACATAATTGCTATTGGGAAAGAAAAACACAATGGAGATGCGCATCGAGGGTAGAGTGCACATCCAGGAAGATGGAAGATGATGGATCGGGCACGAGAGAGAGAGAGAAGATGAAGAAGAAGCTTTAACAATCATTTCATGAGTGTTTTCAGTCAGCGTCATGAAAGACAGAGGCATGATACTGTTTTGTTCATACTGTAAGAAGAATTTTTCTCTAAAAATGAGGGGAATGGCACATAAACTGAAATGGGAAAAAAAAAATTACCTTAGGCCAAGACCAACAAGTTGTTACAATGACTATAGGGTATAGTCTTAAGGGAAAGTATGCTTTTGATCCTTATTCATGAAAGGCAGAAGTTGATCCATATCCTATTAAATTCGGTATCTCAATACTCGAAGCACGCAATCGGGACCATTGTAGAAAGTCACTCGAGAATTTTTAAGTTTGTTCAGAGGAAGTAAATAGCGGACTTCCTCAAAAGCAAATTGACTGTGCGAAAATTCTTAACACATGGACCCAAACAACTTGGGACCCAAAGTATATACTTAGACCGACATATCATTCTTTGGCGAAGAGTCCTAACATAAGTGATGCATGAAATCATGAATAAAGACTCAACCCAAGGGAGTCGAGTGATACCAAAATTGTGCTCCTAAGACTCCAAAGTAGAACATTGGATTGTTACAAATTAATTTTGATTCATAACATATGGACCTAAAGCATGGACTTTTTTTCCTTTTTTTTTTTTTTTTTTTTTTTTTTTTTTTTTCATGTGGGTATTTGCCCTCCGCGGACAGAGAGATGCAGCGAGGGGTTGACTTACATCCCCATGATGCAAAAGGCGGGCACTTATTATTGTTTGGAGGGAGATGGTGTTTGCCTTTAGCAGTTCAGGCACAAGATGTAGCTCCGACAACATTGAAGGGAAACTTAAGAAGAAACTAAAGATGATTACTTTGATGCTCCCTCCAGTTGTGCATTCGATTGGGCTTCCCTTCGAGGATCTGCACAACCTATAACAGCAGCAAAGGACTCTTTTCATATGAATCTCATAGTGAGAAATTTTTTTTAAAAAAATTACATGTCTAGTTGGATTCTCAAGTCGTAATAAAAGTGAAATTATCCCAAAACATCAAGAGAAATTACCTCTCCCATCGAGGGTCTTAGTTCGGGATTCCTTTTCAGGCACAAGTGTGTCGCTTTGGGCATGAGGTAGAGCTCGTATGTGTCGTACGACTCACCGATCCGATCATCAATGAGTTCGTGCATTTCCATCTTCTCGAGGAGTGGTTCCGCCTGCATTGTCGCTCAATTACAAGGGGGAGAAAATGGAAAGATATATAAGATGTTTAGGACCAAATTAACATTGAAGACCAAAGCAATGAATGAACGTACCCACTGTCTCAGAGACTGATGTGGCTTGTCACTCTTAGGATCAACTACCTTACGCCCTGATATGAGTTGTAAGAGAACCATCCCATATGCATACACATCTGTTCTTATGGAAACCGTCCCATTCTCTGCATATTCCGGTGCCAAGTACCTACATGTTTCAAAAATCTTAGCTTTAACTGGAAACTAAGCATTAGAACATGCAACTCTTTTTCTAATAATGCACTTCAATGACATATCAATCCTCACCCTAATGTTCCAAGAATCCTTGTGTGCTCTGGATCATCACTTGTTTTCCACTTAGCTAGGCCAAAGTCACCTAGCTGTGTGAAACCAGGAAGTTTAATCGGACTCAGAAACATTTGACTAACCTAACACATAGCAAAGGCATGGATTTAATATGGTAGATAGGATCAACTTGAATTGGCAAATAGTTACCATGGGCACGAAGTCGTGCGTGAGCAATATGTTGCCGGGTCGCATGTCGCGATGAATTATCAGGCCGCCGCGACACTCTTCGTGTAGAAAGCGCAGACCTTTTGCTGTTCCAATGGCTATCGCATATCGGCGATGCCACTCTAAGACACTTGTTGGATTGTCTACGAAAAAGGCACTTCTCAAGTAATTCTTAGACTGAAACAGATGATTTAGACATTATTATACACACAGAATTTGTCATATTCTTTTCTCGTGACTAGCAAGATTGATAAATTCAATTTTGGTTTAGGTTTCAAATTAAGGAAACATTAGTTACCAAATAGATGCCAGTCGAGGGATTTGTTGCAGATGTATTCATACACCAACACATTGAGGTTCTCCTTGCAACAGTAGCCCAACAGCATCACAATGTTCTTGTGGCGCGCGAAACTCAGCACGTGTATCTCAGAATTGAACTCCATGAAACCTTGCGTGCTAGCCTCCTTCCGCACCTTCGCCGCGATCTCCTGACCGTCTTTGAGCTGGCCCTTGTAGACATAGCCATACCCACCTTCTCCAACCAAATTATCCTTTGAGAAATCCTGGGTTGCGAGCTGTATCTCGTTGAAGCTGAAAGGCATAGCATCCTTGATGTATAGTTTGGTCCGTGTGCCACAACTTGAACAAAGGATCGGCGCTTCTGAGAATCTGCCCCGAGAGGCGGTCTTTTTCTGGATGCCTTGATAGATTGAGATGATATTGTTCTCCTCTTTAGTCGGCCTTTCTGGAACACAAAAGCAAAAAAGAAACCAAAACAATTATTTTATCTCAAGTGAATTTATATTCAGAAACAAACAACGACTTAAAACAGGATGAGCAAACTTATACTATGCTTAAAGATTAGACATATGCTTCCATAAACATACTATTAAAGAGTAATAGGATGTTACCAGTTTTTTCATTCATAAAACAAGTCTCTAAATCAGATGAAGTCGTCCTGGCTTTGAGCATGCCAGAGCCTTGTATAGCATTATTTGTCAAGGATTCAGTCCCATGGTATAGATCGGATTGCTCTGTGATCTCCCCGACTTGGCTAGCAACTGACAGAACGGACTTAGTAATAGAGTAGAATGACTTGTGCTCCGTTGAGTTCGTGTCGATTGCAGTTTCAGGCCTCAAAACATCCACCGACAGACTATCTTGAATAATTGCAACTTTGCAAGGTATTTGTTTTAGGTAAAACCTCAAGTCCCGTCTTAAGTGCCTGTCAAGATTATCGACCAAAATACGGTATCTCCAAAATTACATGCCAGGCCAATGTGAAAACCTTTAATGTATGAAAATCATTCGACATTTATGCTCAAGGAGATGATGAATTCACAAAATGTGTATATATATATGTTGTCATTTTAGATGATGGATTAAGTAGTGAAATGCAAGTAAAGTAGCGTTATATACCTGTCAAGAATGACACAAGTTGGTTTGCAGGTAAAGGCTTCTTGCAGAATCACTTGCTTAAGTGGGTATCCTGCTGTTATTTTAACTTCAAGATTTATCTGAGTTACAAAAAGTACATGGGAAGAATGATTAGCCCTATCCCTTTGAATAGCTATGTATGTAATGGACAACAATGTATTGTTCTCCTAGCTCTTTTCAATAAATCCTAAACCTCTAAAACCCTAAAACTCTAAACCCTAAGCTCCAAACCCTACAGTTTTGATAAAACAACAGCAATTTCCAACATTCAAGTAATGACATCCTATATTTAGGGATATACATATCAATAGCATGAAAAGTAGAGAAATCCTAATTTATATGTGTTGCAATATGAATTGTATAGAAAGACCGAAACATTGATTTCATTGATCACTTACAATGATACCATCATGGCTCAGCTAATCATGCCTTTATTAGTATGCTTATGTGTTCTCATTAAAAATTAAGTGTATGTCCTAGGAAAATCTATGGAATTTGTTTTATTTGAGTTGAAATTCTACGTAAATTGTCCAAAAAGTCTTAAACATATTGCACTTTTACCAATTGAATCCTAAACCTTTTAACTTTGCCAATTGAGTCATAAACCTTTTCACTTTTTGTCAATTGAGTTCATCCAGCGAATTTGGGCCGGAATTCACTAACATGGACGTCACCATCCTACATGGCATGGCCGTCGCCGACGTTAACAAATTTTATTAATTTTTTTATTTTTTTTAAATTATTTTTGCGGTTTATTTCTTTATTTCTATTTTTTCCTTCTTCGTTTTTTCCTTTGGTCAGTTGCTCACCCTCCAGCGACCAACCGGAGGCCACGACCGACAAGGGTTAGCCTCAAGCGAGGTCACTTTCGTCGAGATCTGGCAAGGGGCAACCTCGCCAGCCTCGTGTGAGGCCTGTGAGGTCGTCCCTCGTGGCCTCTGGCAAGGTTGGCCCGCCAGCCTCGTGTGAGGCCTGTACCTCGTGGCCTCTGGCAAGGTTGGCGAGGTCGCCCCTCGCTAGATCCTAGCGAGGCTAACCTCAAGCGAGGTCACTTTCGTCGGGATTTGGCAAGGGGCAACCTCGCCAGCCTCGTGTGAGGCCTGTGAGGTCGTCCCTCGTGGCCTCTAGCAAGGTCAATTGCCGAGAGAGAGAGAGAGAGAGAGAGAGAGAGAGAGAGAGAGAGAGAGAGAGAGAGAGAGAGAGAGAGAGAGGTCCCGTCCCTCGTGGCCTCTGGCAAGGTCAATTGCCGAGAGAGAGAGAGAGATTAAAAACATAAAAAATTCAAAAAAAAATTATCGACGTCAACGTTAGCTATGCCACGTAAAACGATCGGCATCAACATCAGTGAATGCCGGCCAAAATTGATCGAATAGACTCAATTGGCAAAATGTTGAATGATTTAGAATTCAATTGACAAAGTTAAAAGGTTTAAAACTAAATTGGTAAAAGTGCAATAGGTTTAGGGCTTTGTGGACAATTTTCCTAATATTTGTATTCTCGCATGGTTATGTGTCTCTAACAAAATTTTGGGGTTCTCGTTGTTTACCTCCTGGTTTGGCTCATGGAAAAAAATCTATGAAGTATATATAACATCAATTCAGCTATGAACAGTTGAAATAGAAAGTATATGATTCTTCAATAAGTAAAATTTTACCCCTTGGTCTTCACAGTTCTCAGCACACCGCAGTAACATGTGTTCAAAAGCCTCTCATCTTCTTGGAGACTTCTTCCTCCACTGCACGAACCGAAGAAACATCTGGTGTGGTTGCAAGGTGATATCCCACTATGCCGAGGCAAACAACACATCCTCAATCATAAACTTAAAGGGAATGTTGAATTTTCTTCTTCTGATGGAAAAAACTTTGCCCTTTCTCTAAGAATTGATGATACACTCAAAAAATTAAGAACAATGAAGTCAAAGACTAAGAAAGCGTCCAAAGCAAATCAAACTTTGAATGTTGATGGATTTTCTGATTTGTTAAACCATTGCTGAATTGATCGCAATCCGAGAATGTGATACGTAGATACGTACTAGGGTGTTGCACCTTATGTAGCACCCCAAGCACGACAATGGTGTCACCTCCTCGAAGAATGTCACCTCTCGTTTGCATGTTGTGGAGCGTCACCGTGAATTCGTGCTCATTGCGGACTTTAGTAGCATCATACGCGACGATAACATGGGATGGAGAAGAAGGAGTCTCCATGGGACGCAATTGCTCGATGATCACTCAAAAAGCAAGCTCAATAAGAAAAATATCCAACTACTTACCAATATCTAAGTTCATATCAAAGTTGGGTTAACATATAACAGAATATATAGAGGATCATATTGACGAATTCAGCTTGTAGAATGAGTATAGAAAGGACTAGAATTATGAGCGAAGATCAGGATTGGCTATCCAATGAGTTGTGATCAAGAAACGGAGAATTTTCACTCTCTTTCCATTTTCCTTCAATTAGGTCGTCTCTCTTGGTGTCACCTTGGAGGGACGAGGAAGATTCGTAGGATTTTCCCAAGAGATGCTACTGAATATTCGGATCATCTTTCATAACAAGTTAAGAATGGCTGCCGTCGACATAGTGAACATGGGAGCATCACGAGGCGCATAATGAAGTAGATGTTTGACTACCTTCAATTACAAGAATCCTCAACCCCATGCTCCTAACCTTGTCAGTGCATGCTTTCGTCTCATGTTGTGACCAGATGCGCAAGGACTCTTGCCTTTTTTCTCATACTATACAGCCAAATAGGCGAGGCCCTAACTCTCTCCCTTTTACGTCAATCGGCGCATCTTCTTTATGAACAACTCCGGGGCAGGAGTTTAGAGGCCCATGAAACCTCCCGTAAGCCTTATCAGTCGGAGTAACTCCGGGACTTTGACTTGGCCTCGACTTTGGGAGATTTTTAATCGTTGCATTTTAACGTGTCGAGTTTCTATCGTCTAATGAATCCTCATGATGAAATTTGGGCGACGGACTAATCTTTAGTCCCTCTCCAAGAAACAAGTGGAGAGGCACTTTAATACCTGACCTTACAATTGACTGAACATATAAATTTCTAGCCAAGATTAATAGAAGATGCTTACCGTATATCAACCCTACGAGCTATTATCCTCGATGCATTTGTCTCTCGAACTATTTGTTTCGTTTGATTTTGTATCCAGGATCGATAAAAAAAATCACTGAAATATGATACCATCCTTCAAAAGTATGAGATAATTTAAATTTGTAAGGACGTCAAATTGCAAGCATGTAATAGTTGTCACTGCATAAGAATTTTTAACAATTTATATACAGATCAGTGAATTTATTAAGCTTTGGTTTCGAATTAACGAGGCTTCGCTTCGGAGACAATTCTGTTCTTGAATAATTGTAAGTCCATCTACACAGGGACATCGAGTGTATAGTCTTTTGGGTGTCTTTTGATGGTCTCCCGGAGTTGACTCTCTTGCTCATGAAGATTCGATGGAAGAGTGTCGTACACATCCCCGAACAGGTCTGATAATGGAGGTTTCTCATACGTCTCTGCAGTCTGAATTGCTTGGAGTACCTATCAAGAGGAAAATTACGTTACAGAAACTGTCAATGTCGGTCATTTTGTGAGCGAGCATTGAATACGATCTTGCAGAAACAATAGGTACAATGAGGCCTATGCAAATTTAACCTGCTTTCTGATGTTATTTCGAAGCTCGACCTCCTTTTTATCGTCCCACCACATGTTCCTTTCAACCCATTTTCTGAATCTATTTACAGGGTTTCGCGACATTTTCCAGTATTCAATTTCATCCATGGGTCGATACTTTGTCGAATCGTCTGATGTGGAGTGGTGTCCTACTCGGTAAGTTAAGGCCTGTCGGTAAATAAAAGAATATATTTAGCAGAACGCTCAACGTGACATTACTACAGCAGTTTGCACTGAACATTATGTGTCGGAAGAACATACCAGCTTTACAGCTCTACTCATGAGCGAGTGATTTACTTAAAGTTGATCATATCTTTCTAATGCATCACAATTTGCAAAGTCAAATTGAAAGAGAGAAAGAGACTCTGATAACTCAGAATTAGTCCTACCTCAACTAATATAGGCATTTGATCCTTGATTGCCATTTCACGAGCTTCACGTACTGCTGAATAAACAGCAAGAGCATCGTTACCATCCACTCGAATGCTACGAATTCCATATGCTTGACCCCTTACAACAATGCCGTCACCTGAAAATACATGACAACAAGATAACTATTCTATCAATGCCATAGGACGTAGCCACTTCAGAGCTTTTTGTTATTAATGATTTCTATCTTAAAGGTGCATTAACTTAGAAAAGTTGCGCTCGCGCTTCTAACCTAATATCAGTATATAAAATATATCAAGAGTGCAAGATGGGTACTTCGAAATTGTTCTCTTGTGTGGGTACTGATCGCCCATCCGTTATTTCGACAGATGAAAATGACCGGGGCTTCCATGACCGCTGCAAAGTTCAAGCCAGCATGGAAATCTCCCTGAAAGGAATGCTCAATTCATCAGCTTTAATTCAAAAATAGAAACAGAAAAAAGACAAACCAAATGTGCACTTATAACCTCACTAGTGCCGCCATCACCAAAATATGCAGCCACACACGCACTTCTCTTATCCATCTTAAGAGAATACGCAGCACCAACGGCTTGAGGAATTTGCGTTCTGGAGAAGAAATAATCGCGTGCAATGTTGGGAAATCAGCTTGACAATTGACGTAATTGAGAGAGATCCATGAAGAATTTAAATGAAAACAAATAGAGCTGGAGCCTCACGCGATTGGCGATGACACAGTGAAATAATTGTGCTTATTAGATCCATAATGAATTGGCATCTGTCGACCTTTTCCATAGTCGACCTTGTTACCGAAACACTGGTTAGCAAACTCTTGTACCGTGAAACCGCGCCACAGTAAGACACCCTGTTCTCGGTACTGTAGATCACCAGAGTCATTCGACATCAATTACTATCAGGAGTAAACAATTGGTAAAAGTAGAAACATAGTAATCTTTGAAGAAGGAATGATCGACACAATAGTTAAAAATTCTAGTACTGCTCCATCCAGTATGCTCGAGCGAAACATTAGAGCATTCCTCTGTTTGGTCGCCAAATCAAAACTATTTTATCTCAAAACTGAGATGTACACAACGACACAATGTCCATTGACATGAACATATACATGTGCACTTTCCATGCGTGTCTATGTTACCTTCATGAAAAATAGAAAACACACCTGAGGCATGACAACGTCATCATCCGTAAGGGCAGCTGCGGATGCTATGTTGATAGCTTCTTCCCCCATCGATGTGAGATAGAACGATAGCCGACCTTGCCTTTGTGCTTCAAAGAATATGGCGTCCATGATCTGCAGGGTGACCATATCTGTATACATTTTCACGGCGAGTTCCTCGTTCACCTAGTCAACACCATTGATGAATAAATTATTGAGTTTTCGGGCACAACACGAACTTATATGGATTTGAATCGGACTGGGGAACCGCTTGATGCAAGTGAGACTAATGTGAGTCATATTCATTCCGATATAAGACTTCATATGCAGTGTTTATATGAACTACTTCAATGCCTCTTCATCAAGCTGGAGATACCTGGGCAGAGCAATCATTCTCAATTTGCTGTCCATAGTCATCAAGCACTCGATAACATGGTACTCTCTCCTCGGGCGACTCTGTTATGAATTGCATATTGGAGGTAAATGCAACCTTTCCACCAGGGAAATCCAAGACCTGCAGTTCCATGTTAGCAATTGACAAAAAGAAGCAGCATTTGCAATCTCCGTTGAGTTTAAGGACTATATTAAACGAATGACCGTTGACCTTTTAGGCCCAATGGGCCGGAAAGAATGGGCTTGAAATGATTGCAAGCAGGCCCAAATGGTGAAGGAGCCGAGACGAAGCCTAGTCTCAAGTCAACTTTAGTATATATTTACAAGTTTTCTAATGACTGGGGGAGAAATAGCTTGGTGCAACGTGAAAGAGGAGCATAGAAACTGCCCAAAAGTTCAAAGATCCCCCAGTGATTTATGCTTTTTGTTTTGTTTTTTATTTTTTTACTCTACACTTCTACTTAATATTAATCCCTTCAAATACATTAAAAAAAAAAAAAGATAACATCTTCATGGCGAAGAAAAGCTTGTCGTTAATATTGCAACAAAGAAATACGATGGGAGCCAACACAAATGGGCCAAACAGAGGATAATTCTACAGTATTTATAAAAATTAAAGACAAATACCTTTTTTTTAATGAGAGAGCAATAATAATTATAATATGGAGTTGCCCCAAAATTAAGGGATAAAGTTGAAATGCAGTTTGGTTCACTAATTTACGTAGGACATCTATATCCAACATCGTAGTAACGAGGGACGTGGCTGGGACCTTCTGCGTGTCCCCAGACAAAAGTTACCGAATTCCCACGTGAAACATACCTGAGCATCATCATCAACAGTATCATCGTCTTCTGCTTCATGCATCGACACGAGATGCTTCTCGGCTCCGGTGGACTCAAAGCGCTTGGCCGAGAAGACCGAGAACCGGGTCGGCGTGATCCTCCCGGCCGCGCGTCCAATCCCAACGCTCCCGAGAGGTTGCACGCCGGGCAGGGGCGCCCCCTGGCAATCAAGAACCGCATGCGGGGACGAAGGGCGCCCGCTGCTTCTTCTGAGGTAATGAGCGACGGCTCTTGTCCTCCGGAACCATGTTGCCATCAAGAATCGCGTGAGGGACGAATCCCAGAAGGAAGGAAGGAAGGAAGGAAGGAAGGAGGAGGAGGATGCTTTGGAGCGGAGCTGGGGTGGAAAAAAAGATGCTCAATCCTGGAGTCTCTCGGAGAGGAATAGAGAAAGAAGACTGATGCGGGGACGCGATAATTAATGGTTTCTTGGAGACTTAAGGGAGAGAAGTGACATGGGCTCTCGGTCCGCAGTCTTATCTCGCGTGCGCTCGCTTGTAACGGGAAAGAGGAAAAGATGCTCTTTTCATTCTTGGTTTGTAGATCCGACCTCCAACTCATCCCTCGCTCGTTTTTGTCGCCTTCTTCGTGTTGGGAAAAGAAAAGAGTCAATACCCTAAAAAAACTATAATTAGTACAAATATAATAAATTTTTCTTAAAAATTTTTTAACACCAAAAATTTCAAATTAGTATGTTTTTGACAAATTTACTTGTGACAAATTTACCCTCTATTGGTTCTCTTTAAATTTCTTTGTCAAATTACTGATTTGAATGACACGTGACAGTTGATTAGTGTACCGGATTAGAATTTTACTTTTTATTTGTCATAATCATACCATTTTTGTGAATTTTTTGTGGTATTAATCCAATTTACAGAAGGCATATTTGTCACGAATGTACTAGTTTTGAGTTTTTGGCGGTCGAACAAATTAGTTTTAGGGTAAATTTGTTATAAATATGCCATTTTGGGGTTTTTTGTGGTCATTTGAGGTAAACTTGTTATATATGTACCTCTTTGACATTTTTATGATTAACAAATTAATTTCGGATAAATTTATTATAAATATACTAATTTGGAATATTTTAGGGCATTAACCCAAAAGAAAACAAACAAAAAAAGAAGACCCTTCCTATTCATTCGCGAAGGCCTTTCAAAGTACGTTCGTTTACTTTTCGTTGATTTGCTAAACCGGAATCGCCACTAACCCAAAAGAAAACAAAAAAAAAAAAAAAAAAACAAAAGACCCCTTCTATTCATTCGCGAAGGCCTTCCGAAGTACGTTCGTTTTCTTTTCGTTGATTTGCTAAACCTGAACCGCCACCTCCCCTTGACTTCAGGAAGAGCCTGGATCCGTTTTTAACGTCCGCGCCGCTACTCCGGCTTGCACCGCGGGGTAAGGCGGAGCATGTTATCGTGGGTGCGGAGCTTTTATGATGATTCCCAAAGGAGCCGGTCGCCATCGAAGAGCCGGACTTTTCTCGGGGAGAGATAAGCCTTGGATACGAAAGTGCGGTTGGCATTGCCATGGGGGGGTCCATCGTCGTCATCAATGGCACCTGACTGGACTGGACGGTGATGTGCCTTTGAAAAAAGACCTGACTGAAGGATGGACGGATTCCGTTCGCAAGTATTCCCTCCATCCATCTTTCGTGGTGTCCTTTCGCAATGTTTCCGGTTTATGGAGGTGATGTGCTGTGGGGTCCGACTTCACTGCAAACACGCACCACGTGTGGTCTGGCATGGCTTGCGTAATTGATGGATGAGTCCGAACACGGGTTCCGTTTCGGACCGAACATCCTCAGCCCCCGGCTGTCCCTTATCATCCTTTTGGAATTTGGCTGAGTTAGGCTCCGTACATGGGGCAGCAATCATACAATCACAAGTGTATTTCGGTTAAGTCTCCTCCCCATAATCATCATGCGTATAGAATTGGTGTTCATAATTTAGCAAAAATGAAACTGCAGAGTTGGGGCCTCCCTTCATCACAACTATATTACATGGTGATGAGATCTACGATACATGATAAATAGGCTTACTATTTGTGTATATACAAATTCTCTCCCGCTCTCTATCCGATACTTTACAACCCTCTGCCAATAATTCCCTCACCTATCAGTCTCTGGATTGAGCTTCCATCAATTGATCTGCAACCTTCTTCCCAAGAGCTTCATTCCAATAAAACACATAAACCTCCCAAAGCCAATGACCACATTGATGTATCTGCGTCAAAAGGCATTTATTTCCCTGTCAGATCTGTGGCATAGTACTAGTAACCAGCACAGGCGAAAAGATCAATCATCCAAGAGAAGTGTTTGACCCTATTCCTTGGATCAATATCATATGCCTATTTCACACAAGCAAAGCTTAAACTGAACATCAAGACAAGCCCACTCCTCTTGCAGAAAAATCCATGCAGATAGAGACAAATCATTAGTAATTTATGAAAATATCATTTACCTGCACTACTACTTAGATGGTCTGTCTTGCTTGAGATGTGACGGTTCAACTGATTAGCCATTTGCTACACTTATGCCTTTGACCAGAGCTTCAGTTTCTGGATTCTGAAATAACAGAAAAGAACTCGCACTTGGTCACATCATAGAGTATTGACTAATTTGCAATACAAGGAAAATGAAGCATGAGTATGTGAGCTGAGATATTGGTGACATTCTTGTCAGAGAGACATCCGGATACCAGCTCACCAAAACCAATAAGTACCCACAACATCAGATCATTCAGGAGCGCACGAGATTTCTGGTAGGAAGAGTAACACATGCACCAAAACTATGCATGCATACTTAATCTGGCATCTCATCCAGCCATTTCCTGAAAATTTCCTAAACCTGATAATAGGAGTTTATGGACATTTATGCAACAACACTCGAGTCTTGAGGTACCAAGCACTCATTTACTTTAAAAAAGCAGCAGAAAGAGAGCGATTTATAACTGCCTAAAATCTGCCTCTAATAGACATATCTTAACCATCAGAGTGATCTTGAAAAACGAGGGCAGAAAAGACATTCCCAACTCTTCAATATGTTTACCAATCTTGACATGTATACCTTTATTTCCAAGGCATAATGTTTGAAGAGATGAACTTCATGTATACCAGACGCCCTCTTCACTGCCTTCTGGCAATCTGACCACAGAGAATATCAGTAGTCTACTGATGCTAGACGAGCATCCATTATCAGTAGCAAGATCCACCATAAAACAATTCAATGATGAAAACAAGCCATAGGAAAAATAATAAACAATGAAAAGAATAATGTACCATATTTAGCGTTCAGCAGTCAGCCCAACTACAACCAGGATCTTTCCCTACTTGTTTTTCCTTCATCATATACCTAACTTCTGCTGATCTTTCCCAATCCCCAAAGTCAGCAAGTATACCAGACAACTGTACATAAGCACCTGAATTCTCCGGATCAAGCTTGATAATTTTCTCCGCTACTTTCTTCCCAAGAGTTCTATTCCCATGAGCCACACAACCTTCAACACAGAAGACCACATTGTTGTATCTGCATCAAAAGGCATTTGCTTTATCAGATCAATGGCTTCATTCAGATAACCAGCCCTTGCAAAAAGATCGATAACACAAGAGTAGTGTTCGACCCTTGGATCAATGTCATAATCCAATTTCATCGCATATAACCATTTCCACCCCTCTTCAACCAATCCACAATGATCACATGCAGACAGGACAGCTGTGAAAGTAATATCTGTGGGTCTCAAACCAGCATGCCTCAGCTCCTCAAACAGACTCAGTGCTTTCATCCCATGGCCATTGGTAGCATAACCCATCAGCATGGTATTCCAAGAAACTTCGTCTATTTTCACCATTCCATCAAACACTTTTCTCCCTTTCTCAACATGACCACACTTGCAGAAGAAATCGACAAGGGAAGTAGAAATGATAGGGTCATGTTCAAGCCCAATGACAATGGCTCTTCCAAAAATTTGTTCCCCTAGATCAAATGAGGAAATAATAGCACAAGAACTGAGAACACTAGCAAAGCTGAACTTATCCATCATCAAGCCAAGCCTATTCATCTCGCAGAAAAGATCTAAAGCTTCAACAGGACAACCATTCTGACTGAGACCTACTAGCATTGAATTCCATGAGATCAGGCTTTTCTTTGACATAGACTGGAAAATTTCTTTTGCATCATCAACCTTTCCGCAGTTAGAATATACCGTGATCATAGAATTGAGTAAGATTGTGTCATGAACTTCCAGCTCATCAAAGAGATTGCAAGCATCCCTAAGACTTCCACATTTATAGTACATGTCAACAAGAGCACTTGCGACGATAACTTCATTAAGGAGACCACTCTTCCAAACATGGGCATGCATTAGTTTACCCTGTGCAAGGACACCTAAGCTGTTGCATGCACTTAAAACACTGGCTACTGTAGAGGCGTCCTCACAGACAGCTACTTCACGCATCTTGTTAAACAGAACTAAAGCTTCCATTTCCTCGTTATTAGTTACATGGCCTGCAATCAGTGAATTCCATGTAACGACACATGGGTTATTGCTACTGCTGAAAACCCTTCTTGCCTCATCCATTTTACCACAATTGGCATACCCAGAAATCAATGCCGACAGAGAAAAGTCATATGGTTCCTCCATGCTACTTAAAACTCGATTTGCACTATCCAAATCACCGCATTTTCCATACAAGTTGACCAAAGAACTAGCCAACACCGAATCAAATGCCACTCTGTCAATAAGAAGGCGCGCATGAATCTGCTTGCCACAATCAATAGCCTCCAGGTCAGAACAAGCACCTATGACGGTGGCCAGAACAAAAGTATCACCCTGCGTTCTCTCGAAAGGATCCGAATTCATGTCCTTAAACAAACTAAGGGCTTCCCTGGGACGCCCATTCTTGGCATAACCATGGATCATTGAATTCCACGCAACTGCATTCTTCCTGGGCATGGCATTAAACAAACAAGAAACAGTCCGAAGATCACCCCTCTTGGCAAAACCCGAAATCACCACGTTCCAAGAGAAATCATTGCGGCAGGGCATGTAACTAAAAAACTCCAGAGACTCGGCCGCCTCTCCCGTCCTCATATAGCCCTCAACGATCGTGTTCCAAGTGAAGCAATTCCTCAGAGGCATATCATCAAACAGTCGCCGTGCATTATCCATTTGGCCGCACCTGGCGTAGAGCCGAAGGAGACGGTTTCCGAGCGTGATGGCGCAGTTCAAGATACCCTTTTTCAGGAGGAGAGGATGGAGCTGCTTGCCTTCGTGGACGGCGAGCCGAGTGCTGCAGGACTGGAGTAAGTGCCCGCAGGTTTGCACATCCATGTCCATGATTTCTCGATGTTCACGCTAAGTTCACGCTAAAGCTGCCGCTGGCCTGAACTCCACAAACGTCGACGCCGGCGTCCCGCCAGTCTGACGCCACCAGACGACGGCGACCGTCGGCAAGCCCCTGAGTCGGCCGGTGCTTGGGGGCGAAGGTGAGAGCAGCATTTCTACTTGAATTATCAAGCTACGCCGTTTTGGTGAGTTGCTAGCAGTCCAGGGAAAAAGTTTTATTCTCTCAATACTTATATCTTCCAAAATTATTTTATTCGATTTTTTTTTAATCTCATATTTTTTTCGATTTACAAAAAGATTAATATTACCAAAAATTCCAAACTGGTATTTATTTGACAATTTATCATCGACCCTAAATTGATATATATATGAGATAAATTTAATATACATTACTAACTTGCTGAGTTGGATTTATCAATTTAGAATTTTATTCGCCGTTTATCATTACTTTTTCGTAATATTAATATAATTTAGTAAAATTGTTAAAAGTATATGTTAAAAAATTTAATTTTAGATAAATTTATAATAATTATATTAATGTTAAGTTTTTTTTGTAGTTAACAAATTAATTTATCATCAAAAGGTTTTTTCGTGACATTAATCTGTGATTTATGTCCGGTTCGCAAAACACAAACCCGTAACCCGGACAGATCACCTGCGTCTCGCAGAGCAAGGTCGAAGGAAGCGCTGCTTCGCTCGATCTCTGTGGTCGGACAACTCCGTTCATTCCTGTCGAATTTCGTCGCATGCTCCGGCTCCGAGCATGTAAGCGACCGACAGGAAGTCGCCTTTGCGCATCGTCGCATCGTCCGTGCTCGGTTACATGGGCGTGAATGCCGCCTCCCTACTCAACCAGCTCCTCCACCAAGTCCGCCGCCCCAGGTCGCCGCCGCCCGGACCCGGCGCCGCCAAGGCCCTGACCGAGACCATCCTCGCCCACCTCGACGCGGGCCGCCTCCAGGAAGCCGTCAACGTCCTCTTCGCTTCCCACGAGCCCCTCCCCCACTCCCTGTACGCCCGCCTCTTCCAGCTCTGCTCCTCCGCCCGCGCCACCGTCGAGGCCCGGAAGGTGGAGTTCCACCTGGGCGCCGCCTTCAACCGGACGCCGCCGCCCTTCCTGCTGAACCGGGCCATCGAGGCTTACGGGAAATGCGGCTGCCCGACGGACGCCCGCGAGCTGTTCGACGAGATGCACGAGAGAGATGGCGGGTCTTGGAACGCGATGATCGCTGCGTATGTGCGGAACGGGCGCGCGAAGAAGGCGCTGAGCTTGTTTTCCGACATGAACGCGTCCGGGGTTTCCGCTAGTGAGGTCACTTTTGCCGGTGCGCTCGGCTCTTGCGGTGTCGTTCGGGAGCTTGGTCTGTGCATGCAAATCCACGGACTCATGGTGAAGCGTGCCTTTTGTGGTAATGTAATTTTGGGGAGCTCGCTTGTCGACGTGTACGGGAAATGCGGTGTTATGGGTGACTCGAGGAAGATGTTCGATGAGATGGAAAGATCAAATGCGGTGACTTGGAATGTGATTGTGAGGCGGTATCTTGAGATGGAGGATGAGAGGGAAGCGATTGTTATGTTCTTCAAAATGTTTCTGACTGATACTAGACCGCTGAAGTTTACCTTTTCAAATGCTCTTATTGCTTGTTCTAAGATACGTGCTCTTGCCGAGGGAATGCAAATACATGGGTTCACAATTAAGGTATGTCTGGAAGATGATGAAGTGGTTTCCAGTTCACTCATTGATATGTATGTTAAGTGCGTTGAATTGGAATCTGCACAAAAGATTTTTGATCGACCTTGTGCCAAGAACGTGGTCTCCTGGACTTCAATGGTGTCTGGTTATGCTTTGGTTGGGAGAACTGGAAAGGCTAGGGAGCTCTTCAATGAGATGCCGGAACGGAATGTGATATCCTGGAATGCAATGTTGGCAGGGTACATTCGCTCCAGGCTGTGGGATGAGGCCTTGAATTTCATATCTTTAATGCGCAGTTCAACCAAGGACATTGACCATGTCACTCTTGCACTCTTCTCAAACTTGTGTGCTGGCCTTTCAGATGTTTTCATGGGGAAGCAAGTGCATGGAGTTGTTTATCGGCATGGTCTCTTTTCCCATTTACTTGTCAGCAATTCTCTTTTGGATATGTATGGAAAATGCGGGAACTTCAGATATGCTCGAGCTTGTTTTTACCTGATGAGTCAGTGGCGGGACAAAGTTTCCTGGAATTCTTTGCTGACCAGTTATGCCCGTCATCAAAGGAGTGAACACGCGATGGAAATGTTCTGTGAGATGCAATGGGAGGCAATGCCCAGTGTCTTCACTTTTGGAACTCTTTTCGCTGCTTGTGCTAATATTAGTGCTCTTGCTCATGGGAAGCAAATTCATGGATTCATGATTAGGAGAGGATATAAGATTGATATTGTCGTGAGAGGAGCTCTGATTGACATGTATTCCAAATGCCGCTGCATCAATTATGCCCTAAAAGTTTTCATGGAAGCAGCTCCACGAGATGTGGTTCTTTGGAATTCCATAATTCTGGGCTGTTGCCACAATAGGTTGGGCAAGGACGCTCTAGAATTGTTCGACTTGATGAGCAAGGAAGGTATTAAACCTGACCACGGCACTTTTCAAGGGCTCTTGCGTGCCTGTATCTGTGAGGATCTTGTCGACTTGGGAGGACGGATTTTCAAATCCATGACAAATGTTTATGGCGTTATCCCTAGGCTGGAGCATTATGAGCAAATGATTGAACTCTACGGCCGTGCCGGACGGATGCGCGAGCTTAAAAAGTTTGTTAAGACGATGCCATTTGAGCCAACAGTTTCGATGCTTAAGAGAATACACATTGCTTGTCAAAAGCATGGGTTCCCCAAATTAGGAGAATGGGCTTCCAGGCTGCTTGCAGAGTCGAATATTTCAGATCCATGTGAAAAATGAAGTTGCAGGCATGCCCAGAATAGCGAAGTAGTTCACTACAGATCCGTCGGTCTGATTAGCAAACAGTTTCTGGGACTGGACTCGCGCTGTGAAGCTCCATCATATTAAGGCCCACCTGGACAATGTAGTCGGTTGTCACAAAAAAGAAGAAGAAGAAGAAGAAGCAACTGGCAAAACTGTGCCGCGATCAGTCAGAATTCTCGGCGTGCATATTGCTCCAACATGATGTGCAATGTGTCGTGGGCTTGCGAGACCGGACTAGCCTTTCCTCTCCAGAAATCTCCGACCTAATTGTATTTAGATCGATGAATTGATCTCTGAAGCTTCTAAGGGAAAGAGAAACCGACGCGGAAGAGTCCTGTCGAACAACAGGAGCCACGGTCATGGAGCCAACCGAATGATTGTGAAGCAACCGAAGGCAGGTGACCATCATATCCGACTACGAGGAGTGCCTTCGAAGGGCCAACCTCATTTTCCAGTACTGCCAAAAACTCGTTGGGCGAGTCCTTTCAGCTCAAGCAATGTCTCCAAGTTCCAAAATTTCTCCCAACCCAATTTTTTTTTTTTTCTTGGTCACCTGCGGACGAAGCTGCCTGCCTCGTGCGTCGGGCCATCGAAGGCAACACGAATTCTTGTCGTGAAGGTTGATTACATAAATTCATCTTATTTTCTGCAGAAAATGGGGAAAAAGAGAGGTTGGGAATAGGAGATTCGAGTGCTGACAAATCTCAAGGAACAGCGATTAATGAAATGCCTCCCTCACGAGACGCGTGACCCTCGACCTAGAATACTAGGAAGAAACTAATCCGTGGGCCAACCTGACGTGCGACATACCAAACCTCTACTTTTGACCGATTTGCATCTAGTAACCTTGCGACGACTTGGAGATTGACTAGGCTTTTGGATACCTATTTCTAGATCATGGCACCATGCCATACGTGCGCTTTATTAAATCCAAAAGAGTTGGGAGTCGGCCTCGCGATCGAGGGTCTCGAATTCTAGAAATTCGGACCGTCGCCAGTCCAGTCTAAGGACAATCGCATTCGTATGATTAATCTTCTGTCCTCATACGTCCCAAGGTGCGAGTATTCATCCGGAGAAAATAAAGAAAGAGGGAGGATACGAATCGACTTCTAAGTCGATTCGTTTTCATTTTTTTCTTTTGGGGGCCAAAATAGACCCCTAAGCTGTTCAAGGGAATATTTTTATACAACCAAAGTTTGTTGAGTGAAGAGACCCCGGGGGGGACCCTCGCCTAACAACGTGATGTCTCAGTCTCTAGCAAAAACGACATCGTATTTAGGTATATTATATATTTTTTTTTTGTGCAGCCGGGAAAAGTGTCTCCTTGCCAGTGCCCTCTTCCAAAAGCAACCCAACAAATATTCCAACCCAACAAATCCTTTTGGCCAATTAATTAAATTGATTAGCAATAATTAAGGCCTTTCAACTCAGATACGTCTCAAATGGCCCCGTTATCCCCAGTTCCTCTCGCACCCATCAGAAGAAGACATGCCTGTCTTTCCCTTCCACGCAAACGGAATATCGCAAAAGCCAACAAACAAACGCTCCTCCTCCTCCTCAAAAGACAAGAAAAAGAGAACAGAGAAACATCTCGCTATGCGTGAATTACACCGCGTGGTGCTCACATCGCGTGACACGATCGACTGTATTCGTTTTCTTGACTCACACGTTTATCATTTTCATTTTATGTGTGATAAATAAGCAATATTTTTTGATTGATTCGGTGATGTTATATTTGTAATGCCGTGTAATTTGGTCGTTATGAAATGCCCTTTTCTAGCCTTAGGATGTGGGCCTATTTCCTGCTTATCTAGAACTCCTTGACTTTTATTTCAAGAGCTCCCCATTAATTAATAACTTTAGATGAAATAAAGATAGTGACAAATTTTAGAAATGGCTACAAGGTTGCTGATTTGATAATGCCATTCCACCCACCTCCTCTCTCTCTCTCTCTCTCTCTCTCACTCTCTCTTCCATAGCAAACCAGAATCACTCACCTCTCCTTCCTCTCCCCTCCACACACATCACCGCCACAACAACAACAACAGCTACATACCATGCTCGACCCGACCCGGCAAAGAGACAACCTTAGGCTATCCAACCACATCCAGGTCTCCGGCGACGGCGCCCTCGACTACAGTTCCCGGGCTCGAAAGACCGCCGAAAGCTATGCAAACTACAGGGCTACTGCTCAAACCAACATTTGCGACTTCCGCAGCAAGACGAACACAGACGAGGACTCGGGGGTATGCACGCCGCCTCTGTGGCAGTCGAGCCCTCCGGGGAGCCCGCAGCGCCACCCCCGTGGCGGGGGTGGCAACCATTACCGGAGCTTGTCGCCCTCGTCAAGGACGCAGGCAATTGCTCGTGGGCAAATGGAGCTCATGGAGATGGTGAGGAACATGCCGGAGACGTGCTACGAGCTTTCTCTCAAAGATCTTGTCGAGCTGCCGAGGGCTCGGCAAGAGCTCAATACCATGGCGGTGATCCAAATGGACGGGAGCGCCAAGAGACAGAACAATAACAGGAGAGCTGATGGGAGCAATAATAAAGGGCAAATGATGGGGAGGAGTGGAAGCATCGACAATGGTGGCTTCTTGCTTAAAATGGTGTTCCCAATTCCTTGGGGCTCAAGCAAGAAGAAAAAGGACAATACAGGCAATAACTTTAGCAAGGTCTCGCCGAGGCCCTCGATGGATGGACCGGTGAACGCCGGGGTTGAGAAGGAGTGGTGGAAGAAGAGGAATTCCGTGTCGGGCGACAGCGAGAGTGTTGATTCGAGCTTGAATGCCGGAAGCATGAAGAGCAGCAGCAGCAGCAGATGCAACAGCTCGAGTGGCAGCAAGAGGTATGTTCATATTAAGCAAACTTTCATTTCCGGCTTTTCTGTGCTTATGCCAGGATGGATCAGGTTCTGTTCCTGCTAATAATAGAGTTGAGAAAATTTGCACATTAGGAATAGGATTAATGAACCCCAGGAAGCTCTGTTGCAAATTAGAGTGAAAAAAATCAGTCGCCGATTAGCGATTAAGAGAATTTTGATGCTAAAAGAGACATCTTTGCATGAGGTTCGTGGGTTCTCTGCAAGGAGGGAGGGAGAATTTTCTCTCTGCAGAGACCTGAGCTGGTATTTGGATGGTTGTTTCCTCGGAGACTTTGCTTGTGTTCCTGGAAACTTTCACCGGATTTTTTCCAACAACGCATAAGCATAAGAGTCAAAGTCTCTGTTCTAGAACGGACCCTTTTTTTTGGAAAAGTAAGAATTAGGTGTTTCTGTGCAATTTCCAGTTCATTTCCTGGACAATCCATTCCAAGTTTTTCCAACCACATAGATGGTTGGTTCAGGAACAGGGTCAACCATTAGGAAAAATCTCATGATTCTGAAATGAGAATCCTTGCTGTTGTCCTGGAGTATATTTCACAGTTGTTTTGAGTCCAAACTGTACTCGGATTGCCTTCCAAGTCACACCATGCCATATCCTGACTTCTAATCTAGGACACATGACAGGGAACTCTATAATCATGTCCCAAATAGCAATCCAAATTAGGGTTTCATCAGATAACAAAACTATGCATCAAGAAACTTTGTCAAATACTTGCTGTCCAAATGATTCTGACGACTTCCCGTCTTTTGGATGTGACGCAGGCATGGGAATGGAGGGTGCTGCTCGTTTCTTTGGACAAACAAGATTGAATCACGCAAATGAGAACGAGCCCGCACTCCAGGCACGGCGGCCTAAACCCAGTTCTATAATTATGTTTCCCTTAACGCCATATATTGAAAGATCGCATTAGAGTGCCTTTACATATTTTTGGGAACCGTCTGACGAGTTTGTAATTATTCTCTTCTCTATATTTCAATATGTGCAAATTCAGTGTTCATTTCGCTTGCCCTAGTCGTGAATCTCATTATTTAAGCAATTTTAATTATAGATTCAACCATATGATTAGTGCAGTTAATGCTATAATGCCCAATAATATTCTCTCGTATATCATGTCTTCCTTGACAAGATTGTATTCCTTATATATCATGTTGTTTGCACGAATTCGGTGTTCATTTGGCTTGCCCTTGTTGTGAATCTCATTATTTAAGTAGATTTCAATGATAAAACCGACTATCTGATTAGTGAAGTTAATGCTATGATACCCAGTAATATTCTCTTGCATATTCTTTCTGACTTGGATCTGCACTAAAAAACAGCAGTGTAACATCAGTAGTATTATATGCATTCTTGGAGCGGAAGGAAAGGAGGTTGTCCCTCTCTCAATGAACAGGTTCGGTCAATTATTATGTTTCCTTCAGTTGTCACTTTCTCTCAGCAAAAGAAGAGGGGAATAAGAAAGTGAACTACTTTCTCTTTTCGACATGCCCGTATTCGAATGGGTGGCACTAGGAAAGACAAAACTCAAGTGTAACTTTGCCTTTATTTCCACTCCCAACAATCAAAGGGACAACAATTTTAGGAAAGCTAAAGGGGGCTTGTCTTAAAGTCGCCTCGACCTACGCACTTTATTTAAAGAACCATGTGTTTCTCCGCCTGTCTAATTTGTCGGTCACAAGTTATAAATATCAATTGTGTGAAAACATGACTAATTATAGATGTAGGTAAGATTTAGATTTGTATTCCACCAATCAAATGGCTCGCATCTTTACTTGTATATTTCTTTCGTCATATTTCTGTCGTAAGATAATAAGACTAACAGTAACGTCCACTATCATTAAGTAGGTACGGCTCCATTTCATAATTTCTACCTTGAATACGACCGTGCAAATAGTGATCATTCTTCCACATGGAATGTGTGGATCTAAGACTAATAGAGAGCTCGTCACTCAACGCCACTTGTGATTGACTCGAGGTAGGTGAATAGCATCATCAGAGCCCTATCAAAGCGAGATATATAGGCTACCATTGCATTTGGGTCGGAATCGCATGACCTACAATTTAGGATCATCAACCTCGTGCCGTAAGGCCATCGCCATCAGCTAACGGCAATCGCCATCAGCGGCGTGGAATGCAATTTGCGATTGTGATGTGTTGTAGCTGACATGACCCAATTAAAAGCTGGTTTGAAGATTGAAGGTGCTTTATATCTTGCCCGATGTCCCGTGAGGAAATCCTCACGCACCACATGAATTAAAAAACTGGTTAAGAGCATCAAAGCAAATGATGGAAATAGAGAGAGAAAGTTAGAGATTATGGAGGCTTCATGATTGATATTAGGAAACAATGGAAGAGAAAAGAAGCATATTTTTATCAATCTTATGCGATTGCATCTTGAGAACTTAGAAGAATCTGTCAAATGCGAGATCGCGGATAGGGGTGGGCCGGGGCGGGTCCAACCGGTCCATCCCAAAACCCCACGAATCGAGTGTCTTGCTCGTCCTATTTGAAACGGGACGTTATGGACATGGACACGCAAGGTTAGAATGGCGATGCCTAAGTAATGCACACGAGCTATTGCAAATCTGATTCGATAAACTACACTAGACATGTCGAAATTTTTATATCATTCCCGAAAAATGTAAAGGAGAAATATGCGAGGGAGAATTACCAAAAAAAAGTCATAAAATTATTATAATTATACCATATTTAGTTATAAACTTTTTTTTTTTTTTTTTTTTGCCAATTGAGTTTTAAACATTTTGCAATGTGCCAATTTAGTCAATCCAACCAACGTTGACGTGGATAATTTTTTAATGATATTTTTTTTTTGAATTTTTTATTAAATTTTTTATTCTTTTCTTTTCTTGCCTGGAGGAAGAAGGAAAAAAACAAGGGAAAAAATGAAAATAAAGATTAAAAAATTCAGTAAAATAAAATATTATTAAAAAATTATATATGTTAACGTCGGTAAGATAAACTGAATTAACACAATTGTAAAAAGTTTTAAAAAATAAGTTTATGAATGAATTTGTATAATTACAATATATTTATGATTTTTTTTATATATATATATATATATTTTTTTTTTTTAAATGGGATACAATTGGTAGGTATAACATGTCCACCATGAAATCATGATGAATTGACACTGCACCCATCGTAGAAGTTAGACCGACTCCTAAGTACAGTATTGCATGTTTATACACCGTATCCTATTGAGCTCCTCCAATAGATGAGTCTTGCCTGTGAATTTAGAAGGATTACACCGACGTCATTAAATTTCAATTTACGTGGCAGTTGACACCCTGAGTCAATGTCGCCAAAACAAGCTTGGTCTCTTGAGCTTATAGGGGTTTATATGGACCGAGTTCTCTATATTCGTCATCAATCTAATACAAAATATAATGGACCCACTGAAATTATTACATTTAACTCGGGAACAAAATATATCTCGTAGGAAAGGAAGCAATTGGAATTTCATAAAAAGAAGTTCAACCCTCTACTTTAACCGAAAAAATGATCATCTTTAGCGCATATACAACTAAATGAATAGAAAATATTGACATGGTTCACGAAAAATAATTAAACATAAATTGTTGTTTATAATGAAAATGTTTTTCAACGATCAATCATCTCAAGCGATATAAGTGATTATTAATTTTTTAACGAAATAAATGGAGCCTAAGATTGGTATAGCTGGAGAATGCATTGCTTTCTTCTATCTCAAAAAATAAGAAGAAAAAGTCAAACACGGTGCACAATTTCTGTAGCTGGTATTGGGAGAAATTTATAGGCACTTCCAAATGATGCGAGCAAAGCTTCGTTGACCACTTAACATTGCACGCATCCTTATTTCTTTCTCTTCAAGTTCATCCCAAGCACGTGCAATTTTATATGAATTTAGCTTCGGACTCTGAAATTAATAGAGCTTGGACTTACCCACGCTTTTCCAAGACCAACCTAACACAATGGACTGATGACAACATTGCGATCCCTTTTCTTTGTCATGTTAATTAAAAAAAAAAATGCGTGAGAGTATGATAGTTTCGTGAACTTTAGGAACATTAAAAAGTCACAACTCTACATTGCCGGACTAATTGACTAGCGAAATCAATGCGTCTTTGGGATTTTGACTAGTGGTTTAAAATATTCATTGGCATATTCATTTTTACACAGGCAACAAGAAAATGCCCTTGGTAAAATTAAACGCTGGATTTGGATGGATCTATATATATATCTCGTGAAAATAACATTTCGACAAAGAGAATTTTTTTGATTTTTTTCTTTTCCTTCGTCCTTCGTCGCTTGCTTGCTTGGCCGTGACAATGGCCGGCAAGGATCGACCTCACTAGATCCGGCAATGAATAGCCTCGCCCTTATGGTGATAGGTGGATGAAGAAGGAAAAAAATTATAAAAAAAAATTCAGAAAATTAAAAGTGCAAAAAATTATTTGTATCAGCGCTAGCTATCTTATTTGATATGGTTGGTGATCCAAATCGGCGATTCTTAATCAAAATTGGTTGGAAGGGTTGTATTGACAAATTATCAAAATACTTATAACTAAATTGGCCAAATTGAAATGTTCATAATTGAATTGATATTCGTATAATAAATTTTTAAAAAATTCCAGTAATTTTGCCAATACACGAATACCTATCCTGCTTACATTACTAAGTCAAACTGTGCAATTATTGATAATCGGTGGGGTCTTTTGTCAGGCACGTCATGGCTGAGCAAATATCTGTTCACAAAGTTATCGATCCCATGACATGACGTCGATATTCATTTATATCAATAATCTACCGTATGCAAATGTTGTATTATTAACGATTCTTGACAGTTACTTTTTTCCTTTTTGGTCGGTTATACTGGAAAGTTCCTTTGTTTTTTCGTCAAATTTGACAGTTTCTTGACCGCCAGTATTCTTGCCCAATTATTGGGCCAAACTTACTTTTCTTATCATTTTTATTTGGATATTTCTTATAATTTAGCGTGTGGAAAATCCCGACATGTTCGTAAGGAAATAAACCCTTGACTAAGTCAAAATCTAGCGTGTCCTGCCCGTGGGGACTCTTGACAGATTTGGATCGCAAAAGAGTCAAAGACACGAGCTCGACAACCCGGGGCTTCCCAGGTTCTCCTAAAATCCAGTCATCGGCCTCATGGATGATGAGCCTTTTTTCAGGGACCAAGTTCGGCCAAGCGGCGATATTGAGCCTGATCGCCGGAGATCGTGGTCGGTCACGTCGGGGTTCAGCCGTTGAGGTCTCGAGTCAGGCAGTCACCAGTTTGCATTTGGGTTTGTTGGGAAACTTGAGGGCCAACTATTGATCTCTGAACCAAATGGTTGAATCCACTACAGGTTGTATGAGATCTAAATTCAACTCTCGAGATTTTTAGTCCTTGTTTGCTTTGCAGCAAACTTTTTCTCGAGAAACATCTTCTTCATTAATCGCTTAGGAAAATAAGTCAACGACAAATTTTTTCATAGTCAGCGGAGAAGCTTATACTTAAATTTAAGAAAATTATTTCATCTCTAAAAAATCGCAAATTATTTTTCAAAACACGACTAGATATTGGCGTTTCTACCAAATACCCCGACACCCATGTTTGAGTTCTCAAGTCCTAGAGGGTAACCCGAGTCTATAAAGACCGGTCCAGAACCTTGGCGCTCTTGCCCGAGTGCTCGTGCCAAAGTCCCGACAGCCATACTCAAGATCCAATGTTTATGCCCAAGTACCCAAGTTTGACATCCAAGTCACTAGGGCATAGGCCCGGGTCCATAAAGGCCAAGCCCGAGTCTCTCAAGGTTGGGCCAAGATCTCGATGCTTATCCTCAACTCCACGATAGCCATGCCAAGACCCAAGTGCCAGTGCCCCTGTGGGGCATGCTTAGATGTGATTCCTTGATGATGAAATCTAGTTCCACAAAAATTGAGCGTAAACCCCTTGAGATTGAGCATAATATTCACCACAAGTTTGTAGAAATTAAATGTCTTATATCACACGAATAGTACACGTTTCTCTAGAAAAATAAATCAAGTTTTATTTTTCAAAAGATAAAAAATAATTATTAATTGATTTTCATATTTCAATCAAACACGGGAAAATGTTGCCTTTTTTCTCGAAAGTAATTTCTTGGAGGACAATCCTTGGATATAAAATGGTGGAGAGAGGAGACAGGAAAGAGAGAGGTGGGAAAGTAAGCGATGACATCACGTGAGTGGAAAACAATTCTTGGATATTCATCGCGTGACATTGACGCAGTCAAAATGTACTTTATGAAACCATAAGCAATAATGCAACTAATTCGGGTGGATGTGCTTTTTAATTCTTATTTTTATCATGATTTAAAATGAGTAATTTCAACATCAAAGTATCTACCACATAAATATTATTTTTTCCAAAAAAGAGATGTAAATCCTATATGGTAAAATCGAGTGGAAATCGCAAATTACCAAATGCTGCCTAATTACGTGGCCCAACATACGCCACACCGCTATATGGCATCTTATCCTATAGCACCATCTAAGGTAAGAAGAACGTTAAAAGGAAATCCGCAATCGACATCACCATACATGTCAATACATATCCAACCTAAACTCGATAACTCGACAGTCGACCCAAAGCTGGATCTAAGGCTGATGTTCATCGCCTGGGGTCGGTCGGGGGGGGGGGGGGACATGGTACTGAAATCGAGCTAGATGCTGACCGTCGAGCAAGGCGGGGTTTCAAAAATGGCAGACAGCTACTTAGAAAAGGAAAATGAATAAGAAAACAGAGTGAGATTAGCCAGTGTGAACACAATATCACAAGATAATAAAAAAATTCCCCCTCCCAAAAAAAAAAAAAAAAAAACCAAAAAAAGGAAAAGAAAAAAAAAGGATAGAAATTCGGGAAAAATTAAATCCCATTTCGAGGAAGCTTCGCATCCGGCTTATTTGACCGAGGAATCGCTTACCCCCCAACCAAAAACCTCGCAAAAAATCATCTCTCCAAATCTCCTCCTCCTCCTCCTCCTCCTCGCGTCTGAAACCCTCGGCGCCTCTGCTAGGGTTTCGTCGCCCCGATCGCCGATCGTCGATCGTCACTCTTCACTCTCACTCCTCCGGTCCACGCCGCCCCGCTCTGCCAGTAGCTTTTTACTTCTGTCGGAGGTTCGATCGATCGGTCTCTCTTCGGTTGGCGCGCAGGCGGCTGAGTCCGGGGCGATCGACGATGACGGTGGAGGCGGATGCGTCGCCGGCGGTGGTCCGGAGCAGCGACAGGGTGTCCTGGCCCCCGGGGTTCAGGTTCCACCCGACCGACGAGGAGCTCGTGCTCTACTACCTGAAGAGGAAGATCTGCAGGCGCAAGCTGCGGCTCAACATCATCCCCGAGCTCGATGTCTACAAGTGGGATCCTGAGGAGTTGCCTGGTAACTGAATCTGCCGCCGCGCGATGTCCTTTTTCTGTTTTGCGTACTTTTTTTTTTTTGTTCTTTTCGTGTTCTGTCCTGCTTTGACTCGCCTGCGTTGACTTGATCTGTACGTCGTTGGAGATGCCTTTTCACGCCGATCGTCGTGTCCTTTTGCGTTTGTTCTATGTTTGTGCGTCTGCACTTGCGCGATCGGTCCCGGGTTCTGGGTTGGATTCATGGTTTTGTGTCTGTTCTCGGCGTGTTTTTGTCTTTTTGTCAGAAGTAGTTGTCATCGATTAGGCATCCGTTTGTGCCATTTGTATGTGCGTATGTATACGTGGCTTGTTTCCTGCGTCCACTGTCGCAGGCTGCGGGCCTGTTGCTCAATGATGGTTAGCTGATTTAGAGTGAGTGGTGGTAGTTGATGATAGTTGGAGGGGCGGCTTACTTATGGGTGATGCCATTTTCATGAATCTGCGTACGTTCATGAATGATGATCGTGAAGCCTTAGTATGGTGAGCGCCTTATCGGTTTAATTTAATGCCAACCGTCTCTAGCAGTGGCTTGGTTCAGCCAAAGCTTTGTCTTGGGTTAGTTTAGTCTAGTGACAGTTAACGTAGAAACGATCGTTTTGCATTTAGTTGTTTCATCTTTCTTGGGTAACTTGTTCTCTTGTCATCTGCTTATCGTGTTCAGTTTCTTTTTTCTTTTCTTACTGATCCTGCATGAACGCCTTTTCTTTTATTGTCAATGTGCTGAAATCAATCTCGTGTTCTGTTTGGAAAATATTAGAGTAGGAAAGCTGATGATGAGGGGTGGTACGCGCTTGTTTTTATTGTCTAGAATAACATAGATTTGCTTATTGTGTGCTTTATTTCCTATCAGTAGTTTTGTTAATTCTCGATTGTTAATTACTTGTTTTCTTAAGACACCTTTCAGAAGAACTTTTAAAATATTCGTGTGGCTCCCTTGAATTGCCTGCAAAGTTCCAACTTATGGATCTGCTATCACAACAACTTCCTGACATGAAATTGCGATGCAGGCCAATCTTTGTTGAAGAGTGGGGATAGGCAGTGGTTCTTTTTCAGTCATAGAGACAGGAAATATCCTAATGCAGCGAGGTCAAATAGAGCAACCAGACATGGATATTGGAAAGCAACAGGAAAGGATCGTAACATTGCATCCAATGGCCGTGCTGTTGGAGTGAAGAAGACCCTAGTCTTTTACATAGGTCGAGCACCTAATGGTGAACGGACTGACTGGGTGATGCATGAATATACTCTAGATGAAGAGGAGCTCAAGAGATGCCAAAATGTGCAGGTACGCCACTTGAGGAGGTGCTAAATTACCAGTTCCTTCCCTTATTTATCATCTATACTGAAGCTTTTTCTCTTAATATTGTTAGGACTATTATGCTCTCTATAAGGTTTTCAAGAAAAGTGGACCTGGACCGAAGAATGGAGAGCAATATGGGGCACCGTTTAAGGAGGAAGACTGGGCAGATGATGATTACTCTGCTGTAACAAAGGTTGTTGATCAGGAGATCTGTCCAAAAGAACTTCCTCCAGTTTCTTCAGTAGACATTGTGGGTAACAACAGTCAGGTCCTGCCTCCAGCAAATGATATTGAAGAGTTCTTTAAAGAAATTGCAGAGGGGCCTGAACTTGAGCAACCACGATATAATAATTGTGATTATCTGTTACCCCAGGTTGGTTCTTCAATCAGTTTTATCCTTCAGTAGTATGCCGGGTTGGCTGTTTAACTATTAGACATTCCACTTCCTGTTAATAATTACCTCATTTAATGTTGATTTTGGAATGCTATACTGGTTGGTTGTGTGTCATAGACTTTGCAGTGCCAATTTTATCCTTCTTGTATATCCAATAAGCACGTTCTTATTGGGATGCATGCAGTGTCTCGTGACTTGCTTTAGGTTTGACCTCTATTGTGTGTATAATACAAAGAAAGGCTTCTGCTTCTAATTCTTAGTTGTTTGGTAGTTGGTTCTTATCTAGGTATCAAATAGACTGTTAAAGTGGCAAAAAGGTGTTGGTATTGGATGAGGAAATGGATTAATTGCATCTTTGGAATAGCTTCATGCTTTTTTTAATGACTATTTCTTGTTCGAAATGTATTGATGTACACAACTGATATTTCATGTTATGTTTTAGTTCACAACTGATATTTCATGTCATGTTTTAGGAAGAAGAAGCTCAGAGTACATTGGTAGATCAGTCATCCAGAGAAGTAGTCGCTTCAGAGCCACTCTTTGCATATGGTCCGAGTACTCCGTGGAATGGAAGTTTGGCCAACATAGATTTGACCCAGTTTGGAGCATCCCACTGGCAACAATTGCAGGAAGCTTCGGAGACAACACTTGCTCCCGAATGCGGTACCTTGGAGACTCGTGTAAGCGAGGACTTCCTGGAAATTGATGATCTCAACAATAGTGACCCCTCCTTCTGTGCCAAGGAGAAACCTGCGGAGGATCCACAGTTTAATGATTTAGATGGGCTCAGTGAATTTGATGTGTTTCATGATGCGGCCATGTTTCTTCGTGACATTGGATCCATGAATCAGGGAGATGGTGGGGCTGCCCAGATGAATTGTTTTGATAATGGTTTAATAAACCAATATAACCACCACCAGCAACTTCCCATCTCAAATGTTGTTGAGCAGACTACCAGTCAGTTGTGGGTGCATGAGCAAACATTTGAAGGTTATACCTCAGCTGAAGTTGTCCAGGGGGTCCAACCGTGTCCTTCAGGTACATGGTTACACAAGATCTGATATCGATGATTTTCTTAGCTGCCACTGAGTTCTCTGTCTTTGTTTCTATTGTGGACAAAGTGGCTCTCTCCATTCGCCATCCACACAAAGCTCCTGATGGGATGGATGGTATTGGTAGAACTGTCACAGTCCACATGGTGAAATGCAAAAGGGATTTGGTGCTAGCTCCATGAGCTCCTCTAGCACAAGTATTCTCTTTGCATACTGCTGGCTAATTGAGTGTGACATATGTGTTATTGTTGTCGTCTTTTTCTCCTGAGGGAGTTGTATCTCGCGTTGGCAGGCGCTGATGCGGTGGTCATTGTACATTTGTTTTCAGGTTTTGTAGGCGGTTCTAGTAGCTTGCCCAATGAATCAAGTCAAAACCAAATCGAAGAGGGCGGTGGTGTGATGAGTGGATTCTCTTCTGCAATTTGGGATTTTGTGGACTCAATACCTACCACTCCAGCATCAGCTTCTGAGAATGCAATTGTAAGTCGAGCTCTGGGTAGGATGTCCAGCTTCAGTAGGTTGAAAGTATATTCTGTTTCCGCAGATGCGAGTGCTGTTAAAGGTGATGCAGTCGTCAAGTCCAGTAGGAGGGGATTCTTTTTGCTTTTTGTTATTGGTGTGTTGGGCGCTATTTTAGGGGTGTTGATAGGAAGGATGAGATTATGGGAAAGATTTGTGTCTTGATGAAGTACATGAACTATGATGGGAGTCTTGAAATTATGCTGGTCTAAGTACATAGGTACATTGCTGGAATATGTGAGCTCTGATGGTTCTTAAATAAAATTTTCGATATTCCTTGCACCTGTTCTCTGTTCCGGGAATGAGGATCTATGTTGCGACCGATCTTCTCTTTGATTTCCTGGACAGCGGAAACCACTCGATGATGCTTTTTGGCTTATTTTGGTGATAGTAGAAATAAGATGGTAGGTTTACTAGTAATATTTTGTCATTTGCCTCGCTGAAGCTACAGGTCGAATTCTCTCAGTCCATTTGCATTCGGAATGTGGTTGAGGGTATGTATCGGTGACCATGCATGCAACTTTGCTCCTCTTTTTTGACGGTCTGTGTGTTTCTTAATGGCTTTTACCCTGATTTTGGGGTATGAAATGGACTGGGTTACCAAGCTTATATAGTGAAGCAAATTATTTAATTCTAAATTAGGTAACTAGCAATGGCAAGAATAAAATAAAGAAAAAAAAAAAGAGATTAGTTGACTATCGGGTTTTCCCTACCGATGAGCTGGTCGAGCGATTGATTACGCATGGTCTTGGGCCGAGAGGATAATGTTTTCCCTTGGTCGAAACTTAGCAACGAAGGAATTCTCACTTTCTCTGTGTGGTTGAGATAAATATTTGGTAGGCTTTCTTTGGTCAAATTAGCTGCTGATGTTGGCCCGAAACCGCTGGATGCGACATTACGGTTGACGTGAATGTGTTGACTTTGAACCACGGGCCATTTCTTACGGCTCAGGGTCGGGTAGCGTCATTATTATTATTATTATTTGTTTCTGGAAAAGGGTGATTTGACATTTCTATCATATGACGTTGAACTTAGTTCATTCGACCTCGAATTATCTATGGCCAGAGAAAGATCCAGTGAGCCTCGATTGCGGGAATACGTCATTCCTCTTAGTTCTACCTACTTTAATTTTTGAACTTAATGTAAATCTACAACTTCTTTTTTTTTTTCAAATCGGAACTTCAATAATTTGGAATCTCTTCATTAATTCCCCGTGTCCCATCATGCCCAATTAATTTTAGTCCTAAAATTTCTCTCTTTTTCTTTGGCCTTTTGATAGGGATTGATCGTTTTATTGGACGTAGCTTGTGCTGCTGAATTAGTATTTCCATTGCAAAATTGCTGATTTGAGTGCGATATAGACGAGGATAATTGAACGTAAGATTTCACCCTTTCTAAATAAAAAAGAACTTTGCTTTTACTTGTGTTGTGCGGGGAGAGAGCGAAAGAGTCAAGTCATTCTGATATTCAGGTAATTTCCAAACAAGAGGGCACCCTCTTCTTCAATACCATCGCGCTTTATCCTATTGCTTGGCTCTTGATCTTTTTCAATGGGTATTTATCATCGTGCATAGCCTTGTCGTTCCCGTGACTTCCCGCTATTAATTTAACCGGACGACATCGTGTCGCCGTACAACTCCTGGGATGTGTTGGGGAAATTGGTTGATATGTACTGTTGATTATCAGATATATGTAAACATAGCCTTGAGCATTACCAAGTCTTCCTCAGTTCTTGTACCACGCATTAAACAGGTCTAACTTGATGGCAAGAGAAGACGCCAGGCCACCAATCACATGATATATTCTTGCAGAAATGTTTACATCTTTGAACCTTATATTTATACGGATTGAGTTTTGCAAGTCCAACTTCATGTTTTAATCGAATTGTTCAATCTTTTGCTAGCCTTACACGTCAACCTAACACGAGAACCACTAGTTTTGACAACGGGATATTCTGTTTTCAATTACTCATTGATGATGAGCATTTGATTTGACGCGGAACACAAAAGTGAACTACATAGCGGATTAAAAATGCACTATTGCACCTACGATAGCTCTTTCATAACTCTAAAAATAAATTCCTTTTGATTACAGATCAACATCGAAGGTTTTCTTTCGCGTGTGTATATGACAGGAACATAGGGGCGAACTCATATGAAGACGAGGTGGACACATGCGGGGCGAAGCTAGGAGGAAGTGCTCATGGATTTCTACTACAATCGAGCCTACATGGTCCAATCCTTGTATCGAATGATTGAGCTAAAGGAACCACTTGTATATACGATACTTGCAACATCATCATCTTCTTTGTTCTCCATTCTTTGAGAATAGTCATGGTCAAATCTAGCAGTTTCTACTCCACGTCAAAATGACAATATGGGGGATTGGAATTCAACCAAATTCTCCGGCCACGACCCGGTCAACCACGGCGCAGTGTGAAATCGATGCACGGGGGGGCGTTGACTTCCTTCGGTTTCACTTCGGAGCACTGGAAAAATGCGATTCCCACTCCCCCAGAATCATCAAAATGGAGCCTCATTCCCGCCAGCCGTTCACACGCCAATTTTGAGGCGAGCATTTGGACTTTAGCTGGGCGTCGCTTTAATGCTCATCGAGTAATCAATTAACACATTTTGCAGTTTCTAGTATATTGATTATGGCCACACTATTTGTAATCGGGAAAAGTACATCTCTAACTTATTGTATTTATATCAATCTTGTCCTGCATTTTTCAATCGAGCTAATTTAGTCTTAAACTTTTTTACATTGATACCGATTCAGTTTATTCACCAATTTAAATCGGAAATCGCTAACATAAATGCTAATCATTTTATGTGGTACGGTCGATGTTAGATGGATATTTATTTTTTTTTTATTCTTTTCTTTTCTTTTTCCTTAATTTTTTCTTTCATTTTGGCCGGTCAGGGTAATCGCCATGACCACAAAGGTTGGAATATACACATGATATGCGCATACTTACCGGTCAACAAATATTTGACCGGTCAATGAATCATGCCTTTACATTTAAGCCTAAATAACTAATTCATGTCCTTATTTGAGACCAGATTCACTTCAGACTCTAATTTTAAAAAATAATGACACTTTATGATCCTTACTCAAAATTTCTTCCTTTTTTTTTTTTATAATTTACAAATTAAGCATGCTTAACAAGTAATATGGAGCATATAATAACAATATCTCGCCTTATCTAAACTCGTTATTCTATACAAGTCAAGCATATAAAAGTCCGTGGTTCCACACTAGGCCCAAAAGTAGATGACGTGCATTACCTTCCCTACGGCCCGTCGTTTCGTTATCACCGAAACAAAAGTCAAACCAGTAGACCTCTGGAAGCGCGCCCGACCGACCACCGAGGAAAGAGGAATAACAACGCTCCGCCCGTCGCTCGCCGGTCACGCGCGAGCCAATGGAAATCGCTCCCGCCGCGCCATTTGGCGGATCCTGATTGGCCCGTCATGCACGTCGCCTCACGGTCCGCCGTTCATTTGCGAATCGAGAGTAAACAAAATGTCTGCAGTTCGACTCCGGGAATGAAGGCTCGCTGCCGAGAAAAATCTTTCGACCCAAAAACGACGTTCGAAAGATTTGCATAGGTTTTGCGATATCCTCAGGAGATTTATTACATTTTTATTTTGATGTCGTCCGATGCTTTGAGATCACGTGAATTGCCAATTAAAAAATGAAGGTTTTCTTTTGGTTATTTCGAGATTTACATAAAATTAATAAGGACGGCAATTTTGGTTACGTCGGAGTAAGACCTTTCCAGTATTAAAACATTCGATTTTTTGTTGTTTCGTGGATTTTCTAAGATTTTTGGGCGAAATTTAAAAAATAAAAGTTAAAAAGACGCAACTGCTCCGTAGACGACCAACTCCCTTTTCTATTTTTTTAAAACAGAGAGCGATGTTAGCATATTTCTCTTTCATTTTAATACCTGAGCTGGGGTCAACAATATTAAGATGCTAAATTAATACCATTGCAACCTCCTGCTTACCCAGGCATTCATTTCGGAAAAGAGATATTGAGGTATGAAAATTTACAATTTGTCTTGACAAGTATTTTTAAATTGGTATTCTCGTTCAACATCTACCCCGAACTGATTTTCACCCCGTAAAAAAATAAAAAAATCTCAAATTAATATCTCGGAGATCCAAATCGACCCTCAATTAAGAACGAATTCAACCAACATGTGTAAATCTTCCATATCCAATCTGTCTTCTTCGTAATACGATCGTCTAAAGGCCGTTTGCCACTCGCTTTGCTGCGTTTGCATTCTAATGATATATAAAGCGAATGACGTTAAATTTTAGATTTTCTCGTTAGTGGAGATCAATTTTTGGGTAGGTGCGTCACGAATTCTGGTCAGGGCTTTTCTTCTTATGAGATGGAAATCAAGTTAGGATAAATGTGTCTCCACAACAAATACATTAACCTCTCAAATGAGGGAAAAAAACCCAAACTTACCCAAAAAAGAAAAAGGTAAAAGAAAAGAGGAAAAAGGCAATTCATAAAAGCGGCTAAAGCCCCTTCTCCAGCCTTGACTCTTTTCCCCCTCTCTCTCTCTTCTCTCTGTGTTCTAACCTCCTCAAGAAGAAATCTGAATCATCGCATTCATTCCCACCTCCATTTCTTCTCTCCTCCATCATCATTCCTCATTCCTCTCTCCTCCTCCTCCAGGAGTCTCTCCCCGCTCCGCTCCCGGTAAGCCTCGTCCTCGCGATCCCCTTTCCTCACCGTCCGATTCCGATCCCCGGTCGCCGGAATTGTCGGGGTGCGGGGGAATTCCGGCGATCGAGGACCGCCGGACCGCGGTCGTCGATTCCGGCCGGGGGTTTCGGTTCTCCGGTCGCGCCGAGGGCGCGCTTCCCCCTCGGGCTTTCTTTTGCCCTTTTGCGTTTTCCGGTCCGGTCGATCACTGGTGAGGTGTGTTCAGCTCATTGCCGATCCTCCGCGTAGCGTCTCGCTTTAGGTGCGATCGAGCCGGCGGTCGAGGTAATTCGAGCTCGGGCTGTGTGGGTTTTCGGCGAGTTGTTTTCGGCTCGATTGCGCCCGGGTCAAAATTGGTCCGCCCGCCTGCCGTCTGGACGGCTGCGGCGTTTTCCTCGATTTGGTACTCGAGAGCGACCTAGTTCCGAGGGAGGGGGCGGGGAATTAACTGGAGGTGCCTAATTAGTAATGATCGGATCGTCAGCTACTTCTTCATGTCGTTTTTCTGCTTTTGTTGCGGCCGTCTTGCCGGTTTCGTTTTGATTATTCGGATTATGACCGCGTTTTCTGTTTCTTAGTTGTCGTGGATAAGCCGGACCGGAATCAAGAAGGGGCAGGAACCGATGGCTAATAATGCAGTGGCCTGCGCGGAGCGAGCCACGAGCGACAGTTTGTCGGGCCCTGACTGGGCTATCAATATCGAGCTCTGTGATATCATCAACATGGATCCTCGGTAATGACTCTTTTACTCTTCTGCAGCTGTTTCTCGGGTGGAAATTTTCGTCGGATATATTGCTTTGGCAGTCCTCTGTGGCGCAGCGATATTCCTCTATCTTCCCTGATATCTTCTCTTTTGGATGTAATATCTGCGCCTTTGGCTGGGATTGGAATTGAAACAACACTAATGAATCCACAATTGAATCTTTATCCATGTGTGCCTGCATATTTCTCGTGATTGATCATAGTGGTCTTCTATTTATTTCATAGGAAAATGGGTCGACTTCCTTTTCCTAATTCGTTTTCTTCAATTGATATGCCCAAACATCGTTGATATTTGATGAATATGCTTGAAGATAGTTAGCAATGTTAAAATGATCAAATGAATGCTAAAAACACAGTCATGAATAGACCATCATTCAAATGTTTCAAGACACACAAAAACACCTGGGAGCTAGTGACTTCCAAAAATAATTCCTCTTTAATAACGTGTAATTATGATGTGAATTGCATTTGGGCATCAGATTCTGGATAATTCAGGTGCTAGTCCTTGACAAGACATGCTTGATGCATTATGGTATGCTGGCATATGAAGTTTGCATATTAGGGGCTTTTTGTTGCAGGAGCTTTTTGCATTCTATAAGTTGTCCTTTGGACTGTCAGGATATAGTTTAGCTGCTCTTTCTCATCTGGATACATGTGGCAGTTTTTTTTTTTCCCCAAAAAAGAAATGTCTTGGATTCATCTATTGCTTATTGCACAGGGTGTCTTTTTTAAGTCTTTGTCATATCGGTCTGGTTTCTTGTATATAAATGTTTCTGAACTTTTTCTATAAATGAATTTCTGCAGCCAATCTAAGGACGCTTTAAAGGTATTGAAAAAGCGTCTTGCCAGCAAACATCCAAAAATACAGATTCTGGCCCTTTTTGTAAGTCTCTTTATGCATTTATTTCTTTTTGTATCTATGTATGTATAAGTAGCTAGTGATTGATGTGTATTTGCATGCAAAGATGTGAGCGGTTGTGTGTCCTGGTGTGTGCAGTGCCTTTCCAATATGTGTATATTATGATTGAAATCTTGATATCTTGATTTTGCTCCGGTTGAGTGATGTTTTTTGCTCTGTCCTGTTATTAACTTCCAACAGATCGGTTTCTTTAGCTAATGATTTATTATTCATGTCTTAACCCAGGCATTGGAGGCTCTCAGCAAAAACTGTGGCGAGAATATTTTCCAGCTGATTGTTGAGCGTGATATCTTGCATGATATGGTTAAGATAGTTAAAAAAAAGGTAAAATTACCTCTTTATTAATAATTTCCTTTGATAAGTTTACTGCGTCACATAACATTCTGATGGATGTTTTGTTCAATGTGCAGCCTGATTTGAGTGTAAGGGAGAAAATATTAATTCTAATCGACACATGGCAGGAAGCATTTGGTGGACCTGGGGGGAGGTATCCCCAGTATTATGCAGCTTATAATGAATTGAGGGTAATTACACTTGATTCTTGTTTTAGTTCCAGAAGCTATTCGAGCATTAGTGTATCTGAGAAATACCTTCATGTATAATTTCCTTATCTTGTTTCATCTTTGTCCTTACAACTTTAATTGGTCACTGAGCTTGGTAAGATTAACTTAGATTATATTTCTTGGAGTATGCTTTTTGCAAATAAAATAGCATGGTTGACGATATTCAAGCTAAAATAAGCGTGAATTTCAAATATCTGTAGAAACTTTAGAACCTAAGAGTTTCCTCTAAGTCAGTTAGCGACAATACTTGAGGTGTGTAGATGTTAAAAGGACACATTGGTGAGAATTGGAGAGTAACAACCGACAGAGAGTGAGTGATTTTGATATTATGGATCCATTTTGCAAGACAGAGAAATCTTTCGCACACAAGATACCAGTTGTATGGATGGAGTCAATAAGCTTATTTTGTACCTTGTATGGTCATATAATGCCCCTTAAGCTAGGGGACATTCTATAGGTGGAAGACTACTTTGTTTACTGTGCTGCATAACTGCATGAGAAGAATTTTCCATGAGACAGGATTAAGGCTAGTGATGGTTTATGGCATGAAATGTTATGCATTCAAGCACCTTAGGTGCAAACAAATGAGTGCAGTGGGAGATTAGAATGCTTCAACAGATTCCTGTACACTCAAGAAAAATTGGGATGTAAAATCACTGTGGTTGAGAAAAAGTTTTAGTGCTCCTTATTGAGGATATGACAAATGAAGCTTTTTTTAGATGATTTATCACCGGAGGTCTTTGGAAATTTAGATTTTCTGTGGTGGGAATCTTTAGCAACAGTGTCCTGGCAAGGTCATTATGACTTCGTTTCCTTGCAGTGCGCCTTTTGGAGACATTGCTGTTCCCTCATATAAACTGACTCAACTTGGGTTCACTTTCTTGTCAATGTACATAGCTATGGTGTACCATTAATTGTAAAATTTCATGTACTTGAACTCTGGACTTCTTTATTGGAAGACATTGGTTCAGGAAGATTGGGATGGAGAAAATCTAATTGCTACTTGTGTGCGTGAATGGACATGTTTAAATTTTAACGTTAGAATAAAAGACTTGCATAACGCGTTTTCCCTTGCTGTTGCCCTATTTAACATAATGGGCCTTTCCTATTGATATGTGTTTGTTATGGCTTGTGTGTTTTGGGTAATCTTAATGTACAGTTCCTAGATTGATCTTGTCAATTATTAACAGGCTGCTGGAGTTGAATATCCACCCCGAGAAGAAAATGCTGTTCCTTTGTTCACACCACCACAAACTCAACCCATATTTCACCATCCTCCAGAATTTGAAGATGCTGCTATTCAGGCCTCACTTCAATCTGATGCTTCTGGTCTTAGGTACTTCTCAAGGAACATCCAATACCATTACTCTTAATTTTGTCAAAATGCAAGTCCTCTGAGCTACCTGGCCACTTACAAGTTGGAATTTGCTCCTCCTTTCTTCCTTCTTATCTTTGTGTGGGAGTCTCTGTTTTTGAGAGAGAGCAATATATCATTGTCCCTCTCAAATTTGCCTCTTATGTTCTTCCTTGTGTAAGTGTGAGCATTTGTGCATGTGTGAATGTTGGTGCTTGGGTGCATGTCTGCATGGGCATGCAAGAAGTGCTTTGCTCTTGGACATCTGCCAGTGATTGAGTGTAGACATTTGCTATAGGCATAGTTTTAACAGTTGTCGGGCTATGTAAAAAGTGTTTCTTCACTGAAATGACTTGCGCTGCAAACTGTTAGAACTATAAACTAGTTGGTTAGAGTCAGTTTAGAATTCTAATATCTTTTATAATCAGCTTGTCAGAGATACAAAATGCTCGGGGGTTAGCTGATGTTTTGATGGAAATGCTTGGAGCTGTGGATGCTAAGAAACCTGAGGTAATGATCCATGTCACCTTGTTTGTATACACAATTTAGCTTCTTTCCACTTCTTTTTGGAAACATAATTCTGATGTTTCAAAAGTGGTGTTTATCTGCTATACCTGCTCAACAATTTTTTGTGTGTTTAATTCTCCTAATCTTTTATGCTCCTTTTTTTAGCATTTTTACTTAGAAGAACACATAATAAGGGTCACTTAAATTCAAATTCTTACAACTATGAATACTTGGCAGGATTTGAAGGATGAAGTGATTGTTGACCTTGTCGATCAGTGCCGTTCTTATCAAAAGCGTGTCATGCTTCTTGTGAATGAAACTTCGTAAGGATGATGATAATAATCCTTTCTAGGGTTCTCTGACATGAGAATTGTCCTGACAGTGAAATTTGTTCTTTCAGAGATGAGGACCTTCTATGTCAAGGACTGGCGCTAAATGACAATTTGCAGCGTGTACTTAGCCGGCATGATGACATTGCTAGAGGAACTTCTACTGCTGTATCAAGTGTAAAACCAGTTATGCCACTGGTAAATGTAGACCATGAGGATGATGAATCAGAAGATGACTTTGCCCAATTATCTCACAGGTAATACATCTGCATTAGTGCCGCTGGGAATGTGATTGACACAGGACGGTGCTAATTGCATTGGGTGATAGATCAAAATATTTTCATGTCTTGCGTAATGCCACAGAGTTGAATTGTTTTAAGTTCCAGAGAGCTTCCTAATCCTTTTTTGCCCAAAAAAAATATGGTGCATACTGTGGAAGGTGTAAAAAGCACGATTCATATATCTAGCCTAGGCTTTTGGCAGTGCATTTGGTTATTTTAAGCATTAAGAAATAGTAAATTTGATCCATCTGAAGTTTTTAAACCATGGAACTCTAAGAGCTCTACCAAATCCTTATCACTTATCTCAGAAATTTCACTTTTCCTTTTTGCAGGTCATCAAGGGACAATGGTCACAACAGAAAACCAGTTTACACTAAAGCAGAACCATCTCGACTGAACCCACTGGCCCCTCCACCCTCATCAAAGAAGCCAATCTCAGGAGATTCTGGCACGGTGGACTTTCTCAGTGGTGGTGCTTACAAATCTGAAGGCTTTGTCGATACATCGCAGCCTTTTCGACCTCCTAATCATTTGGACAACAGTTACTCTCCTCCTTCATATGGCAAAAGCCCAGAAACTTCACCCATTTATGATCGTCAGCCTGCATATGATGAGCCTCTCCCATTGAGCAGATCCGCTGATCGGCTTCCTCCAGCTCCCTGGGATACAACTCAGTCTCCTACAGTTATTCCACCACCACCTTCGCGCTACAATCAGAGGCAACAATTTTTTGACCAAAAGCAAGGTTTTCCGGGAAGTTCTCATTCAAGTAGTGAATCGGGTTCCTCTTACGACAGTTTGGTGGGTCACACTCAGAACATGTCTCTGAATTCGTCTACCCCAACCAAGCAAGCGAAACAAGAAGATGCGCTCTTCAAGGATCTCGTGGATTTCGCAAAAGCCAAGTCGTCCTCGTCGTCATCATCCTCGAAACCTAACAGGTCATTCTAAGTAGTGAGCAGCGTGAGATATTGATGACATGTCCGAATACAGGGTTTCAGCTATTTTACCGATCCCTTTCTCAGAGATATATATGTCAGGTAAATAAATTCTTGTGGGAACTTGGGTCATCATGGTTTGTGTATATGTTTTAGTTGGTTATTTTGAGGAGGAGCTGCTGTTGCTGTATGTATCATTCGAGTGTTATCAGAGAGTTTATTGTTTGATTGTTACTAGTTTATGTTTGACTTTTCTACCTGGTTGCTACTTGCTGTCTTCTCTCTTTATCTATCAGAAGTTGCTAACGGGTCTAGTCAAATTACGTGCAAATAACGAGGATCGTCAATTTAATAAGACCTTTGAATGTGTTCTTGGATAAAGAAATCAAAGAATACGTCCTAGAACTTGATAACTTCCGACTTGCTGTACTCATGATGAGTTGTCTAACGTCTGAAACGGAGTTGGTTTAGCCGTGGTTGGTAATTTTTGATGGACGATGGTAATTTTTTTATATATGTTAGAAATCGATGTCAATAAGTCTCATCATTTCATTGGTAGCCCCTTAAACACTTTAGAAATTTAGGAATCTTAGTAACTGATACTTTTTTCACTCTTCGAAACGTTTCATGGTGGCGAATGTATTGTTGTTGACAGTTTTGGGGTGTTCAAAATCGAATGGTCATATTTAGAATGCTAAAAAGTAAATTGGAAGTCACTTTGTGGGCGTCTTTCCACAATGAACGTTGATGAGGGAAAACGAAAGCTCGGTTTTCTATATAGAGAATTATCCGCAAAATGAATTTGATTATCTCCAGAATGTGAGGTCCGGACCCGTGAGATCCCAACCACAAAAGGTATTGGAAAAAACTTCCTTTGACAAAATGAATCTGAAGCGTGTACCATGCCAATGTCGAATTGACCACATCAAAAGTGAATAACCAAACAAAATAGCAATTGGATAACATGGTCATCCATCCATGGCCGATTTCAAATCTAAGGAATAACAAATCCTAGTGCCGACTGACCCATCTGAAGGGCAGCTTTGTTCAAATGTTCTAGCATGCGAACGTGGAAGATTAGCCAATTAGTTAATATCCATCTTTTCCTCCCTCCCTCAATACTACAACCTAGAACACGAGTGACTGTAGGGATACCCATCTCATCTACTGATGGAAGAATCGGTCTGATTTCCTTTTCGAACCAATCGAGATTGATACCGGTGGACAATTTTTTACTTCTTTTTCCAGTGGATATCAAGCTCGTGGGTGCCACAAACAACTCGGGACCACTGTTGCCCCAGCGAATGGACATCTAACAACAAAAGCTAAAAAGCTGCCCCATCATAAGACAGCGATGTGAACACAGATATAGTCCGCATCAACCCTTTGTCCTTGAGCTTTAAGCGTTTTCTGCCATGTTTGAATTGCAGTGTTAAAAGATGGGTCAGCGGGGCCTGCGGAGGTGGATTCCACACCATCAACTGACGATTTCTTTGGCCAACATTCTTCTTCGTCTTCTTCTTTTTTTCCCACATCATGGGGCAGTCTATGATCTCATGTACTGCCTGGTTATCTGTTCGCCCGGATCAAAACGAGATGGGGCCAAAGGATGCAGCAACTTGAGTCTATTCCTAGCACTTAGGTAGTGGTACAACCATCCTTTTTTAGTTGTTGATCATCACAGATCCATTTTCCGGCATTGCTTTTTAGGTGCCATTCTCAACTTCTCCTCATGAGGGTCTTGCTCTTTCCTTAACCAAGAATTTCGCATCTCATCCCTTACCTAATCGGCCAGCCAGGCCAGTCTTTACCTACTCAAAGTAAGTCTCTTCCCAACGAGAGCAGAAGAGAGTCCTCAAAGCTAGTCATAAGCTAATGCAATTGTAAGCCTTTCACTCAGTGAAACATGAGATGCCTGCCCAATTTTAGTTGGTGTCTATAGCCAGCCAGTCTTGCTAGTCTTGCTTACTTGGTGAGAGCCTTGTGTGTTTAAGGCAAATATATCTTAATTTGCAGGGATATTTAGGAGGTGCTTTCTTTTCTTTTCATAAGTACAACGCAAAGATTCTGAATAATAACCAGACGCTTCCTTTGTATGATTTCTTTCCCTATTTTTTGCACGCATTTTTCAATCCTTGTCTAGAACCGAATTCTTTCATGGTTGTGAAAGAAAGTTGCAGTTAGAAATGCATGTCTTAAAAGAGGAAAATGATGCGAGTCAATAGAGGATAAGATGAAAGAAATTTGTTTGAGGTGGTGTGTGAAGGAAGTAGGGTCTCATTGAGATGATGAGACTTCGAACCACGAATTTAGCTCGAAAGAGGCACGGGGAGGTTTAAAGGAAGAATAAGAATTACTCAAAGGCACTAAACTAAGCTCGATCGAGCTTTTGCATTGTGTAAGCAAACAAAGTGTATAGTGGAATTAATAGCACATTCTGAGATTGGAGATGATCCCCGAAACTTACCTTATTTCATCAAAGAAGCTAGCCTAAGCATCACGTCTCTTCATAGACAAATTTAGGATTTGTGATCTCAGCAAGATCGGTTTAGGATCAAAGATCCTTTTCTATCAATAAGAAGAGCTTTTATTTTTATTTTTTATTTTTAATTTCTGCCAGTTGATATGTGATTAGCTTCTTTCGATTTCCTATAATTCGTTGCTAACCCACCATTCCTTAAATCATATTTCTCCACTCAAAGAAGACACAACAAGCACGGTACAATCTGAATTCTATAATTGCAGAAACATGAACAGAGACAATAAAAAACAACAGGAACGAAGTTGAGTAATTCCCACATAAACTTTTACATGCACATCACTGGTCGTGCTCATCAATTTCAGATAACAAACATGATTATAAACTCGCAATTCTAGCGATATGTCATGCAAATATATATAAGGTATGAAACAATATGAAAACGCCCTTGAGAGTCACTGACTGGTGAGATCAGATGGATGTTCCTTAAATTTTGCATTCTCGGAAGTTTCTAAGCATCAAGATGATAAGATAAATGGATGTGCGATACTAACAGAGATGGTGGTGGCAGCTTTCGTGGAGGTAGCAAAGAGCGAACTTGCTCCCGAGTTTCAAGTGTCGATACAAGAGCGTGAATATCTTCCTCTTGATGCCCCCTCTAACCGGCGGAAACCTCACCATTCTTGCACTGCCCGTCGCCCTCTGTGTTGCCGCCACGAGCCTTGGCCTCTCCACCTCCTCCATCTTCACCTTCTGCTTCCACGGAGGTATCACTCTTTTGTGCGTGTGTGCGTGTGTGCGTGTGCATGAAACATCACTGCATGGAGAAACAGAAAACTGTGGAGGGGAGGGAGGGAGGAACCTTCGTGTCACCTTCATGCAGATGGGGCTTGGGCAGACAGGGCCAAGCTGCGGCCACTTTTGGGCGTGTGGGAAAAGCAACATCCTACGCTGTCCAAGTGCCAAGAGAGTGAAACTCCGGGGCAATCTTTTCTGTTGCCCTATCACGAATAACTAATGTCCAAAACTGTACCTTTGGTTATAGCTTTCTCGGGAGAGGGGCGAACACAAAAACAAGTCTGAATGATATGGGGTATGTACTGATAGGGACATGGCATCGACTCCTAATCAAAACATCTTCGATTTAAAAATGTGCCAAGTCCAAAGCATCGTTAGTGTTGGATTACTCCCACGAAATCTTCTCTTTTGCTTTGTTAAACAGTTACGGAAGATACGTGAGAGAGGACATTAATTACCTCTTGTGCAGACTAAGGTAAATCTGGCATGTCTGAAGCTCCTACATATCCACCAAGAACCATCTATTTAGCTACACTCATTTCGAGAGATTATCTTTGGAGCTTGTACTTGTGATCCATTGCATTTTTACTTACTCTTACCAAAGAAGTGAATCTCACGATAAGTTTATAGGATCCAAGGACTATCAACATGGATTGAGCTCGAAATTTGTCAGGTTCATGGGATAATAACTCCATCTATTTCAGGTTCGTTCACAAAACATTTGCCCGGTTGATGATTCTTCGGACTATTGGACAGACTATACTTCTACCGGCCCCTTGCAAAGACAAAGAGCAGGAAAATATACATCAAATTGGAAATGAAGGGCTTGCACATAGTATGTTGCTTGTAATAGAAGTAAGATGGTGTCGACTAGGGTTGTCCTCTGCGGTCAGGTCGAAGAAGGCGACTTATCTTGTTGGCAGTGAATTTAATGCTGCGGATGACACCATCAACGATTCTTTGCTTGATGGATCCTTGTTGTTTTTTGGAAAAAAAAAAAACAGAGAAGGAGTTGACAGTAAAAGCTATGCGTCATATTTTTAAAACTGAAAAAGAAATGTTCAAAATACATACTAGAACGTAACCATAAACCCACGTTGCCCACTAACGGCTTGCTTGGTCCACAAAACCAGCAACAAACCAGAAAAGCTAAAATACGTGTAGCTAATTGCTCCTACAAGATAAGATTGATCAAGTAAAACAACAATTAACCAACTCCTAGAAAATAGGACACCAACAAACTGACTAAACAAAACAAAGAAAAAGAAAAAAAAAAAAAAACAGAACGTGCAGTCTTGGTACATCAACACTCTCCTCCTGGATCAAGTACGAACACTACTAGCTTTGCCCCGAGAAGTTCAAATCAACCAACATGAAATGACTTCGTGAATATATCCGCAATCTGGTTTTTCGAACTGCAGTACACACCGTTTCACCTCTTCAGCCTTTTGCACTTCTCTCAAGAAGTAAAACTTGACCTTAAAATGTTTTGTTTTTCCATGAAATACTGGATTCTGTGAAATGGCCAGAGTAGCTTGATTATCCACAAACACTTCTATGTCTTCTTCTTGCTGCATATGCAGATCATCCATCAGCTTCTTTAACCATAATGCTTGATTCACAGCTGCAGTAGCTGCAATGAACTCAGCTTCTGCAGTTGATTGAGCCACTATTTTTTGCTTCTTTGAACACCAGGAAAAACATGCCGACCCAAATGTAAAGCAATAACCTGAAGTGCTCCTCATATCATCCACTGATCCTGCCCAATCACTGTAAGAATACCCCTGCAACTTAAACTCCTGAACTCTACAAAACTTAATCCCATATGAAAGAGTACATTTTAAGTACCTCAACACCCTCTTTGCAGCTACCATATGCAACTCACTTGCACAATTGAGAAATCTAGATAAGACACTTACAGGAAACATGATGTTTGGCCTAGTTGCAGTGAGATACATAAGATAGCCAATCAAACTTCTATAAACTCTTTCATCTGCAAGTTCCGATCCATCATTCTTTTGGAGCTTTTCCTTATGACCCATTGGAGTACTTACACTCTTGCACTCCATGTTAAATCTCCTTAGGATCTCCTTCAAATACTTCTTCTGACAGATAAAAACGTCATTCTGAGTCTGCCTAACCTCCATTCCTAGAAAATATGACATCTCACCAAGATCTGTCATTTCGAACATTTTCATCATCTCTTGCTTAAATGCAGTAATCTGAGCACTATTACTCCCTGTCACCAGCATATCATCCACATAAAGAGACACCACCACTAAGTCAGATACTAACTTTTTGACATATAGAGTAGATTCATTGAGGCTTTTCTTGAAACCTAGGTCCAGCAAGTGCTCATCCATCTTACTGTACCATGCTCTGGGAGCTTGCCTCAAGCCATAGAGAGCCTTTCTTAGCAAATAAACTTTCTCCTCTCGGCCTGGTGTGACAAAGCCTTCGGCGCTCAACATAAATCTCCTCCCCGCAACACTCCATTCAAAAATGCAGATTTCACATCTAACTGATATACCTTCCATCATTGTTGAGCTGCCAAAGCAAGAATCATTCTAATTGTATCAAGTCTTGCCACGGGAGCAAAGGTTTTTGAGAAACCAACTCCCCAAACCTGTGCATATCCCTTCACCACCAACCTAGCCTTATGCTTATTCACTGAGCCATCAGGATTAAATTTGATCCTGAAAACCCATTTTACTCCAATCACCTTCCTGCTTTAGGCCTCTCCACTAGCTCCCATGTCCGGTTCTTTTCTATCATAGCCAACTCTTCCTTCATTGCATTCATCCACCTCTGATCGCTTTTAGCTTCCTCATAACCTGCAGGTTCCAAAATAGCCACACTACACCTTTGATATATATCAGTCAAAGATCTGGTACCTCTAACTGGAACATCATCCACTAGCTTGTCAGGTTCCAATGAGACCTCTTTGTGCTTGCCTTGTGGCCCATTTGTCCAATCCCATTTCTCATCTTCCAGGAACTGAACATCCCTACTAGTGATCACCTTCCTTGTCTGTGGTTGATAGATCCTATAAGCTTTTGACACTAAACTGTAGCCAATAAAGATCCCAGCTTTAGCTTTCTCTCCCAACTTGTCTCTCTTGACCTGTGGAATATGAGAAAAACACAAACAACCAAACACCTTCAAATTTCTTAGAATTGGCTTGACATTAAACCAAGCTTCAAAGGGTGTCTTCATCTCCAATACCCTCGTAGGTAGTCTATTCAGCAGAAAAACTGCTGTGTTTGCTGCTTTTGCCCAAAACTCTTTTGGTAGATTCTTCTCATACAACAGACACCTAATCATCTCCATAATGGTTCTATTCTTCCTCTCACTAACTCTATTTTGCTGTGGAGAGTAAGGAGCAGTAAGCTGATGCTCAATTTCAGCCTCTTCACAGAAAGAGTTAAACCTCTGTGAAGTGTATTCTGTTCCATTATCAGATCTAATGACCTGAATCTTGCAGCAACTTTGGTTCTCAACCCATTTCTTAAACTTCAGAAATACCTCAGCAACTTCTGACTTTTGCTTCATAAAGTAAATCCAGCACATTCTAGTATAATCATCAATGAAAATAATGAAATACCTGCTGCCATTTAGTGAAGGAGTCACTTATGGACCACATAGATTTGTATGAATCAGTTGCAGCTTCTTTGTAGCTCTCCAAGTGGATTCCTTGAAGGGAAGTCTTGTCTGTTTGCCCAACAAACAAGCTTTGCACCTTGTGATATGCTCCTCTAGGCTTGGTAACCCAGTTGCCATTTCATTCCTCTGCATGAACAGCACACCTTTATGATGAAAGTGCCCCAACCTCTTGTGCCATATTTCAGAATCATTAGCCTGACACTTGAATGCCATCTGCTCCTTCTTAAGAGGATTCAAAGAAAAACTCTTCTGTTGCATCTTTATCTTGAACAGCTCCTGACCACTGGAGTTAAAGATCAAACACTTCTCCTCTTCAAATATCACCTTAAATCCCTTTTCTATCAACTGCCCCACACTCAGCAAATTCGATCAATTTTAGGCACATACATCACATCGAAATCAGCTTAGTTCCAAGACAACTCTCCATTGCTACAGTCCCTTTACCTTTCACTTCTAAGTACTCCCCATTCCCAATCCTCACTCTTGACTTCAATGACTTGTCAAGGTTTATAAACAGCGTTTCATCACTTGTCATATGGTTTGTGCAACCACTATCAACAAGCCAACTGTCACATGGAGTACTAGAGGAGAAACAAGAGGCAACAAACAATTGATCCACCTCTTCTTTGAACCTGCAGCATGTGCCTCACCCCGTCGCTGATCTCTCTTCTCTTTGCAGAACTTCTTAATGTGTCCAAGCTTATGACACTTTCTGCACCTTACATTTGGCCTCTTCCAACACCTAAAGTGTGGATGATTTTTTTTTTCCACAGTGCTGACATGGGGAATATCTTCCCCAATTGTTCTTGGAGTTGCCCGCACTGTTCTCTCCTGCAGAAGCTTCTGAACCATTACTGCCATTTCCTTTCTTCCATTTCCACTTCTTGACTTTTCCTCCTACATTCTGCTGTTCTTTGGCTATCAAAGCTCCTTCTGTACTTCCTTCCAGCCTCATTAACCTCCTCTGCTCTTGTGCTTGCAGAGCACTTAATAGTTCTGCCAACTTGATCTGAGACAAATCCTTGGTATTCTCCAAAGAGGCAACAGTTGCCTTAAACCTTTCGGGCAAGGAGACAAGAATCTTCTGCACTAGCCTATTATCAGAGAGGTCAGTGCCTAGAACTCTTGCCTGATTTGCAATGCTTATCAGCTTATCAGAATACTCCTTAATTGTCTCAGATTCCTTCATCTGCAGTCTCTCGAATTCTGTGATCAGGTTTAGGCCCTTCATGCTTCTGATCCTCTCATCTCCTTGGTACTCGGCTTTGAGGAAGTCCCAAATAGCTTTGGCTGATTCACAAGCCATAATTCTGCTGAAAATAGCAGGTGAGACAACAGCATATAAACAAGACTTTGCCTTTGCTTTCCTTGTTGTCCTCTCCTTGTGAAACTTGATTTGATTGATGGTTGGATTGTTAGGAAGGGGAGCAACTTCATAATCTTGTTCCACAGCTTCCCAAAAATCACAACCCTCTAGATAGGCTTGCATTCTCACTGCCCAGGCTTGATAATTTTCTCCATCAAACGCTGGCGGAGCCATTGTTGAAAAACCACTCGATCCTGCCTCCATCTTGCTTTTAACTTCTATGGATGCAGACACACCTCTCAATCAATCTCACAAGTCACTCACAGCCCTTTAAGATCAAGAAGGCTCTGATACCAGTGTTGTTTTTTGAAAAAAAAAAAAATAGAGAAGGAGTTGACAACAAAAGCTATGCGTCATATTTTTAAAACTGAAAAAGAAATGTTCAAAATACATACTAGAACGTAACCATAAACCCACGTTGCCCACTAACAGCTTGCTTGGTCCACAAAACCAGCAACAAACTAGAAAAGCTAAAATACGTGCAGCTAACTGCTCCTACAAGATAAGATTGACTAAGTAAAACAACAATTGACCAACTCCTAGAAAATAGGACACCAACAAACTGACTAAACAAAACAAAGAAGAAAAAAAAAACAGAACGTGCAGTCTTGATACATCAACAATCCTCTTCTCGGAGGGATGACGCAGCTATGTGCCCTTCGGGTTTTCATGGCATCTAATGTTCCTCTGAACTCAGTGCTCTCTTTCGATTTTTTATGCGATGTGCATGAGCAAGTATCTTTTATCTCGTGTAAGGTTTTATTGTAAGGACCCGGGCCTCCACCGTACACATATCGTCCGCTTTGGACACTAAGGGTCTGCATGGTAACGTTTCTTTTTCTCCCAATTTCTGTTCTTTTGTTCCCCGGAACAAAAAAAAGAACAGAAATCCGTTTGGTAAAACATTTATTCCTGGGAACAGATTTGGAGCATAAACAAGAAACAAAAAAAAGTTGCTTCTTGTTCCCGGGAACAACTTCTAGAAATAAGCCAATTTTCTTTTTTATTTTTCTTTTATTCCTCTCTCTTGTCGCGGAAACCTCCAACCGCCCCCGGCCCCGCTGCTGCCGGCCGCCGCCGCCGGACCACCGACACCGCCGCCGCCCCGCCGCCGCCGACCGCCGCTCGACGCCGTCGTCGCCGCTGACCGCCTCCGCTGCATGTTCGCCGGCCGCCGACCTATCAGCCGCCACCTCCCGCGGCTGGCCGTCCGCCTCCGGCGGCCGATGGGTCGGCGGTGGTAGTCGGCGGACGTGCAGCGGCGGCGGCGGTCGGTGGTGGCGACGGCAGTCCGTGAGCAAAAATAAAAAACGAATAAATACAAAAAAGAATCGTTGCGTTACCAAACACATTTCTATTATTTTTCTATTCCAAGAGTAGAAATTTTGTGTAGTTATCAAACGGGTTCTTTTACTCAGAAATTGTTCCCCGGAATAGAAATAGAAAAGAACTATTTCTGAAAAAAAGCTATTCCCCAGCCAAGAAGCGTTGTCATGCGCACCCTAAGTGCTCACGGTTTTGTTCTTCTTAAGGCTGTTAGAGGGACCCAAGCCTTATAAGACTCCCCCTAAGAGATGTGGGACATGAGACATGCCCTTAGCCTCGCCCGCGTACTGCCGTCACATTCTCCACCCCTTAAGGCACAGGGCCCTCACTGTGGCCCCACACGTTGCGGGAATCAAGTTCGATACCTCCTGTAAGGACCCAGGCCTCCACCGTACACATATTGTCCGTTTTGGACACTAAGTTCTCACGGTTTTATTCTTTTTAGAGCAGCCCATACTACCCCAAGAAAACACGTATGTACAGTTAGAGGAACCCAAGCCTTATAAATTAGCCCAGGACTCCCCCCTAAGCGATGTGAGACAGGAGACATGCCCTTAGCCTCGTCCGCGTACTGTTGAGGCGATCTTAGTCCATCCCTCCGTACTGGCCCGGGTCTGGGTCGTCACATTTATAGTACATGCCTCCGCGGTGAAGGATGCAAGCAAGAAGATGAGATCGGAGAGAGACAAAAATAGGGCTTAGAGATGGATCCGTTTGGAACTAATGCCATATATATATATGTCGTTTTCCGACGTGGCTTAAGCTTATGGTGAGTCAGCTAAAACAAAGAAGCAGAAGAAAGAAATCTATTTTATTGAAATCTCATCATTCAGTTCCCTCGGTGAACGTGTTGCACTGATATTTCGGGCACGAAGTATCCCCATTTCTTGATATGATGACTAGAAAAGTGCATCACGGACGTAACAAAATATTCTCTTTTCTTGTTAATTACATAAGTTGATGTTCAGTGGACGGACGAACGATATTTTTATGCACTTTGAATCCTCAGATTGATCTCCTGAACACCCCAAGAAAATGAAAGAATCCTCGGATTAGTCTCTGCAATGGACGCTGTTGCAGGTTGCGCGGCAAGAGTTTCAACGCATGATGCACGTTATGTGTCGTGTTTGTATGGATTAATTTATCGATGGTTATAGCGAAGCCACGTTCCCGACCATTATTTTCCACAGCCGGCCAGTCGAAATGACCCTTTTCTTCTTTTCTTTTTTCATAGACGAAATATATAATTATTCTACTTCTGTCAAATAATTGTCAGACAAAAGGGGGCTTGCCGAAGTCAACTTTTTTTAGTTTTATTTTTTCAGGACGGGGTTGCTGTGATGGACAAACTTCAATAAACATTCCACAGTAAGTAAACTTTCCAATCTATAATCCAACATAAGATGCTTAAAGAAATTTATCTCGGATGAGAAACTATAAGTTTTGGTGCACGTACTAGAACATGTGCGAATTGAGTGCATATACAAACACTTGGCTTTATATCGACAGTAACATTGAAATGTAAAAGGTTGAGAGAGAGAGAGAGAGAGAGAGAGAGAGAGAGAGAGAGAGAGAGAGAATGAGAGGGGGGAAAAAGGAAAAGCAAAGATATTGGATGTTAATAAATTAATGGGTATTTAATGATCTCAAATTAATTTTCCAAGTTTGTATAGGTTTGCACATATATGAAATATTTTTTGGTTGAAAGAATAGGAGAGGAGTTATTTTCTTAAACACGACAATAACCAGCTTTTTCCCTTCTTCTTTCTTAAAAGTAAAATAAACGAGGGCCATAATCAGCCGGCGGAGCTTCAGCCGGTCAGAGACATTAAATTAATCAAAAGATGAAGGCAAAATTAGGTTTTTCTCCCCCACTTCTCACGAAATTTTTTAAATTCTAACCCATCTTTTCATACCATATCTTATTTTACTCCCTCCTTCCCCTTCAACCCCAAAGAAATCCTCGGTTCTCCGTTTCACTTCTAAGGGCGAAAGTCTCCTGTAGCAGAAAATTACGCGCAAGAAAGCAGAAAGATAATCAGACTTGAATCCGATGTTGCTATAATCAATCAAATTACATCTAAGATGTAAAACTGCATGTGAATTAATACCAAAATTGCGGCACAAGGGGCACATATGAACAATGTTACTTTACTTGAGGAAAGTTCTTTTTTTTTTTTTTTGCACTTCAAAGAAAGTTTGATAAGGAAAATGATATTAATGGTGTTATAACTTATATGACGCTCACTTTACTGTCGCAACTTTTAATTCCGGAAACAAATGTTCAATCACGAACCCTACATGGCCTCAGTTTCATAGGAACATACTCCTTGTGGCTTTTGACAAAAGAGTTAAATCCAAAGTGGCAAAGTGAAAAAGGACCATCCACTACGTCGCAACAGAAGATAAATTAATTAAGGTGCAGCAGTTGCATTACTCCCTCTCCCTCCCTCTCTCTCTCTCTCTGTCTCTCTCTCTCTCCAGACAAAGATTGGAGACTGGATAATGGCCGCAGCTCGTATTAAAAAAAATTAGGACTTGAAGAACGATGATGAATCTTGCAATAGGGAAAATGTGAGTGATTCATTGTGATTTATGAATTAGATTGTCATTTTTTTCCACTCATCGACAAAATCAGTTTTTGTTTATTCTGTTTGATGTGGTTGTGAGGACTACTTTGAAATTTATCGCCTCTTTATGTCTTATGATTCCTAAGACAATATTAATGTTGCCGTGGGTAATACCACTGCACTGATTTATGTTTTCTATAGTACAGAGTTTGTTATTGGTGATAAGTGGGAATATATTGATGAAAATGTCAATATTATCCTAATCAATGGGAGTAGATCATCATATAAAGAACTTGCAAATGTCATGATAATGATTAGGGTGCAAAGATAAAGAGATGAAAGTGCAAAGTGGGCTAGATAGTGTGGTTCTAGAATGGCCAAGAAAATGGATGATGATATAATTGCAAGTAGGTTCATAGGTTGTGTCGTCTAGTTTGTAACGGCGATAAGGGATTTGAGATCATGAATAATGACGATAAGTATGTTGTCCAACAGGAAATGGAAAAGTGTTAACATATCACAAGTAATTGGAATATCATGTGCACATGTCTCTTTTGCCATCCTGCCTAAGCATACAATCCTGAGGACTACCAAGAAGTCTAGTACAAGACAAGCAAAAAATGCTTCATATCAATTCATGATGCAGCCCATTGGAAGTAAAAGATTTTGAGAGAAAACAAACCATGAAGCCGTTAACCCTTTACTACAAGGCATAAAGGAAAATGAAATTGTAAGAAATTCTGGATATAGATAACAGGATGAGTAGAGCTGGTGGAAAAATTAAGCGTTCACTTTGCCACAAGAAAGGGCAACAACAAGACTGGATGTCCATCTAAAAAGCAGCAACAATTGGAGATAATAAAGCCAATAATGCAAATTTCGCCGACAACGCAGGGGCATTGTTTTGGGTTCTGTTTCTTTGCTTTTTCCCTTCTCCTCTTCGACAGAGTTCTCGGTTTTTATTTTTTATTTTTTTTATGTCTTTAATTAATAACCTTTTTAGTCAAATGGGTTTGTTTCTCTTTAGATCCAATTAAACCATATATAATTAAGCGTACAACTCAAACCCATTAACAATCCTTTTATTAAAATTTGACTAACCCATATATGACCAAACTCATTGAATATGGGTCAAAAATGGGTTTTCAGCCCATTTTGACATCTCTAGTTATGTATAGTATAAAAGTTATGACACTAAAGCAAGCATCATATTAAAACTATAACATTCCCAATTTCGTCAGATAAATTTTGGTGGAACGAAGAAAGCATCTATCTTTAAAATCCACATGAAAATGTCATATTAAAGTGTCATATTAATCATTTAAAAAGTTATGATACTAAAGAAAGTGTTGTATTAAAATAGTGACATTCCCAATTTCATTGTATGAACTTCTGATGGAATGGCGAAAGCATATGTCTTTGAAATCCATATGAAAAACTTTGCATTTTGTGTTTCCTTGTTAAACTTATTTTCGAGGTCATGCGTAGTGGAAACCATTTTTTGCATGATTAAAGAGACATAATTCAATTGATAATTAGGATGACCCGTGATATCATTCAATGCGTGAGTGGAGACTCCTGTTGAAAAGCACATCTAAAGTCATTAGATCAAAAGGTATTATAAAGATATTGAAACTGTTTAATTTATCCCGGCCGGCCGCGAGAAAAAAAATAAATTATTCCATTGACGCTGGAAGCAATGTTAATTCGGTTATAAGCTGATCAGTTGAGAGTTACCATATGTAGGACTTTGACGTATTGTCTTATATGGTGACAAGATGTTGACCTCAAGATGAATAATCCATTCATAAATGTTTTTATTCATTTTCTATGGATTTGCTTTGACAATCTTAGATTTACATCATCATTCTGTCATGCCCTTTCTTTTAAAAAAAATTAAAGAGGCGTTTGAAACTTTTTGGACACACGATTAAATCCTAACTGAAATTACTCGAGATACTCAGATTTGTGCTCGTAGGATGGCTCCATAACAATGCGCAAATGTGTAATTTAAAATAAGTCCTATGAGGAGATCGAATGCATTCGCCACTCGATCAATTTCTTAGAGTTGTCTTTCGATGATGTTATTTATACCAAGACCATATTGTTTTGAAAGCCAGTAAAGATTGAAAAAAAAAAACTCTTTACTGTAAAAAATTTGATTCTTTACTATGAGTTTGATCTTATTAGTTTGTGAAAAATTGTAGAGATACGAAGGATAATTAAATGGTGTCTCAGATTGAGTACTTCAGTATGACCAACTTGCTCAAATATCCCAAATAAATATTGTCACACCTCAATGCACCGATTTTCTGAACTTGTACCCCTCAAGAGCCTCAACTACAATAATTGAAGTGGCCCTTCGCATAATAAAGGTTTAACTTGATTTTAGGCTATATAAATCAAATATAACCCTCCATTTCCATTGAGGAAAAAGGCTGAACTACACGAGGATTGAACCAATAAGGCTGAGCAGATGAGAAAACTGGCGGACAGTAGGCCCATTTTGCAGGAGCTGATCAACCTTATTCAAGCAACAGGCCGACATAGCTCGAGCTCGAGCTCCACACCCAAAAATACTGGGGATAAACGCTCCAAATGAGGGGAAAAAATGGCTTTTGGAGAAACAAAAAATGTGAAACTCTATATTCATGAATTCAGATTGGGAATCTAGTTGTTGTTCTTGTACATTTCTTGAGCAAGAAATACATTCAGATGCTGGCGTGAGGAAATTAAAGGAACGGGTGACAATTGCACCATTTTTCACCATTACGAGCTAATCGAATGAGTTAACTGCAAAGGGATCAGGGTCAAATAATCATAGTTACATGGCTTGACATCTTTTCATCTCCAGTGATGTTACTGATCAGCTGAGTCATCCTTTGCTCTATGTGCGAAATCGGGCGCTTAGAGGGGGCCATTGGCATTGTGTTGCCTGCCCATTTACAGAAGGTAAGGCAAAGAGAGCTTGAAAGAAGGTCAAAAGAACACAACATTTAGTTTGATCCTACACAATTTTTGTCACTGAGGCATTAAAAATACTCTGTCAAGTGGAGAGAATGAAGAATATAGAAGAAAATAACAGAAAACGTGCGGTGTCATTCCCCTCCAGAAAGCAACAAAGACAGTTTCGAACTTCAAATTGCTTATAACGAACTAACAACAAACTCAAAACGCTGAATTACAAACCATAGTCCAGTCTGCACCAAAGCACTAGCGCACGAGCTCATTGGATGCCAATGAGCCTGAATTTTCAGGGTAAACAGATTTTAGGCAAGAAATGATTATTTCCTCCAATCTGCACTGGACAATGCTTCTGCGCAATACGAAATATGAATAACTGATGCAATTCACTCCACACATATGCGAATTCCCGACTGATCAGAACTATAAAAGCAAGAATAAGGGAGTATATAGTAATATTACCTGTGCAGCATCCTTGAGAGGCCCCCCAGCATTCTACGCGGTTGCACTTCTTCAAAATTCCAATGGAAGCAAACCCATACTGGAGCATTCATTAGCTCTGGATGATCTCTGAAAAGTAATGTGACCCCATGTAACAAGAGCCCGAATATCTTCCTCTTAATGCTCCCTCTAACCGGCGGAAACCTCGCCATTCTTGCACCGCCTGTTGCTCTCTGTTTGCCGCTGCTAGCCTTGGCCTCTCCAGCTCCATCTTCACCTCCTGCTTCCACCAGGGTATCGCTTCTGGTCTGTATGTGCGTGCGTGCGTGTGTTTGCATGAAGCGTCACTGCACGGAGAAATAGAGAAATGTGGAGGGAGGGGAGGAACCTTCGTGTCACCTTCATGCAGAGGGGGCCTTAAGCAGATCGGGCCAAGTTACGGCCACTTTAGTGTGTAGGCAGAGCAACTTCGTACTTCGTCCAAGTGCCAATGAAGCGACACTTCGGAGCAATCGTTTTCGTAGCCCGATCAAGTAAAACTATTGTCCAAAACAGTCCCTTTGGTTATGGCTTTCCCGGGAGAGGGCCAACACAAAACAAGTCTATATGATATGGGGTATATACTGATAGGGATCATAAGGATTGTCTCCTAAGTCAATGACATCTTCGATTTAGAAAGCACACGTCCAAAGCATGGTTAGTGATTGTTGGATTACTCCATGTAATCTACATTTTGCTTTGTTAGTAGTTACAGAAGAGAGGAAACTAATTACCTCTTGTGCAAACTAAGCTAAATCTCGCGTATGTGAAGCTTATACCTCTTCACTAAGAACCATTTATTTAGCTACGGCCATATTTCTAGGAAAAATTATCAAAAAAATCTTAAATTTATTAAATTTGTGCCAATTTAATTCTAAACATTTTTTACGATGTGCCAATTAGTCCTTTAGGCCAATATTAGCTAAAAATTATCGCAGTCTAGTCATGTCAACGCCAATTGAAGTAGTAATCTAGTCAGTGTTATGTACACTTATCGATTAAGTGAACATTATGAGATTTTATGAGACCATTGTTAACCATTTTAAAAACTTAAGTTGTTAGATAAACCTTGGCTTAATATTTAATTATTCTATCATTTCCTCTCATGCTTAGCCCGGTTGTTTTGCCTAGTACTAGTGAGGAATTATGTGATTAGGGAGGCAAATAGGAACTTCAAAAAGATTTGAACTTAGAACTTCTTTGATAGCACGTGGAACTACTTAAGCTTTTATAACAATTGATAGTAATTCCACAAAATATTATATGGTATTAGAGTAGGAGGTCTTAACTTTTTCCAAACCTCATTTGCTTTCCCAATTAATTCGTTCGTGCTTAGTATCGGGCAAGAAAAAACCATGCTAAGTGCGACGGAGAGTAATAGAATATTTAAATATTAAATCACTCATTCATCTAATAACTAAAACTTTTAATAGTCCCTTGTGGTATCAAAGTGTGAACAATTCTAAAAGCTTAAACTTATATAACAGTTGAATCTTACAAGGATTTTAAGTAAGAGGTTCTAAATTAAAATCTTTTCAGATTCCATTTGATTCTCTATTTAAATGTCTACAATGGATATTAGTTAAAAAAACTAGATGGAACGAGGGGGAGTGATAAAATATTTAAATAATAAATTACGTATTTATCCAAAGATTTTTACAACAGAGAACAGGAAAATACACATCAAAATGAAAATTAAGGGCTTGCACATTATTCGTGCATCGTAATATAAGTGCGATAGTGTCGACTAGGGTTGTCCTCGGCAGTCACGTCAAAGGAGGCGACTTATCTTATCGGCAACGAACTCGATGCCGCGGACAAAGCTACCGGCGTCCGCAGCGATCATTCGCTTGACGGATCCTCTCCTCGGGGGGACGACACAGACACGCACTCCCTGGATTTTCACGGCATCCGGCGATCTTTGTGGACTCATCGTTCTGTGTTTTTGCTTATGCGATCCACATGAATGTTTCCATCTTTGTATGAATGTTTTGTAGAAGACGCCTACGCGGTGAAGAATGCGAGTAAGAAGCTACGCCTTAGGGAGAGACAAAAGTTGGGCTCAGAAATGGATCGATGTAATAATGTAAATGTCGTTGTCCAACACGGATTAAAATTTAATCCCATGAGTTTCATCTCATGTCTCTAACTCAGTCGGTTGACGTCGTACGAGTCGCCAAGATTCCTACGAAAACGTGTTGCGTTGATGTTTTGGAGCACGTAACGTTACCTCCTCTTGATCCGATGACAAGAAGAGTACCGCGGGCATCACGAAAATGTTCTCTTCTCTTTTAATTACACGAGTCAGTGGTCATCGGACCACCCTCGGATTAACGGGCGATGCACGGCGATTGCGGCTTGCGTCATGATAGTCTCAACGCATGATGCATGCTTACACGTCAAAGTCATGTTTTCCACTGCCGATTTGCCGAAATGACTCTTTTCTCTCTTCTTAATTGATGAACATATTTCGTTTGTTTTGTGAAAAATAAATAATTTGAAAAATATTTTCTTATAAATAATTATTATATCATTTGAAATGATTATCAATAAAATATGTTTAACTATTGATAATAATTAAAGTCTAAATATTTTTGTGAATGATGAAATTTTTTTAATTTGCTCTTTTCTTTTACTAATATAAGCGAGTATTTTTTAAAAGAACGTCTTTTAAATTATTTATTTTCCGCTAATCAAATGCACTATCTAATCGTATAAATGTTACACAATCAAAAAAAAAAAAAAAAAAGGCTATGCGGAAGTCAACAGTTTGTTTTCTAGGGATTGGTGCTGTACCGTAATAAACAACTTCAAAAAACGTTCTTTAGTACTTTAAATATTACAATCTATATAACAAAAGATGAGGTGCTTAGAAGAAATTTTTCCCATATAAGAAACTATAAATTTTTCTGCGTAATATACATTGTAAAATTTTGCGAGGCCACTATTGGCTCTAATAAAGGCATGGTTTAATATTTAAATATTAGAAAAAAAAAACTTGGAAATATTTGAACTCAGAATCGCTTGATTTGATATCATGTAAAATTTTACAAGGATACTGCCAACTATTTAAAAATATTAGATTGTTATATGAAAGTGTGGTTTGATAATTAAATATTTTAATTTATATTTAATAAAGCACTAGAGCATGCGAGAGTCAAGTGCACATGCAAACATTTTCCTTTATATTAATGATGAAGTTGAAATGCAAAAGCTTGAGAGTGAGAATGAAATGAGGAAAAAGAGAGAAAAAACGAAGAAAATGGATGTAACGGAATTAATAAATGTTGAATATGCATTTGTCCATTAAAAATAACTTGCTTTTTTCTTCTTTTTTCAGTGTACAATATATGGGGGCGAAAATCCAAGGAGAGAGATTAATCAAATGATAAAGGGAAATTAGTTTTTTTTTTCTCCATTTACTTCTACGGGCGAAAGCCTTCTGCTGTAGAAAATTAAGTATGGTGACAAGATGTCTTTACGTGAAAATTATCTATATGGAGACTATATATTTCTGAAAGCCAGTAAAGATTTGAAAAAGGAAAAAATTGTTTTGCCGTAAAATCTTTGGTTCTTTACTCTGATTCTGATCTCATTAATTTGCGAAAAATTGTAGAGATACTAAAATTAATCCCTAAATTAATCTACAAAATAATGTCTCGGTTAGAGTACCTGTATATGACCAACTTGTTCAACTATCCCAAAAACATATTGTAAACCTCTTTATGCTCCAATTTTGGAGACTTGCAAAGTGCCCCTCAAGAGCCTCAAAGTAGGCTTTCGTAGAGCATAGGTTCAATTGGATTTTGGGCTATAAAACTCATTATCACTCTCCATTGCCATTGAGTAAAAGGCTGAACTGAACGAACATTTTTTACTTTTTATTTATATTCTATATCTATTCCTTTGTCACTAATCTGTTCTGAAAAATAGACAAATTAGTTACCATTCTAAATTGATTTATGTTCCAGGACACAAAAAGACATTAAAAAAAAAAAAAAACGGGATAGTTACCAAATAGACCTTGATATGCCCACTTTACAGGAGCTCATTACCCTCAACTCGAGCAACGATCCCACAAAGCTCGAGCTTGAGCTCAAGCTCCACACCCAAATAAGGGCACACCCAAATAAGGGGATAAGCACACTGAGGGGGAAAAAGGCACGGGGAGAAATTAAAAATGTGAAACTCTGCATTCATGATTTCAGATTGAGAATCTAGTTGTATCTTTTTTGTACATTTTTTTCAGCAAGAAATACATTCAGCTGCTGGCCTAAGGAAATTAAAGGAATGGGTGACAATTGCACCAGTTTTTCAACATTTCCAGCTAATGAATGAGTTAGCTGCAAATGAATCAGGATCAAATAATCATAGTTAAATGCCATCTGACCTTTTCATCTCCAGTGAAGTTTCTCTGCAATGTTACCAATCAGCTGAGTCATCCTCTGCCCTATGTGGGAAAACTGAGTCGGGCTCTTAGAGGGGGCCAGTGGCACTGTGTTGCCTGCACATTTACAGAAGGAAGGCAAACAGAGCTTGGAAGATTGATTTAGGGCCCCTCCACTTTCTAGGCACAGGGGAATCATCATTGCTTCCCGTCAAAAATCCTTGAATTTGTTCTCTCTGTTCTCCACAATAGATGGCCAAAAGTATACACCATTCAGTTTGATCCTATGAAAGTTTTGTTAATGAAAGACCTTTAAACTACTCTGTCAAACGGAGAGAATGGTGAATGTAGAGGGAAAAAGTACAGAAAACGTGCAGTGTCATTTCCCTCCAGAAGAGCAACAAGGACAGTTCCAAACTTGAATTGCTTATAAAGAACTAACAACAAAAAGGCTGAATCACACCACTGCACAAAAACATTAAAGCACAAGCTCATCGGGTGGTGCCTAATGAGACTGAGATTTCAGGGTAAACAGATTTTAAACAAGAATTGATTATTCCCTACAATCTGCACTGGACAATTTTTCTGCGTGATGTGAAATGTGAAAACCTAAAACTGATGCCACTGTATCACTCCAAACAGACGGAAGTCTCCGTCTGATCAGAATGCAGATATACTAATTATAAAAGCAAGGATAAGAAAGTAAAAGAATATTACCTGTGCAGCATCCTTGAGAGGCCCCCAGCATTCTATGCGGTTGTATTTTTGAGAACTCGAATGAAAGTAAACCCATACTGGAGCATCCATTAGCTCTGGATGATCTGTAAAAAGTAATGCATCCCCATGCAACACGGCTTTGAGTACCTAGTTCAAATGGGAAGAGAGATCTTTTTCATTGTCATCCTGGAATTAAAAGTCATCGATGTATACTACTGTTTAAAAAAAAAAAGAAACATAATCTTCCTAAAATCAAAAAATATATGTAAGCATTTTCATGCACACATGGCTGAGGATATGTGAGGATTGAACTTGGACAAGAAAGTAGATTTTTCTCTGCTCAAAACTCTATGGAGGAAGTTCTTCCACGGGAACTGTTCATGCCTTTAAGATATCCCTAAAGCTATAATACCATTCCTGCAGTGAATAGCTTTCTGATTTGCTCCCCGTCCTCTGCAACTAACATCAGGCATTATATTGTCGTACTGCAGTGACCACTAAATCTCTAATTGTTCTCATATGCATTTTCTTGCGACTGTGAACGATTAAGCATGATATGCGTATCATTTGGAGGCGAACACAGAGTAGATAATTACCAGAGGCATCTCCTTGGAGAAAATGTGGTATCTAAACTCAGCAGCAAGGTCTAAAAAGGGATTTGGACCACTAACAAAGCAATGAATGTGCAGACACATCTCCTTGTTGACTGACTTCCACTCAGCAACCACATCATCCTTTTCGTACCATCCTCTTAACTGGCATCAAGGCAAGCCAAATTGAGCTCATAGAAATGCAATTCAGTTAACAACTAAATTTTTCAATAGACATTGAAAATGTCTATTCTATGTGCCACATTCAACTAAACTTCTGATGATAATCCTCCAGATCATGTTTGTTCTGTTGATGAGACAGGAGAGGTAAGAAAATATTTGCAAAGGGAAAGTATATACCTGATCAAGACTGATGACATTGGAGATGGTCAAATTCAGATTGGCGGTGAAGTCACAGTGAGATAAGATGTAAGTTCTTGGGATGATTCCAGAATAGTTGTCGGACTCTCCTCCTGTAAAATCGACTTTTAACTTTGAAGCTTCGAATCTTGCTGGAGGGACCAAAAGCCTAACAGCCTACGAACTCAGAGAATATCAGAACGGAAGCAAAGATTGGCTTTAGAGGCTAACGAGAAGAAAATTCTAGCACAGTTAGCAATGTGCTTCTGCACTTCCGGAAATAAGCAATTAGAACCTCGAGACAGAGCTATGAAAGTGACATGAATGCCTTAACAAATGTTAAGTTCAAGAACACTCCCGACCAGGATGGTTCAAGCATCTCATACCTCAAGCAGAGTAAAGCATCTCTCAGGGGAGAAAGATATCCAGACGCAGAACGGGCATTTACTTAAGATCTGAAGCGTCGGAAATACTTCCACAAGAGTGTGTGACGAGTGTTGCGGATCCACACACACACACACATCAATGTACCTCCAAGTTCAAAAGCGAAGAACAATGCGACGAATCATTCCAAGTAGCTCACTAACTGATTGCAGGACTAAACAATGACCAAGATTATAATTACACTACAGCGTCCAAAATGCAGCAGGCATTTCACCTTCAAAAACCGTTCTCTTGACCGTCCAAAATTACTCAACCCATTACGCTAATCACCTACTCAACGAAACCACAATGCGAGCATCCGAAAAAAACTACTCCGTCAAAATCCACGAACTCAATTCTCCAAAAACGCAGAGACGAGCGAACTAGCCCTTCATTACACGACAATGCGGGCATACCTCAGAGACAAGCGTGTTGTAAGGAGATCCCCGGTAGCACTGGACGGAGATCACGGCAGGGGGCGGCGGCAGCCTCCTCGGCGACCGGAGCTGACAACCGCCGGCGTTTGGGGTTGGAGAGAAGGCAGAGGGAGCGAAATGGGAGGCCATGGGGGGTGCATAACACTGGTTTTCTTCTCTTCATGTTGCACGCCCCACCACCATTGTCTCCCCAACAGAGAGAGACACAGAGAGAGAGAGAGAGAGAGAGAGAGAGAGTTTGTGGAGAGCAGAAGAAATTCTTGTGACCGTGATTCGCCTCTCCCCCACGAGACGACGGTCCAAAATCTTCGACGAGTCGCTGGAGCCACCCGTTGTTCTCTCTCAGAGAGAAAGCGGAAAATGATTGGTGGAGAAGGTCGAACCGTCTTGACAGGTCAGCAATCGGTTTGTAGTTTATTTTTCCTGAGGCTGTGGATAATGTGGCGACGTGGCTGTCGCTGTGAGTCTGTGACGATAGATGGGCCCCCCACTTATCCATCGCCCGTTGCGACCCGGCCCATCTGTATAAATTATTAAATACATGACAAATTCCTCTTCAACAATTGTTTTCAAGAGTCGGCGCTTAGAAACTCCAATTATTTGTATGGCATTAATCATTCTCCCTTTATTTTTCTCGTCTAAAATCATTCTCCTTTTTTGTTGTTGTTGTTGTTGAAAGAAAGAATCCATTCATTTATTAAAATAACACCTGAGATATACATACAAGACTTTCAAATATAGTAAATCCTTTTAATAAGTGCCTTTCTTTTACACTCTTTATTCATTCTGTCTCGTTTTTGCTAAATAACAGAAAACACAAGTTTTAATGTGATCCATTGTGGAAAATTATCAATTATGGAAAATTCTGGCATATTTTGCGACTCTTCTTATTAAAACATTTATTAACAATATTTTTTCGTATTTTATTGTACTTTAGTAATGTTGTTGATCACACATAAAATTTCTCAATGTCAAATAATAAAGACAATTAGGAATTTTCTGAACGTAATTGAGTTTCCATACTCTACAATAATATAAGGGAAAAGTCTTCTTTGTCTTGCTATCCAATTCCATAACCATCCTTTTGCCAAAAAAAAAAAAAAAAATCCAGAGCCAACCTTACATCACATCCTAGTTAAAAAAAAATAATTGTAAATTATTACACCCGTGACAAATTTATTTTTAATTATTTTTTTTACCATCAAATATCCCGATATATTTATAACAAATTTACTCTTTGTTAGTTTTCATTAAAGTGGATCAATACTACGAAAAATCATGAACTGGTACACTTATGACAAACTAAGGGTAAAACTCCAAATTGATACACCTCTCAACCGTGCGTGTTATCTAACTTAGTAATTGAATGGTAAAATTTAACGGAAACTACAAAGGTAAATTCATCACAAGAGTACAAGTTTGGAGTTTTTAATGGTCAAAAAAATTAATTTACGGTAAATTTGTTACAAATGTATCAATTTGAAATTTTCATGATAATAACCTTTTTTTCAAACTACCCTTGGTTAGTGATATCATCTTCATTGGCCCTCATTTGATTTACTAGTTGTTCTAATCTTCCACAATATACTTGGATGGTCTCATAATCTTTCATTTTAGCATTCTCGAAGTCCATTGAAGTCTAACAATGCATACCTTAGTTGTGCCTTGGGACTCTTTTTGTAGTAATCCCATGCCCTTTCTACAGTTTTCTTTCCAATGATTATTCTCAGAAATATCGTTTTTGAGGGTGCTTGCTGGACAACACATAGGGTGCGTTTGGTTCAACTTTCCTAAAGAACTTTCAACTTCCAAAGCCCCTTAGGAAAATACTGGGGTGTTTGGCAAGTCTATCTAAGGGGTTTTCAGTCAAATGTCAGTCTTGGAAAAACTGAAAGCCCAATACTAATAAGGATCAATTTTGGGCTTTCAACATTTGATCAAATGCTGAAACTACATTCTTTCTTTCAAAACTATTATCATATTTTTTTTAGTTTTTCGATTTTACTTTTCATTGTTCCAAAACCACTATTACCTTTACTAGAGTCAGTAAAGAGTTTAATATTTTTTAATAAAAATAAAAATGAAATTCAAAAGCCCTTTATAAAAAAGATTTGCCAAAAATTCTTTACATCAAAATAACTTTACAAAGAATTTTTTATCAAACACAATTTGCATTTCCCCAAAGTCTTTTAGATTAAAGATATTTGCATTTCCCCAAAACCCATTTCCAAAACTGAACCGAACGCAGCCATAGAAACCTCGCATCTTTTTGTAGCTTGCTGGACAACACATAGAATCCTTGCGTCATTTCCAATGATTATTCTCGGAAATATCGTTTTTGAGAGTGCTTGCCGGACAACACGTAGAATCCTTGCATCCTTTCGTAGCATCTCTTTCGAAACGCGTGCACCTTCTTTCATAGCTGCATGTCTTTTTTCCACCATGTCCACAAATCTCGAGCCATCAAGAAAGTAGTCCTTCTAATGTTATAGTTATTTCCATCGACAGTAGCAATTGTCAATGAATGTGAGGTGGAGTTGGCTATCATTTTAGTGTTGGATATTTAGGTGGATAATTTTAGGCTGGTGGATAGGACAAACTTCCGATACCAATTTAATGAGGCTCTTATAGCACCGGTAGTTTTTAGATATGAAACAAGATGCAAGTGAAAGAATGTGAAGGTTCGAGTAGGACACCGGCTGGGATGAAGAGAAACAAAGTTTTAATTATAGTTACCTGGATTTTACAGGGGTACAAGAAATATGGGATGGCTATAGTTTGTTTTCTGTTGGCTTCTACTATGTACATGAGCGATAATTGTCCAAGACTATTTAGGCTGCATTCGATTGAACTTTTGGGGAAAGTTTCTGGAAAAATATAAATGATTTTAAGTTAAAGAGATTTTTCGAAATGCAAATTGTGTTTGTTAAATTATAATTTAAAAGTCCTATATAAAACAAGTTTAGATAAAATAGTTGGAAAAAATATTCTTGCAAAGGACTTTTCTTATTTTTTATTGAAAAAAAGAAAAAAAATTCAAACCGTTTGCTGGCTTTGGCAAAAGGCTTAGGTTGTCGGCAACCTAGATTTGGCACCTGCAACGGTTGTAAGACCTTTGTGACAGGTCGTGTGATCCCCGGCAATCCCTCATGGAGGTCATGCGACCTTGAGCGAATGTTGCCTGAGTTGCGTGACCTCACCAGCCCCTTGCAACCATATTTGGTCCTGCCGTCCCTTGCACCCAAATCTACCTTGGCTTTTAAGCTTTGACAAGGCCAACATTTGGCCAAAAGGGTTGGAAAAAAATTTGCAAAACAACTCTTATTTTCTCTAAAGGTTAGAGGCCCAAAGTCCATTGAGGAAGTGGTTCCCAAATGGAGCCTATAGGCCTTTTTGACCGGCATTACTCAGGAAATATCTCTCAACACTGCTTGCTAGGAAAAACCTATTATGGCACCTAAAAAACCTAGGTCAATATTCAAATCAAAGCAGCAAAATTGAAGAGCCACATTGATTTTGGTCTTTCTCTTAGTAGAATGCACACGATCCTCGGATGTCGTGGATAGAACTTCAAATCGAAAGAATGAAAAACCCTAATCGACCAAACTTGATGGTCTGCACATATTCCATGATGGAAGCCTTATGAAGAGGAACCTTTTCTTTGGTGAAACATGGGGAACAGCCGCTAAGGGATAGAGGAATACAAAGATGCATGAAACAAGGATCCAAGATCACCTGCTCAGGATTCTCTTGGGGCTCATTGAGGAGTTGGAGAAGATAGTCGTGATGGTTGTCTTTTTTCACTGAGCCCGTCAAAACGAGGTAGATAAGTTGAAGGTGAAAATGCAGCAGCTTGATTTTTAGGAGCCATTGAAGCAATGAAATGAAATGGAACGGGACATAGAATCAAAGCGAAGTTAGAAAGTCAAATGTGTCGGTTTAGTGCCAAAAGAAGACGCAATGAAGGTAAAAGTAAAAATAACAAGGAGATCTTGCCAAGGATTTATAAGATTAATACTACTAAAAATCTCAAATTGATACATTTATGACAAATTTACTTCAAACTAACTTCAAACCGGTACATTTATGATAAATTTACCCTCTAAACTGTTAAATTTTACTTTCAAATTGCTGGGTTTGATGACACGTGATAGTTGATAGGTATGCTAATTTGAGGTTTACTCTTAATTTAACGGAAATTAACTGAGGGTCTATTTGTCATAAATGTACCAATTTGAGATTTTTGGTAATAAACAAATTAACTTGAGGTAAATTTGTCATAAATGTACTAATTTAAGATTTTTTGTGATAAAAAAATTAGTTTAGAGATACTTTACCAAAAAAAAAAAATAGTTTAGAGATAAATTTATTATATACGTGTTAGTTTGAAGTTTTTCGCAATACTAATCCGTATTTATATAGTGTCAAAAGAAGCAATGATTTAGAAGCGTCGATTCACCTATTGATAGTTCGTGAAGCTTGTTGATCATTATAAGTGTCCCAATTTTACAAAGTAAGGATAAAGTAACCGTCAAATTATGGAGTACAAAGTGTGAGAGGTCTAATTCGTACCCTATCATACTTTTGAGAGGTAATCATTCATACCTCTTCAAATAATTAAGGGAATTAAAAATGGGCATAATTTACATACACAAAATACCATGTCTTTGTAGTCGACATAGCCCGATCTAGATGAGTATAAAGCTCTATGTCAAGTATGATTTGGCTATCATTAAGTTACCAACATGGAAATACTTGTTGATGACTAGGATATATATCTATGACCATAGTATACAACTGTCGATATATGACGGCGACAAGTTAACGATAATCACTTGACAAATTTAGCCAAGTGTTGGTTGTGTTATCGTAAACTACTGATACAAAAACACCGCGTGGTGACCATGACGATTATGAATGACCATGATAAATAGTTGTTGACGTACGATGACAATTTGTTGACGATTATCACAATGTGTTGGACACGAAATTTAAGGAGACAAAGTGAGGAGGCCGATTGTATACGAAGACATTGAAGATACTGATTGTTGGTTAATTTCAAGAAAATTGACCAAAAAGTTGTTAACTTATTGTATTTTTGTTAATTCAGTCTTAAACCTTTTAATGGTGCCAATTAATTCCTAAATCTTTTCACGCTTTGCTAATTAAATCCATTCGGTCGACTTTAGCCAGAAATTGCTAATGTAGATGTTGACCATCTTACGTGATATGATCGATGTTAATGTGAAATATTTTTAATACTATTTTAATATTTTTTTTGAATTTTTGAATTTATTGTTATATTTTCCTTTACTCTTTTTTTATTTTTTTCCTTCCCTTCTTCTTCTAGCTGGTCGCCAAGCAAGAAGAGAAAAAAAGAAAAATAAAAAAGAAAAGAGGAAAAAATAGAATAAAAAATTGAAAAGTTATGAAGATATTATTAAAAATCGTTCACGTTAGCGTCAGCCGTGCCAAGTAAGACAACCAGTGTCCATGTTACCAATTTCCTACAAAAACCGGTCAAATTTATTAGTGGACCCTGATGTACTGTTCGGAAGTTGGCTAAAAAAAAGCATTGAACATAGACCTTTTTATTTGGTTGAATTTATCTTGGAAGTAATGTAATAAAAACATTAAACAAGGACTCCAATTGGTCTAGTCGTTGTAGCCGGTCATTCGTAACTTTAGTACCAACTCTGCATTATGTTTTTCTTCTTTCTTTTTGATATGTAACATTTTTAAAGTCTTCAGCATTTCGATGATAGGATGATAAGAACCACGTTCAAAATTGCTAGTCGTTTTCATTTTGATTTCTCCTTGTCCAAACCAACTCCAGAAAATTAATTTCCTTCTTTTCAGTCCATGTTTAAAAATATCTACTTCTTAGAAAGTGGAACTTCCAACGACTAATTATGCGGGATGTAGAATTGTAGATTATAATATCATATGACGTGTGTATGTTGGTGCAAGCTAAATTACAAAGTAGTCTAATTGCTTTAAGATGATGGCATGTTGTACAATAGAAAAACTTTTTTTTGGTCTGAGTACAATAGAAAAACTGAACTTAACAATTAAAATAGAGTATTTATAGGTTACAATTGTCAATGTAGTAAGAATATTCCAGGACGACTTTTCTTATCCTTGGTTTGACGGTTGGTGAGAGGGTAAGAAGATAAACCCTTCAAACCAATAACAGATAAAAACTTTTTGTGTAATTTTTTTTAAACTAACCATCCAATGCTCTCATTTTCTTTCAAATGTTATTGGGTCAGTCGATGGTACTGGGAAAGAAAAATATATGAGATCACATAATGGATGGCGGGCCATCAAAGAACCTTATATTGGGGTTTTATTAAAATGCCTTTAACAATTAATATAACTCGTCTCATATTCTGAACCCGAAATTTTAAGTAGCTTGCGGGTGAAGTAGTTGAGTAGTGTTTTCAGAGTCATATTTATTTTAAAAATCTGCCCTAATCAGATTTATTATTAGTTCATTTCTCTATAAAATAACAGAAAAAGAAAAATAAGAAAAGACAAAGACTATTTGGTTTGATATGCCATGCTATCATGTCTTACATCACACATGTGATAACTATTAGAAGAAGGCCTAAACTTATTGTACGAATGCCAATTAAAATCTAAACATTTTAACTTGACCAATATACATAATTTTTTTAAAATTCTATTTTTATTACTTAATTATTTTGTAGTTTTTTAACCAATATATATATATATATATATATATATATATATATATATATATAGTTATTGGACATTATAACTAATTTTGTCTTTTGAGTGTGTAATAGGATTAATCCCCCCCCCTTTTTTTTTTTTTTTTTTTTTTTTTGCATTCTAATAATCTATTTACGTACTTTCTTAGCCAAAACAAAATAAACAAACAAAGAGGAAGGAGAGGGTTTGTTGGAGGTGTTCATAAATGTTGTGGTGCTTTGTTGCAACATGGATGTCAGTCATCTTACGTGACATGATCGGTGTTCGCGTACTACGTGACATGATCGGTGTTCGCGTTCTCTCTCTCTCTCTCTCTCTCTCTCTCTCTCTCTCTCTCTCTCTCATTGTGGATTGGCAACCCTTGCAGGCCCTCATGATCCTGGACCGTCGCTAGTGATGTTTGCCCTTTCATTGCCTAGGCCGTGGACTTGTATAGAGAAATAAGAAAAAGGAAAAAAAAAAAAAAAGCAAAGAGAAGAAAAAAATTACAGAATTTTTTTACATTAATGTTAGCTATGCCACTTAGGGGGATTGGCATCCACGTCACCAAATGACCAGAAGGATTATATTAGCAAATCATTAAAAAATTTAGAACTGAATTAACATTTATATAATAAGTTTAGGGCATTTTTGGTAATTTCCCCCATTTACATTATAAATATTACTTTTATCAACTACAATTGATAATTTTAGAAATTTCGTGCTCAAATGGATTTAAGTAAACTTAGTATAATACAAGAATCATTTTGAGTGTTTTTTTCTACTGTAATATGCCCAAAAAAAAAAAACCTCAATGATATTTGTCAATGTCAATCTTCTCTAATTTAAGTTCACTAGGAGCGAAGTGCTAATGTAGAAAAAAATCATAATCTTATGTAATCTTGCAGAAGAAAATAATAGATGCAAAAGGTCAATGTAACCTCGACCTCATCCTATCAATCTATTACATTTCTAGATTCAAATTAATCTATTTCCTTGTAATAACATAATTCATCCTCTAAAATAGAAAAAAATGGCAATACTAGACTTGACCCTTTATAAAACTTGAGGTAAAACGCGAATTACAGAGAAAAAAATGAAAATATGGCATGAATGACATCAATAACACGAATTAACATATTTTAATAAAGAGAAAACAATTGTTTTGTTGTTACATAAAGAGGCAATTAATTAGCTAGTAAAATAAAAATTATGATTTTTACGCTAGCATAATTTGAACTGAATTATAATAACAATCCGGATAAGTTAACACAAATTGATGTCATATAACTCAATTATTGTAAGTGCACTATCAAAATACATAAGAGGGTTGCGCCTGTTGTTAATAAATTTTGCTAGTTCGTCCTTTCAACATTTGGAACGAGCGGCATGCTCAAGAAATTCACTCTAAAGATTCCAGATCCTTATCCTTATGTTGAGGAAAATTCGATGTCGACATGATGGTTAGGTACGAGTATAATTATGTCTACCAAAAGTTAGTAAAATATATTAGAATAATTAAAAAAAAAAAGGCTAGGGCAATTAGATTCTGATTTGCTTGGGGAATTTCATGACAAATGGCATGATAGACATAGTGGTTGAGGTCTTCATACTCTAATGATGGGAAAATTACCAAGGTTATAAACCTATTACAATTTTTCCAATTTAGTCATAAACTTTTTTTTTTGGGCCAATTTAGTTCCAAACTTTTGTAATTATGCCAATTCAATCCATCCGATCAAATTTGGCCGACCGATACTAACATGGACATTGGTCGACGCCAGCAAACAATTTTTTAGTAATACTTTTTTGATTTTTTTTTTCCTTTACTTTTTATTTTTTATTTTTTTTGCTCCTCCCTCTTCTTCCTCTTGTTCTGGCAACCAAGCAAAAGGGAGGGCCGATTTGAGGCAATCGGCTTAGTCGACCTCGCCCAGATTTGGTGAGACAAGCCCTCACCAGTGGATCGGCAAGGCAAGCCCTTGCCCATATTCGATGAGGTTGACCTCACCTAGCCACTAGCAATAGCGAGGTGACCTCGCCACTGGCTAGTCGCCTTAGTCTGGTGACCGGCCCTCCCTTTTGGCCAGTCATCGGAGCAAGAGGAAAAAGGAGGGAGGGGGAAAAATAAAAAAAAAAAAAAATATATTATTAAAAAATTGTCTACTGATATCGACTGACCACATTTGGCCGAATGGACCAAAATTGGTATAAATGCAAAATATTTAAGACTAAAATGCCAAAAAAAAAGTTATGGTATTAAATCGGAAAATTTATAATAAATTTAGGAATTTTTTTTTGTAATTTTCCCATTTAAAGGAATGTCATATTAGATATTACTCCATTGTCTTTGTGGAGTTACTATTCGGATTTTATTTTAACATTCGATTTATTTTTTGTCGAGTATGAATATTAAAAGAAGACATTTGTCACAGTCTACGAAATTTCGAGAAGTATCGTACGGGATAAAACAAGCCCTGTCTTTGTCATGCCAGAGTAAAACTGACGATTCTCATGCTCTTCTAGATATTTCAAATCATCTTGGTAATGCTTGCATCAACAAATGACACATATTTCAACTTTTCTGTTCACAACATGGTGAGTTACATCAAGTTCAGTTTACTTTAACTACAACGAATTGAACTGGCTAAATGTCATCGACATTTAGTCAACTCGAGTGGGGTCAGGTTGATTTTCAGGAACAAAGTGGTTCTCCGAAATCTAAAATCTACACGGGAGAAAATAAGCTCTCTTTGTCTTTGTCATGCTAGAGCGAAACTAACGATTCTCATGCTCTTCTAGATATTTCAAAATCATCTTGGTAATGCTTGCATCAACAAATGACACACATATTTCAACTTTTCCGTTAACAACACGTTGAGTTACATCAAGTTCTATTTACTTTAACTACAACAAACTAAATTGGCTATATGTCATCGACATTTAGTCAACTCGAGTGGGGTCAGGTTGAAGTTTAGGAACAAAGCGGTTCTCTGAAGTCTGAAATCTATCCCCGTCAATCTTGAAAAAAGAGAATTTCGCAAAATATCACGTGATTTGCTTGGTTTTGTCAATCTCTTTTGTCCTTTGATAGGATTTCCAATTATAAGTTATTTAGAATGAGAAAGTTTTTGCTTTGAATGAGTTAATCCAGTCAAAAAGAAAATATTGAGAATTAAGGGTTCATTTATTTCACGAAAAATAAATAATTTACAAAATATATTTTTTAAATTATCACTTTTATTGTTTGAAAAAATGATTAAGCATAATTACATTGACAATAAATACAATTTTTCATTGATTAATTATTTTTAGTAATACAATCGATCGTTTCTAGATAAATAATTTTAAATTATTCATTCTTTTTTACAAAATAAACGGAGTATAAATTATTGAATATTTTCGTTGAAATTTCTTTTTGGATCTTTCTTCTGATTTGAACCCGTTCCTGTTTCATCTTCTTGCTTAATTCTCCCCTTTCCCGTTCCAAAACCTGTCTAGTCTCAAAGGAAAAATGGCAGGTGGCAACACCGCGTATATGAGAATTTTGTTGACCAGCCTTTAGTATATATGTTAAATAACTAACTTGAAAATTTTAGGATCTGTATGTTTGGGATTAAGTAAAAATAAAAAGTATTTTTTTTTTGCTTTTCTCGTCAAATTTAAAATTACAGTATTAAAAAAATAATGAAGCGAGTATATGTGAATATGCTTGTCAATAATTATATGTCATGAAAGTTTCAATTGCTTCGGGTTCAAAAAAATTCAAAATGTGTCTATCAAAAGATATAAATTAAGAAAATATGAAAAAGATAAAGTCTATCAGGATACACTTTAAAATTACTGATGTAACTACTTAGATCGTTTTATGTGCTACTGAAACTTCTGAAATTGAGCCATCTCATACAATACGTCCTTAACTAGTATTTGGACACTCATTAATATAACCAAAATTGTAATAATTCCATATCTATTATGATTGAGATTTACAATATGAAAATACTTAGTGAAGTATTATAAATGGCTCATACATTTTGCTTACTATTTATCATGTCTCCAAATTTTCTGAGGGCCAATATGGATAGAGTATTACTTTTGACTTTAAAAAAAAAAAAAAAACTACTTAGCAGTTGGCACATTAATTATTTTTTATGAGTCCGAAACACTTGAAATTTCCACAAAATGAAAATATTGATTCCTAAGTCCACATACGATTTCCAACAATTTTTTTTTAAAGATTTGAATATTATTGTAATATTAGATGGAAAATAAAACATTTTTATTACCTTTAATTGAGCTAAAACAAATTGATCCTAAATCAACGATAATCAAGTAAAAGAATCTTCTCCTTCGGAGGGAAAGAACGCAGATTCGTTTGCAAGTTGTCAAATCCGCAATCAGTGGTTTTTTGAACGGGGAAGCATTATGGTGTGTTTTTGGATAGAATAATTATCATGTCTCTAAATTTTCTATAGGTCGATATGGATAGAGTATTACTTTTTCCTCTCTCGTAATAAATACTTAGCAATTCAAACCAGGAACTTAAATAATAAATAAATAAATAAATAAATAAATAAATAAATAAATAAATAAAACAGGAACTTTCTTGGATCCTCGACGTGGTTGAAGGGTTACCTGATTAAGAAAAGGGAATTTCTCCCCTACACGGGCCTCTTGCGCCTGTCCTCAATTTGTGGAGCGGGCTGTTATAATGTATTCTTTATTTTAATATGCGATACTCACACGCCTCATAACTTGATTAGTATAACTCCTTTTTTCTACCCTATTCTCAGGAGTATCCTCTAATCGTTTTACATCTCGGGGATCCCGAGATCTCTGAGATGAAGCTTTTTAACATCACTTTCAGGACGCAAGAGTCAATATTGATGGAGTATTACCTTTCCTTTCTTTTAAGAAATACTTAGCAATTTACACACTTTAATTATTTTTAATGAATCTTGAACACTAGAAACTTTCACAAATTGAAAATATAGATGCCTAGATTCACATATAATTTTCTCTAACTTTTTTTTTGAAATTTGAGTATTATTGTATATGTAAAATGGAAAATAAAAGAATTTTTTACCTTTAATTAAGCTAAAACAAATAGATCTGTCGCGACCAATTTTTCGGGTGTGAACCACCTAGGGTTTGGCTAGTGGCTTGCTAAGCTTAGACTTAGCTCGGGCTCTCCCAAGCCCGTACCAATTCGCGACTTAGGTTCAAATTTTTAACATACAATTGATTTTTAACTAGGAGTCGCCACTAATCTATTTTTGGTGGGTCGATTAGAAACCCAAGTAAAGTAACGGGAGTTTTACTTTACTCCTACGAACCAGAGATTATGGGTACGGGGACTTGGTTACACTAGATTTCTCTAATGCCCTTTCGGTACCATTCTTTTATTTTGAAAAATGTTTGGCAAGCAGCTTGAATTAATTTTAATTTATCTCCCTAACATGTGAGGTGATCATGCGGGTGCGCAAACCACCAATTTAACACCCAAATAAAGCAATGAATAAATTGCAAGAACTTACCTCAAAGCAACGAAAGCATCGCAATGTTAAATTAAAATCCATATCAATAATCCTAGATATGGTTTCTAATTAACACTCGATTTCTTTTTTTGTTTTCACTTAATTAATGAAAATCATGCAATATGCAATGCGATGTTAACTAAATGACCTAATTATAATGACATACAATTTCTAATTAAATGGGTCAAGCAAAGACTAAATGACATGCATTTCAATGAATCTAACCCTAAAGACGTGTATATGACATTTTTTGTATTTTCTAAAAGAATGCATTTTATCCTAAATGATAAAACTAATTTAACCTATGACATTTTTTGTATTTTTCATGAAATTCGAAATTTGGTGAAATGTGAAAATTACCTAATTAGATTAAGATCCTATTTAATTTATATTAGGAATTAGGTTGAGCGACATCCTAATTTAAACTAAAATATTATCTTAATCAAAATAACCCTAAAATGCACTATATCTAAAAAAGTACCTAAACTTATGATAAATTAAAAAAATATATCTAAATTAAACTAAGTGCAAATTTTATCCTAATATGCAATGACGTGCAAAATATACCCTAACTCTACATGATATATGCATGATGATTTTTTTTGTGTTTTTTTTTTTTTTTTTTTTTTTTTTTAAATTTCGAAATTAATAATTGCCAAATACTTAAACACGCAATCCAAGTTAAAAAATGAACTAACAACCTAAATTAATTGATTTGATTTTTTTATTGTTGAAAATTCGAAATAAAATTCCTATTATGAGCATGCAAACCCTAAAACTACATTTTTTTTATTTTTTTTTTAATTTTTTTTAAGAAAACTAATTTAAGTAACACCACAGTAAATCAAGCCATATTGATGCCCAAATTGACGAACCATATCTCGCGTATGAGATCGGGTTGGCCAATTTCACATAAATCACGAATCGGATCTCGGGCGGGAGATCGGATTGGCAATTTTTTAAGTAATTGCGAGTCGGATTTCGGGCGTGAAAATCGGACTGACAATCACTAATCTCAAGGCAATTTCATATCATGGAATTTCAATTTCACATTAAAGGAATAATTACACTAAAAAGATAAAATAAAATAGCAAAAATAATAAAACAAAAATAAGATAAAGATAATACCTAAATTTTCTTTTGCTTTTCTCTTTTTTCTTTTCTTTTTTTTTCTAAAAAAAGAAAAAGAAAAATAAAGCTGGTGGCCGGTCCGGCGAGGGGAGATCGCCGGCTAGGGTTCCGGCGAAGGGGGAATCACGCCGGTTAGGGTTCCGGCGAGGCGGCGCGACGGCGGCGCGGCGGCAGGAGCTTCGAGAATCGACCCGGGGCGACGTCGGGACAGCGACGCCGTGAGCGGGCTCGGCGATGCGTCGGAACAGCAGCGATCGGCGACGAGCGGTGGCGTCGCGGGGAGCAAGATCGGGCGAGATCTCGGCCGGCGTTGCGGGCGCAGGTGCTCAGCCTCGGGGCCGCGTGGGTCGATCGGCGACGGTGTTGCGGGCAAGGCCGGCGGGGCTTGGATCTGGACCGGTTACCGTCGGAGGCCTCGATCTGCAGTGCGGTGGTCTTCGGGCCGAGGCGAACGCGACGAGACCCGAGAGGAGCGGCGGCGGCGTCGGGGAAGGGCGGCGCATCGTGGACCGGCGCTGGGTGGCGTCGGATCTGGACCGACGACTATCTGGGGGTCGGATCGTGGCTGCTGCGGGGGCCTCGGATCTACAGGTGGAGAGGCGGCGGCGCGGTGAACGGGCGACGCAGGGCGGTGGTGCACAGAGGCGGTGCGTCGGCAGGATGGCGCGGCCTTCAGCGAGGCGGCGACACGTCGGGGAGGCGTGGGCGGTCGGATCGTGGCTGCTGCAGCGAGCGGGACCGCGGTGGCCGGCGGAGACTCTTCCCCCCCGCACGAGGAAGATGAACAGTCGCGCGTGGCCCTTTTTTTTTTTTTTTTTTTTTTGCTTTTTCTCTCTCTTACCTCACTTTTTCACTTTTTGCCTTTTTTTGTGCCTTTTTCACCGACGGAAAAAAGAAAACCCCTGAACTTACCGTACGTGACCCTTTTTATAAGCCAAAAAATTGTATCTTGAGGATATATTTTATTTCTAATTTTGCTTGAGCACGATACTCCTAAATATATCGCTGAAATATTTTTCGCATATTCCATCAAGAAAATTCCCCTTTTGTGCAGAAGTGCATCTCCCAATGTATATTACGTAAATATATGAAAAAATCTTAACAAAATAAAATTTTCCTAACTATACGCCATGTGATTATGATTTTTTTATTATTTTTTTATTTAGCGAAAAATAACCCCAAAAATTTAGGTGTCAACAAGATCCTAATCAAAGCTAATCAAGCCAAAAAAGTTTTTCTTTTTTCCTTGGTCTCCAAATGGAAGAAGAAGGGAAATAAAAAAGAAAAAGGTATAACTGATGAAGAAAAGAAAAAAATTTAAAAAATATTATAAATTCAGAAAAATAAAAAGAATTCGTCAACATTGGCGTCGATCATATATTGACAAATTGTTCACAATTGTTCCCAACATTGAGTCTAGTCTGATTCCATCTGGTCAAGTTATGTATTATTAACGATTTTCTTCCCTATCGGAATATTGAATTATGAGAAATTTGACTTCTGCCTAATATAACATAAGATCAATGTCGAAACAGAGACATCATTCGGATTTCCCAACGGCTCCAGTGAGGCCCAATTAGAATTATGCTAATCGTCAACATCATTTTGTTTATGCAAACTTTAACAACCCAAAAGTTAGGTTCATGTGCACAAAGTCTGGTTTGGGTAGCCGTCATTTCGCATGCGATACTCGAGGGATCCTGATGTCAGAACAATGACGTAAGTTTGCTGAACCTCTAGTCCCCCGTCATTTAATGGAGCCTCGTTGCTAGCAAAACGTACGTCTCTCTCGACCGTCATACGCAACAAGAAGCAAATCTACCCGAAGGAAAAGATAAATGTACGATGGATCAATCAACGAGAAGAAGCAATATCTTTCTGTTTGGTAATAGACAAAGAGCAACCGATGCTGGATACATTAAGTCCAAAAGCAAAGATACGGTCCGATGTTCACTTCGGGTTGGAGCAAAGGTGTCCTGTCACTTACAGTGGCCTCTACAACATTTCATTCCTCATCCCTTTTGTAGGATTGCCTTCGGTATTTGGGGGAATGTTGGATCATCCGCCCCTTGGATTTTCAATATTACAAATGCCAGGTTGCATTTCATGCTTAACGATCCTAATGGTGATTTAATTTTTGACCCATCAATAAAGAATCATATGCACGGAATGAGCATGATTCACATTTAAAAGAATAAACAGTTGACGGCGGGCACCTTTGAGTCTCTCCATGATCGTACGTGCTTGTGGAAAACTACAAAGGAATTTCCTACTTTATGCAATACAATGTTTCCAGGAGTAATGTAAAATCTTAAACAAAGACCTAATAATCCATGAAAAATCTCTAAAAGTTTAAGGGGGCGCTTTCAACAGCAGTAACCAAAGCATCTATATAAGCCAACCTGCCAAACGTTGATATCACAGCCAGCTATTGCACTTCACACTCTAAATAGAAAATGGAACGCTCGGCAGGATCTTGTCTGATTATGCTGTTTCCGTTCTCGTTCCTCATTGGAATACAAGCCCTAAACTCATCCCTTTCCTCTCCTTCCTCTCTAGGGGCAGCTGCGCCCTGTCGTCCTGATCAGAAGTCTGACCTAGTTCAGTTCATGAAGGCGATGGTGCCGAATAATTCGACATCCTTCTTCTGTCAAATGGACGACATTTGGCTCAGTGAAAAAAAAATGGTTTCCTGGAACGCTGACACAGATTGTTGCTTGTGGGACGGAGTCACGTGCGATCATATGACAGGTCATGTGATTAGCCTTGAACTTGGCTGCTTGCCCCCAAAACCGACCTGCTATTCTTCTGCAGGGTCATCAAACAGCATTGAAGTATCCACGTTGGGTTCCCTCAATCATTCTTCTCCTCACAAAGCAGAAAGTCCATCAGAGTCGAATTCAAACATGCTGCTTCAAAATTTGACCAAGTTAAGAGTCCTCGTTCTCGATGGGTTAAACATGTCTGGCATTGACGTGAGTGGCTTGAGGAATCTGTCTCCATCTCTGCAAGTCCTCAGCCTCAGTTCCTGTAAATTGCGCGGCACGTTAGCAGCAAAGATTTTCCTTTTGCCAAAACTGACATGTCTCAATTTATCAGGCAACGAGGAGCTTGCGGGTTACTTACCCGAATCATCTTGGAATAGCTCTCTGAAGGTTTTGGACTTGTCCTCCACGGGCTTCTCTGGGGTATTACCAGAGTCCATTGGCGACCTTCATTCTCTGGAGATACTCTGGCTATACCATTGTAATTTCAATGGCTCCATTCCATCATCAATCGGTAACCTAACACGACTCACCGGATTGGAACTCTCATTCAATGAGCTTAGTGGTCAGGTTCCTCCGACTCTGTCCAACCTTGATTGGCTCGCTCTGCTCGATCTTGCCTCCAACAATTTCGGAGGTCCAATACCCGATGTCTTCGACAACAAGACACAACTTCAACAACTGCTTTTCTCACATAACCGATTCGTGGGCCCCATTCCTCCGAGCATAAAAAATCTTTCCAATCTAGCCCGACTCGACATTTCCAATAACCCCATTGGCGGGTCTATACCATCATCACTGTTCTCTCTTCCGTCCTTGACGAGCCTAGACCTCAGTAAAAATGGGCTCAGTGGTCACATAAGCAAGTTCCTTGCCGCACCCTCATTAGTCCATGTTGACCTGAGTGGTAATCAGTTGCGTGGCTCAATCCCAAGCTCGATTTTTCAGCTGGGGAACCTCACCTATTTGAGTATCTCAGGAAATAAACTGACCAGTGTTTTAGACCTACAATTGCTGTCGGGACTCAGAAGTCTAACAGATCTCGATCTTTCGGACAACACTTTGTCACTGAGCAATAGCAAAAATGTCGATTTTGTCTTGCCGCAACTTTCAAAAGTCAGTCTTTCAGGGTGCAATATTACTGCAATCCCTGCATTTTTGAGAAATTCAACCAGCGTGGGGTGGATAGACCTGTCGCGCAACATAATCCAAGGTGATATCCCACCATGGATGTGGGATGTTGGGACCAGGTCATTGTCTTATCTCAATGTGTCTCACAACTTCCTCGCTAGCTTCGAACAAGTTCCATGGGAAAATCTTATAATCCTCGACCTGAATTCGAACTTGATCCAAGGGCCATTTCTGCCACCATCACTCCCGAATTTGGTTCTCATCTTCTCGCTGGCTAGCAATCGAGTGACTGGCTATATCCCTGGCTCTATTTGTGAAATGAAGGGCCTGCAAATTCTTGACCTCTCTGGCAACAATTTCACTGGAACAATCCCTCAATGTCTAGGGAACATCAGCGACAGCCTTTTAGTGTTGGATCTGCAAGAAAATGGACTTTCCGGCACTATCTCACTCACATTCGGCAAAAATGCTGTCCTGAGAAGTCTTCACCTCAATGGAAACAAATTTGAGGGCCTGTTGCCGCGCTCTGTAATCAATTGCACGCAACTTGAAGCACTAGTTCTCAGTGGTAACAAGTTGAACGACACTTTCCCAAGATGGTTGGAAACACTTCCTAGCCTGCGGGTCTTGGTCTTGCGATCAAATAGACTTCACGGCTCCATAGGCAACCCCAGAACTGAATTTCCCTTTCCGCAGTTGCGCATTCTTGACCTTTCCTCCAATGAGCTCACCGGTCCTTTGCCCAGCACCTACTTTGTAAATCTGAAAGCAATGATATCGACTGATCAGGATGGATCCAAGTTGCGATACATGGACCAAGGTTACTACCAGGATTCCATAAATGTGATGATGAAAGGACTTGAAGTGCATCTCCCTAAAATCCTAGTGACCCGAATGACCGTTGATTTATCAAGCAACAAGTTCCAGGGAAGGATTCCGGATGTAATAGGAGAGCTGGGATTACTGAAGGGGCTCAACATTTCTCATAATAATCTCGAAGGTCATATACCATCATCTTTGGGCAACCTTTCCGAGCTTGAATGGCTGGATCTTTCTTCAAATGATCTTAGCGGGGCGATACCAATCGAATTGACACAACTCACATTTCTGGAGGTCCTAAATGTCTCTTCCAATCAACTAATAGGATCGATTCCTCGAGGGAAACAATTCAACACATTTCAAGCTGAATCCTATCTTGGGAACCCAGGATTGTGCGGGTTTCCATTGTCCAAATCTTGTACAGATTCCAGGGCGCCGGGGAAGCTTCCCGTCCTGCCTGACGGCGGGATCCACTCGTTATTTGCAGATTTTGTCAAACCAGAGGCCGTGGAAATAGGATTATTATGTGGCATAGTGGTCGGACTAGTCATGAGTAACTCGCGATATCTTAGGTCCTTTTGGCGAGCAAAGAGGGAAGTCAGAAAGATAGCTAGGAAACATATTTCTCCGATGGGGCCTTGAAACGGCACGACATATTAGCCATGGTAGCGGATTAGTGTTCCCCCCCAAAAAAAAAGGATTATAAGTGCAAAACAGTGTTGCCCAATCGTGTGACTCGTTCATGCGAATAGTGAATCCTAGGACTATGTAAAAAGTTGCGGAATAACTCCAAAAAATAATATTCCATACAAAAAAAGTTCATTGAAAATGTTGCAAAAACACAAAAAAGATGATAATCATAAACCCCATCTAAGCTGTGACGAGGAGCCTTCGACACCGGCAACTCGGTTGCAAGCCAAAGAGCAACATTGGAGACGTTAATAGGTGTCATCGTAAACATAATTCATGGGGCTGTTTCACAAATCACAAGTTAAGAGACTTGAAAGTTATCGCGGGAGAAATATGACGAATGATTGGGAAGAACAATGAAGTCAAACTTTAATGCGTGATATCATTTTTTTAAAAGGAATATTTGCCCCACAACGTTGTTTGTCCAGGGTCTCGATTGAGAATACTAAATAGTAATTTTAGTGTTTGTCCAGGGTCTCTCAAAAGAAATAATTAAAATGATTGATGTATTTTTTGGAAAGAAAAACTCAAAAAGATTTTATTTTCATTCATTCTAAAACTAACGTACTTATCTCAGTCTTAATGAGTAAAGGCAACCCTTCAGAAAATGTTGCATGTGAATAGGTACGTTTTTAAAGATTATCTTGAAAATACATATAAAAATTCGAAATAAAAAATTGTAATTAATTTTGTAATAATTCCGAATTTTATCATTTCTGAATATACCGAATAAACATATACAACCTTTAAATTAATAAAGACTATCAAGATAATAGTACACAATAAAAAATAAAAATAAAAATAATAAATGAGGATTAGTTGGTAATTATCTCTCGCGGAGGATCACCGTAGGATTAGTTGTATTCTTGACCCCGTCATGTTTGGTTAATCGTCACCGTAGGAGTTGCTTCTTCGTGAAACACCTACTTTACATGCAACGGAGGGTCTTTGGATGTCTTTGTCATGCCAGTAACACCTCAGCGTCTAAACATTAGTTTTTCGTCTATTACTCGTCAATGTATATTCACTTGTCATCCTTCAGGGCGTAGGGCTTATCGTGTTTGGATCTTCATATTCACCAAGCGTTCACTTTCCTAATCAAGTTATTGCGTCTACATATGCATCTTCTGTTGTACCTTTACTGATCAATGAACATGTTCCCAATTCCTCGCCTATTTCTAAGAATGCCGTTCCGGACCCCTCTCCTATTTCTTGATGATGCTCACATCCCTCCTAATGCCGCTTCTTTTGATCGCGCAATTTTTGCTTCCTGAATTATATCATTTCATCCTCAGCCACAACGTTCTCGACGTCCACCCTGACCTCCACCTTATCTGAGCACCCATTTTAGTTCCTATCTTTCTCAGATTCTATAAGGAAAAGAAAACCTATCAACAATTGTTTGAGGGAAAAACCAATTAAAATTCTTTCAATTATCACTCGTAAATTCCTTGCTTCATCAGATTGTATGAGGAAAATTACTTTTTCCCATGCAAACGTTTATTTTGGTGTAGACGACACGTATGTTAAAAAATAACAAGGGCTAATAAACAAGAAGACTTGAAAACAGCATCAGCCTTCACGGAAGAATCATGCAAACGAGAGAAATCGAGAACGAGATACAGAGAGAGAAAAGTGAAAGGCCGATATTCTGCTATGAGATAACTCAAGCTAAACTTTGACCAATTAAGATATGTGAAGCTTTCCCACAATTGTGGAATTCTTTTATCCTGGAGAATAATGAGAAGATGGGTTTATTGTATATCAAGTCCTAGTTGATTTATGGAAAATGTCTCAGAATGCTTGTCATTGCCACGGCATACTAATGAATGGTATCTTCTCATTTGTAAGGTTTGCAGTCTGGTTTGGATTAGTAGTTCTGGGTGGTCTAAGTTTTAATGGGTGCTTGTGAACTTCGGCAACATTCCGACCAAGAAAAATAAAGAACACTTGGGCAACATATTAAATGGCGAAGTCTTTTTGATGCAATAGTTTCTCTCTTGATCTCATTTGAATATAATAATGCAGCCGCGCCACAGAATTGTAGAGGCTGTAAAAGGAAAGGACAAGATACGCACGGGGTGGTGTTTTAACTTTCAAGGGCTTGGACACTGCTCTATAATTTGATTAATTAAGGATTAGTTGGTTATGCCGAAAAAGGTAACATTTGACTGATCTGGGACAACTCCTGATTTATGCAGCCGCATGAATTTGTTTATTACTTTCTTTTGTTCTCACATTATTCACTCAATGTCAGCACACCTTTTCTGTTTTCATTATAAATGCCTGATGATGCTCCAACAGCGCGAGAGACTATTTGACGGAAATCGCTTGTTGGTGATTATGATGATTAATGATGACCATGATATAGAGCTGTTGACGTAGGATGGCAATTGTTGACGATTATTACTAAGTGTTGCACACGAAATGAGAGGAGAGAAGTGAGGAGGCCAATTGAATATGAATATATGATTGGTAGTTAATTCCAGCGATATTTAAAGAGTTGCAATTGCTTGTGAATATGGTGAGATGTGATCATAGAGCATAAAGTTCAATGATTGTAATTGTAACTGTGTGTAACTGCATGAAAAATATTATCTGCTTATTAGAAGTTACTTTGTGTAGACAATAAAAGTTAGTGCGTGTGCATTGTAGAGCATTCACGATCATCAACAAAAAAATTATGTGTTTCTAATTTATCAATTTATGTTAGTTTTTAGTATTTGCATTTCTTTTCCTTTATTATTCTTGATCCTTGTTACTTAATTCAATTCGTGTCTGAATTACCACTGAACCCAATTCATAAAAAACTAAAGATCAACTTTTGGTAAAGGTATCTTATTAATTTCTAAGGAAAATGTTGGTAATGAAAAAGTTCAAACTCCACGAAAAGAAGTTTCGACCCCATGAATTATTGTAAAATGAAAAAGAAATTTCAACGCCCACTGAACCAAAAGCTAGATCTTGAGCTTGGGCACGACACTGCGGCAGAGCTCAAGGTCGTATAGCGTGGCCTAGATCTCATTGTCGTTGGGCTCGACCGCAAATAGAGGACGGCGGAGGGAACGTGGGACTGCGAAGAAGAAGAGCTGTCGATGGAGTACTTCAGTTCATCACTAGGAAACTACGAAAAGTCAAAAGAAGAAAGAAATAAAAATAAATCTGACTACATCATATTGTTGGAAGTTTGTTGGTAAAACAAACTAAGTGTAAATTTCATTGTCCCACGTAAGAAAAGTGAGAGGAAGTTGGCTAATTAATAAGTGTGGGGTTTCTTTAGCGTACCTAAAGAATTAATCGGGTGTGGGCTAGACCCTACCATACCCACGTATGGGTGCACAAATAATTGCGTGATTATTAGCGCACTTAGCACTTGGCGCACCCGCGATTTAATTAGCACTAATCCCTTCGTTATTTTTTCCTTATGGTTATCTTATTAACTTTAATCAATTCAAACGTCGTTATTTGTTTATTGAGAATTTTCGAAAATTATTAAAAAAAATCGAAATTTTATTTATTAAAAAATAATAAGAATAATATATTTTTTTAATTATTCCAAATTTTTGTTTGTGTCTCTTCAAGACAACCTTTGAAAAAGATACTCGTTCAGTTTGCTACCTTTCCTGAAATGTTGCATTTGTTCATCTTTTCAATTTCTTCCGAATGGACGCTTTTGTTCATCTAGTTTTTTCAAAAGGATGCATTTGTTCAATCTACAATTTTTCATGAAGAGTTGCCTACTTTTTTAAGACTGATTTATATATACACGTCGGTTTTCCAGAAGAGAGCGTGTGATCATTTTTATCTTTTCGAGCATTCTTTCTGAAAAACTACAGCCATCTTTTCAGTTGTTTCCTAGAGAGATCTTGGAGAAATATTAGAATTGCTGAGACTTTGTTGTATCTTGGAGGATATTTGCTGGTGACCATTAGTAACTTTGTGAGGCAAACAAATCCTTAAAAAAAGTGATATCACGCATCAAAGTCCAACTTGATTACTCTAAAGATCCGAATTCATTGTTCTACCTAATTCGAAGCCATATTTTCCCAATGCATATCATTGATCATCTCATGTAAGATGAGCAAAGTTGACTAGTCCTCTATGTAAACGATTTTAGCTAGATAAACTAAATTTGAAAATCGTAAAAAATTTTAAGGTTATATTAACCAAATCAAAAAGTTAAAACTAAATAATGATCTGTATAATATATTTAGGACTTTTTAGATAATTTTCTTAAAACTATTATAGTCAAATTTATTTAATGGCAATGACCACCGAATTTAAAAGCACTATGGAATTAAAAACGTTATAGTCAAATTCATGTAATGACTATGATCACCGAATTAAGAAAACACTCAAAATTTGTTTAATGACCACCGAATTACCAAGACTGTTTTTCTCGGTCGAAATTATTAATGGACCCTGGTTTACCGCACGGAAGTTAGCTAAAAGAAAACATTAAGCAAAAACCTTTTTTGGTCCAATACATATTGGAAGTAAGATAAAAAAAAAAATCATTAAATCAAAGACTTCAATTGGTCAAGTCGTTGGAGCTGGTCATTCCCAACTATAGTACCTATTCAACAATATGCTTTTCTTCTTTCTTTCCGATGATAGGAAGATAAGAACCATGCTCAAAATTGGTCAAGTCGTGGGAGCCGGTCAAATCTTCAGCATTGCGATGCTAAGATGATAAGAACCATGTTATAAATTTCTAGTTGTGTTCATACAGAATGAACTGCGTCAAACCCACCTAATTTTCTCCTTGTCTAGACCAACTCCAAAGATTCATTTCCTCCTTTTCCGACTATATTAAAATTTATTTACTTATTGCAAAGTAGAATTCCCAATGACTTGTTATATATGATGTAGAATTGTAGATTATTATATTATATGTGTTTCTTCTTTTCTTAGTCTATGATTTTTCTAGACAAAGCACGTCATAGCGGAAAAAACTAGTGCGACTACTTAAGGATGTAGATTGAACATTTCGTTATTTAAATATTGGACAGTAATTTTGGCATATGAATTGACCCGTGTATATGGGTGCAAGCAAAGCTACAAACTAATCGAATTGCTTCACTCCTAAACTCTACCAAAAACCTTCTCCACCACCATTTCAGCCCCTTTTATCAGCCTCAAATGCCTACCGCCCCAGTGATTTAGGTATAATTAGGCGGTTTGGATGATAGCATGTCGTGCAGTGAAAAAACTGAATTTTACAATTAAGATTGAGTATTTATAGCAGGCCTAATACCCTAAAAAGCCCATAATTTTAACTTAGTTCTAATCTTACCATAAAATTTTTTTCATTTAATAAAAAGCATTGGACTTTGGGTTCCGTCCCAATTCTAATCGAATTTTATTTTTTGTCTTATAAAAAACCAAAAGTTTTAGATCAAGTCTCATTTTTACTTTCAACTTTTTTTTTTCGTAAAAAACCATCAATTTTTACTTGAGTCCCATATTAACCCAGTTAACCCTGCATTCAAAATCACTTTTAGTTATGTGGCATTTTCACATATTATTCTAGTTTTTCCCCAAATTTCATATCCAAGAAAATGTCTTTTGAGGATGAATTTCTATGTTAGCCCAAATGACATCTCATTGGATCTGAAATTTGAGTTAAAATTTGAGCAATTAGGATTAGTTTTTTCAACCATTCTTACTTCTGAGAGAGTCTTCCTTCTATCTTGCTTGGAGAATTTCGATTTTGCATTTAGTTTTCAATTATTCGTGGTCAAAGAGCTCACGCTTGAGACACTCAACTCGGGACACTCAAGCAGCTTGCTTGGGAGTTTTCAATCTCTCAATTTTCAAGAGAAATTTCGAATGAAGAGTCAATGGGGGGCAGCTTTAGGACTCAAGTAGAAGTTCATGATTTTTTTATGAAACAAAAAAAAAATTGTGGTAGAATTAAAACCAAACAAAAAGTTGATCTTTTTTTTTTTGGACAAAAAAGAGTTTAAGTTAGAATTGGGACTACCCTAATGTTGGAGTTTTTTATGAGATAAACAAATTAGAGTAGAATTAGGATTGGACTTAAAGTTGAAGATTTTATGGGGTATTAAATTTTCAATTTAGTAAGAAATCTTCTGAAACAACTTTTCTTACCCCTGATTTAATAGTTGGTAAGAGATTAAGAATTTCAACCGTTTGAATCCATGATGGATAAGATTGCTAGTGCAATTTTTTTTTTTTTGTTTTACTAACTGTGTATACTCTAATTTCCTTTCAAATGTTATTGGGTTAGTCAATATTACAAGAAAAGAAAAATATACGGGATCTAATAATGGATGACAGACCATTAAAGAACCTTACATGAGGGTTCCATCAAAACACCATTAACAATTCATATAGGTTTGTGCTTTTTTTCATCCATTTTTTGGCTTTTGACACCCATATGACCTTGAATTAACTTAATTATCTATTGTGGGTCCCACTCTTTATTTAAGATTATTTACTTTTTTTTCCTTCATTTTTTTCTTTCAAATTTACTGAGAGACAAATCTACTATGCTCAACTTAAACAATAAATTTTAAGGTTGAATATGGGGATTTACTCTTGATTTAAGATTATTTCTTACCTTTTTTTCTTCTTTTTTAGTTTTCTCTTTTTTTTTTTTTTGCTCCCTTCTAGGACAAAATTGGTTTCCCTCTTTTCCAAACTATTAGTTTAAAAATAACCAAAGTACAAGTAAAAATAAAAGAATTGTCTACTAGTTTTAATGAATGCATTCAGATTAATTTTTAACTTTAACCTGTATGATTACGTTGTAATCCATGTATTGTAACTGTTCGAATTTCGTTTTATTTGGTGAATCTAATATTCTAAATTTTATTAATTTTCATGCCATCAATGCACTATTTTTTGTAAAGCTTTTAAACAAATTTAAGAAAATGACAAAATTCAATGCATTCAAAATTCTAAACATCCCTTATTATCATGCAAATTCAAAAGAAAATGCTCCTAATTATGACAATCGTAATTGCATTATAAGACGCTCCATTCAAACCATTTGCAGATACATAGTTTTTGTCAATCCTAAATGCATCAAAATTTCCAAAGAAAGAAAAAAAAAAGGTAATAAATAATCACAAATCTAAAATGTGCAAGGTATATTATGGTCAATTTAAGGTGATAGAGGGTGTCAAAAGTCACAAAAGAAATGGAAAAAGCGTGAGTCATATATAACCGGTCTGGTATTCTGAACCCGAAGTCCAAGCAGCGTGCTGGTGAAGTAGTTGAACGGTGTTTTGGAAGTCATTTGCTTTGAAAGTCTTCCCAAATCAGATTTATTATTATTTCATTTCTCTATCCAAAACAGAAAGAAAAAGAAGACAATGACTATTTGATTTAACATGCCATGCCACCATGTCATATATAGGGATCATTATTAAAAGAAGTCATAAATATATTGTATGGATGTTATTCAGTTCTAAACCTTTTAATTTGATTAATTTAGTCTTAAATCTTCGATTTGCCAATATAATCCTTCTTCCCAATTGTGGTTAGAAATAGCTAATGTGGACCCATGTCGTTCTACGTGGCATGGCCGTTGCATAAGCACACGTGGAAATTTTTTATAATTCTTTAATTCTTTAATAATTTTTTGATTTTTTTTCCTTTTTGTTTTCTTACCTTTCTTTTTATTTGGAGTCAATTCAATATTTTTTTTTTCATTTTCGTGGACCGACGACCCCCATGGGTTTTCATTGTGGTTGATGAGGGCTGTGATCCCTAGCTAATTTTGGGTCAGGTGAGGGCGTTGTATCCCTTGCTTGTGAATAGTGACCTCTGCTAACTACTACTGAGGCCGCAGATTGGCAAAAGGAAATAAGGAAAAAGGAAAAAAGAAAAAAGAAAGAAAAAGGGAAAAAAATCTCAATTATTTTAAGTACACTTTCAAAATACATAACATGGGTGTGCATACTGTTTAATAAATTTTGCTAGTTCAACATTTCAACGTTTGGAACGAGTGAGATGCTCAAGAGATTCACTTTAAAGATTCCAGATCCTTGCGTTGAAGAAAATTCGATATCAATATGCTGGTTACTTGTATAATTAGGTTCACCTAAAGTTAGAAAAATATATATTAGAATCAAAAAGGGCGGCTAGCACAATTATATTCTAATTTTATTGAGGAATTTGTCGCAATTATATATATATATAGGTATGTATGTATGTATGTATGTATTGACACACACACAACCGGGAAATCAGTGATTGAGCTCTTGACACTCCTATGAATGAAAATCATAGTAGATATTACTCCAATGGGTTTGTCTTTGTCAAAACGCAATTCGGATTTTATGAGAGGACCATACATAAACATCCTACATTAGCATTTTATTAATTTTTTGTCAAGCGAAAATTGAAAGAAGACATTGGCACCGTCGGCGAAATTTCAAGAAGTATCGTACATAATAGAACAAGCTCTTCGTCTCTATCATGCTATAGTGAAACCAACGATTCTAATGCTCTTCTAAATTTTCAAAATCGTCTTGATAATGCTTATATCAACAAATGACATACATATTTCAACTTTTAGGTTCACGACATGTTGAGTTGCATCTAGTTGGTCTGTTTGTGCCTTTCCGCTAATGTGGTGGGCTACCTAATTGCATTCTTTATTTTAACGTTCCCTTCTGCACGCCTTGTCCTCCCCTCATTGGCATAATCTTTTTCAAGCCCCATACCAAGCTCTACCTTTTAGTTGCTTTACATATGAAGGATTTGAAGGTCCAGATGAGGCCTCAAATGTAGCCTTTTAATGTCATGTTAAGGACGGTGTTCAATTTACTTAAAAATCCCGCTAGCAATGAATTAAACTGGCTTGTCATCTAAGTGTAGTCAACTCGAGTGGGGCAGGTAGATTTCCAAGAGCAAAGCAAGACCTTTGAGTGTGAATCTCTTTAGGGTGTGCATGACAAAATTTCTATTTCAAAATTCAATTTTTGGCCAGAAATTGATTTTTTTATTTCTATTCCTTGGATGAGTTTCCAAATAAAGAAATACGTTTGATAATAACTCAATATATCTATTTCAAAAATAGAAATTTATTTGATAACATAATAAAATTTCTATTTTTAGGTTGTAGTGGTCGACGTCTGGCAATCGATAATGAGTGGCTGGCGTCTGATGGCGGGCGTTCGACTGCCAGCGGCTGGTAGTAGGTGTGTGCTATCCGACGACAAGAGTGAATGATGAGAAGAGTTTTCATTTCTCACTTTTGTTTCAGAAATAGAAAAGTTAAAATTTTTTGCTTATGATTTTTGTTTCAAATCTTTTTTTGGAATAGAAATCTGTTCAGAAACAGAAAATGAAATTGTGTTAACAAACGAATTTATGTTTCAAACCTGTTTTAAAGATTAGAAAAATAAAGAAATAGAGAAACATAAATTTTATCATGCATACCTTTAGTCAACTTGAGTGGGGTCGGGTTGAGGAATAGACGGGGTCCTTTGAGTGTGAATGGTTAGGTTGATTTTTACGAACAAAATGGATCCTTTGAGTGTGAATCTATCTAGTCAACTTGAGTGGGGTCAGGTTAATTTTCAAGAGCAGAGAGCGGGTCCTTTGAGTGTGAATCTATCACCTTCAATCTTAAATTAAAGTTGCACGAAATATCTTGTGATTTTCTTTGTCTTTACCGATGTCTTTCCTCTTTGAGAATGAGAAATTTTTGCTCCAAATGAGTTAGTCTAGTCTAGGTGGAAATATTGAAAATTAAGGGTCAATTTGTTTCCCAAAAATAAATTATTTAGATAATATTTTCCTAAAAACTATTAGTTTTATTGTTTGCAAAAATGGATGAACTAAATATATATTTATTGTCCACGGAGATGTTTAGATATAAATTGCATCAACGATCAATACAGTTTTTTATTGACTAATTATTTTAAACAATATAAGTATTCATTCTAAAAAATAAATTTTAAATTATTTATTTTTCGCGAAATACTTGCAACTGAAGTTATCCAATGTCTTCTTTTCAATTGTTTGATCTGACCCCTTTGCTGTAATGCGCTGTTGCTAGCCATGAAGATTTGAGGATTCGCTTTTGACAGGGTAATTACCAAAAAAAAGTCTCCAATTTATCGTACAAATGCCAATTTAGTTATAAACTTTTAATTTGACTGATTGATTCCTAATTCTTTAGACGATTTGTCAATATAGTTAGTCTAGCTCCTTCTGACCCGCAATTGCTGAGGTCTATGCTTGCCTAGACCAGTTATGTACTACAAACGTTTTTCTAGCTCAAATGCACGGAAGCAGCGGAGAACCACAAGACGTCCTTCGGGTGGAAGCCCATTTAGAATCCTCCTCATCGTCGACATCATTTTGTTTACGCATACTTTAACGACCCAAACGTTGGAATTATGTGCATGAATCGAGTCTGGGGTCTGGTCAGGCGTCATTTCGCATGCAATGTTCTAGTGACTGATGATGTCAGAACAACAACGTAAGCATCTGTGGAACCCCTAGTCCTAAGTCACTAAATAAAGCCTCGTTCTGACCAAAAGAATAAAATGAAAAAATAAAGCCCTCGTTGCTAGCAACTCGCAAGAACTTGAATAAAAATGCACCTCTCTCTTCGACCCTCGTACACAAGAGGAAGCAAATCTACCTCACAAGAAGGATAAATGCACCCTGGAATCATCAAAGACTTAAGCTCCGTTCGTTTCGCGGAAAATGTGGCGATTCTGGAAAATATTTTCCAGGAAGTCCTTTTCCAAGAAAATGTAATTAATTTCTAGTGTTCCGATGAAATCTGAAAATGAAGTGGAAAATATATTTTGCTATTCGGTAAGGAAAATATTTTTCTTCATATACTCTTTTTCATTTATTTTATTTTTTAAAATGAATTTTTCATATTTTTAAAAATTTATTTTTAATTATTTTTAATTTTTAAAATCTATTATTAATTTTTTTCATTTTTTTTTTCTTTTATTTTTTCTTTGTTTTCCATCTCGTTCTTTCTTAGCCGATCGCCGGTCACGGGGATGGCCCGCGACCAACCACCGGCGAGCCTCGAGCTTATCGACGAGCACGAGGCATGCCGCTCCCCAGATTGGCGAGCGCGAGCGTCGAGCTCGAGGTTCGCATGGCAACGGGCGACAACTAGCCAAGAAAGAAGAAGATGGGAAATAAAGAAAAGAAAAGAAAAAGAAAAAGAAAAGAAAAAAAAAAAAAAAAAGAAAAGAAAAGGGAAATTAAAAATAATTCGAATTAAAAAAGAAAAAGGAAATTAAAAAATAATTTGAATAAAAAAAGAAAAGAAGAAGAAGAAAGGGAGGAGAAAGTGAGGATTTGTAGAGGTGTGAAATAAGAAAGATCAAGTGATGAAAATATTTTTCATTATTTAAAAGTAGAAATCATTTTCTCCTAATTTTATAAGACTTTTTTCTTTTCATGGAAAACATTTTCCTCAAGAAAGTCATTTTCCGTGAAACGAATGCCGGAAAATTCGGAAAAAGTTCTTCCGGAAATTATTTTCCGCGAAACGAACGGAGTCTTAAATCTTTTCGAACGAGATCTCCATGAGCAAGAAGAAGCAATCTCTTCCTGTTTGGTAATACACAGAGCACTCGATATCTATTCTGGAGGTTGACACCCAAACGGGGGAAAAGCAAAGTGCTGTCTAATGTTCACTTCGGGTTGAGCAAAGGTGTCCTGTTACTTACAGTGACCTCTACAAACATTTCATTTCTTGTCCCGTTTGTAGGATTACCTTCGGCATCCCGTGGAACATTGGATCATCTCCTCTTGTGATTTTCCAATATTGTGGACAGATGCCAGGAAGATCCCAATGGTGATTTAATTTTGACTCGCAGACAAAGAATCGCATGCCCGGAACGAGCACATTTCGCATGTACAAAAATAAATGGCTGATAGAGGGCAGCTATCAGTCTCTCCAGGATTCTTGGTGGTTGTAGGAAAATTACGGAGGAATTTCCTAGTTTTAGTGGTCCAATGCCTTGTGGAATACCGTAAAATTTTAAACAAAGACCAGGCAGTCCTAGTTTATGCGGTTTCCACGAGGGTAACCAAAACATCTATATAAGCCAACTCTGCAAAATGTTGACATCACGGCCAGCTATTACACTTACTCCCTACATAAAAAATGGAACGCTTGATAGGATCTTGTCAGATCATCCTGCTTCTGTTCTCATCCCTCATTGGAATTCAAGCCCTTAACTCTTCATTTTTCTCTCCTTCCTCTCTAGGGGCAGCAGCACCCTGTCGCCCTGATCAAAAGTCTGACTTGCTTCATTTCATGAACGCAATGATGCCTAATGATTCGACGTCCTTCTTCTGTCAAATGGACGAAATTTTGTCCACTAGACCAAAGAAGCTTTCCTGGAATGCTGACACGGATTGTTGCTTATGGGAGGGAGTCATGTGCGATCGGATGACAGGTCATGTGATTCGCCTTGAACTTGGCTGCCGCACCATAAACCAGACCTGCTACTCTTCTGCAGGGTCTTCAAACAGCACTGAACTATCTACATTGGATTCCCTCAATCTTTCTTCTCTTCACAAAACAGAAAGGCCATCAGGGTCAAATTCCAATATGCTGCTTCAAAACCTGACCATGTTAAGAGTCCTCATTCTCGATGGGTTAAACATGTCTGGCATTGACGTGAGTCGCTTGATGAATCTCTCTCCATCTCTGGAAGTCCTCAGCCTCAGCTATTGTAAATTGCGTGGCCAGTTAGCTGCAAACTTTTTCCTTTTGCCAAAGCTGACATGTCTCAATTTATCAGGCAACAAGGAGCTTTCGGGTTACTTACCTGAATCATCTTGGAACAGCCCTTTGAAAGTTTTGGACTTGTCCTCCACAGGCTTCTCTGGAGTATTACCAGAGTCTATCGGCGACCTGCACTCTTTGGAGATACTCTGGCTATGCCATTGTAATTTCAATGGCTCAATTCCATCTTCAGTCGGCAACCTAACACGACTCACTAGCTTGGAACTCTCATTCAATGAGCTTAGTGGTCAGGTTCCTTCAACTCTGTCAAACCTTGATGGGCTCACTCTGCTCCATCTTTCCTCCAACAATTTTGTAGGTTTAATACCCGATGTCTTCGACAACAAGACACAGCTTCAACAAGTGCTTTTCTCACATAACCGCTTCGCGGGCCCCATTCCTCCGAGCATAAAGAATCTTTCCAATCTAGCCCAACTTGACATTTCCAATAACCTCATTGGCGGGTCTATACCATCATCACTGTTCTCTCTTCTGTCCTTGACGAGCCTAGACCTCAGTAACAATAGGCTCAGTGGTCACATCGAAGAGTTCCTTGCTGCACCCTCATTACACCATGTTGACCTGAGTGGTAATCAGTTGGGTGGCTCAATCCCGAGCTCAATTTTTCAGCTTGGGAACCTTACTTACTTGAGTATCTCAGCAAATAACTTGACTGGTGTTTTAGACCTACGATTGCTCTCGAGACTTGAAAGTCTGACAGATCTTGATCTTTCAGACAACATTTTGTCACTCAGCAATAGTAAAAATGCCGAGCATGTCTTGCCGAACCTCTCTAAAGTCAGTCTTTCTGGGTGCAATATTACTGAAATCCCTGCATTCTTGAGAAATTCTACCAGCGTAGAATGGATAGACCTGTCGAGCAATATAATCCATGGCAATATCCCGTCATGGATGTGGGATGTCGGGACTGGGTCACTGTCTTATCTCAATATCTCTCACAACTTCCTCACTAGCTTCAAACAATTTCCATGGAAAAATCTTCTATTTCTTGACCTGCATTCAAACTTGATCCAGGGGCCGGTTCTACCTCCACCACTCCCAAATTCGGTTCTCTTCTTCTCACTAGCTAGCAATCAATTGACTGGCTATCTTCCTGGCTTTATTTGTGCAATGAAGGGCCTAGAGTTTCTTGACCTCGCTCGTAACAATTTCGTCGGAACGATCCCTCAATGTCTGGGAACATCAGCAACGACCTCTTAGTGTTGGATCTGCAAGAAAATGGACTTTCCCGCACAATCTCACTCACATTCAGCAAAAATGCTGTCCTGAGGAGTCTTCACCTCAATGGAAACAAATTTGAAGGCCTGTTGCCGCGCTCTCTAATCAATTGCAAGCAGCTTGAAGTGCTGGATCTCGGTGTTAACGAATTGAACGACACTTTTCCAAGATGGTTGGAAACACTTCCTAGCCTGCGGGTCTTGGTCTTGCGATCAAACAGATTTCACAGCTCCATAGGCAACCCCGGAACTGAATTTCCCTTTCCGCAGTTGCGCATCCTCGACCTTTCCTCCAACGAGCTCACCGGTCCTTTGCCCAGTGCCTACTTTATAAACCTGAAAGCAATGATGTCGACTCATCAGGATGGATCGGAGACGCGATACATGGACCAAGGTTACTACCAGGAATCCATAAATGCGACAATGAAAGGACTTAAAACGTATCTCCCCAAAATCCTTGTGATCCTGACGACTATTGATCTATCAAGCAACAAGTTCCAAGGAATGATTCCTGATGTGATAGGTGAGCTAGGATTACTCAAGGGGCTTAACCTTTCTCATAATAATCTCGAAGGCCATATACCATCATCTTTGGGGAAACTTTCCGAGCTTGAGTGGTTGGATCTTTCTTCAAATAGGCTTAGTGGGACGATACCAAGCAAATTGACAAATCTCACATTTCTAGAAGTCCTAAATGTCTCTTCCAATCTACTAACAGGATCGATTCCTCAGGGGAACCAATTCAACACATTTCAAGCAGAATCATATCGTGGCAACCCAGGACTGTGCGGGTATCCGTTGTCCAAAACTTGTACTAATTCGAGGGTGCCAGGGGAGCCTCCTGTCCTGCCTGAAGGCGGGGCACACTCGTTCTTTGCAGAAATTCTCGAATCAGGGGCTGTGGAAATAGGATTAGCATGTGGCATAGTTCTCGGGTTGATCATGAGTAATTTGCGATATTTGGGATCCTTTCTGTGAGCAAAGAGGGAAGTCAGGAGGACATGAAATAGAAGCTGCGGTGGCTGATTAGTGTTGCTGTATAAATAAGATTAAAATTGAAAAGCAGTGGTGTTAAATCGGGAATCGTAAGACTTTGTAAATAGTTGTGGAATAACTACAATACAAAGAAAAGTGGTTTTTTTTTTTTTTTTCGGTAAGGAAGAAAAGTTAGTTATGTGCTGCAAAAACACATAAAAAATATAATTATCTTAAACCCCATCCAGGCCGTGACTATGAGTCTCCTTCTGCGTTGTTCACCAGAAAAATCAACACCGGTGACTCAGTCGCAAGCCAAAGAGCAACTCAAAGATGTAAACAGGTGTTGTTGTACACGTAATTATTGGGGGCTGCTCCACAAATCACAATTTAAAGAAACTCAAAAGTTACCTTGTGAGCAGGAGATGCACCAATCTCATCCCTTTCTCCTCATAATCAAGTTTTACTAATTTTGAGGTCGGTGCGCACAAGGATGCGAGATAAAAGACTCGCGCATCGAAAGAGAATTTAGGTGGCGTATTCAATTGGTTAATAGCTCGTTGGTTTTTAATTTTTTTTTTTTCTCTTGAAAGTGCTTCTATTGCAGTTATATGATAATAGGTTATAAGTTCTGACTTGGTCTCTCCTTTTGATGATTTTTCTAAGATAAAGGTATTAAAAGATTAGACATACGAGTACATAACCCAATTAAATGGACAACCGAAAGGAAAAATAGATTAACAGATTGAACAAGGTCAAAGAGGAATTTGACTTGTACCTCAGTCTTAGAGTTACATTATTATTTCCCAAAAGCGGATATATTAACGCATGTAACTTCAAGCAAGTCTAATTAACTTTAGTCTAATGAATTTACAGTGAAACCAAATCGAGATAAATCAACGGACTTGTTATTATGCACATGATAACATAAATATGGTACGCATGTTGCCATTTCATGGCATAAATTATGCATTTTTCGATCACACTCAACACATGTGGAAGAACAAAAAGCTAATACACATGCATGCAGGTTGGCCAAAATGTCGCGACCCACTCAGGCCGATTACATGAATCCAAACTTATTTGATCAAGTGGACCGCCCAAGCAAATGGGCATCCAAGTTGGATTGGAACGCCAGAATTTTTACTCCTTTTCTTTTTACCAGTGAAAAAGACAACATGCAGGCTCTTAGAAAATGTTTTTGGAACTATTTGAAAATGGTATTGACATGAAATAATCGAACATTAAGTGATATATTGTTTGTCAAAATATGAAGTACATTATGTCAAACCAGATACCACGTGTAAATGTTTCGGTGACAAGGAGGTTCTGCTGGGAAAACTCAACATGTCAAACTGACATTCTCATTTGACCAAAAAAAAGAAAAAAAAAACTGACATTTCCAGACTAGTTAAAAAGGATAATGGTAAATATATTAAATTATGTTACAAAATTGTCATGCAAATTTGACATGACATATTCATATCGACTAAGAGTCCACATTTTGAGTGCACATTTCCAGTATTCCATTTTAATTTGTAAATCAAATTTAATATATCCAGTATTAGTAAATGGAAAAGAAAAGGAGTAGATAGTTTTTCATAATTTAACGTAATGGGTACTTCATATTAATTTCTTCCGGTAAGTCTATGCAATTAGAACCCATTACCATAGCAACTATTCATTCATTAATAAAAGAAATTCTAAGTCACAAAAATATTTGGAAGTCATACCAAACACATTTCTATTTTATGAATAGAAATTTTGTATAATTATCAAACGCATTATTCTGCTTAAAAATTTGTACATGAAACAAAAATATAAAAAATTATTTCTGAATAGAAATTGTTTTCAGTAATAGAAACGTTACCATACACACTTTAAGCTGCCACCAAGTTAGCCTTCCTGCAACAATGGGCCAACGTGATATTAGGAAAAGAAAGCAACAACGCATGACACTCTTGGGTAAAAATCCGGAGCTCCAAAGAAACGTGACCTATACTTTGAAGTGTTCTTATCAAATCAAGACAGCCTGACTCAACTTTTATGGGTTCGTGACTTTTGGCACAAAAGTGTCCTAGGGTTTGGAGAAGAGCGAGGGTTTCAATCTCAGCCGTAGAGGTAGTGGCTTGAACCAATTTCGTATATCCATCAAGACTGTCCCTTTTGATTAGTATATTGTGATATTTAACATGGTTATGATACTCCTTCTCGCATCAGTGCACGATATTTTTCTGATAATCGTGGATGATTTTACCTAGTAATTTGGAGATAGGGAAATCCTATATTTAATGAGTAAAAACAAAAGGGTTATTAATCAAGTGCGCATCATGAATGCTCAAAACCCCTCTTTTAAAGAAAATATTGATGATAACAAGGAGACTATTTAAAAAATCAAATATCTATCTTCTGGGCTATTGGGCGAGCAACGCTCTTTGATCCCCCAGCGAGGAGGCATCTTTTGTTTGGCACGGTTGCTCCTATTAATCAGGCTTCGTCTCTATCATTGAAAGAAGAGCCTTTAAAGTCATAACAATCATATAAGGAACGAGATTCTCGACAAGATGAGAGTTCCAGTAGGAGACAAGAGTAGCCCATATGTCCCTAAGGATGTTCTCGACATCTCCTATACTTCTAGATCACTCGAAATAGCCAAACCTTGCTTGGCTTCTCTGGTCTGTACTCTTAGTTCCAAGTGATCTTAGCACCCATTTCAGTTCCTATCCTCCTTAGATTTTATAAGGAAACGAACAGATATCAACAATTGTGTGAGGGGCAGCCCAATTAAAATTCTTTCAATTATCACTCGTAAATTCCTTGCTTCATCAGATTCTATGAAGAAAGTTACTTTTGCCCACGCAAACGTGTTATTTTAGTGCAAATGATGCATATGTAGAAAAATAACATGGGCAAATAAACAAGAAGACTTGAAAACATCAGCCTTTGCGGAAGATTCATGTAATCATGCAAACGAGAGAAATTCGAGATCGAGATAGGGAGAAAGAAAAGTGGTGAATGGCGATATTGTGTTATGAGAAACATCAAGCTTAACTTTGGCCAATTAAGCCATGTGAAACTTTCCTACAATTGTAGCATTCTTTTATCTTGGAGAGTAATGAGAAGATGGGCTTTTTGTATATCAAGTCCTGGTTGGTTTATCGAAAATGTCTCAGAATCCCCGTTATTGCCATGGCATACTAATGAATAGTACTTCTGATTGGTCAGGGTTGCAGTTTGGTTTGGATTAGTAGCTCTAGGTGGTCTAAATTTCTAAATGGGTGCTTGTGAACCTCGGCAACATTCGGACCAAAAAAATAGAAAAAAACTTCGGTAACATATTAAATAGTGCCGGCTTTTCGATCTAATAGTTTCGGCAAAAGATTGCTTCAAGTGCCAAAAGTTGGCACAAATGGACATTTAAGTGCCAAAAGTTACGAAAGTGACACTTAAGTGCTACTTTCGTAGAAAAGTGGGACACCTAAGTGCCACCTCCGGTGAAGTCGGCCAAAAATCATACATGGCAATTAAATATTAATATTGTTCACTTACGTGGCTTGCCGGAGAGCTGACTCAGCTCTAATTCACCCAAAACAATATCGTTTCTATAGTTGGCCAAAATAGAGCTCTTAAATCGGCCAAAACGACGTCGTTTTGGCATAATTTGAATTTTAATATAATATGAAATTAATTAAATTTAATTTAAAACAAAATAATTATAAGAGGAGGAGGAAGGCAGCCGGTGGCCGAGGGCTAAGCCCTCGCCATCGCCACCTCCCCGCCGTCGCGCGAAGGTGGGGGAGGGTCGGCGGGGCCGCCAAGCCCCGGCTAGGGGCCCCAGCCGATCGGTGACGAGGGCCGGTGACCCTTGCTCAAATCTAGGGCGAGGACACGTAGGCCCTCGCCGCCGGCCCTCGGCCCGCGCTCGGCAACCCCGGCCGACCCTCCCCCACCTCCCCGACGACGGAGGGGAGATGGCGGTAGCGGTAGCGAGGGCCGAGCCCTCGGCCCGCTAGCTACCTCCCTCCTCCCCCTTTTTTTTTGTTTTGTTTTTTTTTTTAATTAAATAATTAAATAATTAATTTTTTATAATTTAATTTAATTAATTATTATATTAAATTTTGAATTATATCAAAATGACGTCGTTTTGACACTGTTTAGCCACATCAGCATACAAAACAACGTCGTTTTGCGCGTAGCTCGCCGAAAAATTGTCACGTTAACGTTTTGGCTAGATTTTCTCACCTGTGGCACTTGAGTAATTCATTTTGCTCCGATTTTAGTACTTAAATGTCTATTTATGCCAACTTTTGGCACTCCAGGGATCCGGGTGTCTAATAGTTTCTCTGTCGAGCTCGTATTAAAATAATAATGCTGCCGCCACAGAATTGTAACGGCTGTCTAAGGAAAGGACAAGATACGCATGGGGTGGTGTTTTAACTTTCTAAGGGCTTAGGCACCGCTTTATAATTAGATTAATAAAGGATTAATTGGTCATGCTGAAAAAGGTAATATTTGACTGATCTGAGACAACCCCTGATTTATGCAAGCCGCATGAATTTGTTTATCGCTTTACGAAACCTTCATGTCAACCTCTTCATGATCCACTCCACATCCCATGAGAATGTGCATATATATGCACTTTGCACTTAGAATCCAAGCCGACTTATGCATGAAATATTGCCATTATCTTTTATTTCCTTTTATTCTTTTCCTTATCCGTTGTTGTTTGATCGAGTTCAAGAAGCCCACGTATACTAGGATAGCTTTGATTTTAGTTCCCTTTCTGATGCCAAGTCAGACTTCTTGAACTTGGACTCCAACGTAGCTTTGTTTCCGTAATCTACAAATTCGCGGTTTGTCTCAACAAATCAGCAACTTGAAGTCCAAATATCCACTTTCCTTTAAATTTATCTTGGATCTTGTTCGCAGGCTCAAAATTGAGACATATTTTAATAATCTCCATATATGCTCAACATTTGAACCAAGTCGTAATCGCTTCGCAAAAAATTTCAACTTTATCGCTACTCTCCCATAACCCCCAATGAGCTCAACCGCCATAGATTTTATACAAGTTCAAGTCTCACTTGAACTTCGTCATAATCGAGGATCTCATCTGGATACTAACTCCACATGCACCTTTAACTACTCCGCAAAGATTTTCCAATGTAACCTCTTTAACCGTAGATAAAGCAAAACTATTGTTGCATCCATATATGTCAAGATATCGAATACGCACCTTGTTAATTTAGCGGTTACAACAACTATTGACTCTATAGGCTCCACCTCACTACAAACATCATCTATGTCAATTACCAAGTTAGTGCTCGTACCCGCTACCTCAAGAGTTTTTGGTCACAACTCCACCTCAAGCTGAAAACCATTCAAATCAGTATAAACATTGCTATAAACACTTCTAGCTAGAAATACTAGAAACTCGTCAAACGTAACTTCTCTATTGATAATATGTGAATTTAACTCCAAGTACCACAATCGAAATCCCCTCTTACCTTGTATATAACTTAGGAACATGCACTTTTTTACCCTTCCGTCGAGCTTATCATCACTCACTCGAACATGACATAGGCAACCAAATATTCTAAGAATAAAATAATCAGTAAGGTTAGCTGACTACACTTTTTTGGGAGTCCAACATCTGATTGCAATCGATGGGATTTATTTATTAGGTAGCTTGTTATATTAAGCGCATCCGCTAGAAATCTTCTAGCCATATCAACACGAGAGAGTATTTTATGGGCCGTAATGTTTTGCTTATCAATTTCGCAACATATTGTGGTTCATTGGCATAAGTGTAGTGTTCCACTATGCCTTCTTTCATATAGAATTTGTTTAACAGCTCCGAGCGAAATTCCATGCAATTGTTAGTCCGCACCTGCTTAATCATCTTACCAATCTCCTTTTCAATCAAAGCTATCAATTGCTTGATCCTAGCAACAACATCAAAGTTGTGCCTAAGCACAAACACTCAGTAGTGATAAACAACTATTAGTATAAATCTAGCGCTCTTTCTCAAAGGAAATCGCGACAATCTGTAAACATTCAAGTGAATTGACTCTGCAATTTCTGTGATTTCTTTAACAGTTGTACTGAATTGTATTTTTCGCCGTTAATCTAAATCACATCACTTGCATACATTCAATTCGTTAGAATTATAACCCTATAATAGATTTTTTTTTTCACTTAAAACTTTTAGGCTTCTCTCACCAATGTGCTCCAAACGCATATGCCGTAATTCAGACTCTTGAACAGATCTATCAGATGTCTCCATAGCAAAATTTATCACTATATCACCTTGAAGCTTATACAGGCCATTATGCTTGATTCCTTTCATTATTACTGAAGCACCTTGAACAATTTTCAAAATTCCACATTCTGAAATAAATTGATACCAAGTTGAATTCAAGGCACACGAGGAAATTAAGTTTTTCTTCAACTTTGAACACGCCTCACTCCAGTTAATGTCCTCACAATATCATCATGCATTCTAATTCTAACATTATTGCATTCAATGTTGTTCTCAACTACACTTTACTATTATGCGTGCACTGATAAGTAGTAAACCAGTTTTTATTTGGTGTAGCATGAAAAGAACAATCAAAATCTATAATCTATCCATTAAACAATGAATAATGAGTGATAGACAAGACATAATCAACACTATCAGCTACAGCTGCAACATCATCTACAAAATCAACTATAATTCCCTTACTCTTCTCATTTTTCAGCTTAAGGTAATTCTTTTTAAGATGTCCTCTTTTGTCATAGTTCCAACAAACAGCACCGGGCCTAGATTGACTACGTTTGTTCATATTAGTACTACTCCTACTAACATGTATTCTAGATTTTCCTTTATTTTCACCTACTAAAGTAGCAAATACAGGTTCGCCAGATTCTCTTATACGGATGTCCTTACTCAAAATCAAATCTCGAACCTCATTAAACGTCAAACTTGTTGACCTAAAGGAACTACTAACAGCAGTAACAGTAGTATTCCGGCTATCAGACAATGAGGATAATAAAATCAAAGTACGTACCTCATCTTCAAAGTCAATCTCAACTGAACTCAATTGACTAATAACCACATTAAATCATTGATATGATCTACAACTGATGCACCTTCGCTCATCTTGAAATTAAATAGACGTCATATCAAATAGACCTTGTTGATCGCACATGTCTTCTTGTACATATTAAACAGGGCTTTCATTAAATCAACAGTGGTCTTCTCCTTCACGATATTAAATGCGATGTTACGAGCCAACGTCAGCCGTATAACACTCATAACTCGTCTATCTAGCAAAGCCCAATCAGTTTGCTTCATTGTCTCTGGCTTCTTTTCAGACAAGGGCAAGTGCGGTTTTATTTGATAGAGATAATCTTCAATCTGTATCTTTTAGAAACCAAAATCATTCTCATCAAATCTATCGATCTTCATTTTTCCTTCTTCTATCGCCATCAATTCGCTTCAACTCAGCTAAATCTGACTCCAATACCAATTGTTGCGAAAGTGAGCGATCGAACAATAATACAGACATAAGAAGAAAATATATTGGACATGAGATTTACGTGGTTCGGTCATAGAGACTTATGTCCACGGGGAGGGTAGTGACAAATTCAGAACTATATAAGGAGATTACACACTCTAGTCACTTAAATACTCTCAGTGTTTTCCAAGCCCCAATTACATCAAATAACGCACGTAATGTTTAGCCCCAAAATTCCTCACAAAATAATTTTTCAATCTTACAAAGAAATTCACAAATCTTACCACAATGTTTCACGACTACAAACACTAATCTTTCTTGGTGTAATTGCACGAAGAAACTTCAATGCCAAGCACCCGTGTGAAAATAGCACTTTAAGAAACCTTCACGTCAACCTCTTCGTGATCCACTCCGCATCCCACGAGAATGTTCATATACATTATATATGCACTTTGCACTTAGAATCCAAGCCGACTTCTGCATGAAATATTATCGGATCTTTTATTTCCTTTTACTCTTTCCCTTATCCATTGTTGTTTGATCGAGTTCAAGAAGCGCACGCCTACTAGGATAGCCTTGAATTTATTTCCTTTTCTGACACCAAGTCAGACTTCTTGAACTTGGACTCCAACGTAGCTTTGTTTCTATAATCTACAAATTCACGGCTCGGTCTCAACAAATCAGCAAACTTGAAGTCTAAATATCTACTTTCCTTTAATTTATCTTGGATTTATTTTGTTTGCAGGCTCAAAATCGAGACATATTTTAGCATATGCCGTATGTGCTAACATCACGTAGACAAACTCTAGTCGATACTCCTCCATGATTGGCATACTAGTAGGTTTCAAACTATAGTACACCTGGACTTCTCTTGGACCGAACACCACGTAATTGCCCGAGTCTGTAAGTTGTGACACGAACAATAGATTTTTCTTCATTCCTGACACATGATACATGTTTTTCAATTCAACCTAATGTGAACTAAAATCGGGATGCTATCACCTTTTGGCTGACATGAGTAATTAGCAACCTTAAATTGTCTATAGAGACAACTACTCGTCCACCAGTGTACTTAGATACATTTGATGGCTTGCCTTGATCTCTGGTCATATCATTTGAATACTCCGAACAACTATTTAATTATTATCATAATTGATCAATTTATGACTTATCGTGAGGAGGGCCGTCACCTTTTCTGACTCAGTGATGGAGGAATGCTTTATTGCAGTTTCAACTTCATTTCCTATTGTGACAGGCGCTTTCAAGATATCCTAGAAATGCAAAGCCACCTTGTCAAGATCCAAATGATACAAAGATTTCGACAGTTGATCAGGCAAACGAATACAATAAGCGAGATCGATCATGAGAAGCAAACATTTTATTTTCACCGTCTTAAATCTGACGAAGGAACCCCCTCCGAAACAGTAGGCAAGAAGCACATGCAATTACGCACTAAAAACACCTATTTTCGTCAAACTAGGACTTCTTAACACACCATCCTTTATTCTCAACTAACTGCTCAACAGAGATATATGAATCTTTTTCATTACCATTCCACAATCAAGCTTCCTAAACAACACAAAAGACAAAATAATTCTCAGAAAAATACAGCCCTCACTATCTAGAAGCCAACTACTTCTTGAGTTCCCTCCGAAGAATCTTTCCGGCAGCTGATTTCGGAATTGAACTGGTCAAAACTACCTTCCTCACTTTCTTGTAGGGAGCAACCTATAAGCACAAAGATGCGTATGTTGAAAAGCTTAGATCATTTGATCATCAAGAAGGATGGAAAAAAGCCTGGCCAAGCGTGTTTAACACAATTAAAACGTTCCATGCTGCTATTATTTTTTCTAAGCAACATAAATTGGGAAATGGAAATGTTTAGTTTGTGGATTTGTGCATGCGAGATGACATCTAATTAAGTTGGTGAAAAACCTGTACAGCTAAGTAGTCCATGACAGCTTCCTAAGAAATATCGCTGCCAATTCTCCTAACCACGAATGCCATTGGTATCTCACACGATTATTCATCAAAAACACTATATGTTACAAAGAACATAAGTAACAGTACATCACTAAGAAAAACAAGGCATTTAAAGAAAATCGACCTAAACAGCATGTATTTAAACTTTGTTCCAGTCATGAACATACTTCGTATTAAAAATGGATTGGTTCTTTGATTTTTTTTACTATATAATTCCTAGAAACAAAAAATTAAGACAAATCAGCCGTGAGATAACTGAGATGCTTTTGAGTATGCATTTTCCCAGTCTTAAAATCTATATTGCTGGAAAGGAACTTACTCTACCCTCGATTCTCGTCCAAACTAGCAAGGCTTTAATTTTTTGGAAGGGCTCTTACCATGTTACTGCAACATCAACAATGTCAGTATGGGTTAATGCAGCCTCCAGATCAGCAGGAGGCATCGGTTGGCAGCATAAGATGTCGCATGAAGATAGCTAGTATTATAAGAAAAAATAAGTTTGTTAAAGAGTGTGTAATTGATAATCTCTTAGAAACTCATGTTCTATAACAATCCTTTTTTTGATATATGAGAAGAAGTGAAGATATAAACTGCAGCACCATTTTCACTTACAGCATAATGCAGAGAACTGACCTATCTCTAAAAGCCACTGAGAAAAGCAATATTTTGGCCAATCTGTGACAATCATTAACATTAACCGTAAACCTCTTACCTAAAAGCCCTTGTACTTATAATTTCTTTCACTTGATCGAGTATATGTAAAATCAATCCTGATCAAAATAAACAATCTCTCCGATATGTAGCAGGAAAATCAGGAGAAAATAGTTTTTTAACTGAAAAGCCAACAAATCTAGCACAATTATGGAATCCCCAGAAGCCAGAAAGAAGTAAAGAAACACTAGAAGAATACTCTCAACGCAGAGGTCATATGCAACCTATAAAACAGACTTATGCAGTAAATACACAGACACAATACTACAGATGGAAAGTAATTCAAGCACATTGGTATACACGTGGCTCTTATCCAGAAGTTAAAACAAATCTAGCAAAACAAATTTCTTACTACCTGCTTGAAAGACCAATGAGAAATTCAAAAAAGAAAAAGAGAGATAATTTTACCTTTCTTGATTGCAGGTCCTCGTAACAACTGGAGGCAGGAAGGACCCAGTCTTGCAGTCCAACCCCTTGGCTTGCATTTTTGGAGCCAAAAGTCTACTGGAAGAATATCTTCGACACTTCTCAGCATTGAAGCCTCGGGTCCCAACTGCAGTTGACTCGGTCATGTTATAACCCTGCCAACCAGCATAATCAATTGTAGGACACGACTAAACAGCAGAAATCCTTGTGATCACCCGACACACGAACATGGCTCATCAAGTAATGCCATAACAAGTTCAAATTCAATCAACTCAAAATTAAATTTTTCCATCTTGGAAGTGATTGGAAAAAGGGTAAAAGAAATCAAGACTTCCAACATATGTCAGTCTTTGAGTGGGCATGGCAGAGATGTAGAACCAAGAAAACAATTAGAGTACTGCAAGTTTCATAATTCCTACCTCAATGAAGTCAACATGAGGAAAAGCCTGAACAAAGTCCTCAATGCTCTTTCCTGCTGAGAGCAGCAGCCCCACACGAGACCTGCTTCAAGCTCCTCAAGCCGCTTTCACTGGCACACTTCACAGTCCTGGTCAGAGCAGTCAATGCGGGTGGAACCACAGCGAAATGGGTGACTCCATACCTATCAACTGAAAATTTCTATCCAAAGATAATGTTCTTGCAGGCCACACGTTTAATCTGGAAGAAACTGATTCTCTGCCTTAAACGTAATCACAGACAATAATTCTCTTTACTCTGCAACGGCATTTTCGATACCATAAGATTAAACTAAAGCTTCACGAAGCATTCTAAGTAATCAGTAAGCGCCAGAAAGGCACGCAACAAACCCAATTTCAACTTCCTGGATAATCAACCATCCACAAATGCACCAAGTGATACAATATGGAACCACCAACAATATCATAAGAGAAAAAAGAACACCAAATGAAGCAAATTAATTCAGGAATCATCATGGCACAAGAAATCATGGGAAACGTAAGCACCAAACCAGAATGTCAGTTGCAACAAGCAATGAGTATGGAATGGAATTGCTTGACCTCCACAATATTCCAGCAGTCAATTACTGAGTCCATCTTGATCTGCATTGCAAACGTAACAACATTAGAAACCATAGACAACTAAAAAATCTGGAAACCAGACAACAAAAAAGAAAAGAGAAGAAATCCGGTGCTTAGGAAGTGAAAAAAATCAAACATGACCTCGGATAGACAAGTAAACTGAGCTTGTTTCTTTTGAACCTGGCCACTCCGGAGGCTCGAAGTAGAAAAATACGGGACTTGAAGTAACAGCATAGAAAATATATTCCGGCGAAAAGGTGGGGAGGGGTCGCTTCTTCGTGCGAGCCGGAGAAGGACGCAGAGACGCAGAAAAGGATGAAGCAATTAACGAAGAGAGAGATGGGGAGGGAAATATTTGACTCGAAACAAAGGTGAGACCCGGCGAAGCGTCAAGCCACATGTCACTTCCTGATTAGGTCGGCGGCGAACGGTGACTGGGATGGCCGAGAAAATATTAGGTGCGCCGGGCGCTCCACGTCACCGTGCGCCCCGCCCAATCAGGATACGACACGTGTCGACACGTGGAGCCGGGTCCCACTTTTATTTTTAGTCAAATTTTTGCCGCGTCCTTCTCCCGCCCTTCGCATTTGAAGTGCCCTTTCTCTTCTGTCTTCTCCCGCACGAAGTCTCTCTCACAAAAATCTTTCTCCGCCTCCTTCGACACCGACGATCAGCACCGGCCGAGCGCCCTCCTCGTCCGGCGGTACTCGATCTCCGCCGCCGCCACCGCCGCGGAGCCGCCCTCGCAGCTCCCGCTGGCCTCCAAGATCCAGAGCGGCTTTGAGCCGCGGAAGTCGTTGTCGACCTCCGCCTCCTTCGACGCCAACGACCAGCACCGGCCGAGCGCCCCCTCATCCGGCGGTACTCGATCTCCGCCGCCGCCTCCTCGCCGCCCTTGCAGCTCTCGCTGGCCTCCAAGGTCCAGAGCGGCTTCGAGCCGCGGAAGTCGTCGTCGACCTCCGCCTCCGCCTCCTTCGACGCCGACGACCAGCACCGGCCGAGGGCCCCCTCGTCCGGCGGTACTCGATCTCCGCCGCCGCCGCCGCCGCCTCCTCGCCGCCCTCGCAGCTCCCGCTGGCCTCCAAGGTCCAGAGCGGCTTCGAGCCGCGGAAGTCGTCGTCGACCTCCGCCTCCTTCGACGCCGACGACTAGCACCGGCCGAGCGCCCCCTCATCTGGCGGTACTCGATCTCCGCCGCCGCCGCCTCCTCACCGCCCTCGCGAGCTCCCGCTGGCCTCCAAGGTCCAGAGCGGCTTCGAGCCGCGGAAGTCGTCGTCGACCTCCGCCTCCTTCGACGCCGACGACCAGCACCAGCCGAGCGCCCCCCTCGTCCGGCGGTACTCGATCTCCGCCGCCGCCGCCGCCTCCTCGCCGCCCTCGCAGCTCCCGCTGGCGTCCAAGGTCCAGCGTCTCGCGGACAATGTCCAGGTTTTTCCGAAACGCTCCGATCGTCTCGCGCTCTATTTTGGCTCCCGATTGAGTTGGGGATTTGACTATTTCGAATTTTTGCTTCTTGCTTCGGTTGATTCCTTCTCTGTTGCCGAGCTCTGAGAAGAGCGATTTCCGGATGCAGCTTGCGAGGCAGGATTACTTGGAGCTGAGACAAGAGGCGAGTGAACTGCAGGAGTATTCCAACACGAAGCTCAATCGAGTCACGCAGTCACGCGCTACCTCGGCGTTCTCGCCGACAAGAAGCCGAAACTAGGTGAGGCGGTGCGGCGTCTGTTGTGCCTCGACGCACGTTTGCTTTCTCATTTTGGTTTTTGACAGGTTCTGTGCTTTGTGTCAGATCAAGTCGCCCTTGAAGGTGAGGCTAGGATAACACCGCTCGTCTGTGAGAAGAGGAAGTTGTTCAATGAGTTGTTGACATCCAAAGGTCAGTCTTTGGTTTCTTAATTGAGTTCTCCCACTTTCCACACGAAGCACGTGGAGCGGAAGTACTTGGATACATGAGCTGATAATTCAGAAAATTTCTAGTTTGAATTGCAATTCATTTTCAGGATGATGTTCCTGTTGGATGGATGGGTAGAGATAGCTTGCTTGTATGGTAATTTTGCAGTGTGTAGTAGGAGGACAAAACTTGAGTTTAACGAGTAAGATCTAGTTGGAATATGACTGATAGAGTTTTAGCGATGAAGTGCAGATTAACTTGAGATAACAGCTGCCAGTTTGTGATGCATTTTTCTGATCATTGTTAGTCTGAAAAATTGAGCTGTTTGTTAGTTTAGGACTGATTATGCCTCAGAGATTTGTTAATCTGTAAATGGAGACTAGATATCAAGAACGGAAATGATTTTTTACTCTGTGTATCTTCTTCCTCCTCCTTTAGGATCAGTCTGATACTTTGATTGATGGTTACATAGAAATTGAATCTCTTGGATTAAACTAATGGAAGAACTCCCAAGAAATATGATTTTCAGACAAGAGTCCATCACCTGTGATATAATTTCCATTTGGACTCCTTTCACATCATCAATTCACCATTGATTGCCCAATCACTAGATTGGTCGACCTAAGTTATACTAATAGTGTTTAAGTCAGAAGTACAGATCATCTTCAAGCCATTTAGTTGGCTATGAATGCAGGAGGTGCACACATGTTAATTAACTGTTTGGTTTAGAAGCTGGGCTATTTGTTAGTTAGTTGCTGAGGGAGTATAGTTCAATTGGTTATTTTCCATTCGCACAGCAATCGATCAAGATAGGGAATTCCTTGTTCTTTGTGTGCTCTCTTCTCTTACTATAATAATTTGTTTCAACAGCTCTTCTCTTCAATTTCCAGTCCTCCCTTTTTGAGGCTGTACGAAGTTTTTTGGTCAAAAATTTATGGGTATTTTCTTTCATATGATGATTTGAAGACGCTTTTAATTTCAGGGAACATAAAGGTATTCTGTCGTTCGAGACCATTATTTGAAGATGAAGGTCCCTCTGCTGTAGAATTCCCGGATGATCTTACTATCCGTGTCGACACTGGTGATGGGACCAGTACCAATCCTAAGAAAGATTATGAATTTGATAGGGTGTATGGACCTCATGTTGGACAGGGTGAGCTAGAAAATGATTAATTTTGTTACATAACAGGCATCATTTGAAAAAATTTTTGGTATATACTAGCTACATGGCTGGTTTGCGTGGAGGTTTGTTATCTTACAGTAGGACTGGTGCATGTGCAGCTAATATATTTAATGATGTTCAACCATTGGTTCAATCAGCTTTGGATGGATTTAATGTGTCAATATTTGCTTATGGACAAAGTAACTCAGGAAAGACGCACACTATGGTCTCTCTCTCTCTATCTCTCTCTCTCTCAAACATGCTCCCACTGAATATTATCTCCCTATGAGCTAAATATCCAAATATTTGGGTATGGCTTTTTAGATAAAGTATTTTGTTTTTTATTCTTATTGCATTCAAAAGGGTACTGATCTGGAATGAGGATGTGTTTTGTGAATTATGCATGTATGGCTGCCATTATGGGCACGGTCCATTAATGCAGATACTTCTGTCAGATATTGGTCTTATGTCATGTCTGAATTTAAGGAGCTAAAAGTTCTGCTGCTTGCATTTCTTAGATCTGATTGTCATTGGTTTGATCTTTGGCAATCATAGTTATCTGAACGGGGGCCTTTGTAACATTATGATGAACCACGTTCACCCACCATGTCATTCCACAAAATTCTGATATGGAAGTTGACATGATGGTGTTTTTTGATGCTTTTCAGGAAGGATCTAGCCATGATCGTGGTCTGTATGCTCGTTTCGAGGAGTTCTTCGATTTAGTGAATTCAGATGCAACTGCTACATCTAGATATGACTTTTCTGTCACAGTTTTGAACTCCACAATGAACAGGTTTCTTTTCTTTTTTACTCACCGTAAATAGCTTCAAGTTAGGTGTTCTGAATGTGTACGTTTTGTCTTCATATAATCGTGCTTCCACATGCTATGTAGGTATGAGATTTGGTGCATGAATCAGGAAAGCTCTAGTGCTTAATGGAGAGTGAATATGATGTCCCTTCTCATAATTGTGGTCTCCAAAGCCCGTCATGTGCCTCCCACTAGCATGTCAAATAAAATATAGCAGATCAGAAAAGTTTTCCACTTACGGATGTTTGGCACTCCAGCTTGACACATATTGAATAGCTGACTTGCCAGATATAACCTCACCCTTTGTTGGCTGGAAATATTTTAAAACTTTATGGAAGACCTATCCATGCCGAAATTTATGTAAGGATTTCCAACTTCTGATTATGGATACTGTCTCCCATTATATGATTGTTCTCACTCACTTAATCTTGAAAATAGTCAAGTCAATTTAAATCTTGAAGAAGTGTCTGCAATCTGCACAGTGCACAAACCTTTTCCTTGAAAAATAGCATGTACTTTCTCATTCAGTGTCTTTTCTTATCTTTCGGATCTTTTAGGAAGAATAACTTATTACACTTTATCTTGCTTAAAGTAATTGCAGGACATGCTTGGGAATTGGAGTATAAAAGCAAATGCTCCCGGGGACAATCTATTTGTGGCTATTTCAGTTCAGCATCCCAAGCTTGGTAACTACTTCACAGCTACCCTGCAGGCCAAAAGAGTTTCCTCATCAACTGTGTTAAATCATGGAATATTCTTCTGGTTGAAACTGTCTTTACAGTCTGCCTGTATGTTTTCTTATCAGCTTAGACAGTCAAACCCTTTATTTTCCTCTCATTTGGGTATTTCTTTTTTAACTTTACTTTCCTGAAGTCATGCCAGAATTGATTTAGGCCTTTATTTTCTTGTTGTCAGCTTTGGTTTGGGTAAACCTATGGAAGATCAAATTCTTCCAGGTGAAATTATTAAGAGGAGAGATGCCTGACATTTAGGTACGATAAATTTTTGTTGGGGAAGACCATGTCTCATATAGATGTAGTACCCAACAAAGTGGTCAGGGGTCAAATTTATGAGAAAGGTCGTTCCTCAGGAGTTTGTGAAGGTTGGGAATACTTCCGAATGTGCTTTCAGAACTCCGATTGAGTTTCACAAGGATTTAATCACATGCAACACCTCCAAGTGAACATTTTAGCTACATTATAAAGACGAAAATCTCATTGTTTGCTTCTATCTTGTAGTCTCATAAGCTTGCTTCTTTGACTTTGTTCTGACCAACTTACTATGAGGTCATTGGATCGAGCTCCCGAGTTAAAATTTGGTATCTTTAAGGGTTCTCTCTTACTGGGGCTTTTTACTCGAGGATGGGTTTGGGGGTCTAGATCGATTTGTGCTGCGAGTCTCATGCTTGTTGAGATTCTTGTGTCGGTGGTGTTTGGAAGGATGTTTCCTGGATTGTCCTTGTATCTGTTTGATTTCTTATTATATTTAGAAAGGTTGTTGATCAATCTATGGAGTGGATGCTCGTTCATGCGTGATCGTAGGGAGATACCCGTGTCGCGATGCTTCAATTTCATCTGATTGAAGCAAATTTTGATCGGTCGTTACATGAACTAGGGTTAGAGATCTTCTGGGAAAGAACACTAAGTTAGGACAATGTGATGGCTTGCCTTGAAGTCCTGTGTCCGGCGGTAGCATTATGATGTTGCTTCATAACCTGTTGAATGTCTTTCAAATTCCACTTATCATGGGATTATCAGATTTGGTTGCTCTTTTCCTCATAAAGGTTGGAGTTGGAGTTCATTGATGGTTAGATTTGTTAGGTTAGAGCTGAGATAAGCGACTGCTTTTGCATACTTGATGTCAAAATGATTGCTTTACCTGAAAAAAAATTTCGACTTGAGTTGATTTTCTCAAACACGGGGGAAAAGTTTGAGTTGAAATGGTCCTTTACTATCCGTGAAGATATACCGTCCTTTATGTGCCATTGATTATGGTTGCTTTTGAATATTTGCAGGAGGGGCATATCGAAGTTCTATGATGGCAAGTGAAAATCTTTCACGAGCTTAGCAAATGCTTCTATTTCTTCATCTGTTAAAGAGATCGTAAAATTGAAAAATGCTTACAGCAGAAGGCGTAGAAATATCTTCGCATCCAGTCACATGTTGGACAGAAGCCGCAATTTTTCCTTGGGAAGCAACGTGGTGGGGATATCTAAGAGAAGACCGCTCACCTTGAGCAACGGCGCATTGTTTTGAAGGTTGCTGCTATGTGCAACTCAGAGAGTTTTAGTTCCGCGAGTGAAGACTCAATGACTGAAAAAGCTGACCCCGAGGATTTAGCTTGAGATCTGTAGATTGTGCTCGGCCTAGTTCGGTTTCATACCCATGAGGTTCATTTGCGTTTGGGGGGTGTATGGTTTTTATTCAGGTTTTGGATACATCTTTCACTTGTACTAAGTAATTTATTTCTCCACGAGGATATTAGGTTGTTGCAAAACTACGAAGCGAGCAGGGCAAAGCCACATCTGAGGTGCAAAGCCATTGCCCATGTACTTTGCGGGACGATGGACTGGTAGTATGTATATATGTTCACTTGCATCAAATAAAAGTTAGTAGTCCATTTCAGATGTTCGTGTATTTTCTGCTGAATCAGAACCCAAGACTTTTACTAGAAAATTTGGAAAGGAAGATTCTTGAGGTGGTAAAACCTGAGTTAACCTTAAGTCGGTACTTCTAACCAGATTTAGATGCTGTGTATTCCTCTATGTACCAAAATCACTTGGCAAACGATCTTTGATCTATTTTGCACTGCATCCATTCATTGGTACTTTGCACCATCAGAGCAAAGAGTACTCGACAACTGATTACATCTATGTGAAAAAATTAGTATCATGTACTTCAACACAGCGCAACGCTTATGGTAAGAATCGGGGCACAACCCCATTTGACCTATCAGTATCAGTGAGTTTGTTCAACCTTTTCACTTCAGCTAGAAAGCTGATACTAACTAGAGAAGTACAAAAACTAGCATGCTAACAAGAGAGAGTCGAGTTCCACATATTTATATACATTTTCCCTCTTTGCCTCCATCCCACCTAAGCCTACCCATCCTTACTTAAGCCGACTTTTCAAGGTCCAGGTTGCTGTTCTGAGAGATCACCTCACCAAATTTACGGAAGAGTTGGGCATCCGAGGTGCTCATGGCTGAGCAATTTACCAAGTGCAGAGTCTTCAAATTTGCATACTCGTCCATGTAACTAGCGATCTTTGTGCTCGGGAGCAGAGCGGACCCTACCACAGATAACTGCTTCAGTGGGGTTGTGGACAGCAATAGGCTTCCGAGGACTCTAGCCACTTCATGCATGGTGGGACGTTCCGATGGTTGCCTCTTAGTGCACAAGAGAGCAAGTTGGAAAACCTTCTTCAGCGCTCTGAGATCTTTACATGGGGCAGTGACATCGGGATCAACCGTTTCCATTACCGAATCGCTTGCAGTTTTGGATAAGATCTAATGAGAATCCAAAGCAATTTATATAAAAGAAATCTCGAGATGTACTTATTTTGCATTATGCAAGTAGTCATTATTGTGAACAACGAAACTGCAAAGATCGACCAAACATGCAGAGCCCTAGAATTCTAAGCAGGGAATGACAACCTTGCCTTTCCTCACAGAGCGTGCAAAGAACATGTTTGATACCATGACCAGATCTAAAATTTTTTTTAGTTGGGCAACTAAACTGCCGATATTATGCAATTGCCCAAGATTCGGCTATCCGCTACTCGCAACAGTCTCGTTCATGTAAGAGTTATGAACTAAAAGAAAAACAGGAGGTAGTCAAGGATTTTGGACAAAAGACAAACCGGGTGATGGGAGATTGGATTCATTGTCCACTGCTTTCCTGCCAGTCAGCAACTCCAGTAAAACAATTCCATAGCTGTAGACATCTGACTTCTCTGTGAGGCGAGAAGTGTGGGCATATTCTGGGTCTATGTAGCCAATGGTCCTCATTATGTATGTAGAAGTATGGGACTTCGTTGTGCACAGGCTCTTTGCAATCCCAAAATCAGTGAGATGCGCCTCAAATTCCTTATCGAGTAGAATGTTTGACGATTTCACGTCCCTGTGGATGATACGCGGACTACAATCATGTTGAAGATACGAAAGCCCCTCAACGGCACCAAGAAGTTACGTCACAAGCCATCCAAGTATGAGGATCTCAATTGTGATAATCAATAATCACACCCGACACCGACATGACAACACGACAAAAGGTGACATGAATGAACCACTCAGAACTAAAATAGCAATTGCAAGGTGAGCTAGCAAATGTTTTGAGCAAAACAGCAGTGAACATAAGTGACGTGAAAGCCATAAGGCTTTCTGCCTAATAGTACCGGGTTTTAAGGCATTAGGGCACAGGTATAGGTCACTAGGAGAGTCTATCCCTGTTGACTAGGGGAACAAAACAAACATGCAAAAAGAGCTTAGAACATCAATAAGCATCTGACATTCATGTTTGTCAAATATGTGGGTTGGAGAATAGGCAGCTAAGACAAATGAATAAGCTCAAACAACGAAGAATTTGTGAATAACAATCTCAAGCACCAAATATATCCCAGTTTAGGAATATTATGAAAACCATCAAAGGCCTATCAAAGGGAGTGCGTATAATGAGAATATGCTTTGAAGTTGACTAAGTTCTTCAGGGATCAAGCCTGATAGATGATTATTTGAAAGATCTCTGCAACATAGAGGCTTAAATTAGAGACTCCGGAATTTCTCAGTCTTCAAAAGGAAATTACGGCAACTAAGATAATAGGTTTTACACATATCCATGATGCTTCTCAGATTGCCAAACTCAGCAGGAATAAATCCTGTCAAGTGATTTCTGCTAAGATTCCTGCAAAGAGAAAAACACTGAAGTCAGCACAAGATCAGATGATACCTCCCATCTCCATGTGACCGTTGTTTTCTAGTTTATGACACTCACAGCTTTAGCAGATGTTCCAAGTCACCGAGAGAAAATGGGATAGAACCACTGAGCTTATTATTGGAAAGATCCCTGCGTAGAAGTACACAAATAAGCAACAATCCAAGCGTGTTGACCATGGGCAATAAATAAAACTAAAGAACTCTAAACTTACAGGGTATCTAAATACCCAAATTCGGGAAAGCTCAATTGGAATGGAACCCTTAAGATTGTTTGACGAAATATTCCTACACAGAGGAGCAATCAAAATGGCGGAAAAGGATTACGTGACCAAAGAATTCCATAGACTCTTCTAGCAATGAAAGAAGCATCATGACGTGACAAACCATGATCGAAAGGAGTTCTAGTAATGTTACAGTTTTGCCATTATATGGTCCAGCCTCCTGTAAAGTTAAGTATTACATTATCCTCATTTAATTACACCCGACCAATCAGGATGCGACACATATTAATTCCAGAAACAAAATATGGATTGATTCCCACGTCACCCTACAGCATCTGATGAAATAAATCACTGGCTGGAGAAGTGCAATTAGAAGAAAATCAGGAAAGAACACTAACTGGAACGTCTAGATAAGAATATGGAACAACCCTTTATCTTCTGATGCAGATTGCCTTTGCAAGACAACGAATATGATAACACTGGAAATTGCGAGCACTCTTCACTCAGTCTTCATGTATTGAGCAACTTGAGCCCTAGGACAGCAAGTGACAATCAGACATAGCGGGAGAAATAATAGAAGCAAGCATCAAAGCAATGACATTTACTTGCATGACTCACAATTGTCAAGGATGTATTTTTGAAAACTTTGTTTACCTATCCTTCACCTCCCAATGCATTATGGTGCAACCATGCTTTGTTTATGCCTTAAGAATTGTTCAATTCATTAATCTCAGGATGTTGAAATGAATTTGATGACGCCTGTACAATCTGCACAGATCATTTGTTTTTTAACAAATCGAACTAAACAATGAAAGACAAGAAGCTCTACCGCATTCCTGCCTTCTTTTTGATAACTAATCTACTATGAAAGATGTCTTCACAACATGTAACAAGCAACTGCACAACACGCGCTCAAGGGTATCCAAGGACAAGCACGCACACCTTAGCTGCAAAAAAAAAATTTTAAACAAACAAACCACTTCCCGCGACCTCAATCCCTCGTCCGACAACACAGCCCGACCCCACAAGACGACAAAAATTAGATTGCGACCAAACTGTTCACGCTCCATCATCTTCCTCGGATCAAACAACCCCCACCCCCACGGGAACGCCCGGAATCATTGCAATCGAGACGCATCCACTCAAACGATCGAAATTTCCACGGCTCGCGAAGCTCCAAAGCAAAAGACATCAAACACGAGAGGAGACGGGGAAGGCGAGGAACCCGAGGAGGAGCCAAGAGGCCCGGGTGGTAGAGCGGCCGCCGCCGGAGAAGGGCTCGCCGCATCAACGCCCCGCCGCTGCCGCCGCTTCTTCTTATAGAACTGTTGGTTCCACCTCCCCAATGCTGGTGAGCTTTTGGGTGTCGGCGATCACCGAGGAGGCACACGCGGAGAAGGTTAGAGCTTGGGACGTAGCCACGACCGGCGGGGCTTCGGACCGAGTAGCACCTGGTGGTGACAGCGGAGGCGATCGAGCTTGGAGGCAAGCAGCGGGCTTTTGGGTGTCCACGCTCGCCGAAGAGGCCAAGGCAGAGATGGTCGGGACCCAACCACAATCGGCGCAGTTCTTGGGAGTGAATGGCTCTTGACGGCAACGGTAGAGGTGGCCAAGCTAGGAGGCGACCGGCAGAGATGGCCAAGCTCGAAGGCGACCGGATGGATTTTGAGCGTACGCGATCATCGAAGAGGCCGAGGCGGAAATGGTCAAAGCTTGGACCCAAACACGACCGGCAAGGCTCTTCGGAGCGAGTGGCTCCTGGCGACGATGGCGGAGCTCGGAGGCGACCAGCGGGCTTTTGGGTGTCCGCGCTCACCTTAGAGGCCGAGGCGAAGATGGTTAGAGTTCGGGACCCAGCCACGACCAGAAGAGTTCTTCGGAGCGAGTGGTTCCCGACGGCGACGGTAGAGGCGGCCAACCTTGGAGGCAACTGGCGAGCTTTTGGTCGAGAGAGATGAGGTTACAGGTTTCATGGAGAAAAATGCTGAACAAAAAATTTTGAAAGAGAACGCGGGGAAGGGGAAGGGACGGCTTGCGTGCAAATAGGAGAAAAGGACGCAGTCATTAATGAAGAGAGAGAAGGACGCGGCAAAAATTTGGCTAAAAGAAAAAGCGGGACCCGGCTCCACGTGGCGACACGTGGCACATCCTGATTGGGCGGGGCGCACGGTGACGTGGAGCGCCCGGCGCACCTAATATTTTCTCGGGATGGCCGGCCGATCCCAATATATTCTCCACCTTTTCCCCAACACATCGCATGGAGCACTAGCTCCTACCTATAGGCTGCACGGTCTAGCATTAACTGATCTGGCCATCTTTCTGCACATTTCTTTTATTATTTTATATAGCAACTCGCTCAAAGAAGCGGAGGGCAGCAAATTTGCCAACTCGCATGTGGCTCTAGTCAAAGAGAGCGGCCGGAGCATTCTAAGAAAGGAGAGAAGGCCGGACTTATCGGGAAGGATGAAGAAAAATCTACGGAGAGAGAGAGAGAGAGAGACGGTGATTAATTCAACAAGTGGGGGCTTCTCCATGTGCTCACCAGCAGCATAGAAACTATCCTTCGTGACATGTCCTTGCTTGGAACTCATAAAGCGGCATTCCTAATAAAGATATTTTTCTGTCCTTTTTGTTTTTTCATTTTTTAAGTCGCAGTTCAGTTCACGCGCGCCATCCACGAAATGGAACGTGTCTATGTGCCTGGGCAAAACGATTTGTGAATAAGTAATATGATGAATCTAACCGGAGATGTCAACACTCGCCACACAAATTGAAGGATGTCGCCTTGGCAACATAAATTTGCCCGAAATAGAGAAATCAGGCTCGATTTGCTCAGTAAACTAAACCCTAAACAAAATCTGCACTAGAACTGACAGATTAGTCATAAATTTCTCCCCAAAAGACCCTAGCACCGCAAGATTCATTTTCAATTTGAACGGATGGATCAGCGGCGAGGTGGTCTATCCCATTCCCCGGCAACCTCGTCAAAAGGCTTGACATAGAGGCTGGCTATGAGGGAGAGAATTACCAAAAAAGTCCTAAACCTATTGCAATTGTGCCAATTCAGTCTTAAACTTTTTGTTTTTGCTAATTTAGTTTTAAACCTTTTACAATTGTGTCAATTCAGTCCATCTAGTCAAAATTGGCCGGCCGGTACTGACGTGGACGCCGATGGGGGACGGTGGCCGGCAAACAATTTTTTAATATTTTTTTTGAACGTTTATTTTTCTATTTTTGAATTTTCTTTTCTTTTTTTTTTCCCTTCTTCTTCCTCTGGCCGGCGATGCTTGCCCCCGCTGGCCACTGGCGAAGGCGAGCCTCGCCTAGCGACAGCGGCCTTGGGCGAGGCTGAGCATCGCCTTGGCTGGGCATGGCGGCCTCACCTAGCCAAGGCCAGGCTCGGCCTTGCCCAGCCATGGCGAGGTCGAGCCTTGCCAAATCTGACGATGGTGGCCTTGCCGTTGCTGGGCGAGGCTTGCCTTCACCGGTGGCCGGTGTGGGCGAGGCTCACTTTTGCTAGTGGCGGCGGGGCGAGCCTCGCCAAACTGGCGATGGCGGCCTCGCCGTCACTAGGCGAGGCTCGCCTTCGCCAGTGGACCGACGTGGGCGAGCCTCGCCCAGCCATGGCGAAGGCGAGCCTCGCCCAGCAGTGGCGGCCTCGCCAGCCACTAGCAAGGCCGCCGTCGCTAGATCTGGCGAGGCTCGACCTTTCCATGGCTGGGCGAGGCCAAGCCTCGCCTTGGCTGGGCGACGGCGACCTCGCCGCCGCTGGGCGAGGCTCGCCTTCACCGGTGGCTAGAGGGGGCAAGCCTCGCCGGTGGCTGGCGAGGCTGACCTCGCCAGCCAGAGGAAGAAGAAGGGAAAAAAAAATTAAAAATTTGAAAAAAAAAATATTATAAAATATTAAAAAATTGTTCTCCGGCCAGCTATCCCTGACCGGCGTCCATGTCAGTGCTGGTTGGCCAATTTTGGCCGGATGGACTGAATTGACACAATTGTAAAAGGTTTAGGACTAAATTAGCCAAAAAAAAAAAGTTTATGACTGAATTGGCACAATTGCAATAGGTTTAGGACTTTTTTGGTAATTCTCCCGGCTATGGGGGGATGGGCGCCAAGCCTCTTATCTGTCCTAAAAAATAAAAAAAGACAAGAGAATATTAGAGGGAAAATTCTAAAAAAGAGCCTTAGATATTATTGTTTTCTCAAATAGAGGCCGAAATAGAACTTATTTCAAATAAATGTTTAAAGTAAAAGGCTTGAAGTGGCTATGACTATTTTAAATAAGAGACTAACCTTGCTGATCGGCAAAAAATTACAATGGATCAAGGATATTTTCATCTAAATACAATTTAAATTAAAATTAAATTAGATTAAAAAATTAAAAATTAAACAGAAGAGCAAAAATATGGCTGTTGCTCCATCGTCAATAGATGGCGACAATGGCTGATGGGATCGTTGGCTCCTAAGCAAGGGCCGGCGACCCTCGTTGACCAAAGGCAAGGGCCATGCCCTCGCCAAAGATAGGAGAGGGCGATAACTTGCCAACCCTCGCGCAGGCCTGGTGGTGCTCGCCTAGCGCCCCCAAACCTAGGCAACGAGGTCCGAGGGCACTAGGTGAGGATCAATGCGAAATTTAGGGGAGGGTTGGTGCCCTCTCTAGTCTTTGACCCTCATCTCTAGTCAGTGAGAGTTGCTGGCCCTCGGTTAGGCGATGACGACCCCACTAGCCATCGTCATCACCCCATCTATCGTCGCTACCCCCACCGATAATGGGGTGGTGACTTGTATTTTTCCTTTCTTTTAAAGTTTTAGATTTTCATGAAAAGAAAAAAAAAGTTTAAAAAAATTAAAAAATGAAATTACCCATCATTGGTCGGTAAGGTCAAGTTTTTAAATGAAATAAAGTTCACTTTAAATTTAATTTGAGAAAATATGGACATTTCGGATTATTTTTTTAGATAATGACTATTTCTTATCCTCATTTGGAAAAAAAGAAGAAGAGAGTACTCTAAATTTTTATTTGAAAACTTTTCAACATTAAATGATTATTTTCACTTTTTCCGAAGAAAATGGGCACGTTGTGTTTCAGAAGGCTTTCTCTTTTTTTGGTCGAATTCTAGAAGGATGTTGAGATGATAGTTACTTCGCTTCGAGAAGCCATCACATCAACATCTTACGTGTCACCAGCGGTGTCGCCGGCAAGTGACCAGCCGACCACCGCAGCGTTCAAGCCGAGCCTGTTTTCTCCCTGTTGTCGTTCTCCAGATCTCGAATCTGGCCTGTCCATGGCCGAAATCGTCGGCGCTGGTCCATCCATGGTCGAAGGCGTTCAGGCGTCCATGGCCGTCGAAATATGGGAGCTCCGTCCGTGGCCCGCCGGCCATGGACGCCTACTTCCTCTGCTTTTCTTTTTTATGTGAGCTCCGTCCATGGCCGTCAGGATCTCGATATTTGCCCGTCCATGGCCAAATCTGAAGGCGGCTTCAGATCCGAAAGCCATGCCTTCAGTTTTACATCGGCTGTCGAAGAAAACACCACTTCAGTTCAAATCTGAAGCCGAGGGAGTGGAAGCCATCCTTTCTTCCCGAGCATGACGTAACCAGTCCAGATGTGAAGCCCTGCTGACGACCCAGGCGCAGTTCATGGCCGCCTGGACCTCGAGCTCGCTATCAAGGCTGCTGGCCATGGACAAGCCTCGGGAGCCATGGACGAGCTAGGCTTGCGGATCTGGAGGCACGACTCCAGTCCAGATCTGAACGGGCAATGACTGAGCCGACCGCGAGCATGACGATTGGGGTAGCTTGGGTCGACTGCAGGTGATGCCGGGAGTGGTGGATATGCTGGCCGAACGGGGTGATGCTCTGTGATGGAGGAGGAAGCGCCGGCGGCCATGGAGGACAAGCAGATCGGCGGAGGTACGAGGAAGGATGGGAAAATTCAGTTTTTTATTTTATTTTTATTCCACATCATCTGACACGTGAGAATTCATTATTGTGCATGACAAAATGGCGCGTGCCGTCCTCATTCTTTCAGAGATTTCTGCTTCGACGTGATGCATGGTCGGGACCCTCGACGGTCGGCCATCACGTTCGAGTCAAACTTGACACTCGGCGTCGGCGATTTTATAAAATGGAACAATAATTGGGAGTGAAAGATGTTTCGCTATTTTGTCTCATTGGGTAATATGGAAAACATCCAGCTCCAGCTCCATAGTGACATGACAGTTACCAACCAAGAAATGATGATCAACGTCGAAAATCCCTTGTTCTGGATTTTTCTTTATCAAAACCATAGCGACGTCTTGTCCCCATGAGAGAATCATTCTCGTGCCGTAACTGAGGGACTCTTTAGCAGTCTAATCATCTGCTGGGTGGGCTTCGTCTCACCGTTATTTGCCTGTAACTTCTCTCGTTGTTGCAGTCTTGCAGATGGAAACTGGAGAAGGATGGTGGCATCGGGCCAGGAAATCCGCGGTGCTGTTGCTCTTCTTCCTCGGTGAGGCTGCGATCTGCGGTTTCTAGTTTTCGATGTTCTCAATGAATCGGTCCCGATAGCGTTTGGGAAACTGCATCTTTTTCTCTTCTTCTTTGTTCTTGAATCGCTTTGTCGGGAGCTGATCCCATTAATAGATCCCGATTGAGTAGTGACATTGAGAGTCGTTTTGTGGGGACCAATTTTCGGATAGAAAAGAGCAGCATGAGCACCGACCCTCTTAGCTTCTACGAGTAGTTCCTGGATCCCAGCTTTATATCTTCTTTCTGAGGAGCTTGGTGTGCGGATTTGACACCGAACTTTGCTGTTTCAGTCAGATGGGATGTCACCAAATCCTCCGGAGAGCCTTCTCACAGTTCGCAATAGCTTCGTATAAATCCCGTTTTAGATTTCGATCATACCTGTGCATCTAGCGAATTCGTCGACATGTCGAGTTATTCTGAGTTTGCCCCATCTGACAGCACCTTAATTTTTAGCTCTTCTGTGCGTTCGTCTATTCTTCTCAAGAATCGCATTTACTTATCATACTCATGCATCTGATCTTTTAATCTGTAGGAGGACTTACTGTTGTTGCTTCAGGGAGCTCAACGCTGGTCTATAGAAATACTTGCCCAGTACCAGTATTTCCATCTCTGATTCCGACTGGTGATTCTGTTAAAATTAACAACAGCACCAGTCTCGGTGCGGTTGCTCCGTATGGACAAGTGCGAGTTCCTTTGCCAGATGATTGGTTTGGCTTTGGCTTTATCAGGACTGGGTGCATCTCGACTGGAATAGGCTTTCACAATTGCACCACTGCTAATTGCGAAGGAAGAGATTGTACTGCACAGGACCTTGTGGTCGCCACGATTTTCAGCATTTCCAGTGACGGTTACATCATATCCGCAGAAAGGGGGTACAATGTTGGACTTGCTATGGAGTTCATGTGTAATGGCTGCAGCGGCTGCCCCTCCACAATGTGCAAAGCCCAGTTGGGGAGCTGCCCAAATAATCTCAGGGTGTTCAACAGTTCAGGAGCTGTGTCTGCATGCATGCCATCACCTGGTAGCGAGCTGCATTTCTCCCAGGATGAATGCATTTTCCCAGGTGATTACACTACTTCCAGGCCGAGGATCCCTTGTCGAGAGAAGAATCTTGTTATAATGATTATAATATCATGCTGATGTATCTTAAGCACGCCAACAGTTAAGATCAGGCTCCTTCTTAGTCCTTGAAGTGTCTATGCTCTTGAAAGCGAACCTTTTGTTAGTAGTCTTTTCTTAACCCAGGGGATGCCTACACTATGTTTGTGCTTCTGTGAGAAATGGCTATACCAGGACAGATGAATAAGGTGCGAGAACATTACGGATTGTCCCATCATTGTACAATTCACCGATAGAAGCAGTCAGTAGGTGAGCAACAGCTTTTACTAAGAATTAAGATCCACTGGATTTAGAGATTTAGATTAACTACTTTTATCAGTTGTAGATAGTGCAAAAAATCACTCGCAAAAGCCAACTACTTACCTATTTTTCTAGGTACTTGGCCAAAAGTCCCCTTAATTAGGGGGGATTGAGTGGGATCTTTATTCCTGCATATTATTAGGAAAGTAACATCATTAACTACTCAAGATGCATACTTCGACAAAGATTTCGTGACACAGCATCAACCGATTACTGAACTTGTTAGAAGATAGATACCAATTTACCATCACAAGAAGCAACTTGATGCATATAAACCACGTAACAAAGGAGATGGTGCAAAGCAGGAGTTTTGTATGCCTAATCAGTTCTCATTTCAATTTAAAGCATTGATGATGGCTTTGTTTCAACATACCTGTCAACTTTGGTCGAAGTGCGATTGTAGGTTTGAAGTGCAATCAAGCAAGTGATGAGAAAGGGTCTTGACTTTAGCATTCAAAGGACTAGAATCAATCATATAGCATGCTATATTACCTTCCCTTTTTGTTGCTAGTCCTCCATTTGCATTTGAGTAGAAGATGATTGCCCCTGCATTTATGGTAATTTTGTTAGGGCAACTCTTCTAGAGAACAGCTAAGAAGTGTTTACCGTCGAGTAAATATAATGCCTGCCATTGGTTCAGCGAGTTCTACGCTAGTCTAATGAAAATACTTGCCTGATACCAATATTTCCATCGCTGATTCCCGCTGGTGGTTCTTCGAAAATTAACAATAGCACCAGTCTCAGGGCAATTGGTCCAAATAAAATATGGTCATATACTTTGCCAGATGGGTGGGCAGGCTTTGGCCTTTTCGGTGTTGCTGGATGCACTTCTGATGGAGTGGGCACTCAGCAATTGTGCCACTGCTAATTGTGAAGGAAGAGATTGTCTGCAGAGGACCGTCCGGTCACAACAAATTTCATCACGGTTACATTACTATGTCCGCAGAAAGGGAGTATAATCTCAGACTTGAGATTAGAAAAATATGTGCTGGCTGCGGCCCATCCGCAAAGCATAATGGCTGGAGAGCTAACCGAATGATGTGAGAGTATCAAACAGTTCAGAGCTGTGGTTGGATCGCAAGCCACGTAGGGGGGGCTACATTTCTCTGAGACTCAATGCCCCATACCCACTGATTACGGTACTTCCACGGTGAAGATCACTTGTCCACTGAAGAATGCCATTATAAACATAAGCATATTGTGCCAATATTAAACACACAAGGTTGGACGAGGGCAAAATGTGTCAGAAAAATTCTAAACCTATTGTATTAGTATCAATTTAGTCCGAAACCTTTAATGGTGTCAATTTAGTTATAAACTTTTTGACCTAAATTCAATTCAGTCCTTCCAATTAATTTTGGGCGGACATTATTGATGTAGATGTTGATCGACCTACATGGTAGGACCAGCACTGATATAGATAACTTTTAATAATATTTTAATAAATTGTTGAATTTTTATCTTCTTTTTCCTTTTTTTCCTTTTTATTTCCCTTCCCTTTCCTCTAGCCAATCGGTGTACCTCAACGACCAGTTAGAGGCAAGGGTTGACGAGATCGTGCCTTGCCTAGCCCTGGGCGAGGCTCGAGAGTTGGCCCTTGCCTCTAGCTAATCGCTAAGGTCCGATAACCAGCTGGAGGAAGGGGGAAAAAAACAAAATATGAAAATATGAAAGAAAAATAAAAATAAATAAAAAATTTGAAAATTTATTAAAATATAATTACAAGTTGTTCACATGAGAGCTAGACATGTCAAGTAGGCTAACTAGTGTCCATGTTAGCAATATTCAGCTAAAATTAGTCAAAAATACTGAATTGTCTTTTTGTCAAAATAATTAAAAATTAAATTTGCATCATTAAAAGGTTTATAACGTAATTGACATCATTAAGACTTTTTTGACACTTTTCCATTGTGCAGCATACGAGAACTTCTAATAAAGGTTGTTCAGAAATACTTTTTGGACTAGTGACATCGGGGCTCCATGTTACTGAGTCTTGGATTACTTTTCAACTTGAATTTCTTGGCATATCATCTAGTTTTCAAGATAATTCCAATCAACAACTGTGCTACTGCGGTAAATGTTTGTAACAGTATAGATGAATTGAGGGAGAACATTAATGATTGCCCATGCCGTGGTACTATGCAATCATAGAAGCAGTCATTAGGGACGCAGCTTAGTGAGCAATAAGTTTTTACTGTAGGCATTAAGATCCACTCGATTTAGAGACTTAAAATGCGTTTGATAACTGTTTTATTCCGGAGAACAATTTCTAATAAAAAATTATTCTTTTTTATTTTATTATCGAGAACAATTTCTCAGTATTTTAAAGCGTTTTGTAACTGCTCAAAATTTTTATTTCCATAATAGAATTACGTTTGGTAGTGTTCTCAAAATTTTTAATCCAAGTAAATTTCTTTTAATTTTTTAATAATTTTATTACTTTTTTTTTTCTTTTCTTTTTTCTCTCTTCTTCTTCTTCAAGCTTTAGCTGGTCACCGGCCTTGAGATGACTAGCGACTGGGCAGACGAGGGTTAGTGAGCTCGTCAGACCTCGCTCAATTGGTCGCCGATGACCAGCAGTAGTGGCGGTTGACAGCAGCGATAGAGGAAGAATAAGAGAGAAGGAAGAAAAACAAGAAGAACAATAAGAGGAGAGAAAAAATGGGTTGGATTGATTTTGAAATTGTTCTTGAATCAACTTTTTTAACTCCTTAATTTTGTTCCAAATCTATTCCGAAACAAAAAATTTACCAAATAGTTTTTTGTTTCAAATCTATTCTTAGGAACAAAAGAATAGAATCAAACACTATTTGACAAGTTGCAAAACGCACCCTTAGATTGAATATTTTATCAGTTGAGGATAGTGCAAAATCATCCAAAAAAGTGAACTACTTACTTTGTTTCCCAAGGTATTTGGCCAAATTGGAAAAACCTATTTTCCAACGTCACCCTTGATAATTTTGAATAAGCGAATTGAGTGAAGCAATCCAAAGGATCTCCTCATTAATTTTGCATATTATCGCGAGAGTAACATCATGAATTGTTCAAGATGCATACTCCGATAAAATTTCGTTACACAGAATTAAACGATTACTAACCTTTTTGGAAGATAGAAATACCGGGTCTGCAGTTATAAGAATCAACTTGATGCTTGCAAACCACAAAAGTTGGTGCAGATGTCTAAACACTAACAAATATTGTTTTGTTTTCTGTAGCCTGAATTTCATTCGAGATATGTCTTCTTATCAAGCATAAAACAAAATCAGCTGCGGTTACCTGATGGGCTTCGTGTACAAGTCATTTTTGTGTAATAGGATCAGGTCCTTTTTTGCCACCAAGCGGGATGTATATCAAAAGAAGTCATTTGTTGTAAGAGAACAACAAAATTTCATTTGAGAGACGAGGATGGGGCCAAGTGATTTAACCCAAAAAGCGATGAGTTTGACTAACAGAGTGGACGCATGTCACAAGTCGATAGATTTTTGATTGCGGAATAGCTCGTGCAGCTCCTTGTGAGCCGAGAACACCATGTCGGCCTTTCCTCTAAAAGATTGTTTTATAGATAGTATGGAAAAATTACATCTTCACATCAGGCCATATCACGTCCAATTTAACTTAGCCATCCACTCCTTCAAACGAGACATTCAGAACACTTTGGTATAACAACTGATTTCAGCTTATCATTGCCTCATCAAGAGAGTGATATCAACTCCCAACTAGTTTGTGCATGGGAGGTCAATCTTGCCTTCACAGATCCTTTAAAATGATATTCATTTTGCTCTAGGACTATTAGCACAAACACCTTGACGCCATTCTTACAAACTAGTTGTATCATCCCTTCTACATCACTCACTTTTCACCCGAATGCCATAAAGCTCCACTCTTTAGCTCACAAGGGCATAAAAGAATTTGGTCCATGACCATATCCGCCACCTTATTCTGCAAAGCCCCCAACATGGGCAGCTTGTCGCTTCTTTTCATTCCACAACCATCAATGCCAATACCTCGAAACTTACATGAATGGCAAATGTTCGCCCAACGAATTAAGCCACTTCATTTCATGGAAAACTTCCCTCAATCAAATCTGTTCACAAATCTCCATCCACTTGTACTCTCTCTGACAAGTGTGACATTTCGAGTCAATTGCACTCCCTTGCAGCATTTTCTTTTGCCTACTAGCCTTCTACTAGTCTTTCCCTGATCTCAATAGATCAATGGATGTTTCTTTCCTCATTGGAAACATGGGAAACAAACCTCTTGAGATTTACCCATGATCCAAACATTTTCATCATTCGATGAGCAATTCAGTTCATTCTTGTCCCTCCCATTGCCATCCTAGAAGTTTGATCAGAGTCGCACCTTATGCCAGCCCTCTTAGCCTCGGCAATCACTCCCCACTCTTATAAGACTAGGTAGACCATAGGCTTTCCTTGCCGACCTATTGGAGGGTCTTTACTCTGATATCATTTATCACGGGTCCACAAATTCTTAACCATAGAGTAGCTAGACGGCTTGATGAGCCAAGAATACTAGGCCAGCCTTCCTTCTAAAGATTGTTCCTAAAAATAATATGATGAATCACATCCTTACACCTGATTGTACTACAATCAACTTAGCTTGGGTGTCTAGTTCTTCAAGCAATACTTACAAAATACTTTAGTGCGATAACTGATTTTGGCCTGTCATAGCTTCATAAGGAGAACAGGCCTCGAGTCATAACTTTGTGTATGGGAGGCCACGCTTTTTGAGATCCTCCAATATGGTATTCATTTTTCTCCATGACCCTTAGCATAAACATCTTGACACTGCTTTTACGAACCAATTGTATCATTTTTTTTTGCCACACGAACTCTTCAACAAAGCTCCACTCTTTAGTTCAAGGGTCTGAGAGAATTCGATTCATGATGCACATGCAATAGGGGTAGAACCTAGTGATATCAAGTTAAAAAGTTCAACCCAAAAACTTTAAACTTTAAATGAAGGGAGATCATATGTATATAAAGAACTATAAAACCATCGTCAATCGATGTATAATATTTTAACAAAAATGATAAACCAAAAGAAAATTAGAAAATTTGACGTTGCAATCCAATCACACCATTATCATTATACGTAGGGGAACTTGATTGTATCTTCACTTAAAGGTTTATGATTATATTAGTCCCATTGAATTGTTTTGAATTGAATTTAAATCTATAATAGGTTTAGGACTGATTTTGCAATTTTCCCATTATTTTGGTATTTGAGTCTAAGCCGAAATCGAAGAATACTAGAGTTTAGGCTTGAAAAAAATTAGGTTTATACGAAAGAAGAGATAGTCGGAGATCAAGTCTTGGGCAGCTCGAAGACATCCTTCAAATCAAAGAAAGGGTTGGTGCCCGGGCATAAAGGGCCGAATGATCAACCAACTGGGTTAATGGTTGGGTTGGGGGTGATTTTAGCCCAAATGCTTTCCACTTATGCAAAGAAAATAGCATCTGGTAAACACATTATAAAATAATTATTGCAAAAACAAATTTTCAAATGAGAATAAGAATAAAACCCAAACGTTGCGTTTGACAGTTAGGATAAAATTTATAATAAGATAAAATTTATCATATTCTACATTTAATGACTACTCAAAATAGGATAAAGTTTGATATGATAGGGATATAGACCAGATTAAATTATCTCATAAGGAAAGTGAAATAAATATAGATAGGATTTCTAACATTTATATTAGGAAAGTTATTGTTCTTGAAAAACAAACTTATTAATAACAAAATTTAAATTATATTTCAATATAAATAATATTTGAATTTTAATATAATAAATTTAAAATAACAAAAAACAATTTAGTTATCTTTATTTATATATTCAAATTTTGTTTTATTATATAATTTCAATGTATAAATATAAATATCTATTTATATTAATTACGTATTTTAGTTATATTAGTATTTTTTATTATTTAATAAAATTTTATTATGAATGATGGGAGGGGAAGAAAGAAATAAAAAATAAATTAATTAAAAAAGAAAAAAAAATACAATAATACAAAAAAAGTAGGTAAGAGTGCCGTAAGAGTTTTTTACTATCTTTGTTTATAAAGTTTTTGGTTCATTTATACTAATTTGCTATTTATACCAAGTAATGTAAATGATATGATATGAATATATCCAACTTTATTACTGGGATCGTCAAACGGTGAATAGGATATATTAAAATTTCAAATTTTCATATTTTATCTTATCCAATTCTATCTTACTTAGAAATTCCGACAATTGATCAAAATCTTTCCATGCTCCATCTTCTTTCTACCCAGACTACCCTCAGTCTCCGCAAGGCCTCTGCCTATCACGCCCCGACCCTTGAGCGCGCGCCCATCCCTTAATGGTCGATACGAATGCGACGTTCCCAAGTCTTGTTGCCGACCCAATTCGTTTTAATGCACATGCGGAAGCGAAACATTAAACTCCTGACAACAAACAGCATGGGATAGGAAAGTAGGGCACATTTCACAAAAGCCAACTTTTATAAACAACGGGGAAGGTTGACTCTCAAAAGGAAGCTGTCCTACGACCTACTCGTCGGACACAAATGCCGATCTTTCAAACTCCACCTCCACAGACTCGGGGCTTTGGTCATCCATCTACGGACATGAAAATGGTTATACAATAACCAGTGAGACAATATCTCAACAAGTCCACCCATAAACCCCTATTAAGAAGAAAATACACCTCAGGGCGCTCTAGCCACACAACCACACAATGAGAACAGAGGACTTACCTTACATCAGTTCCTTCTTGCACATAAGCACAATTCATATCACAAATGCATATAATTGATGCACTCATCTATTGGAACATCTCACTATCAAACCAATCAAACACAGGAATTCTCAATTATAAGGCCAAATCGTTATGACACGTCTCATTCCGTGTCACACAATTTCGTTTCATAATCAAGCGCGGGTAAATCATATCGGGGGTTCAATCCACCCCCGATATTCACTCTCAATGATCCAATTTCCGATTCCACTCAACATCCCCACTCAATAAACAAACTCAAGGCTCTAGAAGTAATTCTCAAGTGACTCAAGTCGCCATGTAACATTTAGCCATTGATTACAATAAACGATAGTCTAAGGCTCTAGAGGTGACCCACACGAAATCTCGCCATCATATAGTACTTAGTCCTTGACCACATATAGCAACAGTGCAAGGCTCTAGAGTTGACTCACATGAGTTCCAATATCGTGTAGTACTTAGCCCTTGACCACATATAGCAATAATATAAGGCTCAAGAGGTGACTCACACGAGTTCCAATATCGTGTAGTACTTATCCCTTCACTATGCATGACAATACTACAAGGCTATAGAGGTAATTCCCATGGGACTCAAGTCGTCATGTAACACTTAACCCTTGTTTACAATAAGGAATAGTATAAGGCTCTAAAGGTGACTCACACGAGTTTCGTCCTCGTGTAGTACTTAGTCCTTTACCTGCTCACAACCCATACACGCACAATCACACTTGGCCAAGAACACTGTGCTTCGCACTCAATTGCATAAATTATCAACCAAATGCACAATTAAGCAATCAATATCACATATCACCCATCAATGGCCATCCTTTGCCATGACCATAAACCAATACCATAGCACAACCATTCACATCTCATCACGCACATGCTCCAAGCATGTCATAGGTCAGCCACCTCACCAAATATGCAATTTCTAGCAATCACGGCATCAAGAACAACCACAAGCTACTAGCGGTCCTAACTGGCAAAAACGGCCCACTCACGCGTCTCCAAGTTTAAATCTAGAAACCCAATTAAACGAGTTTGGAAAATTCTTAAATTTGAATTTATTGTAAAGGACACATAAACGAACATTTTTCATGAAGACACCTTAATCCAGATCCTTCTAGATTCGGCCCAGTAAATCGCTCAATCTAGTACCAAAACTGGGTCCGTTTTCAGAAAGTCTGTCTTCTGAAATCAGTTTGGTTCGAGGTCCAAAACATATTCGTTTGATCCGAAATTTGAGTATGTTAAACTAAAAGATGTGAAAAACAATTTTTGTGAAAAAAATATTTTGAAATTCAAACCCTAAGAGTAGATAAAAACCCCTAGAATCTCAAAAGGTCACTAGTTCCAGAAAAAACTGAGGTTCTATTTGCAAATGACGGAGCTGATATCTCATTCTTTTAAATCCCTAAAAACCTTGAGAAAAATATATGTTGTAGCTGAGAATGTCTAAAACATTTCTCAAGAAAACATCAACCTCAAATTCGCAACCCATTTCGATCTACAAAAATGGCAAATGGCGAGGGTCTAGGAATCCGAACTGCAGAAAGTCCACTGAATTGGACTAATCCATCATCAATTGTGCTAATCTCACTAATTAGATTAAAATTAATCCATTCTAAGGCTAATATAACCATTCTAGATTATCATCACTAATTCATAATTAATCTAACTAAATAATCATTAAGCATAATTAACCTCCTAAGCAAGGTGTAGTGACTAAACTCACCAGTTTAGTGTTTCGGCGAGTCCATGGCGACGGCAACGCCAAGGTGGGCGACAATCCTTCTAGTGATGACACCAACCAAGGCCGAGAAGGGCTCGGAAACGGGCCACAAAGTCTCAAGGCCTTGCTAGAACTTCAACTTCTGCTTGCTGAACTGGGAAGGAAAACCAGCAGCTGAACGACAAAGAAACGGGCTAATCGGAGCTCTGGCGAGTGGGTGGTTGGCAACCGGAGGCTTTCAAGGGTCAAGGGAAACTTGTTGGTGGTTGGGATGGGCAAATGAAGGGTCGGATTGGGAGAAAAATGAATAATAACGCGAAACAGTGTAGGCGGGCAGCAAATCAGCGAACCGACGACCGGTGGCTTGCGACGGCCGGACGGGACGGCTAGCGGCTCCGTTCGGGGTGAGGCCGGGCTCGTTTGAACGGTATGGATGTGCTTGTCACGGTGGTGGGTGGAGCGTTGGCCGATTCTCACGGGAAGACAACTTTTAACTCAAGTTTTTGACAAAAGGTCAGCTGGAGCAGAAACTGGAACGAGGAGAAAACAGGGGGGAAAATGGGGTCCAACGGGCAAGGGTTGGCTTCTCTCGGTTCCTGTGGTTTCTTCGGCTCTCAAGACAGCAAGAATGGAGAAAGAAAGTTACCACCGGCCATGGTGGCTCCGCTGGATAAGAGCTTCATTGATCCTTCCTCAAATGTGAGGGGTTCAAAACCCAATGGAGCCATTTGGTGTCTTAAGTGGGATGTCGGGGTGGTAGGTCCTCCGCTAGCGTCCCTCCGGGTTTTTCCGCGGCTCACCATTTGACGGGGTTCTCGGGTTACCAAAAAAAAGAATGGAGAAAGAAAGGCTGAGGAAGAATAAGAAGGAAGGTTGTTGGCTTCAATGGGACGATGGCCACTAAAGTGAACCAAAAATATCCAAGGCCCTCAAGTGGCTACCCCACTATGTCCAGCCCTATTCTTAGTCTCTTTTCCTTCATCAATCTTCCCAACAAGCCTCCCACCATGGCTGAAATGTTGCACACCCCTTGGCCTACGAATTTTGCACATTTGGTATTCAAATACATTCAATTCTTCTCCAATTTGATGTCCATAAATCCAACCAAGGTGTCTACCCTCCAGTTCATATTTTTCCTCGTCCATTGGTCCAACTCAAATCCCAAAAACGGTCCTTGGATTTTTCCGGTCCAAAATACCCTTACCTTAAAAATTCGCCGAAAATCTCAGTTTACAGAAAAATCTTCGGAGGATGAGTAGACGTTCCTAAAATGAATTGTGACCTTATAGATCTTATTGGGTTTAAATTTGCGGTTAATTTCAATCTGACGCGATTTTAGCGCGTCCTAATCTACCGGGTAGCTTTTAGGAATTTTTGACGCATTTGACCTGTGGTTGATTATTTTCAAGCCAGAATGTACATCTTCGACACATTGGCGACTCTCGGTTATCGTGGAAATCTCGAGATTTCAAATGTGGACACATGATACAAAAAAGACAGAATAATCAGTTCAATGTCATTCGATGAGAATTTTGCAATCAGGTGGAATCACCCATTCACTGATCACATATCTCAATCGAATCGACATATCTCTTATCTCTGATCGATTTTGGCCGTGCCGTATTGACCCTTGCAAATTAGCACGGTCGAGTAGTCGGTTCCTGGTCGAATTCTCGAGTCTGTAGCGTTAAAATTCCTTAACTGCTTCACCTGATAGATCAGTTAACTCGTGAGTGGCCAACTCGGAGAAAAATGCTATAAGCGTGTTGATGAAAAGCCTGATTCATTCAATTGAAAACAGACTTACACACTGCCACCTTGTTGTCGTTGAAGTCGTCTAACCCTTCCCCTGTAGTCCCTTGAGCTCGGCCCAATCTCAATTCGACTCATGATAGATATTGGGGGCTTGAGGACAGGCCAAATGGCAGCTCTTGCCGGCACACAAACGATCGGGCAACGACAAGCAGCCTAGCAACAATGAGGTCAACATCCATAGCTCAAATAAGAAGTTGAGAATGTCCAAGATAGGAGGAAATACTCAGTTGGTTGATACCACCATGTCAACATCTTAGGTGGCACACATTTTTTTACTCTCATCCAATAATAAATTGTCACGTGTCAGCTGAGTGGAATAAAAAGGAAAATATGATTTTTCTCTTCTTCCTCCTTCCTCTACCGATTTTGTTCTTCCATGGCCACCGGCGCTTCCTCCTCCATCACAGAGGACCACCCAATCCGGCTATCTCCGTCACTTTCGGTGTCACTTGCAGTCGACCCAACCTACCCCTTCGTCATCGCTCGGGTTCGGCTCGGTCCTTGCCTGTTCAGATCTGGACTGGGGTCGTGCCTCCAGAGCCGCAAGCATAGCTCGTCCTTGGCTTGCGAGGCTTGTCCATGATCGTGAGCCTTGGCGGCGAGCTCGCAGTCCAGACGACCATGAAATGTGCTCATTAGTCAGCAGAGCTTCAGATCTGGACTGGTTATGTCATGCTGGGGAAGAAAGCATGGCTTCCGCTACGTCTGCTTCAGATTTGAACTAAAGACGTGCTTTCTTCAATGGCGGATGTGGCACTAAAGGCATGGCTTCCAGATCTGAAGCCGCCTTTAGATATGGCCATCATGCCCAAGGTCAAGATCCCGACGGCCGTGGACGGAGCTCACATATCAAGAAGGAAAACAGAGGAAGTAGAGGTCATACTCAGGAAGACAAACACGGCCACAAAGACGACGAAGACGACGCCTGAACGCGTTCGACCATGGATGGACCAGCGATGATTTCGGCCGCGGACAGACCAGATCCCGAAATCTGGAGAAGGACGAGATGGAGAAAACAGAGGAAGCCGGCCACCTCAGCTAAAACAATTCCAAGCCAATTGCTGATTGGGAAATGTGAATACTTGTCCAGATGTCATTGAATACCTGTCGACACGGTGATATCGAACTCACTAAATATTCTCTCAAGATAGAGGGGTAAAACAGGGGTATTAACATATTAATAAGGGCAAGATTTGAAGGAAAAAAATTCATTAAGGCTTGAAGTAGCATTTAATTTTCTAAAAACTCAAAGTTGGGAGAGTTACCAAAAGGATCGTGAGACCGTATTACTAAGGCCCAAATCTGCTTGAAATGTATCGCGCCAAACGCAGCTCATTCAATCATTCAACCTCCACAAATCTTCTCACCACTCGGCGGCTCGTGATCCTCCAAAAGGTAGAAATTCCTCAGTGCACTCAATTAAATTTTCAATGCCCTCCATCAATCGATCCCTCGCAATTTCTTTCTTTACTGTCGGGAATTTTGTACAGGATTGCGAGCCTTGCGTTGCTGGTGCTCGGTCTCGTGTTGCCACTTTTGCTCATCAGAGCCGCACTTGCAGTGCCGGAAACTGCTGCTGCTTGCCCTTCCTCCTCCGACGGTATTCTTTCATCACTATCGAGCTTCCGTTTGATTTGCTGCTCTCCATATGATCTCGCGACGGAAGAGAGACGTTAAAACTATAGATTTGAAAGAGGCGAGGTTTGCCGGATGAAGAGAGGCGTCTGGAAATGAGGAAGTTACGGCCTGCTGCGTGCTGACCGCTTTATCGATTTACTTGAGTCAAAAAAACGTATAAAACGTCCGACACTTTGGAAAAAAATATGATTGATTGATTGAATCCAATTCACGTTTCCCTTTGCCAGTTGGCTAAGAAAAATATATTAGACAAAGACTGTTGCGGCTGGTCGTACTGAACTTTCGTGTGATGCTTCGGGGAAAAAGAGATGGAACTTGCAAGTGACCTTCCCGTTCATTTCGAGCCAATTCCTCAACACGTTACGTCTGCTTTCTTTCTCATTTATTAGAGCTCGAGTCTTCAGCATTGTGATGAAAGTATTGCAGCAACCCAACCTTATTTTCTCTTTAGCTAAACTACTTGAGAAACTCATTTCCTTCTGCTCCGATCACAGTATAATTCACTTACTTATTAGAAAATGGAACTAAAGTATTTTTTACCCCTCTCCGTTGGTGCAAGTGAAAATTGAAGTGTGCTTTGACCATAAAAAATAAAAAATAAATAAATAAAAAAAGTTCAAGTGTGCAGCTCTCTCTCTCTCTCTCTCTCTGAATCCTAGGTTAGGGTTTCCTCTCTCTTTTCTTGAAGCCGCCGCCTCACTATGGTGCCGTCCCTAAGAAAGAGAGAGAGAAGGAGGGAGTACCTCCCTCTCCTCCCTCTTTTAAAACTCTCTCTTCTTTCTCGATTTGTTTTGAGAGTTGTGTGCGTGAATAAATTTCTATAGCTGGCAGTTGTATGTGTGAATAAATTTCTATAGCTTATCTCGAGTGAATGTGCAGACCAATGTTGCCAATCATCGAGTTGACATCCAAGGAAACTGCTGCTGCTTGCCCTTCCTCGTCCAACGGTATTCTTCCAGTCCGATCGAACTTCCGTTTGATTTGCTGCTCTCCATACAATCTCGCGAGGGAAGAGAGACGTTTAAACGAAGATCTGAAAGAGGTGAGGTTCGCCGGAGGAAGAGAGGCGTCAGGAAATGAGGAACTAACGGCCTGCTGCGTGCTGATACGGTTTATCGATTTGGTCAAGTCAAAAAAACGTATATAACGTTCCGACACTGAAACAAATCTAATTGATCGATGGGAACCCAGTGCACGTTACCCTTTGCCAGTTGGCCAAGTGTTTGACAAAGACTTTGCACCCGGTCGTTTTTAACTTTAGTACCGATTCGTCGGGGAAAAAGAGATGGAACTTGCACGTGACCTTCCTGACGCTTTCGTGCCAACCCTTCAACACGTTACATCTGCTTTCTTTCACGTATGGCCGGGGGACCATTAAGGATCCTCGTATTGCTCTTCCATGAAAACGCCATGAACAAGTGATGCAATTTGTCTTATATTCTGAACAGGAAGTGCTAATCTACATACTGGTAAAGTAGGCGAGCGGTGTGCTTTGAAAGACATATTCGTTTTTAAGAGACCAGCGAATGCTTTGCCATCTTTCCATCTTTTAGCTTAGCATTTGGACAAAAGTCATAATAAGATCCTTAGCGTTCGATTCTTCTAATGCCTGTAACAACTACAGGACGAACCCTTCCCGAGGCTATCCAATGATATTAATCATGTTTGTTTTCTTGTTAAGTTACATAAAATAATGCACCCAAAAACCAGACAAATACTTGCATTTTCTTCTCTAACCCCTTCCCCCTCCTCCCCCCACACCAGCTTCAGACGAACTGCGATTGCTCGCGATGCTGCAAGTCACGCCTCTGCACCGCCGCTGCCATCACACCCTATTCTGCACTCCCCCTGTCTCTTGCTCCTGTGGTAAGGCACGAACTGTGGCCGGCGGCGAAGGCTTGGCTCAGCTACAAGATCTCAATATTATTATCTCCTTACTCTATCAAAAACTGGAAAAAGAAAAAGGTCAATATCATGGAAAATTTCAAACTGGTACATATATGATTAATTTCTTTTAAATTAATTTTTTGATCACAAAAAATCTCAAAACTAATGCGCTTATGGCAATTTTACTACAAATTGTGACAAATTTATCTTCATTTAATTTCTATTAAATTGAATTTAAAACTTTAAATGGGTACATTCATCAACCGTCATATGTCATTTAATTCAACAATTTGATAATAAAATTTAATGAAAATTAAGAGTAAATTTATTGCAAGTATACAAGTTTAGGAAAAATTAGTTTATGATAAATTTATCACGGATGTATCAATTCAAGTTTTTTTTGTAATAATTGCTCCCAAAAAAAAAATAAGGCGAGAGAAGAGAGACGTTAAAATGAAGATTTAAATGTGACGTTTGAGAGATTATAAGAGATGCTAAAAAGGAAATGGTTAATACGCTGAAAAACTTTAAGCTGGTACAATTGTGACAAATTTATCATAAATTAATTTTTTATCACGAAAAACTCCAAACCGATATACTTGTAATAAATTTACCCTAAATGACCATAAAAAATCATAAACTGGTACATTTGTGACAAATTTATAATCAAACACCGTTAAATTATTTTATGGGAAAATTTCAAAAAAGGACCAAAAGTACCATTATTTTCTCAAATAAGAGCCTGAAGTGGATTTTGTTTTAAATAAGGACCTGAAGTGGTTTTGGTTGTTTCAAATAAGGGTTTGAAGTGGCTTTGGTTGTTTCAAATAAGGGCCTGAAGTGACTTTGATTGTTTCAAAATAAGGACCTGACCTCGCCGGTTGTTGACGCTAAATTTTTCGATCGGTCAAAGGTATTTTCGTCATTTGGCATTTTCCCCTTTTTTCCCCTTTTCTTTTTCTTTTTTTCGGTTCTTCTTCTTCCTCTTTGTCGATAGCTGCCGGCCATCGGCGATCCCACAAAAGGCTGGGCGAGGGTTGCCTTCGCCGGTGAGGGCCATCCACGCTACCCACAAGCGAGGGATGGCGTTGCTTGGGCATGGCAACCCTCACCCAGGGGCCATCTACGAGGTCGGCCCTCGCTAGCTACCAGTAAGGATCGGCATGGGTGGCCCTCGCCGGAGAGGGCGACCCTCGCCCAACCCTCTGTGGGCATCGCCAGTGGTCGGCCGGCCACTAGTGAAGAGGAAGAAGAAGAACCAACAAAAAAAAAAAAAAAAAAAAAAAAGAGGAAAGAAGAAAAGGCGGAAAGTGGCAAAAGATAAAAGTACCATTGATCGCCGAAAAGTCAAGTCCTTATTTGAAACAAATATAACCACTTTAGGTCCTAATTTAAAACAACATCCACTTCAGGCCCTTATTTGAGAAAGTGATGGCACTTCGGGTTCCTATTTGAAACAATGTTTACTTCGGACCCTTATTTGAGAAAAAGAGGGCACTTTGGTCCTATTTTGGAATTTTCCCTTATTATTATTTTTTTTTTTGGTGATCGGGAAGCCTCGCACGGCCCCTACAAAGGGGGTAAACCATTTGGGAGAGACACGTCTTAGCCACCACACACACGTGCCAAGGTAAGTCACCTTACGACGCCCGGAATTGAACTCCTCCCCTTGCGTTAGGGAAGAAGCTCGCCACAAAGAGCCAGCGCCACCTAAGCAGGTGGTACCGTTAAATTATATTAATATCATAAAAAAATCACAAAATCGATACAACTATGACAAACGGAAAGTAAAATCCTTAATTGGCACGTCAGTCAACTGTTACGTGTCATTTCACTTACTAATAAAGGGCAAATTTATCACAAGTATACAAATTCCAAGTAAATTTGTAAAAGATATACTAATTTCAATTTTTGGTGTTTAAAAAAATTAATTTTTTATAAATTTTTTGTAGATGTATTGATTTGAGATATTTCAAAGTATGAATCTTTTAAGTAATTGACCCGTGGAGTGCTAACCTGGGTTGCAAGGTAACGAAATTTGGTGATGGGATTCGTAAATGCGTGAAAAATGATTGGCGCATTTAAAACGTCTGAAACGGCTTTTTCAGTCTAATGTATTTAGAACGTCGGAAACGTTAGCTTGGAAGTTAGCCCAAAAAGAAAACATCAAACAAAGACGTCAATCGGTCAAGTCGTTGCACCCAAGTCGTCCGTAATTTTCTCTTTGTCTAAGCAAGCCCGAAATATTCATTTCTCACTCTTCCCAGTACATTAACAAGATCACGTGCCTGCACGATTTCTGGCGTGAGTGACGTTACTTCTTAGAAACGCGGAGCTCCGATGATTCTCGTCCAAGATTCCTTTGAAATAATGTTGGATCTGTGAATGGCCCCACCATACGGGACCAGATGATAATGTTTCCAACAACTTTCTCGTGGAGGAAATTGCCACGCCTCAAAATTATTACCTTTTGAAACTTTTGAAAGCTGACCAAAAAAAAAAAAAGAAACGTTTGAAAGACTCTGGTCCCATCAAAACGCTAACAGTCAATCGAACTTGCCTCGTGCTCCGAATTCTATGGACTAAGGATCGTACTGGGGAAGCCGTTGAGCGGCGTTCTGCCAAAATTCATATGATTTAATTTGCGATGCCGTCGTGTCTCACGTTACACAAGTGTCCTTTTTTTTTTTTCGTACAACACAAGTGTCCTTTTTTTTTTTTGGTCAGCAACACAAGTGTCCTTTAGGCTTCAATTTATCGCGCCCAAGCTTCCAACGCCTCGGTTTGGGTCCACATAAGCCAAGCTTGGGACCTTGGCGCCGATGCCCAGACTTTGGCACCTAAGACAAAGATCCTTACTCCCATGCTCAAGCATAGAATTTTCAATCTAAGAACAAATATTTACTTATACTTTTTAAAATGATTTTTTGAATTCAAATTTAGAATTTTCATTAATTCATTTTTCAAGCAATCTAAATATCAAAAAATGAGAAAGACATTTTCTCTGAATTTTTTTTTTGCGTGAAACAAAAGGAGCTATGTCTAATCTACAATTCAATCAAGGATGTTGATCCACACCGCCTTCAATTAGGGCGAAGATTCAGTGAGAAGTCACCATCAACGGTGGACCTTTCTCCTGGTGAGCGCCCGTCAATTTCTTCTATTGCTATTCGGCCAACAAAAGTTTCTTTTATTGCCAGCCAAGTCTTCGTCAATATTTACCCCAACTCAACATTAATTTCCTAGAGCGGGCCCACTTTTGGCCCTCTAAAGTCAAGTCATGGCGTGTAATAATACTCTTCAGGACCACCTTGTCCGAGGTGAGTTCCTCGCATTCGAAGAAGTCGTCCAAGTCTCCGCTATTTGGTTTTAGCAAATGGAATGATTTTCGTCTTATTTGATTTAATTTTGCAATGGGAGGAAAGAGAGAGAGATGATAAAGTGTTCTTAAGGAATAAGACCTCCAAGCATACTATTGTCAACAAAACGAGGCGAGGAAGTCATGAACCTGCGTACATTAAGCATAATTGCAATCAAATGTAAAGCCAGTAAAGTCAGAGATGATAGGTATACCTGTTCCAAACATCAACCACTCATCAGCTTGGTATATCTCATGTTACTGATAAAATACATTGTTTGAATGAGACTAGTGCGCACGTATATTACTCCGAGATATTGACGGCAGTCTTCGGTACATTAACTAGTGTTAATTGCAGCCAATGTTTGACGAAGTGCCTTCCTTGTGATCCACATTGAAGCGTATCCTCAAGGATCCTTTTTGAAAATGAAGAGAAAGAAGATGCCATCACACAATCCTATCTTCATGATCAACACGCATGCTGAGCTTTCGACGCATGGAACATGATATAGTTCATCTTTACGCTGTGCGCCTGCTCGCCGAAAAAGTGAAAAGCCTTGAAAAGATTAACTCTGAAAGGGAAACTATAGCTGTACCAGGGTTCAGGCCTGCATTTGCCTGATCAGTTCTAGACGTATTATTGGAACAATTATGTCTCTAGACTCGGAAAAAAGCTTATGGAAAGACTTGGCAAGTCTCCACCGAACTTGGTTAGAAATTTCCACAAGGGCTTCCTCATGATATCACTGATAACTCCATATTATTCGCACATATACAAAGGCTAACTCCGAAAGGTGATCCTGCAACCGAAGGGTAACGCTTTTGCATCCCTAATTTAAAAATGCAATTCTTGTCAAGATCTCTTCAAATTGTCCTGTTTCTGTTCTCATTCCTTATCGAAGGACAAGCAATGCGCACCGTGTTGTCCCTCCCTCCCTCTTCTCTCGCCCTAGAAAGAGCTCCATGTCGCCCTGATCAAAAGTCTGATTTGCTTCACTTCCTGAATGCTTTAGTATCAGATAATTCCACGTCGGTTTTCTGCCAACTGGATATTGGTTGGCTCAGGAGACCAAAGATGCTCTCCTGGAATGTTTCATTGGATTGTTGCTCATGGGATGGAGTCATATGCGATCCGATGACAGGTCATGTGACTCACCTTCAACTTGGCTGCTCACCTCTGAACCCGACCTGCTACTCTTCCGCAGGGTCTTCAAACAGCAGCGAACCTTCTACCCTTGGTTTACTCAATCTTCCTTCGCCCCAGGAAGCTGAAAGACCATCGAGGTCAAACAAGCTGCTTCAAAACCTGACCAAGTTGAGAGTCCTTGCTCTCGACGGGTTAAACCTGTCTGGCATTGATGTGACTCGCTTAATGAATCTCTCTCCATCTCTGGAAGTTCTCAGCCTCAGTCATTGTAAATTGCGGGGCACATTAACAGCAAACATTTTCCTTTTGCCAAAGCTGACATGTCTCAATTTATCAGGCAACAAGGTGCTTTCTGGTTACTTACCTGAATCAACTTGGAACAGCTCTCTGAAGGTTTTGGACTTGTCCTCCTCAGGCTTCTCTGGAATATTACCAGAGTCCATCGGCGACCTGCATTCTCTGCAGATACTTTGGCTGAACCGGTGCAGCTTCACAGGCTCTATTCCATCATCAGTTGGTAACCTAACACGGCTCACCCATCTGGAACTTTCGTATAATGAGTTTAGTGGGCAGGTTCCTCCAACTTTGTCAAACCTTGATCAGCTCAGTTTGCTCGATCTTTCCTCGAACAATTTCATAGGTCCAATACCCAATGTCTTTGACAATAAGACACAACTTCTTCTTCTAGATTTCTCTCATAATCTCTTCACAGGTCCTATTCCTCCAAGCACAAAGAATCTTTCAAATCTTGCCCGACTTGATATTTCCAACAATCTCATTGGCGGGTTTATACCATCATCATTGTTCCTTCTTCCATCCTTAACGAGCCTAGACCTCAGTAACAATGGGCTCAGTGGTCACATCGGTGAGTTCTTTGCTGCATCCGCATTAGAACATGTTGACCTGAGTGGTAATCAGTTGTGTGGCTCAGTCCCGAGCTCAATTTTTCAGCTTAGGAACCTCACTTATCTGAGCATCTCAGCAAATAACCTGACCGGTGTCTTAGACCTACAGTTGCTCTCAAGACTCGAAAGTGTAACAAATCTTGATCTTTCAGACAACATTTTATCACTGAGCAATAGCGAAAACACTGAGCATGTCCTGCCGAGCCTCTCGTCCGTCAGTCTTTCTGGGTGCCAAATTACAGAAATCCCTGCATTCTTGAGAAATTCAACCAGCATAGAATGGATAGATCTGTCTAGAAATAGAATCCACGGCGATATTCCATCATGGGTGTGGGATATTGGGGCCATGTCATTGTCTTATCTCAATCTCTCCCACAACTCTCTCACTAGCTTTGAACAAGTTCCTTGGAAAAATCTTATAATTCTCGACCTGCATTCGAATTTGATCCAAGGGCCAGTTCCACCTCTATCACTCCCACATTCAATTATTGTCTTCTCGCTAGCTAGCAATCAATTGACTGGCTTTATCCCTGGTTCTATTTGTGAAATGAAGGGCCTACAAGTTCTTGACCTCTCTCATAACAATTTCACAGGCATGATTCCACAATGTCTAAAGAACGTAAGTAACAGCCTCTTAGTGTTGGATATGCAAGATAATGGACTTTCTGGCACAATTTCCCTAACGTTCACTAAAGATGCAGCCCTGAGAAGTCTTCATCTTAATGGAAATCAATTTGAAGGCCCGTTGCCACGCTCTCTAATCAATTGCAAGCAACTTGAAATGCTGGATCTCGGGGGCAACAAGTTGAATGACACTTTCCCCGATTGGTTGGAGACACTTCCCAGCTTGCAAGTCTTGGTCTTGCGATCAAACAGACTTTGTGGCCCTATAAGCAGCCCCGGAACTGAATTTTCCTTTTCAAGGTTGCGCATTCTCGACCTTTCCTTCAATGATTTCACGGGTCCTTTGCCTAGTGCCTTCTTTGCAAACCTGAAAGCAATGATATCAAATGATCAGAATGGATCAGAGCAGCGATACATAGACCAAGGTTACTACCAGGATTCCATGGTTGCAACGATGAGAGGACGGGACATGCCGATTGCTAGAATCCTAGTGATCTTGACGACCATTGATCTATCAAGCAACAAGTTCCGGGGAAAAATTCCTGATGTGATAGGAGAGTTAAGATTACTCAAGGGGCTTAACCTCTCTCACAACAATCTTGAAGGCCAGATCCCTTTGCCTCTCGGGAACCTTTCCAAGCTTGAATGGTTGGATCTCTCTTCAAATGAATTTAGCGGGATGATACCAATCGAGTTGACAAATGTCACGTCTCTAGAGGTCCTAAATGTCTCTTCCAATCAACTAACAGGATCGATTCCTCAAGGACACCAATTCAACACGTTTCAAGCCGAATCCTATCATGGAAACCCAGGATTGTGTGGGTTTCCACTGTCCAAAGCTTGTACTAATTACAAGGCTCCGAGGAAACTCCCCCTGCCTCCTGAAGGCATGGTCCATTCATTCCGTGTGGATTTTCTTGAGCCAAGGGTTGTGGAAATAGGATTAGGATGCGGCATCTTGCTCGGATTGTTCATGAGAAATTTGAAAAACCTTATCTCTATCCGGCAGGCAAACAGGTATTTTAGGAAGATTGCGAGGGAAGACATTTCTGCGATAGGGCCTTGAAACCGTACACCAGATGAAAGCTGGGGTTGCTGATTTGTGAATCCGTGCAGCTGGGGTGTCAAAGATACCCGAACCGAAAATTTCGGGTCTTATTCGGTTCGGGAGACAGTTTAAAAAGAAGGGGGTATACCCGAACCGAAAAGGTACAGTTATCTTCCTCCCTCGGTACCTCTATCTCCTCCCTCACCCCTACCGCTAACATCCCTTCACCTTCACTAGCAGGTCTGGCTCCGTTGCCCTCTTCGCCACCATCCAACGGACCTCCATCGGCGGCGCCTCCTCTAGATTGACCCGAAGTGCTCACCACCGACTCTGCCGGCGCCGTCGTGCATGGTGGTTTTAGCTTTTATGGCAGTCCAGCTCTGGATTCGTCCATAGACGCCGAGATCTTGATGTGCTCGACTCTGTTTCTTTCCTCCGTAAATCTCGATTCATGGATCCGTGGGTCTGTCTCACTGTTTTCAAGTTCTGTAAATAGCGGAAGTTCAAGGACTCACCTTCCCTGGATTGTGGCCTCTGTTTGTCTCCTCCCATAGGGGTTTCAAGCGTGTCCGGTCAATATCTCTCTCTCTCTACCCCGCATTTGTTAAATGTATCAGATGTTTGACTCACATCAAGAATCTGAACTGGGAATTTTTCACTTTCCTGTTTTGCTGTGAGCCCTTTGCTGAATCTGAAGGGGCGAAGAGAAAGGCACGCCGAAACAAAACAAAAACGACCACATCAATTTCGGGCCAGAAATGGTTTAGGTCGGGATTTGGGTCTCAGCGAACACTTACTGTAAAGGTTTCGGTTGAGGTTCGGGTATCACATAAACCTGAATCGAACTGTTGACGACAGCCCTTAGCCCTTAAGACACTTAGGATGAACTGTTCCAAGTTTTGTCCAAATTTCACCTAAAATCTGAAAATTATCTATCTAAACAAGTTTTCTAATTTTTGAAATTTGAAATTTCCTCTACATGCCCTAGAATGTAAAACCTACATTGTCACAGTTTTCAAATTGATTTTATGGTCTATCTAAGTTCTACTTATATTTTTAGTTGAATTAAACGATTATAGTAAATCATCACCTTTAATAACTACTATTTGCTATTATCCATTGATCACAACTCATATTTAAATACAAAAAAATTATGAAATATTAACAAAATAAATGTCTTGCTTATGGATATTATTTAGACGGGAAAAGTACCAAAAAAGTCTTAAATCTATTGCATTGGTACCAATTAAATCCTAAAATTTTCAATTGGACCAATTTAGTCCTTAACATTTTAATATTGGTACCAATTTAGTTTATCCGGCCAATTTTGGTTGGCCAGGCGACGTGGATGTCGGTCGGTGGCCGGACGTTGACGTGGCAATTTTAAAGATTTTTTTTATTATTTTTTCAAATTTTTTATTTTTTATTTTCTTTTTATTTTTCCTTTTCTTTTCCGGTGGTGGCCGGTGAGCCTCCGGTGAGGCTCACCGGCCACTGGGCGAGGGCCGCGAAGCCCTTGCTCGGCCTCTCCTAGGCCGCCGATGAGGCGGCTTCGCCCTGATCTGGGTGAGGCCGACCTCGCCCGTGGCTGGGGAGGCCATGGCGGCCATCGCCAGGGCGGAGGCGAGGGCCGTGACCCTCACCAGCCGCCGGCGAGGGTCGCGGCCCTCACCTCCGCCCGGGGCGATGGACGCCATGGCCTCACCGGCCATCGCTCGGAAAAGAAAAGGAAAAAAAAAATTAATAAAAAATTCAAAAAAATAATTAAAAAATCTTAAAAATTGCCACGTTAGCGTTCGGCCACTACCGACGTCCACATTAGTGTCTGTCGGCCAAAATTGGCCGGATGGACTGAATTGATACAAATATTAAAAGGTTTAGGACTAGATTGGTCCAATTGAAAAATTTAGGACTGAATTGATACTAATACAATAGGTTTATGACTTTTTTTGGTACTTTTCCTTATTGAGACTAATGGTTTTAGATTATTACTCATCATTGGATGCTATGGAATACCGTAAGATCATGCGAAAGTATAGAATAAAAAAAAAAAAACAAAGATTTGCTCCAAATTTTAAATTCCCAATTCAATTTGAAATTTATCTCGTTAGAACACATTCCTAAATTTTGAAACCTAAAACCTCCCGGCATATCTTGAAACATAGAATCGAATAGATGCCCACAGGGATCATGTCTCATGATGTCGTGCAGTGCCTCTTTATTTGTCTTGCCCGTTCTCCATAATCTTAGAATTGTCACTTCCGTTTTAGTCTACGATCTTGGAATTCCCATATTCTTGGAGAGCATGTCCCTAGGCTCATTAAATTAATTTCAATCTCTCGTAATGTTGAAAATTTAATTATGAGCCCGCCTTCCCTTTCCGATTCAGGTTTGAGTTTCAAGAAAGCTGGAAATTTTAGTCTCGATTCCGCCTCACCTCCTTAATCATAAATTCTTCTCCGGCCAACTCATCAAATTCATCTCTGACACACACCTATGCAACGGAGGTTAGTCCTAAAATGCAATGAAGTACAGCCTAAAATCTACATGCCATCTGAATGTGGATGATGTAAATGATATTTTTATTTAGGAATCGGGGTTGATTTCTAATTTTCTAATGTTATATATAATGAAAATTGAGTCATCAAAAATTAGATATCAACAAATAAATAAATAAAAATATGGATATTGAACAATTCACTTTAGATTAAAATCTGTATTTATTTTTTACATCAACTATAATTACACTCCAATTCCTCGTTGCAATTCATGAATATGACCGATTAAGGACAATAATTAAAGTGAGTGTTATTTAATCGAGTAAAAACTTAGAAATCATCCTTAAATTGACATAATTATGACCGGAATAATTAAGTTATCGGAGAGAAACTAAAGTGATATCAATGATTTATCAGTGACAAGATGCCCGAGTTTAGATTATTGTATTAAAGTTAATTTATATATGCAATTTTTAACGTCATAACGAGTCTCTCTCATAATGTTTTATTTAACAAGGAAACGGCGACGCGAGGAAGTGGACACAAATCTCAAATTGCTTTTCTCTCTCATTCCTGATCACCCTTTTGTTCGCATCAAATTATGTACTTGTTTCCACGAGGACCTTTAAATGAAAATATGATGTGACTAAAATTTTTTCGGACCACTTCTAGGTTTGCCTTGATAAAACCCAAATCCCAAGTCCTTTCTGTTATGGCTAAAATATCATCTAAAGGGGGTGAATAAGTGATTTTACGGAAATAAAAAATTTAAATAAATATTGCAACGAAACAACTTTTGATGAAGTGGTCAGATTTCCCCAGTGTACAATTCTACCACAATTAATAAATGGAGTAAGGGATAGAGAATTGCATACTCAAGATTGTAGTGATTTGGCTTTTGCAAATTTACGTCCATTCTCCCGCGCTACAGTCAATTGGCTGGAATCCATTGATAAGAACCGATAAGAGGTTACAAGATCTAAGCTCTAAACACTCAAGCTCGTGTGTATAACTCCTCACACACTCTCAACATTTAAATGGTTACACAATGATGCTCACAGAGAAGAATGTATATTCAAGACACTCTTCAATGATGCTCACAGAGACAAATGTATATTCAAGACACTCTTACTTTGGAATTAAAAGCTTCAATTCTTGTAAATGTGAATTTTGATTCCTTTAGATTTGAGATCTTCTCTTATATTCCTCCTAGTCCAAACTAACCGTTGGACATATCTCTAGGAGGACTTATCCAGCCAATCTACCTGTTGGCTTGGATCTGATTGAGAAGATCTGATGGCTTTAGGATCGCCGAGGTTGTTACTTCCCATAATTTCTGTTGTTCATACAATAGTTTGGGTTTCATAAATCAAGTGCTTATGAATGGAAAGAATGTTTTGCCTCAAATAAGTCGTTCTAGGAAATCCAAATCTTCAAGAGACACTTTTCTTTGAAACTTCTTATATATAAGGTAGGAAATCCAACCAATAGCTACTAGCTGTGTTGCATGAGGATATTATCTTCTTTCTAGCCGTTTGACAAACCATAAAAGGAAGGAAATAATTAAATCATGACTCTGGGTCTGATTGATAACGTTTGATCACATCCGTTGTCATTGATTATTATAGCATAACACAATCTTAATCATAGGCAACCATAATGTCTTGATAAGTTTTGAGTTTGATATGTAACGTCTGATGATACATATCAAATTTTTCATCAGAACTTCTTGATCAACCAAATTGCTCCAAAAATATCACTTGAAAATTCTTTCATCAGAATCATTGAACATTTATGGAAATGTTTTGTCAATCTTCAAAATCAATTTGAGAAATTTCCTTAACACTTTCTTATGTTTTGGGGCATTTCGGGAAGCCCTCCCATATCAAGGAATTTGTTAGGTCACCTAATTTGCCCTCACTAACTTTTGAGAATTAATATATTGCCCTAAATGCTCTCTCCAGGGACGGAAGCTTCTCCGACCTTGGCCGTCCGCGACCCTAACCCAACCACTATGGCCGCATGATGTGGCTGTCACCACAACCACAGCCACGGCCCTATAGAGAAGGTCTAGGAGACACAGCCACGCCGACGGATGTGACCTCAGGGCTAGCAACCCCCGGCCACACGACATCTGGTCGCACGTGACCTCGGCATGAGCCAATCGTGGGGATGTGACAACCCTGGGCGACGTTTGTCTTGCTTTAGGGCGCCCGACCAAGGTGAGCAGCGTCCCCCTGGCGGAGTGGGGAACAAAACTCGGAATTTTTTCAAGGAGACCTGAGTCCTGTTCAGTGGGCTCCTTTTCTTTTATCTTCAACAGCAGGGTTTTGAATGGACCGCGGGCGGCGCGGGAGCTCCATCATGCATTGCCGATTTTGTTCGTCAGAGTTGCGTTTGTAGTGCTGGAATCTGCTGCTGCTGCTTGCTCTTCTCCTCCAACGGTGTTCTTCCATGCCTATCGAATCTCCGATAAATTTGCTGTTTTCCACATCGGGAGAGAGATGTTAAAAGGAAGATTTTGAGATGAAATTTGCGAGAGGAAGAGTGATGTCAGAAAGGAAATGAGGAAGTGATTGGCTGCTGAGTGCTGACGCGGGTTTCAGGGAAATTAATTTTTTGATTGAATCGTCAACGAAGAACCGAGTAAAGATGAATCGAATCCAATGGAAGTCATCTAAAAAAAACATTAAATGAAGACTTCTTTTCGTCGAATTTATTTAATTGGCACCGAGTTAAAAAGCATAGTATGACCAACAATTTATAAATCATTATGGTCGAATTTATTTGATGGTTACCGAATAGAAAACATTATCTGATCACCTGATGAAAAAACATTATGGTTGGAATTAAATCAAAGCTGCGGTTGCTGATCTGTATCTGCACAGCAAATTAGATCAGGAAAGAAAGAAGCCTCTTTATGTATACATTTTCTATATTGGTCAAATTATATTTTAGGGGTGTTGAAAGCCTTGAAATGTCACGTTTAGGAATAGATGTTGCTGCCGTTGTTCCAAACGCACAGGTGAAGTACCAAGATCGATGCATTAAGGAGACTAAATGATCTAACATTCATCTGGAGATATGCTAAGTTCAAGATACAGAGTCATAAAATTCAAATTTTCTCTTGCATCTTAAAGGTTTGGAGTATCCAATCATAGAATTTTGCTAACTTAAAGCGTCGGCCAAATTGAAGCAGATTTAAGGAAAAGGACAAGTACTGTATGTATAGAGATCTTTACCAGCTTAATAAGACAAAAGGAGAGACTGACAGGATAGTCAACTCAAGACTCCATAATGTGTACAGAAACTTTCGTGTGTTCATCTCTCTCTTGGAGAAAAACCCCAACGGAAAAGCAAGCATTTTGCATCTTAATCTGGGACCATCAACGATCCTACAAGTCCATAAAGCATCTCTTGTTGATTTGGAGCAATGACGACAATCATCATGCCATAATCAACTTTGGTGCTACTCGCCGCGCTGGCTGTTCTCTGCAACTGTAAATTCAGTTTGTTCTTTGACGTCCTCAAATTCTCCTCCTTTTTCTTCTTTTTGTCGTTGATCGGATTCTGATTCTCCTCAAGTGTGTTCCTGTCAGGCGGAGACGCGGATTGTTGCCTACATGGAGGGGCATGAAAATTAACTTTCTACTCTATGTATTTGCGTTTTCTGGATATGCTTGTGGTGATTAGGTTTTAATGAAACTGCCTATGCCTCGACTTGTTCAATGATCTTCCCCTAATTTGGCAAACTTCTTTTTGAAACATGTGTGCAGATGGAGAAAAGACCATCGCTTTGGCTAATCCCGTGACAGCCACAGTCGAAAATGTTGAATCTTGCAGAAATGTGGTACAAATATACTTTACAAAATATAACTTTCACTATTACAATATTTTCTCACACCACATACAATACTTTGACAACTCTACACAATTTCTCTCACACTCACGTGCATATACATCACACTCTACTCAACACACTCTCAAGACCCCTACACACACCCACACACCCCCTTGGGCTTCTTACTCACACACTCTTAGTTGGACACTCAAATGAGGAGCAAGTTGCTCCTATTTATAGGATGGAAAGTTGGTGACTTTCCTAGCTTTCTACACTATTCTAGAAGTATTATTATTATTTTATTATAGCCTCACAACTAGATTTCTTTGGAGAAGTCTAGAAGTGGTGCAGCTTTTCTTGATGGATTTTGCTAGAACATTCTGGAGAAGGGAGTAATCTAGAGAAATCAGGAGAGAGAGAAATCGGAGGAGTAAAGAGAGATATGGAACTCAGAGAGAGAGATCTAGAGAATTCGAGAGAGAGAGAGATCTAGATAACTCCAGGAGAGAGAGAGGTGGTGATCTTCAACACTCCCCCTCACCGACTACTCTCTCTCGACATAGTAGCCGTGCCGATATTGCTTTTGGACTCTTCAACCTGTCTTCCTCCATTCAGCATATTGCGAAGCTTCCTCAGATGTGGATGGCTCTATGGCTCCATCTTCAGTTGCTTCTCCTGCTGCGACTTTCCATTGAGCTTTGTAATTCTTCAATTTTTGCAATGCCAATTCATTCTACCCTTTAGTCTCCTTTTCCTTCTTCTCTCTCAACTCGGTCTTCGTATTCGACATATCTTTTATAAGAATTTTGAGATTGGAACTCATCTGGTCAACCCTCTCATTCGTGACTTTCATTTCATGCTTCAACCGATTCAATCCCATCCGAAGCACTTCAATGTAGACCTCTTGATCCTTCTCCTCATAAAATTTCTTCTCCTCGATCTTATTCCATTGATCCTTACACCACGGGATGTAAGGTGTAGATGGCCTCCTTTTCTCAAAGAAAACTTTCTTTTTCTCCTTCATTTGTTCGTTGTCTCTTCCGATATGATTAATTCGGAACGTCATAGTGGGCTTTTGCAGCTTCTTGAACTCACATCGGAACTTCTCTAGTTCCCTTTCTTTTCCCTTGAGCTCTCGATCCTTCTGCCTTATCATCTCATCCCTTTTCTTCAACATATTCTCCATCTTTGCTTTCTCAACTTTTAGCTTCTTTATCATCTCTTGCATCTCTTGCAATTTCTTTTCACAACTGCTTGTTGGCGTTGTTAGTTGCTTCTTCGAGTTCTCCCTTGGCTTGCTCTTATTCGGGGTCGTGGTAGAACCCGTCGAATTATCCAACTCAATTATACAAGCGGTTGCAAGCTCTTCTCGTTCCTTCATTGCAACAGGCGCTTGAAAGTCCCATTCTTCTTCGCTTTCAATCTCCTTCTTGCAGGAAGTGACGACATTTCCTTCTTCCCGCCTGTACCAACAGAATCTGGCAATATGTCCTACCTTGCCACAAATATAGCACCGTTTGCTATGCCTTTTGCTGCTCTTATCTTCATCGTTGTCGTCGTCACGATCTTGACGAGCTCCCTTGGCTGATAACCCTTCTCTTCGGTTGCCTTCGCCAATCTCCATGACTTTTCCATGGTTTGCCATCTCTTGCACCTGCTCTATTTCTATTCGGCCTTTGAACCCTCTTTTATTACTGAAGAGGGCACTTTCATCCTCCTTAATTGAGACCTTAGGGATTTGTTTATCTAAGGCCTCTTGATTGGCCAATATATTTTCCAACTCTGTTAGAGTTGGCTCATTTGCCCATCCACGGGTGGCCGTAACAATGCCGTTATACTTCGGCCTTAATCCATGAATTATTATTCTTCTCATTCTTGTCTCAGAGATAGCATTCTGAGGATCTAATTTTGAAATTTCTTCGCAAATAGATTTAACTTTAGAAAAGTATTGACTTACTGTCATACTTTGTTGCGAGATTGAGAGGAGCTCGTTCTCCAGGCATTGTAACTTGGCATCGTTTGTCCTCGCAAACAGCGTCGCCAAGTTATCCCAGGCCTCCTTCGGGGTCTTCGCACTCTTTATGTGTTGCAATAATTCATCTTCAACAGTCACGGCAAGAACGTAAAGAGCCTTACCTGATTTTATGTTCCACTTTCTTAATTCGCTATCATTCGTGGGTGGTGTGGTGTTGCTCCCGCCAACGATATCCCACAAATCTTGACCTAGCAAGTAATATTGCATTCGGGTACTCCAATTATTATAATTTGAGTTGTTGAGCTTCTCGACGCTACTTACCGAACTCGAGAAATCTGCCATTGTGACTTGATTATAATGCCCGGCACTATACCAAGCAAGCCGGTCCCGGACCAACCGACTTCACAATCCCATTGTGCACCGGCGTAACTTCGACGTCCTCCGCTCCTTGGCTCGACGATCCCTGACCGCCTACTCACTTACAATGGTCCCCGACCACTGTCTTCGCACGGTATCCAACAACCTGCTCTGATACCAATTGTTGAATCTTGCGAAAACGTGGTACAAATATACTTTACAAAATATAACTTTCACTATTACAATATTTTCTCACACCACATACAATACTTGGACAACTCTACACAATTTCTCTCACACTCACGTGCATATACAACACACTCTACTCAACACACTCTCAAGACCCCTACACACCCCCACACACCCCCTTGGGCTTCTTACTCACACACTCTTAGTTGGACACTCAAATGAGGAGCAAGTTGCTCCTATTTATAGGATGGAAAGTTGGTGACTTTCCTAGCTTTATACACTATTCTAGAAGTATTATTATTATTTTATTATAGCCTCACAACTAGATTTCTTTGGAGAAGTCTAGAAGTGGTGCAGCTTTTCTTGATGGATTTTGCTAGAACATTCCGGAGAAGGGAGTGATCTAGAGAAATCCGAGAGAGACCTCTGATAGGGAGCTTTACCCTAGATTGGTTTGTGTTGATGGCAGTTCCGGTACTCCAACCGTCGATTACCCTCCACTACCTCCAAAAAGCAACAAACAAATTCTCGTTGAACGCGCCATGCTTTCTCTTTTTTGCCACTGGATGCACATTTGACACGTCTGGGCATCTCATGAATTGTAGCACCGAGGATTGAGGAGAGGGAAGGTGCGCCTTGGCGGACCAGCCAGTTGCAACTTGCAACCATAATTGTTTACGACTCTGGTACTGTGAAAACAACTACAGAGAATGGCTACAACTGCGGTTGGACCGGCTTTTCCTGTGTATTGGCTGTGATTGCCCGTCTTTTAGCTGCGTAATAGCCTTGAATATATGCCCGGAGAACTTGAGGGTGCATGACAACTCGGGATCAATTGTTGCGTGCAAGCCTGGGGAGGGGCTACCCTCTGGGCAGGGCTACCCGGCGCTCGGTTCTTATTCTGGTCCTTCATCAGCTGGCGCTGCCTGCCTGTTCAAGAATGTGATTGTGAAGATCACTGTCTGTTCGCCACAATAGACCAATGAAAGGAGGTGAGTATCCTACATCTCAGCACGTGCAATGAATTGTGATCGCCTTGCTATTTCATGATTTACTATGATGATCAAAGATTGTGATATTTTTGTTCTTACATGATTGCATATATTTTCATGACTTTATCATAGTGACTAATTTGAGGTCTGCTAGGAAATGTGCTCAAAAGTAAGTTCACTACTCGGAACCATTGTCATATTTTAGAGTCCGGGACATCTGGAGTGCCAAAACTTGGCATAAGAAAAATTAAGTATCAAAAGTTAGAAAAGTGACACTTAAGTGCCAAAATAGGAGCAAAATGGATCAGTTAAGTACTAACGGCGTGAAAATTCAGCCAAAATGCTGACGTGGTGATTTTCAGTGGGCCGCCTCCCCCATTGAATTTTTTGTTTTTAGCATTGACATTCTCAGCCATTCCTTCAATGATTTCATGGGTCCTTTGCCTAGCGCCTTCTATGCAAACCTGAAAGCAATGATATCAAATGATCAAAATGGATCAGAATGACGATACATGGACCAAGGTTACTAGTGGGATTCCATGATTGCAATAGTGAGAGGACGGGACATGCCGATTGCTAGAATCGTAGCAATCTTGACGACCATTGATCTATCAAGCAACAACTTCCAAGTAAAAATTCCTGATATGATAGGAGAGTTAAGATTACTCAAGGGGCTTAACCTCTCTCATAACAATCTCGAAGGCAACATCCCTTTGCCTCTTGGAAAATTGTCCGAACTTGAATGGTTGGATCTCTCTTCAAATGAACTTAGCGGATGATACCAACTGAGTTGACAAATCTCACATCTCTAGGGGTTCTAAATGTCTCTTACAATCAACTAACGGGATCAATTCCTCTGGGGCACCAATTCAACACATTTAGCAGAATACTATCATGGAAACTTGGGATTGTGCGGATTTCCGCTGTCCAGAAGTTGTACTAATTCCAGGGCGTTGCAGGAACTCCCCGTGCTTCCTAAAGGCAAGGCCCACTCATTCCTCACGGATCTTCTTGAGCCAAAGGGCTGTAGAATTAGGATTAGGATGCGGCATCGTGCTTGGACTAATCATGAGTAATTTGAAAAACCTTATGTCTTTCAGGCGGACAGATAGAAATTTTAGAAAGATTGCAAGGAAAAACGTTTCTCCAATCAGGCTTTGAAATTGTGTACTAAATAAAAGATAGGGGAGCTTACTAATGTATCTGTACAGAATATTAGATTAGAAAAGCAAAGCCTCTTTATGTGGCCACAGTCCACATATGTGAAGTCATAGAAACAGGATGGTTAGAAACTTGTCCTTATCATGTTTAGGAGTTGATGTCGACGTCACCATCCCAAATGGACAGGTGAGGTCGCAAGATCGATCCGTCAAAGAGAGTAACTGATGTAATAACATCCATATAGAGGTCTCTGAGTCTCAGTGGCTTAGGAACAAACCGATTTCAGACCAATTAAGACCCACGACCCCCCCCCCAAAAAAAAAAAAAAAAAAAAAAAAAAAAATTCCAGTTGTGGCATCCAACTACGTTTGGTTTCTAAGTGAAGGTTGCATTCAAATAAAATTAAGAAAAATGATTCTTTTTAAATTTTATAACTCACAATTGCAGAAAAGTAGTTTTCGAAATTCGAACTATGTGAACGAAAAGAAGCCTACTGATTTCAAAGAAACATTACAACCAAATTCGTACTTATAAAATGTCTTTATTTTCCCAAATGAAATATATTTTCGAGCATCCAAAAAACTGAAAAACAGAATAATCTTCGCTTTTCATCTTCACAAAAGCATATCCCAAAGTAATTGCAAGACAAGCAAAGTGACTAATGAATTATCACGACAATGCCTCCCTCTAACATCAGGATTACAACATGCCCTCTCATACTCACTCCAAAACCAATTAATCTAGCTGTGATGGAAGTAGATGGCGGTGAAATAAGCAGGGCCACAGGGGGAAGTCCTGCCTCACAAGCTAACATGAGCACCCAAGCTACCTTCCAAACTCGGCGAGCTGGTCCATGGAGTCGTCTATACTTGGCAACAATATAAATAGAAAAAAAAATGTTCAGATTGGAGTCTGAAGTCGAGTATTGATCACTAAAATTATAATGCATATAAATGGGTCAATTTGAGTTAAACTTTTCAATCCAACTAGATCAATCTATTTGATGGGCCTACCTAATGGTAAAGATACCCCTGCTACACATATTGGATCAGTTTGTGTCACATAATATCAAATCCTATTGAATCCGTCCTTGTTTTGTCCTTCATCTTCTATTTCTCCCATTTCACTTGTTAAGTTTCCTAGCGATAATGATGCTGCTGCTTCACATATTGGATCCGTTTATTTGACGTCTACCCTCCAGCTTCAAAAGGTTCTCTATGTTCCATCGTTTGGCTTCAACTTATTATCTATCAGTAGATTGACATCAACTCATCCCGTTTCTGTTTTTTTTTTTTTTTTTTTTTTTTTTTTTTTTTATCAAGACACTAGTACTTTTCAAGACCATTCGCAGAAGAAGACGATTGGAGCAGCAAAGCAACACAAAGGGCGTCAACTATTTGCCACCTGAAACCTCATCGATCTTGACTGCAACTTCTTAGGGTTGCAATATTTTGATTTATGGCATTGAAGTTTAGGTCATTTGTTCAATTGTTGGCTACTATCGCTATCTAGAAGTATTGATGAAATTTCTAGCTCCTTTGATTGTCTTTGTATGCCTATCACATTGTTAAACAAAACTTGTTTGCCATTTCAGTCTGGTTCCATTAATACGACTATCCCCTTTTCTTTTTGCTGGCCCGAAAACTTTTATTGAATTTAAAACTAGGATAAACGCCAGACCAGCCCAACAAGCGGGTATAGGTACAAGGAAGGTCCAAAAGAACTTGGGAAGGAGAGAAAGGCCAATTTCTCTACTTTGAAGTGCTTTTATGGGCTTTGGCTAACCAAGCTGCCATCAAATTAGCCTCCCTACAACAATGGGTCAGCCTGATATTAGGAAAAGAAAGCAACAAAGCATGACACTCTTGGATAAAACTCCGGAGCTCCGAAGAAACGTGATCTGTACTGTGAAGTTTTCTTATCAAATCAAAACAGCCTGACTCAACTTTTAAGGCTTCGCGACTTCCGGTACAGAAGTGTCCTAGGGTTTGGAGAAGAACCAGGGTTTCAATCTCAGCTGTAGAGGTAGTTGCTTGAACCAATCTCGCAAATCCGTCAAAACTATCCCTTTTGAGTTAGTATATTGTGATATTTAATGTTATTACGACACTCCTGGCACCAATGCACGATATTTTTCTGATAATTGTGGATGATTTTACCTAGAAATTTGGAGTTAGGGTAGTCCCATATTTAATGAGTTAAAACAAAAGGGTTTTTAATCAAGTGCGCATCATTAATGCTCAAAAACCCTCTTTTAAAGAAAATATTTATGATAACAAGGAGACTTTTTGAAAAATCAAATGTCTATCTTCTCGGCGTGAGGCATCTTTTGTATGGCACGCTTGCTCTATCAATCAGGCTCCGTCTCTATCATTGAAAGTAGAGCCTTTAAAGTCATAACAATCATATAGGGAATGAGATTCTCGACAAGATGAGGATCATCCCCTTGCTTTTCTCCGAGTTCCAATAGGAGACAAGAGCAGTCCATCCGTCCCTAAGGATGTGCTTGGGTCGATTCCTTAACACCTCTTCTATACTTCTAGATCACTGGAAATAGCCATAACTTGATTGGTTTCTCCGGTCTCTACTGTTAGTTCCGAGTGATCTTATCACCCATTTTAGTTCCTATCTTCATTAGATTGTATGAGGGCAAAAAAATCGACAATTGTATGAGGGGCAACCTAATTAAAATTCTTTCAATTATCACTCGTACATTCCTTGCTTCATCAGAGTCTACGAGGAAAATTACTTTTTCCCATGCAAACGTGTTATTTTAGTGCAGATGACACATACATAGAAAAATAAAAGGGGCAAATAAACAAGAAGACTTGAAAACAGCATTAGCCTTCACGGAAGATATATATAATCATGCAAACGAGAGAAATCGAGAACGAGATTGAGAGAGAGAAAATTGGTGAAAGGCAAAATTGTGTTAAGAGAAACCTCAAAGCTTAACTTTGGCCAATTAAGCTATTTGTCCTACAATTGTAGAATTCTTTTATCTTGGAGAGTAATGAGAAGATGGGTTTGTTGTATATCAAGTCCTTGTTGGTTTATGAAAATATATAAGAATGCTTGTCGTTGCCACGACATTCTTATGAACGGTATCTTTCGATTGGTAGGTTTACAGTTTGGTTTGGATTAGCAGTTCTCGGCAAGTTTACAGTTTAGTTTGGTTTGTTTTATTTTGGCCTCTTCTATTTACATGAACGAGCATCGTCCAAGACCATTTATAGACCTTTTTTTGACAAGCATTCCTCAGCAAATATCTGTAAACATCGCATGATGGCCATTTTATTTGCCAAAAGCTTATTATAAAAAGCTTATTAGGACATCTTCTCTTCACTTTTACTTATGCTCGGGTTATTTTTTCAATAATAGTTTCCTAAACATTTTTTGGGAAAACAGGAATACTAATTTTGTTCCAAATGGAGGACGAAAAGGGAAAAACAAGAATAAGAAAAGAAGGCATGAAATAATCTTAAATTAAGAGTAGGCCCCATATTTAACCTTAACAAATCTTGTTTGAGAGGAGCAAAAGAGTAATTCATCTCTAGTAAAATTGAAACGAAAAAAAGTAATAATAAGTGGATGGAAATAGTGAGAACCTAATCAATATATTTCTATTGAGAATGTATCATTGTTTATAAGTTTAAAGAAGAAAAAGAAATAACAAAGTTAGAATTATGTGCTGTGGAGTGGTATCCACGCAATGGACAAAGTATTTCTTATTGATTATAAGCTATTTCTTAGAAATGAAAAGGAAAAAGAAACAATAAAGAAAAAGACTTCTGCTCGTTGCATACCTTGATCTACTACTGTCCGAAAAAAAGCATAGGGAGCTGAGGTGACAACCATCAAATGGTTCACATGTCGACTCCCCCGTATAAGGCCCTTTGCGGAGCCCCACAACACTGTATAATATTAAATATGACAGAAGCGACAAATTAAGTTAACTACATCAGTTTACGCAGCAATTCCGCATATGCATTTTAGCATCCATGCCACTATCACTCTTCTCTTTGCTCACGCTGGATCGTCGAGTACAAGTTCCTAAATTATCACAAAGAATCACTGTTTTTCTTTTGAACGCAGCAGAAAGGTAAAACAAATTGAGTGTGTCGATTGACAGCTGCTGTTTCGAAAGGAATAAGCGGAGAGGCAACAATACATGTGGAGATGTGACAATGAAAGAGCCACAGCCAAGTTCCCCGTGAGCCCTTTTATGTCCACGGTCCACCCTAACAGCTATCGACATCAGCCAACAAATAGTAGTCCTAGAGATACGAGTACTCTACAGAAATTGATATACAAAAACGTATGTGGCTGCTTGTGCCGTATTCATGGTCTTCTTCTCTACATTTCGAGATTACATGACCCTTGACAACAACAAACGACTCGTTGCCACATAAGCTTTCGCATATCATCTTTTTAAAATTTTTCAGTATCTCGAGTATTTCCAGAATGATGAACCTAATACCACCCTATGTGTTTAGGTCGTTCACGATGCCCTGAAGCTTTCTCTCCAGGACTTCTGAGCATATCTGCTCCATCATTCTGTAGAAGGATATCAGATCAGATAATTGCTCGACCGACATCTTCCCAATCACATTCCTTGCCATCTTCTCTCTTTCTTCGTTCAACTTGAGCCTCTCGATGTATGACCCAGCGTTCCTCACCGTCGCACCCATCTGCTTCAACCTCTTCTCTTGTTGCAAACTCAATGCTGTGTTCGACTGCAGAAACCGATGCCCAATTAAGATTTCAAACTCAAGAATGAACAAACCTTACACGAAGAGTAAACTAGGAAAATTTACTATTGACGCCCGTCCTGATTTAGCAAAATTCAATGAACACCCCATACTTTTCAAGGTATCTTATGTACTGACCAAAATTTAATTAACCTCTTAACTCTAGACAATGGTCTTACTTTTCGATAAAGGGTCTACAAAAGAGGAATACAAACATCGGCTGATGTGAGGGTATGTGCTGCAACCACACCATCCTAATTTAGCAGCACCCGAAAAGACACAGTATAGCAATTGGATGGCTCAATAGTTACGCCTAAAATGATGGAATTCAGGTTCACAAAGGAGAGCTCAAAGAAGAACAAGAACAATAATTGTTTGTACCTCAAGAAATTCTGCACCCACTTTAAGTTCGGACTCTTTGGATGGGTTCAGCCCTTGGCCGGTTGTATACAGATTCTTGGCCAGTGAAAAACTGCGAACGATCATCCTCCTCTTCTTCTCCATTTCTTGATCAAGTTTCTGTGGCCTTGGGACCGAAGTCGAGCTAATCGCCTTCTTCTGGTACGCAATCACAGCCTTCACAAACTCCTGCAACAATACAAAGTTCAGTGATGTGTCCACCCATACTAAAAAGGAATCGGACTGCCCAACAAAAACCCATCCCATCACTTTCTAAACTGATTTCGTGAATAGCCATTATAATTGCTGACATCATTCGTTAACGAATGTCGACAAAAAGGCAATCTTTAAGCACCTGATAGGCGGACGGGCAACCTGGGTAATCGAACTGGTCGGAGTCGGGCTTCCGCATCCGCTCAGGGTGAAACTGGAGGCCCATGATGAACTTGCCTTCTTCAGGATTATAAGCATCCGGGTCGTAGAACCCTTCGATCAAGCCATCAGGCGCAAAGGCCATAGGCACAAACCTCTGAGCCAGTCTCTTGACCCCCTGGTGGTGATAACTGTTCACCATTATCTCCATCCTCTGATCCTCCAACGAGTCCTTAAACCACTCATGCAATGGAGTCTTCTCCAACACCCTGACCGCATGTCTGTGCCCATCATAATCATCATAATTTATGTGAGCCACTCTCTTCTCTTGGGCAAAATTCCTGCTGACCTCTCTCTCAATGTCTTGATAAAGCGTGCCTCCAGATGCAACATTCAAGACCTGTATCAAGAACAGAATTTGTTAGTTTAACAATAAAAGACACATCTAATTTTGAGCTTGAAATTATACGGATTTGAAACCGTTGAATAAAAGACTGAATTTCTCGGACCTGCGAGCCTCTGCAGATCCCCAAGTAAGGGATGTTGCGCTCTAGGCACAGCTTCGCGAGGCGGAGCTCGATCGTGTCCTTCTCGCGGTCGATGGCGGTGTCGCTCGCGTGGAGCCTCCGTATCTCCTCAAGCTCCTCGGGGGAGAGTTTGATGGAGGAATCCTCGGGCTCGTAGAGTGACGGGTCGATGTCCTCGCCCTCGCAGAGGAGGACGCCATGGATCGGCTCGAAGCTGTCGAGCAGCATGTGGACCCCGCTCACACGGGGGACTATCACGGGGACGGCCCCATAGCCCACTATGAGATCAAGGTGGTATTCACCTGCAACAAAAATTCACTCCCCTTTTGAAACAATTCAAATCTCATCGGACTTCTTCTGATTTTCCTAACGATTCTCACCACTACAGCACAAACCCTAATCTAGTTTTTTTTTTTTACAACCAAAAAACTTGTTCTTGCGAACGGTGCGTCTGCTCACTATACGGATCATATAGTCGAAACGTACGTACCGACGAAATCGACAAACTTGTTCTTGCGAACGGTGCGGCGTGAGACGATAAGAACGCGAGGAAGGATCCCGGAGAGATCAGAAGAGGCCATGGACTACGTCGATGTATGCCGGTGGTTTGATCCTCTCGATTCTGGTTTTACAATGAAAGAGGTGTTCAGGCTTGCGCGTGCATTTATAGGGGGAAGAGGAAGGGTTACTGGATAAAAATTCTTATTTATTTAAGTAGATGTGAATTATTATTATTGAGGAAAATTGTTGCATTATTTTTGTAAATATTATCTTGTTAGGATTTTAAACGTAAAAACTGAGTGAGCTGTCTACCCATAGAAAGCACACGATGGCAACGTCTTTGCGCCGCGTCGGATCTCCCACTCCTGGGGCTACGGGTTCAAGGGTTTCCTTTCTCTATTCTTCTTTAATCGCTAAAAAAAGCTATTAAATAAGAATTCCAAGACCTTATCGCCAGATATTAAAAAATATGACGAAAGAGGAGTTTCTTTCGCATTTTTCTTCGAAATTCTTGTAAAGCTAAAGAAGAATATCCTGAACGAAAATCTCTGTGCATTATTCTATTTTCCAGCTTCCGTCATTAATTGGTGGATAAGAACGAAGCCATGTCAAAACCTCATCACTTCAAACGAAGAAGCACTTAAATGCTTCAGCATTACAGCACGATTTTCCCCACCGTTACCGATTCCTACCAGTCAAGATGCAGACTCCAGCTAAGTATGACTCATCAGTGCTCTTTAGGATGGCAATTAGCCTTAATTCGATATGGTAAAACAGGCGTGAATACGTGTATAGGGGGAAAAATGGCAAGAAGCCTTTCTAAACCATGGTGGTAAAAGGGTTCTTGCCTGTATTGCAACTTCATTTGTTGGTAGATGAGACACCGACCATAGGAATTAAGTGCATGGATCGGTTGATGATGTTGCAATATCATTAATTAAGTTGCAACGTGGTGGGGGTGGGGGAGTAGCAAAGCTTATCTTGGGTAGGTGCCATCCAGGACGGGTCAAAGGTGAGGGGGAGCTGATCTGGTGATTGGGGGAGGGTGTGATGTGGAGCTTCTAGCGGCTGAGTTCTTGAACGTTTCCGCAATTTCCAGCAATATCTTCCCACTTCTGCGGTGGCATAATACTGGAATGATGCCCTCTGACGCTTCAATAATTTCTCTTTTTTATGTTTATTGGACGGTTAATGCTTTTTGCGGAGCAGACGATTAAGGTTTTAATATTGTAGATCTTTCCCACGCGTAGCGTGAGAATTGACCACGATTAAAGCGTTTAGAATTCGCGATTTAGTACTTTAAACATTCTAATCAACATGATTATCATCAGACGCGTGATTGTTTTATTTTCAAAGACTTAAACTGTCAAATGAAAGATGCAATTTAATGTTTAAATGCCAATAGACCAAATCCTAAACCTCTAAGTTTTAATAGGCGTGAGTTCTCCTTGTCTTGTAAACATGGTAACTGTTTGTTCAAATAGGCTACGATGTTTTAGCAATTATTCAATTTATGTATAGTGAAGACATAATGTCGACAATTTGGATATAATATATCGGAATTAAGAATTTAGAGAAGCTTCATTCAAACGTCCCTTGGTGCAAGGCGTGCTAGATATGTAGAGATTGACTTGGATCGGTCTTACTAGCACAAGAAAGATTCGGATGAGGTGCGGAAAGCGGTCGAAGTTCATGGATCATGAGGTGCTTTCAATATTTAATACGTTGACATGCCAAGCTACAAGGTTGTGGGTATGCATACGTGGCGAAACTGCGTATAGAATATTTCACAGCTCCACCAAATTGGAGGAAATTATTACAAATATCAAATTGTGGATTTTGGATAAAGGGATGCATTGATCAGTAAATCATCCGACAATACTCAGTAGTTCCTAAGATTGGTGAAGCAAATGAACCTTATATATAGATATAAACACAATCATTCAGGGGAGGTTGGGAAGGTCGAATTGAGAAAGAGAATCTAGAGTAACTGATTTAATTTGTCAGTTTCATAACAAATGAATAATTTTAAAAAAATATATTTTCTTAAAAGTAATCGCTTGCATTGCTCACAAAAATAAATAAACAAATATCAATAATTAATTTTAAATAATATAATATAATCATCTTTTAAAAAAATTAATTTCTAAATCATTCATCTTTCGCAATATAAATACGGCTAATTGGGGTCCTTAGAACATCGCTGGATGGGGCCGGTCTAGTCGGTGACCGCTCAGAAGGGAAGCCCATCTGGCGAAACACATGGCAAGCGGGACATGCATGAAGACCCCGCGAGCAGCACGTGATCCTACGATGGCCATTCTAGTCCGGAAGGGTCGCTTTTGCATGGGGCATGTGTTTTCCGAGGAAAATGGGTGATCGCCACGCGATGAGAAGGCGGGCGGTGAGTCAGAGCCAGGGTGCTCGTCCACTCAACGAGAACACCAGCTCCTGAGCCTCGGTACATTACCTTTCCATGTTACTTTATTGGGCAGTTCTCCCATGCCAATTAATAAATTGATTTAACATACCGATCCTAATACACTCGTCATTATCTATGAAAACGCGGGGACTAAATTATGAAAAAAAATTGTCCTAATAATCGTAAAGCTATTGCGTTTTTACTAATTTAGTCAAAGATCTTTCAATTTTGTCAATTAAATTCTCAATATTTTAACAATTTACCGAAATAGTTAAACCAATCCATTTGGCTGGAAATAGCTAACGTGGACATTTGGTGTTTTATGCGACATAACTGGCAAGTCGCCCCTTGCTAAATCCTTGCGAGAGCCACCCTTGCCAGAAGCTAGCGAGGGTGAACCTTGTCGGTCATTGCCTTTGGCCAGTCAGTCGCTCGCCATTGCCAATGCTTGGAGACCAGCAAAAGAGAAAAGTAAATAAAAAGACAATAAAATACACAAAAAATAATAATAATTTGAAAGAATATTATCAATAATTGTCTACATCAATGTTGTCGTACTACATAGGACGGCTAAAATTCACATGAAAAGGTTTAGGACGGCCAGATCGACTATATGGGCAAAATGTGAAAACGTTTAGAACTGAATTGATAAAATTGAAAGATATAAAAGTAAATTAATAAAAACACAATAATTTTGGGATGGATAATTTTTTTTTTTTAATTGTGCAAGCAAAGGGATCTTACAAAAGCAATTGTTTGAGGAACCTGGATTCCTCAGTCCTCTCTCGGGAAATCGAATTCTATCCAATCTGGTTTTTATTTGCCCCTGAAAGTCATGCCAAGCACACGACTTGTTTTTCCCATGATCTTCGAAATTAGCGAAGAAGGGCCAAGGCTCAAGTGGTGGTTGGCCTCTCGATCGATTATCTCAATTAGGTTCAATTGCTCATAAACTAACACGTGATAGTTTTAAATACAGTCGGGATTTACATTAAAACAACATAATCAACAAGACTTGCCGTAAAGAGATTCAATAGTTAAAATTGGAGAAAAGTACCAAAATAATTCTAAACCTTTTGTATCGGTACCAATTCAGTTATAAACTTTTCAATTGGACCAATTTAGTCCTAAACATTTTTACATTGGTACCAATTCAGTCCATCCGGCTAATTTGAGCCGGAAATTGCCGACGTAGCCGCCGGCGGTCTTATGTGGTGCCACGTGGACAAATTTTATAATTTTTTTTTTTCAGAATTTTAAAATTATTTTTCTTTTTTTCAATTTTTTCTCTTTTTTTCTTTTCTCCTAACCCCTTGGCCAACGAGGTCATTGGCCGGCCGACCATCGTCGGCCACAGGCTGGTCGGGGTGAGGGGCCCCCCGCCCTCACCGGCCCGGCGAGGGCCGCCGCGCCCTCGCCGGCCACGGGCGGGGGCGTCGGCCCCGCCTAGACCCAAGTGAGGGCACGGCGGCCCTCGCTCGTGGCGAGCTAGGGCATCGGGCCCTCGCCGTGGCCGACGAGGGCACAGAGGCCCTCACCGGCCAACGGGCGAGGGCATTGGCCCTCACCTAGATCTGGGCGGGGGCTGATGCCCTCACCTGGGTCTGGGCAGGGGCCGACACCCTCGCCTGGGTCTGGGCGGGGGCTGACACCCTTGCTAGTGGTTGGCGAGGGCGCGGGGCGCCTCGCCTCGACAAGCTTGTGGCCGGCGATGGTCGGCCGGTCGGCGACCTCGCCAGCCAAGGGGTTAGGAGAAAAAAAAAAAAAAAAAAAAGAAAGAGAAAAAAAGGAAAAAAGAAAAAATAATTTAAAAAATCTGAAAAATTTATAAAATATATAAAATGCGCTCATAAGACCGCCAGCGGCCACGTCAGCAATTTCCGTCTTAAATTAGCCGGATGGACTGAATTGATACCAATATAAAAATGTTTAGGACTAAATTGGTCAAATTGAAAAGTTTAGGACTGAATTGGTATCAATACAAAAGGTTTAGGACTATTTTGATACTTTTCCTGTTAAAATTGTATTCCTGTAAAAACTTTAGAAAAAAATCCAAACAAGGGCGCAAAGTAAAAAATGTTTTCTCAAAAAAGACCTCAAATTGAATTTTATTTTAAATAAGTACTGAAATAGCTAAGTCAGTGTAAAATAAGGGCCTGAGATCACCAGCCGGCCCAATGGTCTTCAATCAACATTTTCCGGCAATTAAAATAAGGTCAATTTTGTCCGAAATTTACATTTGGGTAAAAAATGAAGAAAAGTAAAGCCTTAAAGGAAGAGCGACAAACCATTTGATGAAGACCGCAGAAGAGCAAAAGAGAATGACACCCAATAAGTCAAAGCTGAATCTTGAATCGGCGTCGCCCACTACCGTCTCCATCGTCTCCTCTTCCTGCTCCTCCTTCACCGCACTTCTTTTTCTCTTTGCTCTCTCTCCAACTTCCGCGGCAGCCGCTCCGAACGGATTGACATGCCCTATGGATCTCAGCTACATGAGCAAAATCCCTTCCAACTCTCTGACCTCAACACCTCCATTTCTTGCCTCCAACACTTGCAATCCACCCTCACTTCTCTCACTCTCTCCCCACCAATCTTGTTTTTCTGCTGCCTTGACCCTTCGCAGTTCGTCATCACGCCCAACACCTGTGCCCACATTCAACTAGGCAGGACTGGGTTAGTGAACTTTGCGAGTCAACTAGAGTGAGATCACTACCAGTTATAGGTTGAACCAAGGTCCATAGAAGTTCAGCCCAAGTTCCTCAAAACAAGGCTCAAAACTCTAGTACCCATTGTCAGGTACCAGCCGCAGTGGTCAGCTACATGGCTCTTGAGGCTAGTCACCAATGCTAGGACCTAAGTCCATCAAGGCTATACTATGGACCCTAGTGCTCGTGCTCGAGCACCAGCTCTTACGCTCGAATCCCTAACACTCAGATGAGGGTCTATCAAAGCCGGACCCGGTAGCCATGCTCGGGTAATAGACTCACATGCCCAAGTCACGAGTGCCAAGATTATAGTCCATTAGAGCCAAATCCAAGACCCAAGTGCTTGTAACCAACTCTCCAGCAATCGTCTCAAGCACTTGACTCTCACGCTTAAGTCATTGGCGGGCAGGCCGGGTCCATACAGATTGGATGCGGATCTCTTTAGGCCATTACCAGGACAACGATGCCTGTGCTTGAATCCCTAGCAAACGTGTTTGGGTGCCCAGCTCCCCACCTAAGTCATTGGTGCCCAAGTCAGGTTCCACGACAGCCAGGCTCGAGTCCACAAAAGAGGGCTCAAGTCCCTCAAGGCTAGGCAAAAACTCACTGCCATTACCAGTTTCCCCCGCGGTCATGCCCATGTAGACGACTCCCTCATCCAATTCACTAGTGTCTGAGCATTGGACTGAGTTGCTGGTGCCCATGCTCGTGTTCCTAGCGGCTGGTCCCAGAAACCTTGACTCGTACACCGAGACTTGGGCGATTTGGTATCCCTTATATCGTACAAATAGTGTGTATATTTTTAGGAGAATAAAATCAATTTTTTTATTTCAAACAACGAAAAATAATTTTCAATTCATTTGTAGATTTTAGCTAAACACCAACAAAAAATATTGTCACATTTCTACATGATGACTTCTTAAAAAATATTGTTCATGATTGTTAAATTGTCCTCTGAACAAACGAAGTATTAGGCTCGATTCATTATTATTTGGGATGAAGTGCCTGTTTAGCACGTTGGTTCAAATTTGGGGACGGGTTGTAGTCAAAATAAATCAAAATCATAATAGTGCCAACAAGTAACGGGGTAAAGTTAACCCCCCGGCATTTTGATAACTTCTGTTGCCTCACATACCAAACCTTCCCAAAGCGACAATGGCATTATTCTAGTCGGGGATTTCTAGTATCGGCAAAGGCTTACCAGACCCTAAAGTAAAGCGAATTATCAAACTAATAATAAAAGACACCATATTGGAGAACAGACAAAACAAAAGTTCACCTCTGGAACTTATTATAGAGCACGACTATATAGGTCATGGCGACATTTCCAGCGGTCTTGCTTATTTCTTTATTTCAACTTGTTTAACTAGGTACACGTAGGGTACGGAACGCCACAGACGCGCATGACCCGTTTGCCGTCATCGGAGGTGAGGTACTCTCGGAGGCTAGAATTCTTGATGTACCCGCAAAGGCATGGCCTCTGCTCCCGCATCTTGCTACAGCAGAGGGCCGACGAAGGCAAGGACGATGTCATCGCGGGCACGCACGAGCTCAGCTGCGAGGCGCTGCACGTCACTGCTTCCGCTACATGGGCTCGATCTGCCGAGAGAAGCACGAGCACTGCCAGGAGGGCTGCCGCGAGCAAGCGTGGAGATGGGGAGGGATTGGATGGCTTGGCCATGGTCTTCGATGGGAGGCAAGTGAAGAGGAGACAGAAGAGGGAGGTGGGGGTGTGTGTTGTGTTGGCCAAGGCGAGTGACAGGAGAGATTTATAGGGATGGCACTCAGAATTTATCATCGCATAAATTATTTTGAATAGAATAGTCTAATCACCTATTTTAAAAAACAATTGAGACCAATATTAAATACCCTACATGCAACATGTCTTATGTTCTTCTATGTGCATGGAAGCCCCAATGATAACATTCGTGGAGGGAGAGAAGGAGGATAAAAGATAGCCAGTCTTTTGTTTTCAGAAAAAAAATTTGTGAGTAGCTCGTATTAATGTACTTATAAAAAATGATATATCATGGATATTGACGAATCACAATATTAAAAATGGCCCCAAAGTCACTAAAAATGGCCCCAAAGTCACTTTATTTTTCTTTGGAAAAAGTACCAAAATAGTCTTAAACTTTTTGTATTGGTACTAAGTCAATCCTAAACTTTTCAATTGGACCAATTTAGTCCTAAATATTTTTACATTGGTATTAATTCAATCATTCCAATTAATTTAAGCCGAAAATTGTTGACGTGGCCGCCGGCGATCTTATATGGCGCCACATGGACAAATTTTATAACTTTTTTATATTTTCAGATTTTTAAAATTATTTTTTTTTTTTTTTTTTTTTTTTTTTGCCCTTTTTCCTTTCTCCTTACCCCTTGGCCGGCGAGGTCACCGGCCGACCATTGTCAGCCACTATCGCGACCTACCTCTTGAGGGGAGGGAACATGTTTAGGGGTATTGCCTAAAGGACGGGCCCATGGCCCATGATTAGGCGCAGGCTCTCCCAAACCCATATCTCGCGTGACATTGGGGTATTCTAAAGAATTTCGCAAAAAGGAGTCGCCACTAGTTTATTGGGGTCGGCTAGAAACCAAGTGAGGCACTGGAGTATGTCACACTTCCCACGCAACCAGAGAATCTAGGGTCGGGGACTTGATAATACTAATTGATCAATTAGTGTCATTTCGGTACCTAATCTTGTTCATTTTAGAAAAAAAAAAAAAGATGATTTTTGTCAAGCAGTTTGGATTGATTTTATACCTATCAACTAATATATGAGGTGATTATGCGGGTACGCAATGACAATTAACGACAATTAACAACCAAGCTCCCAATTGCAACAGAATTAACGTATGCAACTAAACAATCGCAAACATAATAAAACATGTAAATTAAACTCGCGACATAATCAATATATAAACAAATAAAAGCCTAATTATACTAAAAAGGCAAAACATGGCAATTTCCAACCCAACTCTACATTTTTTAATTTTTCGAAATTTTTAAAAAAAATTTTTAAAAAATTAAAAAAATATTAATTTTCAAATTTTCAAATTTTTTAGGCCTGATCGGGTCGGGTCCGGTCTGACCCGACCGGGTTCGGCCGGTCGGCGGTCGGCGCGGGTCGGGCTCGGTCAGGTTGGGGGTTGGGTCCGGGCCCAACTCCCCTTTTTGCAGCATGGACTGTGAAGCCCAAGCAAAAAAAGAAAAAAAAAAAAAAGGGGCCGAGTGGGCCAGATCCGCAATCTGGCCCAACTCGGCCTTCCCCTGGTCTGCGACAGCTCGGTCGCGACCAGAGGGAGCTGCGGCGGCGTGCAGCGCCGGTGGGGGGGGCGCTGCTCTGGCGACGGCGCGACGGCGCCTCCTTGTCTAGGCAAGCGGGGGCGACCCTTGGCCTCTGAGGTCGTGGTTTCGGTGGCGGCGGCAAGGGAAGTTTTCGGGCAAGCCTCGGTGATGCCGCACCGGAGGTCCCGCGACGCCGTTTCCCCTCGGCTCCGCCAACGTAACTCCCGGAGACTCGACCTAATCGACGTCTAGAAGTGAGGGAGGGAGGCTGGGCCGAGAGAGAGAGAGAGATATGGAGCAACTTTAAACGGCGAACAAAGGGCGAGCTTCAATCGGGCATATCGTCGAACGCTTGGAATGCTCTACGGATCCTAAGGTTTCGGCTCGGCCGAAGCTCGAGCGCGGGTCCCGAACTCCAGAAAAGAATGCCAAGGCATCAAGGGAAGCAATGGGGAACGGGTGGTGGCCGGAGTTCTCCCGCACTAGCCGGGAGGAGCTCCAACCGGTTCGGTTCCAAAGGCGCGCACAGGGTGTTCGACGGAATGCCTACCTGGTTTCCGAAGGGGTTGGCGGCGGTCGGCGTCGGTCGGCGGCTTGGAGATGCGTCGGCGGTGGCGTTGGTGGCCCAGAGACGCGTCGGCGACGGAAGAATCGGGCTGCTGGCGTCACGGATTCGGGCGGAGGGGATTACGGAAGCAATGGTGGCGCTCGGACGGGCGACTGGCGGTCGCCCAGGCGAGGGGCTCGGAGCGGCTGTGCCCGGCGGAGGAGGAGTCCGGCACTCACCAGGCGGAGGGCAGCGACGGTGCCTCCATTCTCTTGGTTTCTCCTCCTCTCTCCTGTTGTTCTCCCTGCCTCTCCTCGTCTCTCTCCGTCACCCCTCGATTTCTCACTCTCGAGCTCTCTCTCTCTGTCCTCGAGCTTTTTCCTTTCTCCCTGATTGCTTCTGTTCTCTTGCTTGCTGCGCCTGCTTCTCTGCTTTTTCTGCCGGTTTGCTTTTTCTTGCAGGTTCTTTTGGACGCGAAGATGGTTGGAGGGAGAAGGCAGGGGCGCAGGCCAGGCCAAAAGGAGAGGAAGGCTGGGCCGAGCCACGCGCGAGAGAGAGAGGAAACAAGGAGGGGCGGGTTGGGCCAAGGCCAGATTCGGCCCGACCTGGCCCCTCGCGTCCTTTTTTTTTTTTTTTTTAAATAGGTGTCAACAGCCACAAGTTGGTCGGGGCGAGGGCCCCGCGACCTTGCTGGCCACTGGCGAGGGCCGTCGCGCCCTCGCTTGTGGCCGGCAAGGGTGCGGCGACCCTCGCCCAGATCCAGGCTAAGGACACGATGGCCTCACCTGAGGCATCGCGACTCTCGCCCGCCACGAGTGTGGGCCTTCACGCCCTCACTTGTGGCTGATGAGGGCCACAGGCGAGGGCGCGTCGGCCCTCGCAGTGGCCGAGGAGGGCGCGGGGTGCCCTTGCCCCGATCGGCCTATGGCCGGCAATGGTCGGTCGGTGACCTCGCCGGCCAAGGGGTAAGAAGAAAGGACAAAGAAAAAAGAAAAAGAGAAAAAAAGGAAAAAAAATAATTTAAAAAATTTAAAAAATTATAAAATTTGTCCACATGGCGCCACATAAGATCGACGACGACCACATCAAGCAATTTCCAGCTTAAATTAGCCGGAAAGACCGAATTGGTACCAATGTAAAAAGATTTAAGACTAAATTGATTCAATTGAAAAGTTTAGGACTAACTTTATATCAATACAAAATGTTTAGGACTATTTTGGTACTTTCCCATTTTTCTTTTGCCTTGCAAATCTTATGCATAAGTTTTTTATAATAACATAAATATAGTGTATGTGAATTTTTATTATGTCTACGTTAATTGTAACATGTTGACGCGTGAAGATAAATTTTATTTAAAGAATATAGTTAATTTTAAAAAATTTAGCCGCACGAATTGATCAATCAGCAAATATTGCTCATAGAGATTTTTTTTTTTTTTTTTTTTTTATATTACAAGCGATCGGAAGAAAAAAGGAAAAACTCATCATCATAGTACCTCAAATCAAAAGAAAAAGCGAAAACCCAATTTTCCACGGTCCCCCCACCACAAAAAAAAAGTTTCCACGCTCGGTGCTCCCCCAATTTTCCACGCACCCGGTGAAAACCCAATTTCCCTCTATGAAATGGATTGCCCATAAATTTCAATCGATGGGAACAACGTCGCATCACATGGAATTTTCAAGCCACCAGCCTTCATGGAATGTCGCAATCCACTTTGGTTCATTCAATTTCAACGGTCAGTCACACGATAGAACTTGATTGTCTTAGAATTTTGCAAGTACTTGGAAATTATTCTAACAATAGTCGCCCACCGATGGATGCCAATTTGGCTCATCACAAGTTTTCAGAGGGCTAGAAACAAAAGTTAATTCTATATATATTGAGTCTGTCACATATGTAAAAATGAAAAAATTACCAAAAAATTCCAAATCTATTGCATTTATAACAATTCAATCCTAAACATTTTAGCTTGACCAATTCAATTTCAAACATTTTGACGATTTACCAATATAATTCATTAGGTTAGATTTTGACAAAAAATCACTGATATAACCGTTGATCATTCTATGTAGCACGACAATGACTGTGGCTAGCCGTTGGTGAGGGTTGTAGTCCTAGCACCTCACCTGATCTCGCCCATAGCTAGGCACGGCCTTCACAGCCAACCTTGTCCAGACCATCATAGCCCCCTTGCTTAAATCTGGGTGAGGCTAGCCTCACCATGGCCTTACACATAAAAAGGTTGCCTTCGCCTTCAATTGGCGGGGCTAGCCTAGCCCAGATCTTGGCAATGTCAGGCGAGGGCTATGACCCTCGCCCAGCGGCCAGTGAGTTTTGTCAACCTTCGCCGATCACAATAAACAAACAAAGGAATAGAAAAAAGAAAAGAAATAAAAATAAAAAATAAAAATTATTCACGTCAATAATTTCTAACTAAATTGGCTAGATGGACTACATTGGCAATTTTTAAGAAGATTTAAAATTAAATTAACTAAATTGAAAATTTTATAACTAAATTGGCACAAGTATTCGGTATTTTTTTAAAAAATATTTATCCCCTGTGCAACTTCCCCATAATCGAATAAAAAGAAGACTTATTGCATTGTTCCTATAATGCAAACTCGCTGGACTAGTGAATTCAAGATTCTTTTTAGATTGATTCTATCTTGAAACATCATTATGTATTGATATGCGTTATGTATAGCAGTCAAACAGCTGTCCCCCTATAACTCTTTGACGAGGTCAATAAAAGACGAGTTCAATACCCCATGATGGTGCGTAGTTATTAGTAGCGAAATGGAATGCTATCATAAGATTTACTATACCAATCAATTATGATTTATGGGACTTGGATTTCCTCTAACAACAGTTCTTCTGTTCCAGTGCAAATGATTGCTTAACATGACCTCGTATATTAAATGTACATGTGAAATCAACTCGTTTTTTTCTAAGCCTATATACAAATTGTGGCATTTTTCTCCATCCATGATTATAGAAGACTTCCTCCGACCAGTTTTTTAATTGGTGGATTGCATATATGGACATAATTCGAGGTAACTCAACTTGCTTTATGAGACTTTTCTATTGCAGCCAGCAATTTCGGCTCGACTCTTGACTTCAAGTCAACTCGATTCAATCTTCCAAGTCGTAGAAGACCTAGCTTAACCCACTCATGGCAACCTATGGTATCCGTATGCATTTTCTTTTTCTCATTCGTTTCGCAGAAAATATCATGTTTTCGAAAAACATTTTCCTATAAGTCTTTTTCCAGGAAAATGACTCTATTTTCCGATATTCGGTCGAAACTTAAACTTTGAGTGGAAAATATTTTCCACCGTTCGTTAGCTAATTTAATTATTTGGGAAAAATTATCAAAAATTGAATTTTAATATTTTTAATTGACCAAAAAATTATTTTTATTTTATATATTTTTTAAAAAATGAATTTTTAATTATTTATATTTTTAAAAAATTGAAATTTTTATTATTTATTATTTTTCTTTCTTTTTCTTTTCCTTCCTCCTTCCTCCTCCTTCCTCCGCCGCCTCCTTCCTCCTTCCTCCACCGCCTTTGTCCTCCCCCGGTGATTCTCAATCCACGACGATCGGCCAGCTCGCGGCGGTGGCGGCGGCGTTGATGGCGGAGGTGAAGACTTCCTCGCACTGATCGACGGCGGTCGTCGCGTAGGGCGCTTTTCATTTTCCCCCAATTGCCATCTCCCTCCCTCCCTTTCTTCCTCCGTCCCTCTATCCGGCCTCAGGGGTTGACTTCGGGGGATCAGCGATCGGGTCCGTCGGCGAGACGGGCACCCGCTGGCAGGGAGTCGGTCGGTTTCCGCATCGTGGTGGTTAATCCTCCGTCTTCTGCGGCTGCACCTACCCTCTCTCTCCCTCCCTCCCTCCTCTCCACGTCGGAGCTCGCGGTCAGCGAGCTCGCCTCGATTGAGAGATTGAGCTCCGCCGTCAGATCCGGCGAGCTCAGGGCTCGCCAGAGCCCGATGAACCCTCGCCGGCTCGCGGCTCGCGAGCCCCGCCCGGCTTGCCAGATTTGGCAAGCCGCGAGCTCCGCCCCAGCCGACGAGCTCGCCTCGCCCGATCTGGCAAGGCCCGAGCTCGGCTTCGCCAAATCGGGCTAGGCGAAGCCTCGCCAGCCTGGGGCGAGGCTCGAGCTGGCTTGCAGCCGATCGCCGGACGTCGCCATGGCCGGTAGCCGGCCATTGCCAAAGAAGAAGATGAAGAGGAAAGAAAGAAAAGAAAAAAAGAAAAGGAAAAAAAATTAAAAACTCGATTTAAAAAAGAAAAGAAAAAGAAAGCATAAAATAAAACGAAAATATATTAGTAAAAATAAGCAAGATGGAAGAAGATATGGAAAATGTTTTCCACTTCTCAAAAGTGAAAAACATTTTCGTCACTTTTAAATGTTGTTTTTTTCAATGATGGAAAACATTTTTCTTGACTAGTTCATTTTCTATGAAACGAACGTTGGAAAATCCGAAAAAACGTTTTCCCGAAAGTCATTTTCCGCAAAACGAACGGACCCTAAATATCATCACTAGTTGCTGACCTTACATTGAGCATGCCGGGTGTAGGAAGCAATTAAAGTTTGGTCATTATATTTTTTTCATCAATAAGAAGCATAATTATTCGAAAGATAATTCGTCGAAGGGAGCAAAAACATTCGAGCATGTTTATAATCTCAATGCTTAACTGCCTCAAAAACCCTAGGCGATGTTTTATTTGCACCGTTAACTTGAGAAATTTTCAATTTTACCCCGAGCTTCAACTTCAATTTCTAGTTAACCCTGGCTTTTGTAACCAAGGGGCGTCAAATGTCAGATCTAGAGATACGTGCAAAGTGGTAAGTTGACTTTTTCTTGATCTATGCTCCTCGTGAGTAGAAACATTTGGGTAAATCTTCCCTCACTAAAATGACATTTAGGTAATTAATAACTTTAAATTGTTTGGATTGATATTATCGATTAAATATCGGAAAAGAATAATTTATTTCCATAAATAACGTTGGCATTAGATTATTGTCAATCTCTATTATTTTGAACTAGTTCCGCTAACTTCATGAATCATGTAAAGTGCGAATCAAAATCTAATTAAATTGTCTAATATGTGTTTGCACTTGAGGTTGTGCGTAATCAAACATATCATGTGCACCTAATTCACGCACAAAATTCATTCCTCTACTGTTAACATGTGGTTTTCTAATACAGAGCGGTGATAAAATTGTTCCTTTTTTTTTTAATATATATAGTTATGGTATCAGATCGGACCCAATCGTAATTAAGGACGACCAATTTTTTGCGAAATGGTAAAAAAGTTCGAGCAATAATTTTTTAATGATTAAATTTATTTCTCTGTATCATTAAACAAATCATGCCAACGTAGAATTTAGGATCTGGCTTGGTAATATTTTTCAAAAAATCCTAAATATATTGAAGGCAGAGAATTCACTCTTAAGCTTTTTAATCGTACCGATTTAGTTTTAAACATTTTGATAATTTGTCAATCACTCATAAACTTTCACTTGAGATTTTAAATACATGTGGGATTACTTTAAAGCAATATAATAGACAAGATTTGCTGAAGAAAAATTTAATTGCCAAATCGTGCTCCCGTAAAAATTTTGGATTGCACTGGAGAACGCTGCCCTTAAGATCGGACTGCCTGATTTAATTTAAATTAGTATAAAAGCCAGTCCTCCAGGATATAGTAAAGCAAATATCAAAACTAATATTGAGGGATACCAAACTGTAGAACACTAAATAAGAGTTCACGTCTTCAACTTCATAAAGTACAAACTATATATGTCATAGCAAGATCATCTCTTTGCAACATAATTGTCACAACGATCTTGCTTATTTCTTTATTTCAACGGATATAACTGGTAACTAGTACAATACTCATTAGGGGTGAGCATGGTCCGGGTTGGTCCGGGCCACCCCCTAACCCTAGGACCAACCCGTACAGTGTCGGTCCTCAATTTTTAGGACCGAGGACCGACCCTATTGAGCCTGGGACCAAGGACCGGACCGACCCAATGGGTTCGGTCCGGTTCCAGGGTCAACCCGGGATCGATCAATAAATTTTTTTGTCTTGTTTTTAATACTCCCTAAAAAAAGCAAACTTACAAATTCAAATTACACATCCATCGACAATGCGGCATTGTCCAACTAAACTATAAATACCAATACATATTCAGCAAATTTAAGATGACACAATAATAGAAATTTCGTACCTACTAACCGCTCATCGAGATATGGGACAAGATGGAAAGTTCTTGTAATCATATATCTTTAATATTCATAACACCATATGCAAAAGCGTTTTCCTGCATTTAATCATGTAGAGTCCACTCAACCAAAAAATGAGCTTCACACCACTTGACTAGCAAATCACCGTAAAGAATCATAGCAGTACTACTCTACTCTTCAAAAACTTCTATCATTTGACACAAATTGAAAAGCAAAGTGCAGCTGAAATTCATTAGTAAAATACAATTAAACCATAAAAAGTTCAAAATACTTAAAATAAACCATGAATATATAATTTCACATCTTGTTAATTCACTTGAACTTCTAAACACCTGAAAACAAAACAAACGACACATAATTAATACTCAACAAAAGTTTTAAATTGAAATTACTATTAGTGATATTGATAGAATATCTCACCATAACTCTTAGGTTTTATAACAGACATTTTACTTAGGTTTGATTATATAAAAGAATTATAAATAATATAATGTAACAAATATATATAGGGTTGGTCCAGGATTGGACCGACCCAAAACTCTTAGGACCGAGGACCAACCCGCACAGTGTCGGTCCTGAAATTTCAGGACCAAGGACCGACCCAGTCCCCTTGAGAACCGGACCAGGACCGGCAGGGTTGGGCCGGTCCAGGGTCGGTCCAGGGTCGACCCTAGACCACTGCTCACCCCTAATACTCATTCTTATTTCCGTATTCTCTTGGCGTCAAACATGGGAGATTCCAGGTTCCGGACATTAGCATGTGGGGTACGGAACGCCGCAGACTCGCATGACCCGTTTGCCGTCGGCGGAGGTGAGGCACTGTCGGAGGTTAGGGTTCCTGATGTACCCACAGAGGCATGGCCTCTGCTCTCGCATCTTGCTGCAGCACAGGGCCGACGGCTGCGCGGAAGATGTCATCGCGGGCACGCATGAGCTCAGCTGCGAGGCGCTGCACGTCACCGCTTCCGCTACATGGGCTCGATCTGCCGAGAGAAGCACAAGCACTGCCATGAGAGCTGCCACAAGCAAGCGTGGAGATGGAGAGGGATTGGATGGGTTGGCCATGATCTTCGATGGGAAGCAAGTGAAAAGGAGACTGGAGAGGACAGTGATGGTGTATGTTTTGAGGCCAAGGCGAGGGACGGGAGATTTATAGAGATGACACTCAAATTTAAATATCTCATAAATTATTTTGAATTAAATAGGCTAATCATATATTTTAAGAACAATGAAACAATTGTTAAATACCTAACTTCAAGTGCATGGATGCATGCATGCATGCATGCAACATGTTTTTCGCTCTACTATGTACATGTGATGAGTAGCGGATTTCGTGTACACATTTTCGTGCGAGGATTTGATCGAGATCATCCATCCTCCATTTATAAAATTCGAAATGTCTTTTTGTCGGTGCCTAATCTTTAAGGCCATTTATTGCCTAATGATGGCCATGAGTTCCAGGGCATCTTCGGACATGGGAACCACAATACTAATATACGTGGAAGGAAAAAAAGATGTTCGGTCTTTTCATTTTCAGAAAAAATTTCGTCTTGGTTAATTTAAACATAAGGAATGATATTACAGATATGACGAATCACAATAAAGATACTGTGCATAGAACCACTTTATTTTTCACTACCTTGCAAATATTGCACATAAGTTTTCAATAATAATACAAGTTTAGCGGAAAGGGTTGTCATTATGTCTTCATTAATTTCAAAATGCCGACACATAACTAAATTCTATTTAGAAAATGCAGTCAATTTTAAAGATTCCGGCTACACACACTTGTCAATCAGGTAATATTGCTCATATAGATTATAATGAAAGGAAAAAAAAAGGACAACTCATCGACTTGGTACTTCAAATCTAAAAAGAAAGTGAAAGCCCAATTTTCCACTAACTCAATTTTCCACACTCAATGCGAACCTAATTTTAGCCAGCTCCGAAAGAGAGAGAGAGGATTCATTTACTCTGTGAAATGGAATGCCCCCAAATTTCAGTCGATGGCAACATCGTCATCATCGCATAGAATTTTCAAACCAGCAGCCTTCATAGATTGTAGCAGTCCACTTTAATTCATTCAATTTCAACGGCCGGTCACAAGATAGAACTTGATTGTTACAGGTTAACTCCGATAAATCTTGAGAAAGTCCATAAAAGACAAGTTCAATACCCCATTATGGTGAAGTGCTACTGGTAGTGAAATCGAATGCTATCATAAGATTTGCTGTACCAATCAAATATCAGTCCTAGGACTTCGATTTCCTCTAACAAAAGCTCTTTTCTACCAATATATGTTATTACCTTACATGACCTTGTATCATTTCACGTATATTTGAAATCAACTCGTTTTTAAGCTAAGCTTAAATGAAAAGGCCATTTTTTTCTTCTTCATCCATGATTAGAGGATATTTCTTCCGACCAGTTTTCTAATTAGTTGGGTCATAAATATGGACGTTGATCCGATTTCTTTTTTAGCTTTGGACGAAGTCAACTTAATTTACTCTTCCACTCAAGGGTAACGATGAAGGCGGTCCGACAACGCTTATGAAATTTTCCAAAGGCAGTCAGCAATTTCGGCTTGACTATTGACTTGGAGTCAACTCATTCAATCATCCCAGTCAAAAAGACCAACCCAAACCCACTTTTTTTTTTTTTTTTGAAAAGAAAATTATTTTCATTACTCGAAAGAATACATAAAGAGTGTGTAATCTTCATGATAAAATAAATCGAAACAGAAAAAATACTTAGAAGCAAAGCTAAATTCAAAAAACAATGAGAATTAACGAAGCACCAATAAAGCTAAACGCATATTCAGTCCACAAGAACGGATCTATTTAGCAAAATAATTGACAACCTATCACTAATATACATTGGAAATTCCTTCATCAATAATTATGACGTTGCCAATTGGTAATGTACACCTAGGCTCGCTTTTTTTTTTTACATCATTGTCGTACAGAGACATCAATGTTTCTATGATCATCATTGAAGCAAGAGGCACAAATTCTGTACATGAATAGAGCAAAGGTATATCAACTTCCCCAAAGCATATTCCTTAAACTCTCAAATTTAGATTGGGAATAGCACCTAGATCTTGAACTAGATTGAGAAAGTTTGAATTCTCAAATCAAGATGTAGAGAAAAGAGTTTTCAAATCTAAATCAAGAGAGAAAAAAAATAAGGAAAGAACAATAAAATGCAAACAAAATCAATAAGAGAAGGAGGGGAGGGGAGAGGAGGGTGGGACTAGCTCAAACCCTTCTTCTTGGTTGAACGTTGAAGAAGAAGATGGAGAGAAAAGAGTGAGTGAGAGAGAAGACTTTTCGCTCCCACCCACTCATTGGCAAACTATGCGATGGGAATGCAATTTTTTATATTATCTATCATCATTAGTCCCTGACCTTACGTTGGGCACAGGCGTAGAGAGAGAGAGAGAGAGAGAGAGAGAGAGAGGACAGCAGCATCTCGCCAATGGAAGTTTGATGATTATATTTTTCGAGACTGTAAGAAGCATAATTATTCGAAAGACAATTCTTCAAAGGGAACAAAAACATTCAAGCATGCTTATAATCTCAATGCTTAATTGCTTCAAAAACCCTATGCAATTCTTTACTTGCACCCTCAACTTGAAAAGCTTTCAATTATAACCCGAACTTGAATTTCATTTTCTAAATAACCCCTAGCTTTTATGACCAAGAGGTGTCAAATGTCAAATCTAGATAATGGAAAACTGGTAACTTGACCTTTTCTTGATCCGAGTTTGTAGAACATTTAAGTGAATTGCGCATGTAAGTGTGTCTCCTTTTCTGTGTCTTTGTGTTGGTGTATGTACACTAGACCTATCAAAATGGGTTATAAATCTATTTCTTACCCACCCTTTCCACATAGGAAATAGGAGGTGGGGGGTTTGAATCCTCAACTTCTTAGGGGAGTTGGGATGTGGATAATTTAGTTTTAGGTGTGAGTTTCGGCTCCTACGCCATACAAGGAGGAAAAATAAAAATCTGAGAGTGAGAATTAGAATAGGAATAAAGTAAAACCGAAAAAAAAAAAAAAACTCATATTTGATGGATTGATTGGTTATATGAGTTAGTTATATTCAGTAAATGAATTATAAATAAGTTTACAACGATAATACCCAAAGTAATATAAGTATTAAATGGGTTTACAACTTAAATAAACCCATCTGCCTCTTTGACTCTCACTTGCCCTCATTCTATCTTGAGTTTACTCGTTTCACACTCTTACGTCAATATGGGTATAGATTTGATCAAACATGAAGGTGTCTTAGTAATATTGGTCAGGTCAAGTAATCAATTTGGGTCGGACAATTTTCGACCCAACTCGACACACCTATTTGACGGATCTAGCGTACACATGCACATTTGCTATGCATGGAGAGAGAGAGAGCTAAAAGAATTAATCAAATAAATGATATTAAATTCAAGCTTGCGCTTTTTCCACCCCTTATTGACTCCCAACACTTTTACAATCTTGAATTGAATGCACTATTCATTGTGGAACCCGCTGTATTTTTAGGTTTTTTTTTTTTTTGGTCGATAAAAGGTTGGATTTATATAGTGAAAAGAGTACAACCAGATGCTATAGCATCTGCATACATGAGATCCTGCAAAATAAAAGGAAGAAATACATTCCAATTGCGGGCCGGTTCAAATTTGCCGTGGGCTTTCGCAACCCAATCTGCTACACCATTAGCCTCCCGTCTACAGTGTCGAAGGTGGAGATTAGGGTAAAGGGACAACAGACGGTCGACTTCAGCGAATGGGGGCTCTTTCCTCCCACGGCGGCGATCTCCGTTCCGTGACGATTTCGATCATTCGAAGGCAATCTAATTCGATCAGCAGATGCTCTTTGTGAAGCCCTTGGTGCAGCAGAAGATGAAGCGTCAAGATAAGCGCTTGAATATCCGCTTGAAAAGCTGAAGCAGCTGAGAATCTTCATGTAAAAACATCGGTAAGTATTCCTTGATGATTTCGACAAACACATGCCATGGTGCCTTCATTACTTCTAGGTTGAAAAGCTCCGTCAATGTTGCATTTCAATATGCCATAATCAGGAGGTCTCCACAACTGAGCAGGGCTGAGGACATAACAATATGATCGGTGAAGAATGGGGTCGGAGATCTAGTGGATCCGGGTCTGTGCGATGGCGTCCTCCACCGCAAGGCTTGGATTTGGTCGCTAACGGCGGAATATGTAGTTATTGCGCATACGCCATATCTGCCATAACACATTAGCTATCGTTTCCAATCTAGGTAAGGGATTTGAAATTGTTACCCTTTCTATTACCCATGCATCAATACGCTGCAACGAGTGAGGTGAGATCTGGATGTTGATCTGAGGATGGTGCCAAACTTCTCTGGTCCATGTCCATTTGTTCTTTGGCTTCAGTTTTACTGAAAGACAGAATTATTAACATCCCTCTCAAATAACTTCTTTTTTTAACCTTAACGGTTTCTTCCGCACCCAAATTTTTCAACAATTTCTTCATGTTCGCTTTTTTGTGAACTCATTCTTCATCGTCCATGTGCACGAGAGTCTAATCAACTGCTCTAATCTAAGCAAGCACTAATCATACATCGGAGTAGAGGGATGTTAGTTTTATTTGCGAAATTTTTGCTTCATATCCCTAGGTTCTCCTCAAAATTCTCCATGTCAATTGGCCCAGAATAGGGTAATAATCGAGAGTCCATCGGACAAGCCATTACAATATTGAACCCACTCACAGAAGGCCTTACCAAATTGCTGTTCAGTCAGTCTACGAGAGAGAGAGAGAGAGAGAGAGAGAGAGAGAGAGAGAGAGGATATTTGCATTGATGATACGGTGAACAGAGCTAATTACCATAGTTCAGGGGAATTGCCGAGGACTTGCAATCATTTCTTTGTCCTCGATTCTTTATCATTTATAAACTCTGTTTCAGCAGGTTAATCGGTTCAATTTAGGGATAAATTGATCTATTAACAAAGAGAAACCAAAATACCGGTAGTGCCAACATGTAATGGGTTGGAGCCCTGGCGTGATAGCAACCTGTGTTGTCTCAAATGCCAAACCTTCCCGAAGCGACGATGGCATTAAACTCGTCGGGAGTTCTAATACCAGCATTCATATGAGGGCTTATCAGACCGTAAAGTAAAGAAAAAAAATCAAACTAATTTTAAAGCACACCAAATTGTAGAACACCAAATAAGGGTTTCACTTCATAGAGTACAACTATATAGATCACGGCAACATAGAACACCAAATAAGGGTTTCACTTCATAGAGTACAACTATATAGATCATGGCAACATCATCTCTTTGCAATTAGATTGCTCTCCAGCAATCTTGCTCGTCTCTTTATTTCAACTTATTTAACGAGTAAACCATACTCGTCCTTATCTTCGTATTCTCTCGGCACCGAACATGGGAGGTTCCCAGTTCCGGACACTTAGCACGTCGGGTACGGGACGCCGCAGGTGCGCGCAACCCGCTTGGCGTTGGGTGAGGTGACATACTGCCGGAGATTCGGATTCCTGATGTACCCGCAGAGGCACGGCCTCTGCTCTCGCAGCTTGCTACAGCACAGCACCGAGGGAGGTGCGGATGACGTGATTGCGGAGGCGCACGAGCTCAGCTCCGTGGCGCTGCACGTCACCGCTTCCGCTACTCGGGCCTGATCTGGCGAGAGAAGCACAAGCACCGCCACGAGAGCGGCCGCAAGCAACCGTGCAGATGGGGAGGGATCGGATGGTTTGGCCATGGTCTTCAGAGGGAAGCGAAATGGAAAGGAGATTGAAATCAGAGGGGAGAGAGCGCGTGGGGACCGGAGAGATTGGTGGGGATGTATATTGTGTGGCCAAGGCAAGAGATAGTGGATTTATAAGGACGGCACTTCAATTAAATATCGCATAACTTATTTTGAAAAGAAATTACAATAGGCTAATCATACAATTATAGAGGTTTGGTTGCATCCTTGCGACGTGTTTTGGGCTCTAGTGCATTTTGTGTCAGGCATTATAGTACAAGGAATAGACCACCCCCCACTAGTAGACGTTGAATTGTATCGCCGTCCGTGCTTGACCTTTTAAGGCTATATTTATTGCCTAATGACCGCCTTGTTTCTCGGGGCATCTTCGGCCAATGGGAACTCCAATAATAATATATAATATACATGGAGGAAAAAAAGAAAGAAAGAAAGAGAGAGAACGAAAGATGGTCAGTGCTTTTATTATTAGAATTATTTTCGTGAAAAGGATCACTTTCTTTTTTATTGCCTTGCAAACCTTACCCATAAGTTTCAATATGAATAGGAGCATAGGAAATTGAGATTTTATTACATGTGTGTTAATTTCAATGTGCCAACGCGCGAAGTTAAATTCCATTTAGAGAACATGATTTAATTTTAAAGACTTCGTGTGCACACACGTATCAATCATCTGACATCGTCCGTGAAGCTTATTTTTCATTACGAGGGATTGACAGAAAAAGTAAAATAAAAATAAAAATCATTAGTATAGTGCTTTAAATCTTAAAAAAAAAAAAATCAATTTTTTCACGTTTTGTGGGAACTTGATTTTTACTTAGACCATTGCATCAAATCTCCCGTCAATAAAGGAAAGGATCCTTTCCTCTATCAAATGGAAAGCCACTAGAATTTAATAGATGGCAACATCATCATCGTTACCATTACATAGAATTTTCAAACCACCCTTCATCCGATTACTCCTGAAGGAGCATGGACCTCAGGAGGAGGATAACAAAGAAGAAAATGGGTGCTTCAAAGCGGGCAAAATAGATAGAGCGAGATAGGACTAGGACTAGGCAGGCACATGCACGGTAGGCAAAACAACGCAGCAATCGACTTCAACTTCATTCGAGGTCAACTCTCAGCCACATAAAAGAACATGGTTATCTTCGAATTCAACAGAATAGTTGGAAAATTAGAGCTGGCAAAATGAGTCATAAACCTATATTATGACCCATTTTTAGTTAAATGAGTCATATATATATATATATATGTATGTATATGTATATATATATATGTATATATATATACATATACATATATATATATATATATATCAAGTAAAAGTTAAATATGGGTCAAAAATGAGTTTGAGAAAATAAAGTACAAAAAAAAATGGATTTGAATGGGTTATTAGGAAACCCACTTTGAACCCATGGCCTTTCCTCTTTAACTTTATAAAAATGTTTTTATAATAAAAAATCAAAATTATAATTATTTTTCATATTTCAATTTTCTTTTCTTTTTTGTTTTTCTTTATTTTTCTTCCTTCCTTAGCCGGTGGTTGGCGGGGGCGACGGCTGGCCGGCGATCGGTGACAGGCCAAGCGAGGCTCGAGCTCGCCGACACGCGAGCTCGAGATCGCCGACGACCGGCAAGGCTTAAGCCTCGTCGGATCGGCGAGATCGAGCCTCGCTTGACGTTGGCAAGCTCAAGTCTCGCTAGATCCGACGAGGCTCGGCCTCGCCGACGACTAGCAAGGCTCAAGCCTCGCCGGATCTGACGAGACTCGAGCTCACAGGCGTCGGGCGGGGCCTCGGCCTCGCCAAATCGGCGAGATCGAGCCTCACCCGATGCCAGTGGAGCCTCAACCTCGCCAAATCTAGCAAGACTCAAGCTCGCCAGCATCGGCCGGGGCCTCAGCCTCGCTAGATCGGTGAGATCGAGTCTTGCTTGACGCCAGCGAAGCCTTGACGAGCCTCGTCGACGATTGGCGAGACTCGAGCTCGCCTATGGCCGGTCGCCGGCCGTCATCATGGCCGGCAGCCGGCCGAAGAAGAAGAAAAAAAAAAAGAGAAAAAATAATTATTAAAAATTAAAAATAATTAAAAATTATATTGTAAAAATAAAAATTCGATTTTTTAAAAAATGTTTTAAAAAGAATTATAAAAATTTTCCATTAAATTTTTATTACATAAAAATTGTTAAAAAAATTGTATTGCATAAAGATGTTTTAACAATACTTTTTTTTTATAAAAAAAATCATAAAAATGAGCATTTTTAGGTTTAGTTAAAAAATTTTCATGTTACAGTTTTTAGTTATTTAATGGTATGTTCACTTCAAATAAAAGAAGCATGTGCATGGTCTAATTCTTTATAAATATTTCAATTTATAGGTTTTTTTACTTTTTATTTTATTTTATTTACTATTTTTAATTTAATTTGAAGTTTTAATCCAATTAGCATATAGTAGAGGTGGGTTTTTCTAGAATATTAATAGGTTTAGCAATATGGGTCGGGTCAGGTATTGATTGTGTACGGGTCAGGTCGGGTCTGTGTTACTTGATTTACACTACATGAATATGAGTCAAAACGGATTAAATGGGTCAATTATGGGTCGACTCATTTTCGACCCAACCCGACTAAAACCCAACCCGATCCACCCATTTGACGGGTCTATGGAAAATCATTCTAACAGCAGCCGCCCACAGGCGCATGCTGGCTTGGTTCTCGCAAGTATTCGGAGAGCTAGAAACGAAGAACGGTTCCGAATGCGTTGAAAACGTCCGCATGCCGGGGAACTTCCTCTTCACCAAATACAGGAAAAACCTGTTGGAATTTTCCTATGGTCTGCTTTTGACTGGAAGTCTAACTTTGCTCTACCCTTCATGGCAAGAACCAATGTGAAGACGGTTGGATAAAGCTCGTGAAATTTCCCGAATGCCGCCAGAAATTTCGTTTTCTACTCTTGACTTGGAGTCAACCCGATTCTATCTTCCAGTCATACAGAGCTGTGCTAACCCACTCATTTGCAGCCACTTACATCATTGGCAAATCTGTCATTAGACATTATTGTCAATTAGGGGTGAGCATGGTTGAGTGAACATTTCTCACTCTAGATCTGAGAACCGCCTACTAAAAACCAGTTTTTGAAAATTAGAACCAAGAACTGCCCATTAATTTCATGGATCTACCTAGGAACTGAACCATCGGTCCAGTTCGGTTCATGGGTGAGTATAGAACCGGTCCCACCAAGCTTCACGCGTTAACACTATAATATGCAATAAAGAATGTCAGGAAGCGTGTAAGCAAGAGAGCACACTCGCAAACTTGTTACAAGTGGGAAAAAATAGAAAACTATCTAGCATAAATATTAGCATGTAGCCTAGGGATTTAGGATTTTTCATTTTTGAAATTAAAAATTAAAAATATATTATATACCATCGGTCTAGTCCAAGTGGGCAATTCCACACTTGGAACTAGAAACCGAGAATTGGACTAGTTCCCTTGAGAACCACCGTTTCTTAGGTAGTCCGGGCAATTCATGGTTCCTTCGTACACCCCTATTATTAGCCCCCGACCTTACATTGGGCATGCCATGTGTAGAGAGAGAGAGAGAGAGAGAGTAACGTCTTTCCAACTGAAAGCATGGTGGTAATGATTTTCAAGATGATAAGAGGCATATTTATTAGAAGAGATATATGTGCTGAAAGTCTTAAAATTTATCAGCAAAATGTTACTAAGTCATAAAATTTACAAATAGTACAATCAAATCATAATACTTGTTAAATTGGTATGCTCGAATTCTTTCATAAACTTCGTCCATTTAGATTAATGGAAAATGTTACCGTCGCTTTTTTTAATATTTTCTATCCCAACATGGTGATGATGTGGATTAAATTCTGATTGTTTAAACCAAAATACTAATTAAATAAAATAAGATAAGTATTTAAAAAAACACAAAAAGGGGGGAAAAACAAACCAAAGGAGCCGTCCTTGCCATTACCACCCCGTCGCCAACCGACGAGGGCCAATGAAACCTATCAAGCCTCGGTGACCCTTGTCCAGATTTGGACAAAGGTCATCAACCCTGGTTGAGGCCCTGGTGACCCCCACCAATCCTTTTTGATGAGGAGGGGGCGGCAAAAAGGACCTGCCCTTCCCCTTGCCTCCTTTTATTATGCTTTCTTAAATATTTTTTTATTTAATTTAATTAAAATTTTGGTTAAAAATTAGAATTTAATCCAAAATGGTGTCATTTTAGCCTTGTGTTCCATGTTTTGGTCACTTCATCGCCATACAGAAGAGAGTAAATATTAGAAAAAGTCATGTAAGCAATTTCCATTAATCTAAATAGACGGAGTTAACGAAAGTACTTAATTGTACCAATTTAATAAGTTTTAAGTCTTGAGTACACTTTTTTATATATTTTAAGAACTCGATTGCACTTTGTTAAAAGTTTTAAGACTTTCGGAGCACATATCTCTTATTAAAAATACCATTCTTCAAAGGGACCATTAAGCTTTTGAGCAGACATTTTTTTTGGTAACTAATAATTTTTATATTATTTGGGTGATATTGTTGTTTAGACATAATAAATTATTTCAGTAATAAATACTGAAATTAGATTATTGTCAAATCACATTTTTTTATGAAATAGCCCGCTAAATTCTTGAATCATGTAGTGTACAAGTCGAATTCTAATTAAATGGCCTTGCATTCATCCCTCAAATATTTACATGCGGTTTTATTATCTAAAGAAGCGATAAGGCTTTCTTTTTTCTTTTTCATAGTTATGGTATCTGTAAATTCAGCCCAATGTACTTATAGATGAAGCAATTTCTTTGGGGAAATGTAAGAGTTTCAAGCAATAATTTTTTTTATTAATTAAATATATTTCTTTACATCGCACCAAACGCAGGAGTTAGAAGGTACTCTCTTGTCAATATAATTATGATAATAGACAGGTGTAAAATTGTTAAGAGCCGACCAAAAAAACTAGGGAGAGGAGAGGTGACAACATTTACTAGTGACATGGTCGCTAAAGATACAAAAATGCGCAAATCAACGTTTGTCTTTTGACCAAAAAAAAAAACATTAAAGTTGTCATTCGACCTCAAAAAGAAAGCATTGAAGTTGACTGACTAGACCAAATGAGAACTCCAGAATTTTTACCAGCGACTTTTAGCCCTTGAAAACGCGGAAACAACGGCAGTCAAAAAGAAAGTGGGAAATAAAGACCTGCTCTTTCTCATTTTTTCTCTATGCTGGGATTGAATTGATTGAAGTCATCTACGCGTAAAAACTATTTGAAAACTGACCATTTCATAGAGGATGATCCTCCTGACTTTTGGACCTTCCCCAGAGCGTGTCTGTGAAGTTTCCTCTCATTAGATAATATTGTTAGAGACATTATAAGATATTAGAGCTATTATTTGATACTTCATTACTTTCTAAAATAGTCAATTTCCTCATTAAATTACTTCATTTCCTATACGTATTGTTCAAGTGTAAACACTCTTGACTCTAAGAAGTTATAAGTCGAGACAATTGAACAATGATATAGTTTTATTGATTCTCTCTATCTCTCTTTAAGATCCTAGATTATTTACACATTTACCGAATATGCAGGGTAAAAATTTATAGGTTTGACGAGCAGCACCCGGTGAAATAATAAACGCCCACAACCTCATTTTTCCTCAAAATAAAATGGTAAATCATCAAGCAGATCACAAAATTGAGGCAAAAATATGAATGCAGTCCCAAAAGATTAGTAACAACGAGCGGTCATATGATGAGAAGATGTCGTGCATGAAGACAGATCGCCATGTGCGAAGACCCATGAACGTATAAGTGATCCTATAATGACCATTTCGCAATCACTTTGCGTGTGTCCTATGTTTTTCGAGTGAATGAATGATCATCATGTGATGAGAAGGCGTTCATAAATCAAGTACTCATCCAATTAATTAACATATTTAATATTCAATGTGGTTATGCCATATCAATCAGGGGATTGAGTCCATATACCAATCTTTATATACATAATATTATATATAAAGCATGTGGACCAAATTCTGCTACTCGAGGGATCCTACAAGAGCAATCGTTTGAGGAGCTCTGGATTCCCAAATACATCCTGAGAAGCCGATAGCTATCAAACTTGATGCTTATTTGCTCCCGGAAAATCTTGCCAACCACATGGCTTATTTCTCCCGTGATTTTTAACAATAGCCGGGGAGGGCCAAACTTCAAGAGCTAGTCAACGTCTCAATCAACTTTCTATGAAGTTCAATTACTTTAAACTGTCACATGAAATTTTCAAATACACAAGGGATTACTTTAAAACAGCATGATAGGTGAGATTTGCTGAAGGAAAATTTAATAGACAAATTGTACTCCCGTCAAAACTTTGAATTGCACTGGAGAACGCTGGTCTTAGGGATGGACTGTCAAATTTAATTTTTTTTTAAAGAAAGAAGGCAGTCCGCGAAGAGATAGGCTTAGCTCAAAATTGATCATATCAATTGGCCCAGAAATGGGTACAATTAAGAGCCCTATTTGATGAGCCATTAGAGTACTAAACTCATTCGCAGATGGCCTTACCAAATCGCTGTTCAATCTGTATAAATACAGAGAGAGAGAGAGAGAGAGAGAGAGAGAGAGAGAGAGAGAGAGAGAGAGAGAGGGGGGGGGGGATGGAGAGAGAGAGCCAATTATAATAGTTCAAAAGAAATGCAACTGAAGAACACTAAATAAGACTTCATCTCTTCAACATCATAGGACACAACTATATAGGTCATGGCAACATCGTGTCGTTGCAACATGATCATCCAAGCAATCTTGCTTGTTTCTTTATTTCAATTTATTTAACCAGTAACTACTACATCTTCATTCTTATTTTCATTTTCTCTCGGGGTCGAACATGGGAGCTTCCAGGTTCCGGACACTAGCACGTTGGGGACGCGACGCCACAGGTAGAAGCAACCCGTTTGGCATTGGGAGAGGTAACGTACTGTTTGAGATTTGGATCCTTGATGTACCCGCAGAGGCATGGGCTCTGCTCTCGTAGCTTGCTACAGCACAGAGCCGATGGAGCTGCAGACGATGTGATCGCGGACAGGCAAGGGCTCAGCTCCGTGGCGCTGCACGTCACTGCTTCCGCTACTTGGGCTCGATCTGCCGAGAGAAACACGAGCACCGCCATGAGAGCGGCCGCAATCAAGCGTGGAGAAGGGGAGCGATTGGATGGCTTGGCCATAACCTTCAATGGGAAGCAAGTGAAAGGGAGATAGAAATTAGTGGGAGAGATGTGGAGACTGGAGAGGCAGGGAAGAGAGGGGGAGGGGAGGGGAGGGTTGTATGTTGTGTGGAGCAATAGGAGAATTATAGAGACGGCACTTCAATTTCAATCAACAATTAGATTTAACGGAAAATTATTAAAAAAATTAAATTTATTATATTTATGTTAATTGAATCATAAACCTTTCAATTGTGCTAATTGAATACTAAACCTTTCAATTGTGTCTTTCTATATGGATGTGATTTTTGGTCGGTATATGGATGTGATGAGTAGTGCATTTTAAGTGCGCATTTTAGGACAAGGAAAAGACGAGTCCATCCTCCGTTTCTAGAAGTTGAATTGTATTTTAGTCGGTGCCTAATCTTTGTGTCTATTCTTTGCCTAATTACCGCCGAGTTTTTGGGGACGTCTTCGGGCAAGGGAGCCACGATGATAACATTCATGGAAGGAAGGATAGAAATAACGAAGTTGAAAGATGGCCAGTCCACTTGTTTCTGGAAAATCTTCGCGAGAAGCTTTATTGACGTAGTTTAAGTATTATATAATTATGAGGAATCTGTTGGAGTTTTACGAAACATGTATAAGTGAAATAAACATAAACGCAGCAAAAGCAAAAATAAAATTTTACTATAATACTATAAAGGTGTTGTTTGTGCATTTTAAAAAAGAGTTAATACCATGAAAAAAATCCAAAATTGGTACATGTGACAAATATACCATAAACTAATTTTTTGACTATAAAAAATCCCAAATTGATATATCTGTGACAAATTTATCCTAATTAACCATTAAAAAACTTAAAATTGGTATACTTGTAATAAATTTACCCCAAATTAATTTATTCAACCTCCAAAAATCATAAACTGGTACATTTGTGACAAATATATCATTTGTTAAATTGAATTAATACCACAAAAAATTACAAAAATTGTATAATTGTGAAAAACAAAGAGTGAAATTGCAAATTGGTATTACACTTAGTAATTTGACAATAAAATTTAACGGAAACTAATATAGGATAAATTTGTCACAAGTGTATTAGTTTGGGGTAAATTTGTCAAAGGTGTATTAGTTTGGAGTTTTTTGTGTTCAAAAAATTAATTTGGAGTAAATTTGTCTTAGGTGTACCAGTTTGAGGTTTTTCATAATATTAACCCTTTAAAAAATCAAAATATCAAAGAGGGTTATACAGATTACCGCTCAAAGCACGTTTTAAACAACTTGATTCAAATGTTCTTCAGTTTGAGACCCACAAATGTTAGACCTTTAGTTCAAACACATCACCAACGCACCTTGAATGGAAAAGAACTTGGAAGTAATATCCATTATGATTGCGTTGGCAATCTCGTGGAGACAATCCTATACATGTGGTTGGCAACCATTGCTAACCGTGTAGTCCTCTCTCTCCCTCTCTAACCAACTCACCCTCTCTTTGCTCTACATATAGCGTCTTGGTGAAGTCAACATTTAACTTCCTCCAGAAACAGCTCTCTAACCTCTCAAAGAAGTTAAATAATTACTTCCTCCAGAAGTTAGTGTTAATTGATTTCTTCCTCTAGAAACTAGATACTAGAAAATTTGTCTATGATACAAGTTAGGGAGAACGAAAATAGAATATGTAGCAACTATGCTATCCCACATGCACGACCCTTCCTTGGCCTCAAAATAGGGACTGCTTAATAGCTACCAAATTGCTTTTTGTTTTTTGACTCATATCATAGAAGATTTTATAATAGCAAAATTCTTATGCACGAGTTCCACATTGTGGCAAGTGCAGAGCATACTATTAAAATTAATCAAAAAATTTCTAGTTCTAAAGAATCATACAAGGTAAAAATGAATAGAGGAGAGAGATTTTAGGGATTCATAGCAAACCACACAATATTATTTCTGGAGTAGGTATGCTTAGCCCCTTTATTTACAAGCATTGCCTTATATAGGCAAACACTGAAGATGATCTTACAGACTCTTAATGGAGGCTTTTTCACGTTACTTTAGAATGCTTCTTAGATCGTACTTATGGGTTGGCTCGTCATCGTCTGAGCTATCAGAGCCATCCCTGTCTTTTGGTCTCATGTACTCTCTGATGAGTCTTTCAACTTCGAGAGCTTCGAGGTAGTGGGTGTCTGTGGCTTCTAGGGGCGGGTTAGTTTTACATGGAATATCAGTAATACTTTTCCTCAATTTATCTTTATATTATTGCCTAAGTGCTTCGAGGAGCTTCTCTACTTCTTCAATTTCTAGAGCACCTTCTATATTTAATTCAGACAATCTTTGTCTTTTAGATGACTGATAAGAACTTGTTGGAATATCAGTGGAACTTGCTAAAATGCCGGGTTGGAGTAGATACCCAAGCTGGAGCAAAGGACTTTTTTTGTCAAGACCTAGACTCAGTGCAAGCTATAATTCACTACGATCAAAAGGATCTTGTGACAATGGCCCTCCCCATGGGTCTTGCGAGGATGAAGCTAGATCCTGTGAATCTGTTTGTGACCTAGAAGTGTCCAACATGTCCATTCCGTAGTATCTTCTATGGCAGACATCAATCGTTGGTCTAGTTGCACAATAGTCATTAAAACAATCACAAAAACATTATCAGTTTTTATTGGCCATGCTTTTGGTGGAATAACTTAATTGTGTTGGCACAATATCCTCTGCAACTCCCGATATTGTTGATGATAAGCTGAGATTCTACAATGAAAAGTTGCAAAAATCTCATTTGGAACATATTGGGATTTATATGTGGATACTCCGGCATCTAGTGGAGTCTTACACATATCTCCACCAGGTAAAACAATTAACCATGGCCTGAAAAATGAAACAATTGTATAAAGCTCTGGGTTAGGCTTGTGTGCTCTAAGTTGGGCTTGGAAAATATTTTTCCATACACCCAATGGTTTGAATCAACTAAGCATCTGCCCAAAATATTTATATGTGACTTCTCCTTGAATGATTCTGCCGATGATAAAAAACATATTGGCCATCGGAAACTCGATGGTAGTAGTATAAAGTTAAACAAAAATACCAACAACCCGACATTCCAGTAAGTTTCACTAATGTTTCGACAAGTTCTCATCAATCATCCAAAAGACAAGACCATCTAAATTAAACACGGAAGGTGCTCCAGAAATTGATGAAGTAGAGAAACTCCTCGAAGCACTTAGGCAGCGGTATAAAGATAATCCAAGGAAAAGTATTATTGATATTCCATTCAGCTCTAACCAGCCCCTAAAAGCCATAGGCACCCACCACCTTGAAGCTCTCAAAGTCGAAAGACTCGTTAAAGAGTACAAGAGATAGCACAATGAGGATGACTTTGATAGCTCAGACGATGACGAGCCAGTCCATAAGTAATATCTCTGAAGCATTCTAAAGTAACATGAAAAAGTCTCCAGGAGAAGAACACTAAAGCACCGGAGGAAAAAGAAGTTTGAAGCAAACATATGAAAAAAAAAAAAAAATCGGCCTAGAAACACTATTCGACACTATGTATATACTATTTTGCACTGTTTGGCACTATTTGGAATTGTAGCAGAAACGAAATATGTAAGATAAGAATATGCTAGAAACAAGATTTCGCCTGTCAATATAAGAGTCAAATAATTGGCCATTGTCAGCCACTAAGAGTTTGTAAGATTGTACCATGTGTTACTATTTGGCACTGTTTGGAACTATAGCAAAAACAAAAGATGTAAGATAAGAGCATGCTAGAAGCAAAATCTTCGTCTGTCGGTATAAGAGTTAAATAATTGGCCATTGTCGGCCACTAAGAGTCTGTAAGATTGTCTTTAGTGTTTGCCCATATAAGGCAGTGCCCATAAATGTTAAGGGGCAAAGCGCACCCTCTCCAAAAATAATATTACGTGATTTGCTATGACTCCCTAAAACCTCTCTCCTCTCTTCCTTTCTACCTAGTATGATTCTTTAAAACAAGGAATATTCTTATCAATCTTGATAGTATGCTCTACACTTGCCACAATATGAAACTTGTGCATTAAAATTCTGCCACCCTAAAATTTTTCAGTGATATGAGTCAAAAAATGAAAAGGAATTTAGTGGCTGACAAGCAGTCCCTATTCTGAGGCTAAGAAAGGGTCGTGTGTGTGGAATAGCATACCTACCACAAATTCTATTTTCGTTTTATCGGGATTGTATTCTCTTGTGAGTAGGTTATGTCCATAAGAGAATGAGTAAATTAGTTATGATGCGTGACATCCTTAAGTTCATCATTGAGTTGGTAATAAGATTTGCACCGACATATTAGTTCTCTCAAGAGAATTGATTGTCCCGATCAATCTCTATATCCTACAAGCCATGATTGACTTATAGTAATATGTCATGACTACCTAAATAGCGTGAATGTTTTAAGAACATAATAAACTTGTTAGTTTTGGCTATAGTGTAATTAAACCCATAGATCTTACTATGTCCCAATTGATCAAAGCTCATGGAATATATCAATTCAATCATATGCAAAAACCCGATTGACTTGCATTTTATACGAGACATAAACAATTCATTCTAGTTATAACCCCAGCCGAAGATTTCAATGCAGTGTCATAATTAAATCACATAGGACATCATTATTGTACCTTACATATATCAAGGAGACAGATTCCATTTTGTGCACATGTGTGACTTTGTATATGAATAAACTTTAACCATCCGGTATAGAGACGGATTAATGAGCCGCTAATATGCACACCTATGAACCATAACAAACAAGTCAACATTGTGCCTCGGATTTAAAGATTATTTACACAAAACCAAAGTCTGAACAACTAAACATTGACTACGCCAAAAGCTTCCGTGTTACTAATCATTCTATACATGTCACGTTCAGTGAACTTGTCTGCTACAAACACATGTGTTCTAACTTAGGCATTATAATTAGGGCTTAGCGTGGTTCTCGGGTAGAACCGAGAACTGGAGAACCAAACCGAACCGGTTCCCAGTTCTAAATTGACCGGAACCAGTTTAGGGTTCCTAAAACCTAGAAGGTAAAAACCCACTTCACAGTTCCCACTTTAATTGAATCAATTTGTCCCCTTCTCCTGTTCTTTGCCAACCCTTGTCCCTAACGTCGCTCGCCTCGTCCCTCTACTGGTCACCGCTCATCCCGTCGTTGGTCACCGCTCGCCTTGCCCCTCCGCTGGTCATTGCTCATCCCGCCGCTCCGCTGGTCGCCGCTCGTCTCGTCCCTTCACTGGTCGCGGTCCCTCTGCTGGTCGCCGCTCGTCCCTCCGCTGGTCGCCGCGTCATCCCGCCACTGGTCGTCGCTTGCCTCGTCCCTCCGCTAGTCGCCGCTCGCCTCGTTCCTCTGCTGGTCACCACTCACCCCCTGACGACGCCCTTGACGACAACACCCCACCCTTGCCTCCATCGACGTTGCTTGCTCCACCGCTAGACGACACTCGCCTCCCCTTTGGACTCTGCCCTTACCAACTTAGGTAAAATTTCCTTCTCGTTCTCTTCTTTTATTGGAAGGGGTGGGGTTGTCCTAGTGGTTGTTTCTATACTTCTACCACTACGAGTTTATCTGTTCTTTTAGCTCTGATTTCAAATATATGGTTTTGTACTAACTTCGTTTCTGATTTGGATTTTGTCAATTGTTTGAACGAAGGATTCAGTTGTCGTTCGAAATTAAAGACCCAATTTGCTCGAGTTTTCTGGGTTTTTTTCGTGAAGTGCCCTACCTTCTAGATAATTGATTATCGTATTCCAGGACATTCTCTGAGATTTCCCCTTTCTTGCAAAAGTTTAGTCCGTTTGAGCATCTAAATGTCGAGCAGAAGCTTATGTTGGGAGCCGAGCTCTACCCACAATATTCAATTTCACTGTTAACATATTGAAATAATTTAACATTTGATTCATAACATATCTACATTTTCTAGGATTCTGCTCAAGTTGATTGAACCCCGTCTCATGTTAATCAATGTCAACAGGGGTTTCTCAATTGTTTTCACATACTTCCCAATAGAAAGAAACCATTACCGATCCTCAACGATGTCAGCGGAATCATCAAGCCTTGCAAGTAAGAAGAGAGATTTTCACCAGCATACACTATTCAAGGAGTGAAGTTCAGATATTGCTGACAAAATTTTTATTTCTCTTTTGCAGAATGACATTACTTCTGGGGCCTCTAGGCTCTGGAAAGACCACCTTACATTCAACTTATAGGAGAGATTTTACCATGTCATTTTTAAAATGTTGGGCCACAGCTCCAAAAGCATCTATGCTTGCATACTTCACATTTAAATTCTGATCAGATCCAAGAGTCACCAGAGCAGGAAGAACATGAGTTGATCCGACTTTTGCATCAATGTAAGGAACCTATGACATGATTGAGACATATAAGTTTCAGATAAATCACTCGTTGCATGAAGAAATCCAAAGTATACACAGGCTTACAATGACTTTTAATAAGTTGGCTGCACTGATCTTCATATTTACATTGAGCTAACAACCATTTCCCACAATATACCAAAGATCATGGCATGATGCTCTTCGGATGTACTGCAAATTTGAGGAAGAAACTTTATTAGATTAAAAATAAGATACGGAGGGTACAAGCACGTGATGATCGAGAAAGACAGACCAAAGGAAGCGAACAGCATAGAAAATCTCAGTTTCTTGCTTTGTCTGACTCTCCATCCCTGTTTCTTGAACCAAGAGCCTCCTTAAGCACTCTGCCAACTGTTCTCTCTTGCTAGGAGCACCTAAAACACCAGCAAGGAGAAGTGGCAAGACACACATTGTGGCAATTCTCCTAGCAACAGCAGTCCTTGGTTTCAAACCTGTAACCGAGAAAAGAATTTCTGACTTTTAAATGCCAAAAGGAAGTGATAATTTAACATCACATGTTCATACACCACTGATCTAACATACGCCACTATTCCACAAACCCCAGGCTTCTTCAACTACCCTATCTAATTTAGCGATAATGACACAAATAGTCCATGAATTTTGGTCCAATGTGCAATGTGGTCCCTGAACTTTAACTTAATGTGCAATGTAGTCCCTGAATTTTTAATTTGTTCAATATGGTCCCTACACTTTGTGTACTAATTTTTAATTTTTAATGTGAACGAATTTAAAGTTCAGAGATTACATTGCACATTGAGCCAAAATTTAGAAACCATTTGTGTCATTTACCCTCTTATTTTACTGATAGGGGCAGTTATGGACCTTCATTCTTTTTTTTGTAAAAGCATATCCAGTTGAAATAGTTCTCAGTGAGGTGAATAAGAGAATAATACAAGGATATTTTACTCCTTGGCACCTTTTCTTTTGGAGCAAGCAATATCGCTCAAGCTCGTGAGAGCAAAAGTGAAAATTATGGTCATCAACAGTCTTCACAAGGTAAAAATAGACTTCAAAAGCAAGGTACCATTCTTGAAATTTGACCAATTTGCAAAGGGAATCATACTAGCTTTATTAACGTTTCTCTTCATTACCTTTGATTTTTGTACGGGCAGTAGGTGGGAAGTACTTCAAATCAGCATCGTCCCCGACTGCCACCATAAATATGGGCAACATTATGTGCGTCAGGTAGGAATCTCCAAAATGTTCTGATACTGATAATAGGAACTGGATTATTATGGCAGAGTCAGTAAATAGAGACAAAACAAATGCCTGACATAAACAACAAAAGTAAGAAGCTAGAGAATCAAAAGAAAACCAAGAGGAGAACTCCACCTTTGTGGTTCGATTTCTTAAATTGTCTTCTTTCTGAGGCAACAAGCACATCAGCTGTATTAGATCAGGAAAGCAGTCTGCATGCATCCATTCAAATGCAGGCCACTCTAATGTTCCCCTGAAGACAAGATTAAATTCAAACTAAATATAGCAAGGAAAGGTCTTTAATAAGGTAAATTATGGTGCTGATAAGAAACAGAAAACTTACTCAGAATACATTTCTAATAAGGAGCTCGAAAATACAGTTCCTGTTGATTCTGAAGCAGAAGAAAATGGGCATGTCTCAATTGCTTTTTGATATACAAAGGGAAGCATTTCTGAAAGCATCCTCAACAGAACATCAATATTCCACCGCTCACGTTCTCCTAAAACATGAAGATGTGACTCCACAGAACCTTCAACTCTCGAAAGTGGTGGACAGCACTGATGTACAGAGGAAGAAATCATTGGAGAACCAAGTATGTAAATGCTAAACACAAACAAAAGAACACAGAGAGGCAAACAACCCTACCTGCGCTGAGCTCAAGGTATCAGAGAGTAAAACTCTAAGGACATGGTCCAACTTCTTTCCCCAAGTCACAACTGCTGGAACTAGTTCCTTCAGAGTAGTTTCCACCACCACACCAGAGGGATCACAGAACAGTTGAAACATCAATTCCTCAACCTATCAAACAACAGAATGTTCGAACAAAAGAATCAGTATGCCTTGTCTTTCTATGCACTCCAGGGACAAGGCACGCTACAATTGGGGGATTCCCTCTCTAGACCACATGTCATCAACCTGTTCTAGAGCTTACACTGTAGCCAATTCTGGCAAGAAGTCAGATTTCGTCTCCATGACTGCCTCAAGGGATAGTGAGGCTGACCTTGAAATATTTGTCCGTGTTTGGAAAGAGTGGCAGCAGCAAAGTCAAGTTGTGCGCAGCAGCTTCACGAACAATGGTAGCAGAATCCTCCACCAATTGTTGAACAATTGACAAAATAAGAGAATCACGAATCTCAGGCCTCACAAATTCTCCAAGTTCACCACACGATTGAGCAACAAGCAGTCTACGCTCCTCATACATATGGTTTATCTGAAGACAAAAGGCCAAGGAGATCAATATTGACGAAACTAGAAAGAGAGGACAGGACAAAGGAAGAACTGGACAGTCCTCAGCATATAGAATTTGGTACTCACTTGTTCCCAACACTGAGGAAGTAATTCTGATTCCGTTCTCATCTCTCCTACATTCTTGGCAAGGGTAACACAAGCCTGAAAAAAAGAACCCATCAGATTAAGCACTACGATCAATCACAAAGTTTCATACAATAAGCGAGTGGTGTTCTTAACAATCAACCTACATCCATTATGCCTCTGTTGTTCATCCGGATGTTTGATTAAATTAAATAAGGTATGTGTGAAGGAATCTCTTGTGCTGCTATCTGGATGCTGCTCCATTGCACACATGATCAGAGGAAGAAGCTCCTAAAATCAGACAAACCCCGTACAGTGTCAGGGCCAACCCCCTCATACGTAACATAACATGAGATATAATTTATAGTAATCAAAACGCCAACCTCTCGACGGTTGATCAGAACATAATGGACTATCTTTGGTAGAGCGTCTTCAAGGATTTGAATTGTTTCCAGACCCTGTGAGGCATGCAATTACTTCAGCTAAATTTGACTAAATCATGAACAGCATAAACAAGAGCTCATTGTAAGGCTTTCTCCACCTCAGAAAGGACACAGGTGATCTCAATATTCCAATAAATCATGCAAGTTTTGTTTAAAGAAAAGGAGGGAACAAAAAATGCAGCCGCCCAGCCAATAAGCACTTCGGCTGCTGCAGTTGAGATGAGTATATATAAACATCACATGCTTGACCCTTTAAGGTGTTCTATCAGAAGAAATGTTAGCTTACCATCTTTTCTGCAACAGCTCCGCCCTTTAAATCACCAGAGTTTGTGAGGTTCCCACTATCCTCATTTGGCACTTCACCAATTTGCTTAGCAACACCGTCACCATTACTAAAAGTGCGGTTCTCAGCTGAAGGTTTAATAGCTGTATCTTGCAAAACTTCCTGAGGTTTAGGAGCATCATCAACAAAGGCTTGAACAGCAGGTGAATGGCTAACCAGCACATCCCCAATGCCTGGTTGACTGTTTAACGACTGAGTCAAGACATCTCTATCTTCGTGTATTTCCGCAACTTCTTCTCTCTCACTAAATTCTTCCTTAAAGTTGACTAAATCAACAAAATCAGGAGCAATTGAATTTTTGGCCTTCAAAGTCTCTAATTCCTGCTGAAGCAGTTTTATTTCTTCCTTGTATCTTTCCACTATTTGAGATTGGACATGGTCAATGTCAGCAGCGGCCAAGTTTCTTCCAGAGAGAGATCCTTCAATATGCATCTTTAGTGAGGTAATTTCAGCCCTGCGTTCATTTAGCTCCTCCCTTTGTCGCTCCAAGGACTGCTTCAAAACTTGTACCTGAGGATACATGTATGAAATATTTGTCATCACAATATCAGCATTAAAAGAACAAACAAGAAGTTTCAAGACAAATGAAAAGATACTGGGTCTCTCGATCTTTCGAGATCTTTCGCAAAGCTTCGATTTGTTCGGGTCAATACACCTACTTTACCCTCTGCTGCATCTTTGTTTCTCAACAGAGCTTCTTTTGCGTTGATCAAATTCTCATTTGCTTGTCGTAAGTGTTGGAGAAATCTTTCTGGAATATTGAAGCTGACAAAACGTTTCCATCAGTCTAGTCTGAAGATTTGCAGACTTTAAAGTCTAAAGACCTCCGGGTCGCGGACTCAAGACTCAAAGTCTATTCTCATTGACGGTTTGTAGTTTGTCGAATAAGGTCTATCCAGGATTTGTGTGTTTCGTTAAGGATTTGATCTTATCGACTGACGAAGATCTCTTGGCTGGATATGACATAACGGATTCCTTTATTCGAATCAAGATTCATTAAAGATCCGATGATTGGCGAAGTATACTTGAAAGGTTCTACTTATGGAAACCGAGATCCTGATTGTATGGGCGAGCAGGATTGATGGGCTATCGACATGTTCCTTTAATGGCTCGAATGATCTTCCTAATTGATTCGTCCAACGGGAAGATTGGAAGAATTCCTTTGGTAAGTGCCAACGGGTATGATGGCATAAAGGAGTATATAAGGAAGACGTTCCGGTTGTTCGAGGGGGTGCACGATAGAAGAATTCCAAAGTCGAAGCTCCTTATTCTTAGTCAATTCATTTGCCGAGCGAAATCTTGTACGCAAAAGAGAGTCTATATTTTGAGATACCTTGAGGAAGTGTGGTAGAATATTTACACCTTGTGGAATCAAGGGAAAGCATTGCTGTAATATCTCTTTTGTTCATAGTGAAATCCAAGCGGTGGGTTGTCGGTGCGAAAGAGTGGACGTAGGCTTGGAATAAGCCGAACCACTATAAACCTTGTGTTCAATTTTCTCTTCCCTACTCTCTGTTTACTTTGATCATAATTTGTTTTAGAGAACTTCCTTTCTATTGTCTCGCCTAGTATTGCTTTCGTATCTCGATAAATTGTTTTTACACCTATTCACCCCCTCTAGGTGTTTATACTAGCTATATCAATTGGTATCGAGCCTGTGTACTCACTTTGTGTGAAGTGTTTTACTTGAGTTAAAGATCCATGGCTAGTATGTTAGCTCCGGGGGCTGGTGGAAGGGCAAAGCAATACCAGACCTCCTTACTTTGATGGAAAGGATTACATCCGGAAAAACAAGATGAAAGCGTTCTTAAGATCAAAGGATCCTCTGGAATGGGACGTTGTAGAAAAAGGAATCACTCCTAAAGCTGCATCTGTCTCAGAGAGAGAGGAAAAGAAACTGTTGAGTCTAGTGAAATGACTCAGGAAGAGATAATCAAGAGACAAGCTCTTGATGCAAAAGCAATTTATTCTTTATATTGTGCTTTGTCACCTACTGAATATAACAGAATATCTTCTTGTGTTACAAAGAAAAGAAGTCTGGGATAGATTACATATTACCTATGAAGGAACCGATCGAGTGAAAGAGACCAGAATCAACATTCTCCTCGGTCAATACGAAGCCTTCAAAATGAAATCGGAGAATCTATAACCGACATGTTTAGTCGTTTACGAAATCGTGAATGGTCTTGAAAATCAAGGTCAACCAATTTCGATCCCATGAAAGTAAACAAGCTCTGCGTGGACTCTCCAAGGATTGGAATCACATAAAAACCTCAATAAGAGAGACACAAAGAATCATGCCACTATCTCGTCGATGAGTTGGTTGGAACTCTTCGGTCTTATGAAGTGGAACGAATCAACGAAGACGAATATCCTAAAGGTAAGAAATCCATTGCATTAAAATCCAATGATGATTCGATGTTACGATTCGAAGACAATATGGATGATGAGGAGCTTGCTCTCATGATAAGAAGATTCAGAAAGTTGAAGAAAAGGAAGAAGATTCAATCCAAAGAAACAGAGTTTTCAAAAGCAACAGACTAAGTCTGTTGAGGATGATGAATCAAACAAAGATATAGTCTGCTTTGAATGTAAGAAAAAGGGACACATCAGACCCAACTGTCCTCTTCTAAGGAAGAAGAAAGGAAAAGCTGAAAAGTATCGAAAGGCTCTTAAAGCAGAAACCTGGAGTGATACAGAGTGTGAAGAAAGTGATGATGATTATGCCAATATATGTCCGATGGCACAATCGGATTGATTCAAACTCCGAGACATTTACTGATTCAGACGGTGAGTTTAAGGTAAGTAACTTTAAAATCCCTATTAAAGTTTCTAAATACATTGATGAGCTGTGTTCTAGTCTTAAGACTTCTCTTAAAAGGATTTCCGAACTTAAAAAAGAAAATTCTGCACTAAAACAACGGGAAAATGCTTTGAAAGAAAAGTTGAAATGTTTAGACATGAATGTTTCTACTCTTAAAGAAAGTGAAGAAAATCTTTTAAAAGAAAATGAATTTTTAAAAATTGACATATCAAATATTTCAAAAAGATTTTCAATAGGATCTCGAGAAACTTGAGAAAATTCTTTCAAAGACAAAGACCTTATTTCAATAAATCTGGTTTGGGAATGACTGTGGAAACCATTCCTCTAATTGATTTTCCTAAAGTGAAGGAAAGAATTAAGCAAAGACCCACAAGAGATGCTTACAAAAATCATTTCAAAAAGGTTTTTGTAAAACCAAAGAGGTCGAAATGCTCTCGGATGTTCAAAGTGCAACGGTGCGAGATCATTTTGAAAAGGAATGTCCTATGGTTTGGAAACTGTTAAAAAGGTATGGGCAAAAACTGCATATCATACTAACACCAATGGACCCAAGAAAATATGGGTACCAAAGAAAGCTTGAGTTTTTTTTTTAAATGCGAGTCACTATCAAGAAAAAGGTAAAATGGTATGGATAGTGGATGCTCAAGACATATGACGGGATATTCAAATTGCTTCATAAAGCTCGTTCAAGTAAATGGTGGAAAAGTCTCATTTGGAGGAAACAGCAAAGGAAGAATTGTGGGGTTTGGAATGTAAAGATTGGAAACCTCACAATAAGCAATGTTTCCCTAGTGGAAGGACTCAACTACAATCCGCAAGATCGATCGTACCGTCCAATTTGTGTGATACCGGTTTCAAAATAAACTTTCAAGAGGGAATATGTTCGGGAACCAAGTAAAGATTCTACTCGAGTCATTTATGGGTCGAAGACATGGAAATATCTACCTCTTGGACGTGAAACCGGATGAATCGCAATGTCGATCTCAATTCAAGACGAAGCGAACTTATGGCACGAAAGCTTGGGCACATCAATATGAAGCGAGATAGCCAAAATTTCAGCAAAGAAGCTTGTTCGTGGTTTACCCAATTTATCATACCAAAAGTCTCGATCTATGCACTCCATGCGTATTGGGAAAAGGTAAGAAATTCCTTTAAACCAATAAATCAAGTTTCCACTAATCGTGTACTGCAGCACGCATATGGATCTCTTTGGACCAACCGGAACTCGAGCATTGGAGGTAAGAAATATTGCCTAGTAATTGTGGATGATTACTCACGATTTACCTGGGTATATTTCCGGCAAGTAAGTCCGAAACATTCTCTTACTTTGAAAAGTTTGCTAAAAAGGTTCAAAATGAAAAAGGGTATGTTATTTCAAGTATAAGAATAGACCATGGAGGTGAATTTGAAAATCAAGATTTTACAAAATTTTGTGATGAATCTGGTTTTCAGCATTTATTCTCCTCTACATATACTCCAGAGCAAAACGAAGTTGTGGAAAGAAAGAATAGGTCGCTTCAAGAAATGGCTAGAACTCTTTTAATTGAAAGTAACATTTCTTCACGTTTTTGGGCTGAAGTAGTTTCTACAGCATGTTATATTATTAATAGAGTTTTTCTAAGACCAATTCTGGAAAAAAACCCCTATGAGTTATTCAAAGGAAAGAAACCTATTGTTTCATACTTTCATGTGTTTGGATGTAAATGCTTTATTTTGAAAAATGCAAATGATCGAGTTGGCAAGTTTGAGGAAAAATCGAGACGAAGGCATCTTCCTTGGATATTCTACCTCGAGCAAAGCCTACGAGTCTATAACAAGAAGACTCAATCTGTGGAGGAATCAATGAATGTCAAATTCCAGGATTCTATGCAAAATGAATCTATTCGAGACTCATCTTGAAGAATCGAACACGCTTCGAGACTCTACAAAGTCTAAAGAAGCTCGAGACTACGAAAGACCAGCAACAAGTGGTTATTGAAGATTCAAATGAAGGAAGTGATCATCAACCTGAAAAATCAACCAAGAATCGGAAGCATAAGTCCGGTCATCCCAAAGATCTCATTATTGGCGACATTAATGAAGGAATTCGCACAAGATCCAAAAGGCGCGAAGAGTCTAGTGTCTTTGTGGCTCTTATTTCGAAATAGAACCCAAAAGCATAGAAGAAGCTTTATCTGATGAAAGCTAGATTGAAGCTATGCAAGAAGAACTCAGACAATTCAGCATTAATGATGTCTGGGAGTTGACTCCTAAACCAAAAGGTAAATCTATTATTGGAGCTAAATGGGTTTTCAGGAACAAGATGAACAAAAAATGAAAAGTCATAAGAAACAAAGCAAGACTCGTGGCCAAGGGATATACGCAAGAAGAAGGGATAGACTATGACGAGACTTACGCACCAAAGTAGCAAGGTTAGAAGCAATTCGATTATTACTTGCTTTTGCTTGTTATAAGAATTTCAGGTTATTCCAAATGGACGTCAAAAGTGCTTTCCGAATGAATTTATCCATGAGGAAGTCTATGTGGAACAACCACCGGGTTTGAAGACCCAAGGAAACCGACTCGATTCGGATCGAAAAAGGCCTTGTATGGTTTAAAGCAAGCACCTCGAGCTTGGTACGACAGGCTGAGTAAGTTTTTAATTCAAAATAGCTTTGTTAAAGGTAAAGTAGACACTACTCTGTTTATCAAAAGAGAAAGCAAAAGTTTTCTGCTTGTTCAAATATATGTTGATGATATTATTTTTGGATCCTCTAATGAAAGTTTGTGCAAGATTGGACTTCAAGTGAAACAATTGAAGAAAGGGACTTTTATTCTGTTAGGGAAATCCCTTATGATGTTTTGAAGATGACAAAATAAATCAAAGGCTACTAACATGTTTAATGGTTAAGTAATAGACCATGCAGATGATAGAACATGTAAAGGATATTGTCAAAGTGTGAAGACGACCTTAAGACCGAACGTAACATATGTCCAAAGTATATTCTGAAGATTTTCAGACTTCGTGTCAAAGTCTCGAAGGCGCCAAACTTTAGTGTCAAAGTGTTCTACATCGAAGTCCGCTCACTCGACAAATTCCGATCGAACGTGAATGATGAACGAGAAGACGAGACTCTATGCTGAAGCTGAATTGGGTACAGACCTTAAAGCTAAATCTGTTCGAAGCGAGAATATGTTTAGACTCAGATTGCAAAGTCTAATGCACTCGACTCAGATTGTAAAGTCTATTGCTCTCGGACTTTACATCATTCGACGTAACGTAACTCAAGCCCAATCATATAACAGCTAGTGATCTGGTTTGGATTCCACATCAAGATTGATTTGATTGACTCAATCTATTTGATTGACGATTGGATCTTGAAGACAAGATCTTTCTATACGAAGAAGCTTTACTTATGGAAACCAAGATTCCGTTTGTATGGGCATGGGCGATCGGAATCAATTTGGGATTTTACCTTTGTCACTCAATGGCTACCAAATCTTCTAGATACAGAGCTGTCCAATGGGTATATTGGAAGACGATCCTTAAGATACTGTCCAACGGGTAGTTTGGAAGTGGAGGAGTATTTAAGGAGATGAAGGACCGATGAGTAAGTAAGAGATAGAGCGTAGAATTTATAATTCCAAAGTCTGAGCGACCTTCGATCATATACTTGTCTCTTGTGAGCTTAAACGTTTGTGATCGTTAGAGAAATACCAAAAGAGTGACTTAGTGAGATAGTATGATCTACTAAGTGTTTGCACTCGAAGTTGTAGTCTCTTGTTGATTGCATAGTGGAATCCAGCCAAGAAGGCTGTTAGCGTGGGAGAATGGACGTAGGCTTGGATTAAGCCAAACCACTATAAATCTTGTGTTCTTATTCTCTTCCCTAACTCCTTTGTTTTACTCGAAGTTTATTTTATTCCGCATATATTTGCCAAGATTTAGTTTAAACACCTATTCACCCCCCTTTAGGTGTTCATACTAGCACTCTCAATTGGTATCAGAGCCAAGTGCTCGGTTTATAAAAGTATTTTTACTTTTGAACTAAAGATCTTTTATGTCTAGTATCTTGGCACCAGGACTTATGGAAGGGCAAAGCAACACAAGGCCACCATATTTTGATGGAAAGGAAGACGACGTGTGGAAGAACAAAATGAAAGCATTCCTAAGATCCAGAGATCCCTTGCAATGGGATGTTGTGGAAAGAGGAATCAACCCCGTTGCTGCGTCCACATCAAATAAGAATGGCAAAGACAAAGAAACCAAACCCCCCGCTCCTATGTCTTGGACGGAGTTGTCCAAAAGAGAAGCGCTTGATGCAAAACCTATTTATTCTTTATATTGTGCCTTGTCTCCTGCTGAATATAACAGAATCTCTTCATGTGAAACAGCAAAAGAAGTATGGAATAGACTTCATGTTACATATGAAGGGACCGATCGTGTAAAAGAGACAAAAGTAAACTTCCTGCTCGACAAATATGAATCCTTCAAGATGAAGTAAGGAGAGTCAATTGGAGATATGTTCAGCCGTTTTACAGAAATTGTAAATGGTTTGGCATATCAAGGTCAGCCTATTTCTTCTCCAATGAAGGTCAACAAACTCTTGCGAGGTCTCTCAAAAGATTGGAACCATGTTAAGACCTCAATCCGGGAGACTCGGAGGATTATGCCACTCTCCGTTGATGAATTGATCGGCACTCTTCAATCCTATGAAGTGGAACAACTCAACGACGAAGATCCCGAAGGTAAGAAGTCCATCGCTTTAATATCTAATGCTGTTTTTGATGAAACAGACTCAGAAAATAACATGGACAACGAAGAACTTACCTTTATGGTCAAGAAATTCAAAAAGCTGAGTAGAAAAGGAAGGAAATTCGATGGAAGAAGACAATACAAGCAGAATGGCCAGAAAAGAAACATGAAAGAAGATGATGAGCAAGGAAATATATGCTTGATGGCACATTTAGAATCGAGTCGACTCAGACACGACTCGAGAATCGAGTCGACTCGAGATACGGACTTAATTCGATGAGGAAATCGAGGTAAGTCATTCAAAAATTCCTCTCAAAGTTTCAAAGTATATAAATGAGCTTTGCTTAAATCTCAAATCTTCTCTTAAAAGGATCTCCGAACTTAAAAAGGAGAATTCTCGACTTAAGCAACAGGATCTTTCTCAAAAAGAAAATTTTGAAATTTTGCAAAAAGATTTTCTACAAACAAAAGAAAGTCGAGATTTACTTGTCAAAGAAAATGATTCTTTGAAGAAAGAATTTTCAAATATTTCGACAAGATTTTCAAATGGATCAAAAACATTAGAGCATATCCTCTCTATACAAGTTCCTTACTATAATAAGTCGGGACTTGGTTTCAATAAGGAAAGTGATTCTCTAATTGATTTTCCTAAAGTCAAGGAGAGACTTAAACAAAGACCTCCAAAGACATTTTACAAAAATCATTTTCAAAAAGTGTTTGTAAAACCTGTTGGTGGAAATGACGTCAAGTGTTCAAATTGTGGAGATTCGGAACACTTTGAGAAAGATTGTCCTAAAGACTGGAGACCTATCAAGAAAAATTGGATAAAAACAGCATATTCTACTAACTCTCATGGACCCAAGAAAAAATGGGTACCAAAGAAAAGATGAGTTACTTTTGCAGGATATAAAGAAGAAAGAAGAAAGAGGATTTGGTAAGGAATTTTTTATTCTCAATTTGATTTAGGCAATAATTCTCATATTCGATATATCCTTGGTTGATTGAGATTTTATAATGATCATATTTTGCTTTATGGAAGAAAGAATCGTATGATTTGTTTTTGTGATTTGTGAGTTGAGATTTGATTTAGTACGTGTGATTATTTGAGATAATTCAGATTATTTTGTCTAATTTTATATTTCAAATTTAATCATATTTTGCAAAGTGAAAATCTGTTTTACGTGATGATGCAAGATATTCTTAGATATTCAAGAATTTTATTCTCTATGTTTTTATCGTACCATGACTAAGTGAGAATTTATTTTTCAAAATATCATTGTGCATAATATTCTTTCTTTGAATACTTTGTTACGATGAATTAAGAAAGAATATTTGATTATGGAGATTTTCTATTTTACTCTAACGTCAAGGAAGGATCCAAATTGATGAATACCAAAAAGGAAATGAGTTGATTGCAGGAAATTCTATAAGGGAAGAGCGATCATGAATCTACGCAGATTTTAGTACAATCTGAAAATATCTCCTACGAAGATTGGTAATGATTTTTTTTTTAATCAATGGTATATTTGAAACATATACCTGGGTAAGAGAAATTTTTTTTATCATCCCGCATTGCAAATTTCTACATGCATTTATCATGATTTTGGATGATTGTTATATTGCAAATATTTTTTGTCATAAATATAAGGTATTGCAATTTTGGCACGCGACAGAAATATTTATTTTCCTTTTGCAAAATGCATATCTGAAATTTATGCTCAAGGAAATCGCTTTGATCTCAAAAGATATTACTACATATTCATGGATATTCTTGCTATATTCTTAGAAAATATATTATATCTAGCAAGTTTGATCCGCAAATCAAAGGAAGATGTTACGTGACATTTTTGCAAAGATGATTATCTATTATACAAGATTTTGCAGGTGACAATAGAATCTTCCATATGAATTTTGGAAAGCTCGATCAGATAATCATGGAGATTTTATTCTATCTTCTGGAGGTTCAAAAATTCTATTCCTTGTGCAAAATTTTTGCTTATTGAGGAAATCCCTTATGCGTCATACGGAAGGTTGAGTAGTTCTGAATTTTAATTTTATATATGATATTCAATTTATTTATTCAAAGAAAAGGGCATTATATATTATGTGGATATTATTACAGCTTATTTGTGAAAAAGTTTGTTAAGTTGATGCAGGTTGAATTCAAGAAAAGCTTAATTGAAGAAAATAAATTTTTGCCTCGAATTTCAAAATGCAAGTGATCCTTGCAGATGTTGTTGCTACAAAGGAAATACTGAAAAAAAATTCTGTTCAACAAGCAACAATTGTTTCTATTGCAAATATTGTCATGATCACAGGGGGAGAACGTGAATCTAAAAGAAAGGAAAAGAATCGTGATCATCTCAAAAAGGCAACAAATTGAGGGGGAGCATTGATCAATTATGGAAAAATCTTTTTAGATTGATCGTGATCTTATTATGGAAAGAAGGAAAGGTAAATGTGTCAGAATTTGTTATAAAAAATCTGGTTAGTGCATTTTTTATTACTTTTTGTCATTGATAAATCTTGTATTGATATTATCATTTTGTTATGACAAAAAGGGTACGTGAATTTTATGATGCATCCGTGATTTTCATTGGATATTTGCTAATATATATGATCGAAGTGAGCTATATTGCATATTTTTAATATTCGATTTACTTTATAAAAGCTGATTTTTGGAAATTGTGTTTCATGCAAGACATATATTTATCATTTTATATTCTCTACGTGACTCTTTGTTATCGTTTTTTGATTATGACAAAAAGGGGGAGAGAATATGAATATGCATATGTGAAGATTGGTTGATATTATTTATTGCATAATATTGAGCTGCGATTATTTTTCTATATATTGTTATGCTCAATCTATTTGCTATCTTCTGATATCCTTTGATTTAAATTAATATTTTTAAAAGCGTGTTTACAAATCTGCATATTCAGAGATTGTTTTGTCATCATCAAAAAGGGGGAGATTGTTAGGGAAATCCCCTATGATGTTTTGAAGATGACAAAATAAATCAAAGGCTACTAACATGTTTAATGGTTAAGTAATAGACCATGCAGATGATAGAACATGTAAAGGATATTGTCAAAGTGTGAAGACGACCAGAAGATTGAACGTAACATATGTCCAAAGTATATTCTGAAGATTTTCAGACTTCGTGTCAAAGTCGAAGACGCGCGACTTTAGTGTCAAAGTCTGTTCTACATCAAGTCCGCTCACTCGACAAATTCCAGATCGAACGTGAATGATGAACCGAAGACGAGACTCTATATCTGAAGTCGAACCGGGTACAGACCTTAAAGCTAAATATGTTCGAAGCAGAATATGTTCAGACTCGATTGCAAAGTCTAATGCACTCGGACTCAGATTGTAAAGTCTATTGCTCTCGAGACTTTACATCCAGATTCGACGTAACGTAACTCAAGCACAATCATATAACAGCTAGTGATCTGGTTTGGATTCCACATCAAGATTGATTTGATTGACTCAATCTATTTGATTGACGATTGGATCTTGAAGACAAGATCTTTCTATACGAAGAAGCTTTACTTATGGAAACCAAGATTCCGTTTGTATGGGCGATCGGAATCAATTTGGGATTTTACCTTTGTCACTCAACGGCTACCAAATCTTCTAGATACAGAGCTATCCAATGGGTATATTGGAAGACGATCCTCAAGATACTGTCCAACGGGTAGTTTGGAAGTGGAGGAGTATTTAAGGAGATGAAGGACCGATGAGTAAGTAAGAGATAGAGCGTAGAATTTATAATTCCAAAGTCTGAGCGACATTCGATCATATACTTGTCTCTTGTGAGCTTAAACGTTTGTGATCGTGAGAGAAATACCAAAAGAGTGACTTAGTGAGATAGTGTGATCTACTAAGTGTTTGCACTCGAAGTTGTAATCTCTTGTTGATTGCATAGTGGAATCCAGCCAAGAAGGCTGTTAGCGTGAGAGAGTAGACGTAGGCTTGGATTAAGCCGAACCACTATAAATCTCTCTTCCCTAACTCCTTTGTTTTACTCGAAGTTTATTTTATTCCGCATATATTTGCCAAGGTTTAGTTTAAACACCTATTCACCCCCCTCTAGGTGTTCAGACTAGCACTCTCATATTCATCAAGAAAAATATGCTAATGATCTTGCCAAAAAGTTTGGACTGGAAAATTGCAAAAAGACTGATATACCAGTGTCAAGCTCTTTGAAGATAGACAAAGATGAAGGAGGAAAGAAAGTTGACCAGAAGCTATACGGGAGTATCATTGGTTCACTTCTTTATCTTATCGCTTCTAGACTTGATATTTTGTTTAGTGTTTGCATTTGTGCTAGATTTCAAGCAGACCCTAAAGAATCTCATCTAAATGCTGCAAAGCGTATTATCAAATACATTGCTTCAACTTCAAGCATCGGTCTTTGGTATCCTAAAAAGGGAGACTTTACTCTTCTTGGATACTCAGACGCAGATCTAGATGGTTGTAGAGTTGATAGAAAGAGCACTTCGGGCACTTGTCAACTACTTGGAAGCAGGACAGTGTCTTGGTTTTCAAGGAAGCAAAATACAGTAGCTCTTTCTACATCAGAAGCAGAGTATGTAGCTCTCGGAAGTTGTTGTTCACAAATTCTGTGGATAAAACAATAGCTAAGAGACTTTGGAATTGAAGATTCATGCACGGAGATTAACTGTGACAACACCAGTGCAATCAATCTTACCAAAAATCCAATCCTTCACTCAAGAGCAAAGCATATAGAGATTCGACATCACTTCATTAGAGATCATGTTCAAAATGGAGAAATCTCGATTCAATTTGTTGATTCAAAGAGTCAACTAGCGGATATATTCACAAAGCCTTTGGAGAAAAATCAATTCGACTTCATCCGTTCCAGACTCAACATTTTGAAGCTTGAAGAAGTTAAAGTCTAGAGACTCTCAGACTCAGACAAACAAGGTTCTTGACTGTAAGTTATTTTATTTTCTCTCATATTAAATCTCGGAAAGGTACGATCATCTATCTATAATTGATTTTTGCTATCTTCAATTTCCGTGATAAGTGCAATATTTTCTTTTTCAAAAAGGAGTTAATATTTTAAAAATGGCAGGTATCTATTTTTGAAAAAGGCAGTTATTTTTTAAAAATGGCATCTTTTACTTTCTATTACGACGCTTGGTATGCCTCTCTTCGACCGACCTATATACAGTCAGTTCCTCTTCGTTCAAAAAATAACCTAAAAAGCATCGATCTTCCACTCCTGTCTTCTTCACTTGTTTAATCTTCGAAAAAGTTATCATCTTTCAAGACGTGAAAGATGTCGTCTTCAAGAAAGTCTTCGAGGATTGCAAGCAGGGGACCACGGCAAATGAGTGAGAGGCCTACTCACTTTGATCTCACCGAGGAAGAGGAGTCACCCAGTCAGCAACAGAGCCCACAACATTCTCAACAGCGTCATTCTCCACCAACTAGTCCACAGGGTGTTGGTCATCGCGAAGAGGAAGAAATCGTTGAAGGAGTTGTTCCTGTAAGAACTCAAAAGCCCTCTTTTATTTATAAGCTTTACCGTGCTTTAAAGAGGATCGGTACTCCATTGAACTACATCGATGAGTTTCTTAAGGACAAGGGATATGGGAATGAGTACATCTTTTTGCGAAATATGGAGCGTTTGGGAATTGCTCCGAAGGGGATGGCAGAAGAATCCCTTGCAAATATCCCAAGTGACCCGCGTGTTGGAGGACTGAATCCGATAGATGGGAATGATGATGACAAATTGTACAGCCAATTTCAACCGAGAATGGGTGTTGCGGCGAAAATTCCGGGAAAAAGGACAGACTTGTTCCGATCGAAGGAACATAAGGATCTATACTCCAAATTGTTGAAGCGTGGGGTGATAAACCCTAGGAGTGTGGATTTTGATTTCCTTGATGCTGTGAATGTTAATTTGAGGGAAAAGTTCCGTTTTCTTCAACTTGAACAGTTCTGTTCTGACACTACAGAAGCCTATGCTAAACTAACTGCATATTTCTATTCGAATCTTAGCTTCTTGGATGCGAATAGAATTTCTTTTAGTGTCCGAGATCAGGACTTTGTGGTGGACGTAGATATGCTAGCTGATGTGATTGGGGTTGAGAGAGGAAGATATCAACCTATTAATGTCTCTATTGCTCGTGCTACATTGGAACTTGTTAAGGACGGAAGGACGAGAGGGAAGAATTTCCTACTCAAAATGCGTGCGTTCAACATTCCGCTTCACAAGATTGTGATAAATTTCCTAGACCAAAATCTACTTCAAAGATTGATGTTTCAAACTCAGAGGCAAAGCTGATGTATGCCATTAATGCTGGAAAAAGGTTTTCTCTTCCTCACACTATTTTGTTCCACATGTATAGAGCAGTGGTGAAGGACAAGGGTCAACTTCCTTATCTCGGTCTTGTGTCAAAGTTATTTAGACATTTGAATGTTCAGCCTCCACAATTTCTCTATGTTCGATCGTGTGATAAAATGGTGGTAGGACTGAAAATGGTGTCCAAAATGCGTCGAAAGAACTCGACAAGGCGTTGGAGAAATTCAAGGAGACAACCCCTACCAAGCCTCATCAAGTCTCTTTGGCAGCAAAAGAAAAGGGAAGGAGCCTATGGTTGCTCCATCCAAAAAGAGAAGAGCTCTCATCATTGAGGATGAAGATGATGAGGATGACATCACCATTTCGCTATGGCATTGAAGAACCTGAGTCGTTACGTTCCGGAATCAATGGAACGACAGGAGAGAGAAGCGAGAAGAAAAAGAAGAGAGGAGAAAGAATCGAGAGGAGAGAGAAGTTGAAGAAAGAGATGCAGAGGAAGAAAGGTTTGAAAAAAGAAGAAGACGAAGAAAGAGGAAATCCGAGAGGAAGGAGAGCATGAGGAACACTCTTCTCCACCGAAGGCATGGAAACAGGGGGAGATGGTGAGAAAAGAGGAATGTCCTCATATCCCGCTACCGTGAAGAAGTCGCCCGCTCTCCAAAGCATATCCAGAGGACATTTATGCCTCTCAATTTCCGAGGAGGGACATGATGCTTCATCGCCAAATCTGCGTGACTATCTTTGATGTACCATCGTCCGCCTTTACTCCATCTAATCGTGCCGAAGCGCAAGACGTTGATCGATAATTCAGCAGATTTCCGTAGAATTCTTGATGTTCTCTTGGAAATGCGGGGTCGATATATGCTCGGGATACAAAGTTCAGAACTTGCAGAATGCGGGACAAGCTTCTTCGGTTTCTTTGAATGATCGATCCAAGCCCTTGCTCTTCGTAATCAAGCAAATGCTAAGAGTGAAGAGGTGGCTCAAGCGAAGGAAGATTTGAAAAAGCTGGAAGGCATCGTCCAGTCAATGGGAGATTTCCAGCTTGTTCGTATTCCCAAGCAATCTTGACTCTATTCCATTTCCATCTCAACCTTTTTTATGATGACAAAAAGGGAAAGAGATGCGAGATTTGAAAACTTTGAACTTAAACTTTTAGTTTGTTTGTTTTGATATTTGACTTGACTTGTGTGTCTGGTTGTGGACTGAATTTGGGATTTGGATTTGATTGCTTATATTAAGTACTATTGATATCTTATGAATGGCTTTACTCTCATGCAAGACTAACCTATTTTCTCGTGGTTGCAGATTCTAGTGTTATCATTAAGCCATTAATCTTTATGAGATATCCATATTTGTTTGAGTAATATTTTGCAGATCAAAGATATTCAAATCTTCAGGAAAGTTTTGTCACCATCAAAAAAGGGAAGATTGTTGGAGAAATCTTTCTGGAATATTTTGAAGCTGACAAAACGTTTCCATCAATCTAGTCTGAAGATTTGCAGACTTTAAAGTCTAAAGACCCTGCGGGATCGCGGACTCAAGACTCAAAGTCTATTCTCATTGACGGTTTGTAGTTTGTCGAATAAGGTCTATCCGGGATGTGTGTTTCGTTAAGGATTTGATCTTATCGATCGACGAAGATCTCTTGGCTGGATATGACATAACGGATTCCTTTATTCGAATCAAGATTCATTAAAGATCCGATGATTGGCGAAGTATACTTGGAAGGTTCTACTTATGGAAACCGAGATCCCGATTGTATGGGCGAGCGGGATTGATGGGCTATCGACATGTTCCTTTAATGGCTCGAATGATCTTCCTAATTGATTCGTCCAACGGGAAGATTGGAAGAATTCCTTTGGTAAGTGCCAACGGGTATGATGGCATAAAGGAGTATATAAGGAAGACGTTCCAGTTGTTCGGGGTGCACGATAGAAGCATTCCAAAGTCGAAGCTCCTTATTCTTAGTCAATTCATTTGCTGAGCGAAATCTTGTACGCAAAAGAGAGTCTATATTTTGAGATACCTTGAGGAAGTGTGGTAGAATATCTACACTTGTGGAATCAAGGGAAAGCATTGCTGTAATATCTCTTTTGTTCATAGTGAAATCCATTTGGTGGTGGGCTGTCGGTGCGAAAGAGTGGACGTAGGCTTGGAATAAGCCGAACCACTATAAACCTTGTGTTCAATTTTCTCTTCCCTACTCTCTGTTTACTTTGATCATAATCTGTTTTAGAGAACTTCCTTTCTATTGTCTGCCTAGTATTGCTTTCGTATCTCGATAAATTGTTTTTACACTTATTCACCCCCCTCTAGGTGTTTATACTAGCTATATCAGTAAGGACTCATTTTCCCGAATCATGGCAATTTTCTCCTGCATGTAGGAAGGTTGGACATTCTTTTTAACACTTAAAACAAATAGGAAGAAAATTTTTATTCAAGCAACAATCAGTTTTTCAAGACGACAAGAGGCATATTTATTAGAAGAGATATATGTGCTGGAAATCTTAAAATTTATCAACAAAATGTTATTAAGTCATAAAATTTATAAATAGTGCAAACAAATCCTAATACTTGTTAAATTGGTATGCTCGAATTCTTTCATAAACTTCGTCCATTTAGATTAACAAAAAATGTTACCGTTGCTTTTTTTAATATTTTCTATCCCGACATGGTGATGACGTGGATTAAATTCTGATTTTTTAAACCAAAATACTAATTAAATAAAATAAGAAAAGTATTTAAAAAAAAACACAAAAAGGGGGGCAAAAACAAACCAAAGGTGCCATCCTTGCCATTGCCGCCCCCGTCGCCAACCGACGAGGGCCAATGGAACTTGTCGAGCCCCAGTGACCCTTGTCCAGATTTGGACGAAGGTCATCAGCTCTAGCTGAGGCCCTGGCGACCCCACCGGTCCTTTTCGACGAGGAGGGGGGCGGCGAAAAGGGCATGCCGCCCTTCCCCTTGCCTCCTTTTATTATGTTTTCTTTTAAAAAAATTATTTAATTTAATTAAAATTTTGGTTAAAAATTATAATTTAATCCAAAATGGAGTCATTTTAACCTTGTGTTCCATGTTTTGGCCACTTCATCACCATATAGAAGAGAGTAAATATTAGAAAAAGTCACGTCAGCAATTTCCATTAATCTAAATAGATGGAGTTAATGAAAGGATTCAATTGTATCAATTTAATAAGTTTTAAGTCTTGAGTACACTTTTTTATATATTTTAAGAATTCGATTGCACTTTATTAAAATTTTTAAGACTTTTGGAGCACATATCTCTTATTAAAAAGACCATTCTTCAAAGGGACCATTAAGTTTTTGAGCAGACATTTTTTTTGGTAACTAATAATTTTTATATTATTTGGGTGATATTGTTGTTTAGACATAATAAATTATTTCAGTAAGAAATATTGAAATTAGATTATTGTCAAATCACATTTTTTTTTCATGAAATAGCCCACTAAATTCATGAATCATGTAGTGTACAAGTTAATTAAATGGCCTTACATTTATCCCTCAAATATTTACATGCGGTTTTATTATCTAAAGAAGCGATAAGGCTTTCTTTTTTTCTTTTTCATAGTTATGGTATCTGTAAATTCAGCCCAATGTACTTAAAGATGAAGCAATTTCTTTGGGGAAATGTAAGAGTTTTCAAGCAATAATTTTTTTATTAATTAAATATATTTCTTTACATCATTTAATGACTCGCACAAAATGCAAGAGTTAGAAGGTATTCTCGTGTCAATATGATTAATAGACAGGTGTAAAATTTAAGAGCCGACCAAAAAAAACTAGGGAAAGGGAAGGTGACAACATTTACTAGTGATGTGGTCTCTAAAGATACAAAAATGCGCTAATCAACATTTGTCTTTCAACCACTGGGGCACCACCCTTCCAATAGAGAAAGGAAATGTGTGGGGTTCGAATCCCCACCTCCTCAGGGAATTAGGTTAGGGACGAATTCGTTTCAAGTGTTGGTTTCGACTCCCACGCCCTGTTAGGAGGTAGGGCAAAAGTCTGAGAGTGAGAGTTAAGATAGGAGTAGAGTAGATCGGATAAAAAAAACGTTTGTCTTTCCACCCAAAAAAAACATTAAAATTGTCATTCGACCACAAAAGGAAAGCATTGAAGTTGACTGACTTAGACCAAATGAGAACCCCAGAATTTTTACCAGCGACTTTTAGCCCTTGAAAACGCGGAAACAATTGCAGTCAAAAAGAAAGTGGGAAATAAAAACCTGCTCTTTCTCATTTTTTTCTCTATGCTGGGATTGAATTGATTGAAGTCATCTACGCGTAAAAACTATTTAAAAACTGACCATTTTATAGAGGATGATCCTCCTGACTTTTGGACCTTCCTCGGAGCGTGTCTGTGAAGTTTCCTCTCATTAGATAATATTGTTAGAGACATTCTAAGATATTAGAGTTATTATTTGATATTTCATTACTTTCTAAAATAGTCAATTTCCTCATTAAATTACTTCCTCTCCTATTAGTATTGTTCAGGTGTAAACACTCTTGACTCTAAGAAGTTATAAGTCGAGACAATTGAGCAATGATATAGTTTTTATTGATTCTCTCTATCTCTCTTTAAGATCCTAGATTAGTTACACATCTACCGAATATGCAAGGTAAAAATTTATAAATTCTACTTGCAGCACCCGATGAATGAATAAACGCCCACAACCTCATTTTTCCTCAAAATAAAATGGGAAATCATCAAGCAGATCACAAAATTGAGGCAAAAATATGAATATAGTCCCAAAAGATTAGTAACAATGAGCGGTCATATGATGAGAAGATGTCGTGCATGAAGACAGATCGCCATGTGCGAAGACCCATGAACATATAAGTGATCCTACAATGACCATTTAGCAATCACTTTGCGTGTGTCCTATGTCTTTCGAGTGAATAAATGATCATCATGTGATGAGAATGCCGATGAAAAGGCGTTCGATAAATCAAGTACTCATCCACTTAATTAACATATTTAATATTCAATGTGGTTCTACCATATCAATTAGGGGATCGAGTCCATATACCAATCTTTATATACATAATATTATAAATAAAGCATGTGGACCAAATTCTGCTACTCGAGGGATCCTACAAGAGCAATCGTTTGAAGAGCTCTGGATTCCCCAATATATCCAGAGAAACCGATAGCTATCAAACTCGATGTTTATTTGCTCCCGGAAAATCTTGCCAACCACATGGCTTATTTCTCCCGTGATTTTTAACAATAGCTGGGAAGGGCCAAAGCTCAAGAGCTAGTCAACCTCTCAATCAACTTTCTATAAAGTTCAATTACTTTAAACTGTCACGTGAAATTTTCAAATACATAAGGTATTACTTTAAAACAACATGATAGGTGAGATTTGCTGAAGGAAAATTTAGTAGACAAATTGTACTCCCGTCAAAACTTTGAATTGCACTAGAGAACGCTGGTCTTAGAGATGGACTGTCGGATTTATTTATTTTTTAACAAAAAAGAAAGGAAGTCCGCGAAGAGATAGGCTTAGCTCAAAATTGATCATATCAATTGGCCCAGAAATGGGTACAATTAAAAGCCCCATTTGATGAGCCAATAGAGTACTAAACTCATTCGCAGAAGGCCTTACCAAATCGCTGTTCAATCTGTCTAAACAGAGAGAGAGAGAGAGAGAGAGGGGGGGGGGGGGGGGGGGGGGGAGGATAGAGAGAGCCAATTATAATAGTTCAAAAGAAGTGCAACTGAAGAACACTAAATAAGACTTCATCTCTTCAACTTCATAGGACACAACTATATAGGTCATGGCAACATCATGTCGTTGCAACATGATTAATCCGGCAATCTTGCTTGTTTCTTTATTTTAACTGATTTAATCAGTAACTACTACATCTTCGTTCTTATTTTCATATTCTCTCGGCATCGAACATGGGAGCTTCTAGGTTCTGGACACTAGCACGTTGGGGACGCGATGCCGCAGGTAGAAGCAACCCGTTTGGCGTTGGGAGAGGTGAAGTACTGTTTGAGATTTGGATCCTTGATGTACCCGCAGAGGCATGGGCGCTGTTCTCGAAGTTTGCTACAGCACAGAGCCGATGGAGCTGCAGAGGATGTGATCGCGGGCAGGCACGGGCTCAGCTCCGTGGCGCTGCACGTCACTGCTTCCACTACTTGGGCTCGATCTGCCGAGAGAAACACGAGCACTGCCATGAGAGCGGCCGCAAGCAAGCGTGGAGAAGGGGAGCGATTGGATGGCTTCATGACCTTCAATGGGAAGCAAGCGAAAAGGACATAGAAATTAGTGGGAGAGATGTGGAGACTAGAGAGGCAGGGGGGGTGTTGTGTGGAGCGATAGGAGAATTATAGAGACGGCACTTCAATTTCAATCAACAATGAGATTTAACGGGAAAATTATCATAACAAAAAAAAAATACACTATTCAATACGATGTATATACTATTTGCTACTATTTGAAACTATCGTAGAAACGAAAGATGTAAGATAAGAGTATGCTAGAAGCAAGATCTTCGTCTGTCAATATAAGAATCAAATAATTGGCCATTGTCGGCCACTAAGAGTTTATAAGATTGTACTATTTGTTATTATTTGGCACTATTTGAAACTATAGCAGAAACGAAAGATGTAAGATAAGAGCGTGCTAGAAGCAAGATTTTCGTCTTTCAGTATAAGAGTCAAATAATTGGCCATTGTCGGCTACTAAGAGTCTGTAAGATTGTCTTTAGTGTTTTCCCCTATAAGGTGGTGCCCGTAAATGTTAAGGGGCGGAGCGCACCCTCTGCAAAAGTAATATTATGTGGTTTGCTATGAATCCCTAAAACATCTCTCCTCTCTTCTTTTTTATCTGGTATAATTCTTTAAAATTAGGAATGTTCTTATCAATCCTGGTAGTATGTTCTGCACTTACCACAATATTAAACTTGTGCATTAAAAATTTTGCCACCCTAAAATTTTCAGTATTATGAGTCAAAAAATGAAAATGAATTTGGTGGCTAACAAGCAGTCTCTATTTGGAGGTCAAGGAAAAGCCGCGCGTGTGGGATAGCATACCTTCTACAAATCCTATTTTCGTGTTCTCATGATTGTATTCTCTTATGAGTAAGCTATGTCCATGAGAGAATGAGTAAATCAATTATGATGTGTGACATTCTTAAATTCATCACTGAGTTGGTAATAAGACTTGAATTGACATATTAGTCCCAATCAATCTCTAGGTTCTACAAGCCATAATTGACATCTAGTAATATGTCATGACCACCCAAACAGTATGAATGATTTAAGAACATAATGAACCTCTTAACTTTGGCTATAGTGTAATTCAATCCCTTTATCTTACTATGTCATGCTCGAACAACGATCATGGAATATATGTCAGGTCACAAATTCGATTATTTGCAAAAACTTGATTAACTTGCATTTATACGAGACATAAACAATTCATTCTCAGTTATAACCTCGGCCGAAGATTTCAATACAGTGTTATAATCAGATCGCATAGGATATCATTACTGTACCTTACATATATGAAGGAGACATATTTTATATTACGCACACGCGTAACTTCATATATGAATGAACTTTGACCATTAGGTACAGAGACGGATCAATAAGCCGCCAATATGCGCACCTGCGAACCATAACCGTCCAACAGACAAGTCAACATTGTGTTTCAGGTCTAAGGATTATTTACATAAGATCAAAGCATGAACTATTAAACATTGACCACACCAAAAGCTTCCATGTCACTAATTGTTTTATACGTGTTACGTTCAATGAACTTGTTTGCTATAAGTACCTGTGTTTTAACTCAAGCATCATAATATCTAATGACTCGTGACTTGTCATTACCTTAAGCATCCAATACTTAATGATGAAACTAAGAACACATTAGTCTCAATAGAATTATTAATATCCACTCCACTTAATGATGTTGATGAGAATGGTTTAAAGATTCAATCTAATTGTGAACCCATCATGCATATTCTTAACATTTCAAAAATAGATCTAGTTACAAGTGATCTTATGGAATAATTCATATATATGTGCATATGTGTATGCATATATATATATATTGGACAAATGAATGAATACGTCTTTGTCATTAATTAAATAATAAGATTGATAACACAATTGAAATCCCTGACATGTAATTATTACATAGTAATTTTAGAGCTTACATCCAACCAAATCACTACACGAACAACTGTGCAATGGATCACTTTCTTTTTTCATTACCTTGCAACTCTTATGTATAAGTTTTCAATATCGATACGAGTCTAGCGAACAGGGATATTTTTATTACGCCTACATTAATTTCAACTTGTTGACATGAAATTTGGTTTTATTTAGAGAACGGTAGTTAATTTTTAAGATTTGGGCTGCACACACTTATTAATCATCTAATATAGCTAGCGGAGTTTATTTTTCATTAGAAGTGATAGTAAGAAAAAAGGGAAAAAAAGAACTAAAGGGTGAAAATTAAAAAAAAAAAAAAAAAAAAGTTATAAACCTATTGCAATTGTATCAACTCAATCTTAAATTTTTTAATTATGTCATCCAGCCAATGTTTAGTATTATTAGTAAATAAATAAATAATTCAAAAATTATTGATATATTATTAAAAATTGTCTACATCAATATCGGCTATGCCACGTAGAACGGCCAGTATCCATATCAGCGATTTCTAGTCAAAATTGGCCGGATGAATTGAACTGGCATAAATGCAATAAGTTTATTAGGGCTCAATTAGTAAAATAAAAAGGTTTATAACTAAATTGACACGATTATAATAAGTTTAGAATTTTTTTGGTAATTTTTCCATAAATCTAATGTAGAGTGAAAACCGAATTTTCCACGCTAAGGGGAACTTCATTTCCAATGAGGCGGTCGCATGAAGCCTCCCTTCATTTCCTCGTTGAAATGGACCGCCATTACATTATAATTGATGGCAACATCATCATCATAGAATTTGCAAACCACCCTTCATTCGATTACTCCTGAAGGGGCATGGACCTCGGTAGGAGAATAACAAAGAAGAATACGGATGCATCAAAGGGGGCAAAATAGAGAGAGAGAGAGAGAGAGAGAGAGAGAGGTGGAGGCGTAGCCATCAACTGTAGTTCATTCACTTTCGATTCTCAGACACCTGGCAGAAATTGGGTTGCCCTAGAATTCAACAATAATACTTGGAAATTATTCTAACAGCAGTCGGCCACGGGGAGAATGCCAATTTGGTTCCTCGCAAGTACTCAGGGCGCCAGATGAATCACGGAATAGTTGCGAACGCGTTGATCCGTCGCATGCCGTGAAACTTCCACTTAATCAAATACAAGAAAAACCTATCGAGTTGTTACTTTGATCTGCTCTGGACTGGAAGTCAACTTGCTTTACTCCTCCACGCAAGCATGCTAACGGTGACGGCTGTCCAATTGAGATTTTGAGGAAAATTACTTGAAAAGTTAATCTATTGTATTTGTACCAGTTCAATCTTAATATTTCAATTTGACTAATTTACTCCTAAGCCTATTGCATTTATACCAATTCAGTTCTAAACATTTTATTTGTGGCAATTTAATTCCAAACATTTTGATAATTTGTCAATTTAATTTTCCAGCCAATCTAGGTAAAAAATTACTGATGTGATAATCTAATTATGACAACCATCCTACGTGATATAATCAACGTTGATATGGATAATTTTAAAAATTCTTCTGACTTTTTTTTATTATTTGTAACATTTTATTCTAAATGTAAGATTTTTCAAGAGGCAATTTTTTATCGATTAATTAGAAACTTTGCATCATTTAAGCGCCAACATCAGGAATTAGGGAGTATCCTCGTGTTAGTGTGGTTATGATAATTAATAAAACGACCACATCAACTAGAAAAAGGAGAGGTGACGGCATTTGCGAGTGATGTGGTCGTTAAAGCTACAAAAATGCAAAATCATCTTTAAAGTTGACTATCTAGACCAAATGGGAACTCGAGAATTTTTGCCAGCGACTTAGCACTTAGAAGAGCATGAAGGCAACAGCAGCCAATGATGACAGGGCTGGACAGAACTAAGGAAAAATAATCTGAAGTTTTATTCGAAAATAACCCCCCGACAAGAAAGTGGGAAATCAAGACCTATTCTTTCTCATCTTTTCTCTATTCTCGATTCAATTTTATATCACCTCGTCGAAGTCAAAAGAATTGATTGAAAATCATTTACACGTAAAGAAAAATTTTCAAAACTGACCATTTCATAGAGGATGATCCTCCTCACTTTTGGACCTTCCCCGGAGCATGTCCGTGAAGTTTCCTCTCATTATACGCCTGAAGCGCGTGTCCTCCATCGGAGGCTGTGGGACCGACTTCGGTGACTCTGCTTGCTCTACTGGTGCCTCCGCAGTTTCTTTCTTCCCAAGAAGTCCTCCCTCACCGAAAAAACTAGTCATAGAGGAGGGAAGCCCGAGATGAGCACCCATCACTTTGCTGATAGCCTCCAAAGTTCCACCCGATCTTTCCTTCAGTATAATTTCTAGAGCTTCCTTGTGAGCTGGATCAAGTGCATCCGAGTCTTTCAACAAGTTTTGTATGGCTGGTATGAGGAAATCCCGGACGCTAGCTGCAGAGAGATCTGCAGCAAACAAGATGCAGCAGATAAATCATGAGCCGATGCCAGACAAGCCAAGTATAATGAGCATACGAATGCATCATCCACTTATAAGCAAACAAACTTATAGCCAATAAACAAAACAATGGTTACTTCAGCAATTGATGCTGGTCCACTGAACATGTTTCTACTGATAAGCAATATGTAAACAGATAAAATAGGTTGGATGACCTTTCTGATATCCCATCTACCATCTTGCAACACACAATGAACAAATGAATGCCCAACAAACCATTTTTTCCAGAAATAAATTGGTCAATGATCAAGCAGACTGCAAGATTGAGGCAAATAGATTAATGCAGTCCCAAAAGACTAGGAATAACGAGCGAGTGGTGGTGACATTAATACAGAATGTCCACTTCTCGGGGCAAAGTATGTGTTTGAACAACTATCCAAAAGATATATTAAATCATCCAATCTACACCACAGAGAAGATGGAGTGAATTTAGATACCCCCTGCTTAGAAAGAGGCACTTCATTTGGATAGTTATAAACCAGCATCTTCCGGGCCATTGAGCTAGCGGCTCAAAGGTAGTTCACAAACACAGATTAAAGATCCTATTCAGAGAGGGGAACGATCGCACTCTGAAAGAAGATAAAGCATTTTCTTGAGACTGTTCTTCCAATTCTATAAGCACTAACCTGTAGTATCCAGAGCACGAATAGATTCACAAAAGGCATTGGCTCTTTCACGACGACGAAGCACGTCACTGGCAGGAATTGGTATGTTGGTGAAGTGAAAAATCTTGGATAAAAGATGTGTCTCTTGTTAAAGAATCAAAATATCAGATGCTGCAAGTTTCAAGTATAAGTCTACCTCCTAGCCAACAAACTTAAGACCAATAAAAGCAAAAGACCAAAAGAAAAGCAAGAAAAGCACAGTCGATCTTATGAAAAGATTTGGAGGATATAATCCCTCAGCCGTTCTGTTGTATGAGGTACAGCTACCCCTAGTGCACGAACAACAGCAATAGTAGCTTCATGTGATCCATCTTCAAGAAAAGCATCCATTTGTACCCGTATCTTGTCGACAATCTGTTCGATATAATATGATCAGTAAATAAAAGATAAATGTAATTTACAATTTTACATTCAACTTATAGGAGAAATTTTACCATGTCATTTTTAAAATGTTGGGCCACAGCTCCAAAAGCATCTATGCTTGCATACTTCACATTTAAATTCTGATCAGATCCAAGAGTCACCAGAGCAGGAAGAACATGAGTTGATGCCACTTTCGCATCAATGTAAGGAACCTATGACATGATTGAGACATATAAGTTTCAGATAGATCACTCGTTGCATGAAGAAATCCAGAGTATACACAGGCTTACAATGACTTTTAACAAGTTGGCTGCACTGATCTTCATATTTACATTTGAGCTAACAACCATTTCCCACAATATACCAAAGATCATGGCATGATGCTCTTCAGATGTACTGCAAATTTAAGGAGGAAGAAACTTCATTAGATTAAAAATAAGATACGGAGCGTACAAGCACGTGATGATCGAGAAAGACAGACCAAAGGAAGCGGACAGCGTAGAAAATCTCAGTTTCTTGCTTTGTCTGACTCTCCATCCCTGTTTCTTGAACCAAGAGCCTCCTTAAGCACTCTGCCAACTGTTCTCTCTTGCTAGGAGTACCTAGAACACCAGCAAGGAGAAGTGGCAAGACACACATTGTGGCAATTCTCTCAGCAACAGCAGTCCTTGGTTTCAAACCTGTAACCGAGAAAAGAATTTCTGACTTTCAAATGCCAAAAGGAAGTGATAATTTAACATCACATGTTCATACACCACTGATCTAACATACGCCACTATTCCACAAACCCCAGGCTTCTTCAAGTACCCTATCTAATTTAGCGATAATGACACAAATAGTCCCTGAACTTTGATCCAGTGTGCAATGTGGTCCCTGAACTTTAACTTAATGTGCAATGTAGTCCCTGAATTTTTAATTTGTTCAATGTGGTCCCTACACTGTGTGTACTAATTTTTAATTTTTAATGTGAACGAATTTAAAGTTCAGAGATTACGTTGCACATTGAGCCAAAATTTAGAAACCATTTGTGTCATTTACCCTCTTATTTTACTGATAGGGGCATTATGGAACTTCATTCTTTTTTTGTAAAAGCATATCCAGTTGAAATAGTTCTCAGTGAGGTGAATAAGAGAATAATACAAGGATATTTTACTCCTTGGCACCTTTTCTTTTGGAGCAAGCAATATCGCTCAAGCTCGTGAGAGCAAAAGTGAAAATTTATGGTCATCAACAGTCTTCACAAGGTAAAAATAGACTTCAAAAGCAAGGTACCATTCTTGAAATTTTGACCAATTTGCAAAGGGAATCATACTAGCTTTATTAACGTTTCTCTTCATTACCTTTGATTTTTGTACGGGCAGTAGGTGGGAAGTACTTCAAATCAGCATCGTCCCCGACTGCCACCATAAATATGGGCAACATTATGTGCGTCAGGTAGGAATCTCCAAAATGTTCTGATACTGATAATAGGAACTGGATTATTATGGCAGAGTCAGTAAATATAGACAAAACAAATGCCTGACATAAACAACAAAAGTAAGAAGCTAGAGAATCAAAAGAAAACCAAGAGGAGAACTCCACCTTTGTGGTTCGATTTCTTAAATTGTCTTCTTTCTGAGGCAACAAGCACATCAGCTGTATTAGATCAGGAAAGCAGTCTGCATGCAACCATTCAAATTGAGGCCACTCTAATATTCCCCTGAAGACAAGATTAAATTCAAACCAAATATAGCAAGGAAAGGTCTTTAATAAGGTAAATTATAGTGCTGACAAGAAACAGAAAACTTACTCAGAATACATTTCTAATAAGGAGCTCGAAAATACAGTTCCTGTTGATTCTGAAGCAGAAGAAAATGGGCATGTCTCAATTGCTTTTTGATATACAAAGGGAAGCATTTCTGAAAGCATCCTCAACAGAACATCAATATTCCACCGCTCACGTTCTCCTAAAACATGAAGATGTGACTCCACAGAACCTTCAACTCCCGAAAGTGGTGGACAGCGCTGATGTACAGAGGAAGAAAATCATTGGAGAACCAAGTATGTAAATGCTAAACACAAACAAAAGAACACACAGAGTCAAACAACCCTACCTGCGCTGAGCTCAAGGTATGAGAGAGTAAAACTCTAAGGACATGATCCAACTTCTTTCCCCAAGTCACAACTGCTGGAACTAGTTCCTTCAGAGTAGTTTCCACCACCACACCAGAGGGATCACAGACCAGTTGAAACATCAATTCCTCAACCTATCAAACAACAGAATGTTCGAACAAAAGAATCAGTATGCCTTGTCTTTCTATGCACTCCAGGGACAAGGCACGCTACAATTGGGGGATTCCCTCTCTAGACCACATGTCATCAACCTGTTCTAGAGCTTACATTGTAGCCAATTCTGGCAAGAAGTCAGATTTCGTCTCCATGATTGCCTCAAGGGATAGTGAGGCTGACCTTGAAATATTTGTCCGTGTTTGGAAACAGTGGCAGCAGCAAAGTCAAGTTGTGCGCAGCAGCTTCACGAACAATGGTAGCAGAATCCTCCACCAATTGTTGAACAATTGACAAGATAAGAGAATCGCGAATCTCAGGCCTCACAAATTCTCCAAGTTCACCACACGATTGAGCAACAAGCAGTCTACGCTCCTCATACATATGGTTTATCTGAAGACAAAAGGCCAAGGAGATCAGTATTCACGAAACTAGAAAAAGAGGACAGGACAAAGGAAGAACTGGACAGTCCTCAGCATATAGAATTTGGTACTCACTTGTTCCCAACACTGAGGAAGCAATTCTGATTCCGTTCTCATCTCTCCTACATTCTTGGCAAGGGTAACACAAGCCTGAAAAAAAGAACCCATCAGATTAAGCACTATGATCAATCACAAAGTTTCGTACAATAAGCGAGTGGTGTTCTTAACAATCAACCTACATCCATTATGATTCGCCTCTGTTGTTCATCCGGACGTTTGATTAAATTAAATAAGGTATGTGTCAAGGAATCTCTTGTGCTGCTATCTGGATGCCGCTCGATTGCACACATGATCAGAGGAAGAAGCTCCTGAAATCAAACAAACCCCGCACGGTGTCAGGGCCAACCCCCTCATACGTAACATAACATGAGACATAATTTATAGTAATCAAAATGCCAACCTCTCGATGGTTGATCAGAACATAAGGGACTATCTTTGGTAGAGCGTCTGCAAGGATTTGAATTGTTTCCAGACCCTGTGAGGCATGCAATTACTCAGCTAAATTTGACTAAATCAAGAACAGCATAAACAAGAGCTCATTGTAAGGCTTTCTCCACCTCAGAAAGGACACAGGTGATCTCAATATCCCAATAAATCATGCAAGTTTTGTTTAAAGAAAAGGAGGGAACCAAAAATGTAGCCACCCAGCCAATAAGCACTTCGGCTGCTGCAGCTGAGATGAGTATATATAAACATCACATGCTTGACCCTTTAAGGTGTTCTATCAGAAGAAATGTTAGCTTACCATCTTTTCTGCAACAGCTCCACCCTTTAAATCACCAGAGTTTGTGAGGTTCCCACTATCCTCATTTGGCACTTCACCATTTTGCTTAGCAACACCGTCACCATTACTAAAAGTGCGGTTCTCAGCTGAAGGTTTAATAGCTGTATCTTGCAAAACTTCCTGAGGTTTAGGAGCATCATCAACAAAGGCTTGAACAGCAGGTGAATGGCTAACCAGCACGTCCCCAATGCCCGGTTGACTGTTTAACGACTGAGTCAAGACATCTCTATCTTCATGTATATCCGCAATTTCTTCTCTCTCACTAAATTCTTCCTTAAAGTTGACTAAATCAACAAAATCAGGAGCAATTGAATTTTTGGCCTTCAAAGTCTCTAATTCCTGCTGAAGCAGCTTTATTTCTTCCTTGTATCTTTCCACTATTTGAGATTGGACATGGTCAATGTCAGCAGCTGCCAATGCCCGGTTTCTTCCAGAGAGAGATCCTTCAATATGCATCTTCAGTGAGGTAATTTCAGCCCTGCATTCATTTAGCTCCTCCCTTTGTCGCTCCAAGGACTGCTTCAAAACTTGAACCTGAGGATACATGTCTGAAATATTTGTCATCACAATATCAGCATTAAAAGAACAAACAAGAAGTTTCAAGACAAATGAAAAGATACCTGGGTCTCTCGATCTTTCAGATCTTTCTGCAAAGCTTCGACTGTTCGGGTCAATACACCTACTTGACCCTCTGCTGCATCTTTGTTTCTCAACAGAGCTTCTTTTGCGTTAATCAAATTCTCATTTGCTTGTCGTAAGGACTCATTTTCCCGAATCATGGCAATTTTCTCCTGCATGTAGGAAGGTTTGACATTCTTTTTAACACTTAAAAAAAATAGGAAGAAAATTTGTATTCAAGCAACAATCAGTTTTTGAATACCCAATCCCAGGAAAACCACAGGTCTTCACATGTACATGGGTTTCGACGCTCAAACTTTCTAGCTTCAACTACATTTAGTCAAAAAAAAGAAAAATCCAAAAGTTGGCCCAGAAAGACAAAGACACATCCGAAAACAAACTATGGATTAATGTCAAATAGCTCATAACAATTGAACAGCACTCATGGAGTCAGAGCCATGAGAAACTATAGGTGTATGGTTATAAGGACATAAATTACAGTTAAATTACAGTCAGTCTGTGTGCTTACAACAGAGGGAAAGGTAGTGACTGTAAACGTAGGATGGCATAGGTCATGCTGGAATGATGCAGATATAGTACTATTCATCAAGAACAACTTCTTCCAGCAGAAAGGCTCAAGCTCGGTGGATAGAAGGGTAGTAAAAGAGTGCTAGAGTGACCTTAGCAAAAGTGAAAAAGGGAGGATGAGAATTTATTTTCCTTTTGTTATCTAAGTGCCTGAGGAATTTCTCAATGTCACCCAACACTGGGAAAAAGAGCACATGCAAATCCCTACACCAACTTAAAAGAAAAGTGACTTTATTGGGAATCTTCTATATTGCTGCAAGTACCTCAGCTGCCTCTGTAGTGGATGAAAGATACTGATAGTAGTAATGTCTTAAGGCATCTGGCACACGTGCCGGTGTTTCCTGCCACTCGTCAAGGTTCTGGTCCGTGACCTGCAGAAGAAAATTGAGCCTTTGTTACGTAAGGACAGATAAATGTGTTTCCATAGGATCTTATTCTCTGTAATGAGCCACATGGACGATTACTTGAGAAGATGAAAAAATATTTTGAAAATTTCAAAAATGTTAACTAAAGTGTTACAAAGAAAAAAGGTTATCTTGATAGAAACTGATGCACCTATTCACCACTTCAAAGGTTCTCTTAATACATTATCACGCTGAATAAAACATTTTAGCCACTAGATTTCCCAATTGAAGAACCCATTCGGAAAAAATGAAGTCTGGTTTATAAGGCCTCCATTCAAGTGTCAACCAGACCAATGTTACATATGTATGCAGCAATTAAGAGCACTAGAACAGACCCACGCAACGCCACGGATGAACTTAATCTTTTATGTAACACACTTTTTGGCTAATGGATAATCCAACATCATCATCTCATATGAATACCTATTAGATGGTGAATCAATATCTCATGCTTACATTTCAAGTTTGTCTGTTGCAAAAGAGAGAATTTAACTATTTCATGACATCTGTTAATAGCATTGAAGTATTCTCATTTACAGTAAATATTTGTTTTCCATATCATATTAGGCAATATCAAAGCACAATCTTACACTGATCTAAATACAACCAAAAATGAGTGATTGTGAATAAAATTAGATAAAAACATATGCTCGCATATAAAAATCTTCTATGAATAGATAAAAGATAAAATGAACAGATTGTGTTAAAGGAAATTTATTTTCTGTAAACAATTTGATCATAAATACTAATTTCTTAATTAGTTTCCTCTTGACTTGATTTGATAGAATGAACTAATTTGATAACAAAATATCAGTTCAATAGAGAAAAATTAATTCTGCCTAAAGTAAGAGCCTTATCGACAGAAAAGAAACCCAAAAAAAAAAAAGACACTGGAGGCGACAGTGTTGGGAATTGAACCCTCAACCTGGCGCCAAACAAGCACATCAGTTCCCCGACCACTGGGCTCCGTGCTTCCATCTTAAATTTGCGCACCGCAAGTCAGTGGGGTTGGGCGGCCAATCAAAGATTGACACATGGCATTCTGAGGTTGATGCTCAATGGCTTCTGTCTTGGTATACCACACTTATATATTTAAAGATACGGTAAATATAGAATAGTTGGAAATGCTAGCTCCAGTACATTTATCCCTTCTGATTGTTTGTTACAATACTCATATTATGTTCAGATAACTTACTTCTTTTAAAAAAACAAAAAACCATAAGTTTACGATAGAAACCATGGTTGCCTACACTACTGATTGCAAACATGATATCCAGGAATCATTGTTCGGTTCTTCTAACAGAGTTTGTGAGAAAAGACAAAAAGAAACAGAGATCTAAATCCAGTTTCAAGAATAAGAACCAAATCCGGAAGGAGTAGAACCAACATGTAATGGCTAAGGTCCTATTCATCAGAAGCAACAGATGCAAGATAACTGTATTCATAATGTCTTCCATACCTCCTCATAAAAAGTCATTGCAGTCAGCCTGTAGCCTGCCATAAGCATATATTCTTTCACCGCACAGTTAAGATCGCAACGTTCGTTATCCTTTAAAGGGCCCAGGTCAGAAAATGAACTTTCCCTCTTTTGTCTCTGTATATCTTGTCCTCCTTTTGTAGACTCTACGTTAGGAACTGCAAATGTATCAAAGTTTAAAAGAAATTATTGCCAAAGTTATAGGAAGCCCATGTATGTTCATGACTATTGCAATACAAGTGTTCCTGAAAGATTGGAATATTGGCATAGCAGTGATCATAAGTCCCATCATCATCCGGCATTATTGTAGCATCTAATTGGAGGACCATTTATGCATGAGGTTTGTACCAAAAGAAACAGTCAAAGCATCAAAATAAGAGGTAGCATGAAAACTGTTTTACATACTTCTACTCAAGAAAACAACTATTTTTCTTTGTTGGCTTTTCTCCACAACTGAATGGTAGTTTTGCAAAGAAGATAGACATTGTATCATCAATAATTTAATAATTGACATGTGGGAAAGTTATTTGTCCTCAACAAGCCAAGGTAAGACCTACCAAAGAAGTAGAGCCTACCACTTAATTCATTTGCAGAAATTTCTGATTTCTTCTGCAATTCTGTCTTCAACTTTGTGATATCCTCTTGCGCCAAACGCAGCTCATATTCACAAAAGGCCATCTTTTCCTCCAATGCTTGCTTCTCTTCAAGCAAACTCTGAGGGTCTGCAACTGCTTGTGAAACAAACATACCATGATTCAATGTTTCAAAAGAAATCATGTACTCAAAGTACATGTAGATCGATGTAAGATGCTAAAAGTCATCATGGACCATGAAAAAAGTTCCCAGCACAATGTTAAAGGAATGCAAACTTTCAGATCCCAACTTCCCATTCTACAGAACAGCAGGACTGGAAACTTATGAGCAAAACTCCACTATATAGAACACAAATACAAAAAAATGAGAAGAACTTCAACTCTACATAGGCAGTTGGGGACATACAGAATATGATGTTAACCGGCAGCTTCCTGATTCAACCAGAAACTTATTCTCTCTCCAAGATACTTTAGAACGTACGCGGAGTCTCCATTCAAATGGAAGATATGGAGTTAGGAAACAAACCAAAACTTATGAAGAAGCAGACCTTAGCAGAGCACTACGAGCTCTCTCCAATCGCCACAACCTATCATCCTCTAGAAATGGTAACTTGACAGAACCTCTCTACCCCAAGAGAAGTTCGCCATTTTTAACTACATAGAAGATCATGCTATTGCCATGGCCAAAATCCGAAGAAACCAAATACTAATTCTGCGCAGCTTCACATCCATTAACCGCCATAGTCCCCTGAACTGCCTCGATCGCTTACCAGAGTTAACAGACTCAAGAAGCTACACGAGCAGCCGAACAATCGAGATCCGAAACTTCGAAACGAACAAAATCAGGAAATAAAAGCTCCAATTCATCATTAAACAACAAGCTCCAATTCGCGTCCCCAAGCCTCATTATCCAAAAAGACATACATATACCCGCAGTAGCTACGCCAGCAGTATCGGCGATCCCCGGGGACGTACCTCGGAGAGCGTTGAAACGAGAAATCTGATCGGGAGGGAAATGGGAGGGATCCGCGAAGAACTCCCGGAGGCGGATGGCCTGGGCGTCGCGGCCATCGTCGAGGAGCTCGTGGAGGAGCTCGAACGCCGTCAGCAGGTAGTTCTCCTCCAGCAGGAAGTTCACCACGCAATTGCACAGGGACGACCGCTCCACGTCCATGACCGGCGGCGCCCGCTTCCCCCACCCAAGGGATCACACGGATCTCAGGCTCGGATCGCGCTCGGCGATCGCCGCATCCGAGACCGGAGCTTCAGGCCGAGAGCTGCTCCCCTTCCACCGGCGGCGGCGACGGCGACGATGGAGATTCGGGATCCGAGGCGAGATCTGTCGCCATTAAAATGGAAGTTCCGAGCTGGGATTTTAGATTTTTATACGTATTGGCGAGATCTGATGGGAGTTTCGGTGAACCTCGCGGCAGAAGAAAGCACGGGCGACGCGAGCTTTGGAAATGGGAGAACCGTCGCAAGTTGTCCCGAGTCAACTCCTTCCTTCCTTTTTCGCTTTTTGCCTCTTGGGACTCCATACGAAGTAATAATTTTTATTACTCCGAACGTCTATTCATTTCACTAAAAATATTTTTTAATATTTTTATAATTTAAAAAAAATGAATCAAGTAGAAAAAATTTTCTTATTAACGAAAAAATTTATATTTAGATTCACGAAAATAATTTCATTTTTAAGAAATGGAAAATCATTTTTCTCAAAATAGCCTCAAATATTAACATTTTTAAATAAAAAACGTTATGCTTAATATGAGAAGCTAACATTCATTGTCAAGTCCTTTGACTTTTTAACGAAATTTGCAAGAATTAACGATTCATTAATCAGGAAATTATCCATTATCAATACGGCTTTCCATATATTCTGACAGCTCTTTATTTTTCGGATACTTTTGCTTAACTAAATGTATTATTGATCAAATGAAAAATTTTCCATGCCAAGGCAAAATAACGTTGGACAATAATTATTTGCAACATCCAATGTGGACTTACATATTTACAGCAAATCTAACAATAGATTAATCGAGAAGTCAAAGTTGAAACATGACTAAAATGGGATATCACCACAAGCAATGATGGTGATCTAAAAAGGCAATATTTATTTCAAGTTTTTTTATGCAGATGGATCCAAATCACTAAAACCGCAATAATATCACAGTTGTATGTCGACTTATCTTAATCTATATTTCATGATTGGTGCATAGAAATTATAATGTCGCTTTCATGTTTTGCTTTGCTAGAATTCGTTTAGTGGCAAGGCAAAAGTCAAGACGTGACCTGATTTAGAGAGATCGGCGAAAATTCTAAATAAGGGTATGAAGTGCTCTCATTTTCTCAAATAAGAAGCTGAAGTGGATATTATTTCGAATAAGGGTTCGAAGTGTCAATATTTTTTTCAAACAAGGGTCTAAAATGGACCTTATTTCAAATAAGGGTTTAAAGTGCATATATCAATTTCAAAGAAGAACTTGAACTCATCAAATGTTAAGGGCAATTTCATCTTTTTCTAAAATTTTAATTTTTTTCTTTTTTATTTCTTTTTTCTATTTTTTTTCAAAAAACTAAAAAAACTAAAAAAGAAAATACAAGCGAGAAGGCACCTGTGGTTGCCACCCCATCGCTCGGCATGCCGGCGAGCCAAGCTTGGTCGGCTAGCGTCAGTGGCCCTTCCCCAAGTGCTTTGGTAACCTCGCCGACCTTCGTCGCCACCCCCGACGGCCTCCTATGTTTTCTCTCTTTTTTTGCCTTCTTTTTTTATTTTTTTAAAATTTATTATCTAATTTAATTTAATTTAAATTGTATTTGTGTCACATCCCGACCCTCTTCCGAAGTGCATCATCCCTCAAGTCATTTAGGCCATTTGATTGCAATGTCTCGGGAACATCGCTAACCCATTCATGTTATTGATTATGTATACATAAGTTTAAAAAGCGAAAACAAATTACCCGACTATTCAAATAGGGATAGCATGAAAACACACTTATATATATATATATATATATATATATATATATATATATGCATCAATAACATCATCACATCATACAAGTCATTTACATCCAAACTTAAGCACACAAGCTTTAGCACCACCCGCTGTAACACATTAGAACAACCCAAAAGTGCGGCCAATATTATCTCCAAAAAGGGTCTCAAGGTAAACCTAACACCTCTATTAATATGAGGGCGGCTTCCAAAAAGTTATGCACCCCCATTACCCACTTACTCCCTATGAGTTGCATGTACCAGAGCTCCAGCTCGTGATCATGTCGAGGTCAACCTCTAGATCAAACATTGCCTCGTCAAACACATCCAAGTCCATCACATCCCAATTGGTATTCCTTAGTCCTACACCCGGAGGATCGTCAAACCCGCGGATGGGTCCGTACAAGCTATCCCCTACCCAAAAGTACCAAATTGAAAAGCGATGGGGCGCTAAGTTCTAGAGCCTCTCATAGCGCTCATAACGTGCATTGGTGCCTCTTATCAAATATTCAATAACCTCCTGGCTTTATTCAACGGAGACCCCAAACTTGGCGTGGCAGTAGGGCTCAGACATTCTTAGGGTTTGAAAACATTTCAACAAATAACAATAAAATAAAACTCAGTGAATAAGCTCCCTATTCCTCGCGTAGGGAGGTAATTCACCTTGGAATTGGCCTAAACATGCAAGTTATCTATCGATAGCATATCAATAGTAAAGCCCTTACTTTGCCTTAACTATTAACATGAATGGTTATCTCACTTCCTCAAGGCTATTACAATATAAGCACATAGGCAATTCTTACAACAAATCACATACTTATGAGACAGAAATAAGAATGCGCAATATCTCATAATTGTGCACCAATGCCATGCAACAACCCAAACATAATCACATATCATTCTCATGCATGTTTCATACATATATGTTCAGATTATTACGACCATTCAACACCACGATCAACCCGAAGGTCGGCAATCTTCTGGCATAACCAGCCATCATCACGCCTCATTGGACACAACATCACCCCGCATATGCATATTCTTCAAGATAGTACTCTAGTTGTGGAGTTTCGTTCCGAAATATATCCGTGAATGGCATCCCGTTAACGTGGGGGCACCCGAACTTAATCGAGTATTGTCCTGCATAATCATACGTATTAAGACAGTTCCATCACCCGTATAATCATATGCATAAGGGTATTTAGGTGATCACACGAGTATACCATCACCCAAACTCATTTCATATCTTTCTCATTAATCGATGCAGAAGTGTGTAATGCTCATATAACATGCAATAGTATTAAACACATGCACCCATATCGTGCTATCCCATTATGTGATCACATATTTATCGTGCATTTATCAAAGTAATCATGTTTTCCATTTCATAACATAATACATCATAATAACAAATGATACTTCAATAACCTTATCCCTTTACTTAGTTTTACATTCATCCCTATTGGCTACCATTATTAAATGCCATAACATCCCCTCTTTCCTGTTCTAAGGGCTAAATGAGCAAATACCACATTCAAAGTTAGCATCCAATAATGCACCAATCAATTCAAAATAAAGGCCTATAGAACACCCATTAAAATAAGATAAGTCATTACATTTAAATATAAGTCCTTATGATAACCTATCACATGCCATCATAATCTATCCAATAACTTATCTCACATTAATATAACATATCATACTAACTTAATACATATCACATATCACAACATAATAACTTATTGCATAATCACTTATCGAAAACCAACAATAACTTCTTACAATAACCTATCAGAAACCAACAATAATTTATCACGATAATCTATCGGAACCCTACAATAACTTATCATGATAACCTATCAGAATCCAATAATAACTTATCTTGATTGCCTATTGAAACCCTACGATAACTTATTGCGATAATCTATCGAAAACCTACGATAACCTGTTGCGATAGCCTATTGAAAACTACGATATCCTATCACTTAGACCTACTTATCACATCACCCAAGACATCATTTAAACCTATTCTAGTCCTAATCTAAGTCCTAAGTGTAAGCACAACCCTAGACAAGAGTTAGAAAGCCACTCACTCCCAATTCCAAGCTCGGTAAGCGATGGTGAAGGGGTAGCAAGGGCTGGACGGCGGCGGCGACAGCGGCTGGTCACACTCCAAACAATTGATGATGGGGCTGTGGTGGCGTCGCGATCGAGGTATGGTGGTAGCAAGATGGGCAAACGGCGTTTCTTGGGCGTGCGGTGTCCAAAGCCAAAAGAGAAAAAAGGGAGAGGGAGGAGGCGTTGAGGGATGGTCGGCCTCCACTTCACCTCCAAGACTCGACACGGTGACGAGGGTGGCGGGGCGGAAATGGAGTCTCGACGAAGGACATGGACAGTGAATGGTAGCCGGTAAGATCTAGAAAGAAAAAGAGAGGAAATAGCTTGCAAAGATAGTGGAAATGGAGAAGTGGGTGTTCGGCTAGTGCAAGGAAAGGAAAAAATGGAAGCAAAGTGAGAGAAGAGAAAGAAGATGAAAGTGGCGTGAGGTAAGGGGGAGGAAGGGAAAAGAGAGATTGTGTGAGTGGCACCGGGTGGAGAGGAGCAGCGGCAAGTTCATGAGGAGGTTCAGGCTGCCGGAGAACGCGAGGATGGATCACGTGAAGGCGTCGATGGAGAACGGGGTGCTCACCGTGACTGTTCCCAAGGTGGAGGAGGAGAAGCCTGAGGTCAAGGCCATTGAGATCTCCGGTTTAGAGTTGGTGAATCCATAGTCCTTGTTGCGACTTATGTCCATATATAGAGCAAATATGCTGTGTTATGTGTGGGTTTCGTGTGTCCTCAGTTGGGAGGCTCGGTTCCCTGGTGTCTGATATGGCGATGTATTGCCTCAGTACGACTCTTTACTTGTAATGAAATTGGAGGTTACCATTTCCTAACTTATATTTGATGTTATCTTGGTTCCTCAAAGCCTTTCGATTGTGGTTTGTTCGTGGGATGCTGCTTATTTTAATTCGCATACTGCTTTGTCGGACGGGATTTTGTTCTTTTCGGATTATTAATTCAAATTATGGGAAGGATCCATCAGAAGTGCAAGTGCCACACTTTGCACATTGGTATCGTTTTTTCAATTGGGTTTGGAGGTACTTGCAATATAGAGAAGCTGATAACTTTGGGATTACAACCGGTTAGAAACCATGTTACTCCCTATGAGCTCAGCGCAAGGTGCGGGGTTGGGTTCCTTCTGCTGCATTCGATCACATTTATCAAAAAATAGGATAAAATATCGCAAGTAGCCTTTTATTTCCTCGAGACAATCATCAGATCAGAGAGAGATGATGAAATTCACTAGTTCCTCTATTGCAGCGTGCGAATAACCACCTTTTTCGATGCTCAACTTGATTTGGTCTTTGAAAGCCGCGGCTCTCGGCCTCATCTTTTTCCCTTCCTCACCAGCCATCAGCCTCCTCACAGCTTGCTCTATCTCTTTCTGGTCTAGATCACCTTCCAACTCGAATCCCACCCTCCAAAAGTGGCACAAGTACCTCGCGTTCACATTCTGGTCCATGAAGCAGGGTCGGCATATCATCGGGACTCCTTCGGAAATGCTTTCCAAGGTTGAATTCCATCCACAGTGGGTCCAAAAGCCTCCCACAGCACGGTGTGCTAAAACATCCTTCTGTGGAGCCCATCTCACGACACGGCCACTATCTCCGATGGCTTCTTTGAATCCTTCTGGCAACAGCTCGATCCATTCTGAGCCTCTGACTGAGCCAGGTCGGACCACCCACAAAAATGGCTGGCCGCAGTTCACCAGCCCCCAAGCTGTCTCTGCAAACTCTCTTTCATCCATTGAAGCCAAGCTTCCTAAGCTCACATATATGACTGAATTATTAGCTTGCTTATCAAGCCACGACAGGCAATCGGTTTCTTCTTCCAATATGCTGGTTGGTGAAGCTGGAGCAACTTTGTGCAATGGGCCTAGTGAGAAAAATGGCACATGGTATTTTTTTTGGACTTGGTCGGATAACTGTTTCTCCAGGCAGTCCACTGTGTTCCAAAGAATGGCTGAAGATGTCTTGATATCGAGCGTCGTAGCTATTAATTGCATCATTGGTTCTGGATCGCTAGTAAAAAGAGGCAAGTCCTTTGATCTCAAGGGATAAGCGCCTGGAACTGGATCTTTCGACGAATGATCTGTAAAGTCAAAAATACTGCTGCTTAGCATATATTGCTTCTAAGATTTCATAGTCTGATTTAAACATAAAAACCAGTCCGAAATTTGAATATTCCAGCAAGTTAAAAAACAGATGGTCCTTTTATTCCTATTTTGTACTCAGTGGACATTCTTTCTTCCTTCCTAGTCGGATTGCTCTACATAAAGGCGAGAATATGATCTTTCACAAGCAGTTTCAGCATGTGTGGTGCCGTTGTTTTCACTTCCAAGCCGTCTACTCTGATTAAACGAAGAGGTAATAGGTGGTTTTGACAGCTGGGCTAACGTCTACTGAGTGGTCGTCTTCTGGAAACCGAGTCACCGTGAAGACCTAGTATGCTTACCTTGTTTTTGCAGCAAGTGTTTTTTACGAAAACACAAAGATACCCTGTTAAAGTACTACTTGGTGAGTCGAAGAAAAAGAAAATTACGAGCCAAACTCAAAATGTGTCAACATGGACTAATGATTAGTTGACTCTCTATTTAGCTTGGCTAAACGATCTCCTCAAATTTTGAAGAGACCCTAAATTTTGCTGTCACATTTCTTTGTGATACAAACACAATTGAATCAGAAGCCCTTCCAGTTCATCTGAGTTCCACCAAAGAAAGTGCATTCTTAACATCCAATTGATGCCGCGTGCTTGTTACTCTTGATTTCTAGTGAAATTACTGTCAAACTACATCACAGAGGTAACTAGAAGTTTATTGTGCATACTGATATCTGATGGTTTATTGTGTCTGTTACTATATGAGGATTGAACATACCTTTTGCTGGAAAATAACCTTCCTTTCGGAGCCAAGGCAGTTCGGAGAAAATCAGCTGAGTGCCGATACTACTAGTGTGCAAAGCCATGCTAGGAACTTTCACATAATGAGCTGCGGCTTCTGCACAGTACATCAGCGTATCATAAATCACGCAAGAGATTTTACTCTCGGTTGCTTCATCCCGTGACAATAGTTGGCGAAGAGGTCCTTCACAGTTGGTGTTGAGACTCGCGAAAATAGCTGCGGCATCCCCGGAGGAGAGGACATCCTTCGGTAAGCAGTCTGGAATAGACGCAAAGGTAAAATTGGGGAAACCAGATGGATGGGGATGATTGAAGTGAGTGTGAGCTATTACAATAGAGAAGCCCTTGGAATGCAGGAGGGACCCCAAATTGAGCATCGGGGTTATGTGTCCTTGAAAGGGGCAGGGGACTAGCACCAATCTACGATTGCTTCTCTGCCCTCGTTCCTCCATTTCTCTCATGTGACTACAACCACAGCCTCATTCCTGGATGAACTCATCATATGAATGGTCTTATATTCAATACTGGGTCGTCGGCGAAATGTTAAGGAAAACAAAGAGAAATCCTCTCATTAATTTGTTTTTCTTGCCTGGAGAGAAAAATAAAAAAGTGGTAAACAAATTGATTACATCATTGAAGGGAGACGGGCTAATAGAAAATTAGCTGTCGCACCATGAGACATATGGAGGAAACACCTACCCCAGGACACCAGAAATTTTGTTTCCTTTCATGTCTGGCTTTGTTTAATGTCACGTGAGAATATTATTTTTCTCTGGCAAGATTTCTAGTTCATTTGATTCCATCCCAAAACTTGCTCTTATCTCTTTGCAGATTCACACCCTTATTTCCTTTATTTAAGAAATGAGAACATTTCGAGTCTTTATTTGAAATTTTCCCAAGAGATTATTACGTGCTTTCGGAGCATCCTTTGTCCCGCATCCGACCAATTGCGAAGTACTAATGGATCGCGTATGCATGCGGTTGAGTGAGGGAAAGCGTGGCAGTTCTCTTGCCTCGTATGTCTCCGACGGGGTGGGGGCATTTGATTAATATGTTTTTGTCTGTGGAGGCCCTCCTCTTCGAAAGGCGACATAAATTGCTACTTCTTTTTTTATTTATGTCGTTTGTACTGGTACTGCTACGAAGTGCGCTATCAGGTGATGTAATCCCGTCCTAGTCCCCAGCTACCAATGGCTCTTGGGACATCCACGAAAAGTTTGGGACCAGGTACGGCTCCCAGAATGGGATTTTTTTGTTAGGAGTCATAGATTGCCAGAAAAAAAAAAATTGATAACGAAAAAACATTGCGAAAAGGGATGATTTTAAGCACTATGAATCTTTCTTTACCTCTCTTATGAACAATTAGACATCATTTATGCATGAGATGAATTATACGATTTCAATTTTCTATTCTAGAAAAAACTCTCTTTCATGTATATATGAAGTATAAGGTTTCGAATGAGAATTCTATTAGCAATCAAATTACCAAAATATATTATGTCTAGCATACTACCCCTCTTATTAGTTTCAAGAAACGAGGAAATCGTCGGGGCGAACCAGCGTCTTTCGTTAACCATATTTAATCAAAGAAAGTTTGAATTTATCACCCAACTGCACATTAGTAGATAAGAAAATAAGGCCATGTTTGGTAACCATCCAAATAAGGCATAATTCTGATTCTTTGTTCCCAGGAGTAGTTTGGGAATAGAATCGCGTTTGGTAAAAATTTTGTTCTCGAGAACAAATTTCTATTTTTTTGTTCCTGGAAGTAGATTTGGAACAGAACCAAAAATTGAAAGAAAAAAAAAAGTTGATTTTTGTTCCGGGAACAAATCTAAGAATCAAAACCAACTCTTCTTCTTCCATTTGCTCTTCTTCTTCTTCTCTTTTCTTCTTTTTCATCGATCGCCTCGTCTGTCGCCGTCCGCCACTGCCGCCACCGATGGCCGGCAAGCTCGCCAGAGGCAAGCCCAGCCACCGGCGAGGCTCGACCTCGCTAGATCCGGCGAGGCCGAGCCTCGCCGGGCCGGGCAAGCCTCGCAACGCCCGGCCCCGCCGGTGGCCGGGGAGCCTCTCCCGGCCCGCCGATGGCCGGGCAGGCCTCGCCCAGCCCGGCGAGGCCGGCCGCCGGCTGCCGGCGGCGAGGCCGAGCCTCGGCGGGGTTGGGTGAGGGATGGGCGAGCCTCGCCTAGCTACTAGTGAGGCTCGACTGACGAGGGCCAGCCTCGCCGAGGGCCGGCGACGCTCCGGTGAGGTTGCCGGCCCTCATCTGGCCGGTTGCCGGTCCAGCAATCGACTTGAAGAAGAAGAAGAATAGGAGAAAAAAAAAAAAAAAAAAAAAAAAAAAAAAAGGAAAAAAATATAAAAGTATAAAAATTATTTAAAAATTAAAAGAAATTGATTTGAAAACAGAATCATTGAGTACGGTATCAAACGCAATTTTATTTCAAAATCAAAAATTTTGGACGATTCAAACTGCTTAAAATACTTAGAATAAAAAAATTTGGACAGTTACCAAACGGTTTAAAATACTTAGAATCTGTTCCCCAAAACAGAATAAAAAAGAATCATTTCTAATCAGATTTTCAAAAAATAGAATCGTTACCAAACGCGCCCTAAAAGTACTCGAAAAAGAAAATTTGGAGCAAGAAAATAGATGGCTGAGGATCATCTGAATACTGTAGCCAATCATCAGAACTCGATGCCTCAGCTGCCGCTTTATCTTCTTCATTCGAATCCATTATGCCTCTCCTACGCACGTGGATGCGCCTGCTGGGTTGGCTTCTTGGACTCATCGCCCGGCTCCAGAGGCTCAGCTCATACTCTTGGCTCACTCAGACAACCTTCGCACTTACCTAAGCAACGGCACAAGGTAAATCTTCTCATTCGGACACCCTTTCTTTAAGTTAACAATCTGAATTAGTCAGAAGCCCGAGTGTGTTTCTCACCATGACATTGCAGAGTGTCTGCAAGTTAGTCTTCTGATTCAGTGCTCCCTTTCAGTCCCCAAGTTTGGAAATTTTGCCTTAGAATTTTGATTGCTGAAGAGATTGGCATGGAAAGGAGGGAGCTTGGTGGTGACAGGAACATTGGCTCTGTCAAAGCAGCCATTAATATGTATGGAGAGAGGATTCTTGAGAGCAGCAGCCCGGCTTTGAGGAATACCCAGAAGAATTACCCCGAGGTACCATTTTATTCATCACTTTTGGATTAATTTTTTAGTGTAGCTAGTGTTTTTAACCGTGATGGTTAATGCTTATTTAAGAATTTGCAAGTGTTTCGTTGTTTAATTCATTCGAATTCCAATCTCGTGAAGCATTCCTCTTCGAGAGCTAAAGAATTGCTTCTGGCCAAGAAGGACATTACCCGGTACCGCGAGAGGAGAAGGAATGCAGAGTCTACAAGAGCCGAGGCGGAAACCGAGCTCTCCGAAGCGAGGAGCAAGGTCAAGAATCTGAAAGCCATGACCGAGGCGTCGAATTCCAACGCCAAGTCGCAGCTGCGCGAATTCAATAATAGAACAAGGCCGCAGGCGCTGCAGGGCGTTAGGATGAAGGAGAAGTCTCAGTATGAAGAAGTGATGAGAGAGCTCGAACACGTCAAGCAGGAACTGAGCAAGCTTAAGCTGGACGTGGCTTCAGTGCTGGACGAGAAATCGCGGGCAGAGAAAGAAGTGGAAGCGTCGAGCTCAAAAATGCGGTCTTACACAAGCTCGGCCGAAGCGCTGAGGAAGGAGATCGAGGAAGTTGGCGAGGAACAGGTGCTGGTCGAGTTGGCGCAAATCGAAGCTCTGAAGGAGCATGCGGCCATCGAAGCTCAGAGAGAGAAGGAATTGAGCGAATACTCAACCAAAGTGGAAGAAACAAGGCAAAAGATAAATTATTTGAGAGAAGTTGAGAATTCGAAGGAGCTAGAGGCTGAATTGGCTGTAACATTATCTGATGTCGATGTGCTACAGAATGAGCTGAAATTAGTGAGAGAAATGGACAAAAGGGTTCCGATGGATAATGGCTTCCAGCATCCAGAAGACGGAATCAAGAAAGGCGAGGAAGATGAAACCTTAGTCATGTTACGGGCGGTCACAGAGGAATTGGAGGAAGCGAAGAAAGAATTGGGGACTGTCAAGGAAGAGGGCTTTCAATTTATGTGCTCTATGGACATAATAAGGAATGAGTTGAAGTTTGTCACAGAAGAAAGAGCTCAGCTGAAGAAAGCAGAGGAGAAAACAGAATTGACTGTCCAAAGTCTCAATTCGAAGCTGCTGAGAGCGAAATCCAAGTTGGAAGCCGCGACAGCAGCCGAGGAGAAAGCTAAGTCGATTGCCTCCAATCTCTCACTCACCCTCGAACAGTTAAGGACAGAAGCAGAGGCTGCAAAGAAAGAGAAGGAGTTAATTTTTGAAGAGACCAAAGCGATAAAGGAAGAGATTCGGAAAACTGATGGTGAGATAGATTTGACTGAGGAAAGACTACAAGCTGCTATGCAGGAGCTTGTAACAGTCAAAGCCTCAGAAGCGCAAGCACTTGAGAACCTCAGAACTCTAATTGAGAATACAATGAGAGAAAGAGCTGCTGTATCTCAGCAGAGCTCTTCGATCACTATTTCAAAATTCGAATACGAATATTTGACAGGCCGTGCCACTGGGGCCGAAGAACTCGCAGATAAAAAGGTTGCAGCAGCTCAGGCTTGGATCGAAGCTTTGAAGGCAAGTGAGAGAGAGATCCTGATGAAGAGCGAGCTGATGCATAAAGAGGGGAGAGAAATGAGGGTGGAGGAAGAGCAACAGGTGTATCAGACGGAAAGGTCGCTCTCTGCGAAGAGAAGGGTCGAGGGAGAAATAACAAATTGGAGGCAAAAACGGGATAAGATCTCGAGAAGCAAGAATGCTCAACTGGCTTTGCCTAGGAAGTCCCCGAGAAAACTTACAGGGGACGATGATGATTTTTCTCCAGCCAGAAGAGCAAAGTTCCGCAAGTCAAGTTCACCTGGAACCCATGTTATGGCTCGGTCCACCTCAATAACTCTCAAGAAGAGAAGGAAGGTGATGCCGAACCTATCTAAGCTATTCAGTGGAGGAGATATGAAGAAGAAGTCCAAGGAGCTCCGAGATTGAATGGCTGTCCAAACCGAAGCGCTCTTTCAGGAAGTTTTCAGGAGGTGTAGCTGTTTTCACATGGGGAGACAAGACCGGGATGGTCAATGTTTGCCAGGATTCGCAGGTGGGGAGCTCACACCAGCATCGTTCCTGTCGTGAGAGCTTCAAATATCAAAGGCTATTGAAAGAGTGCATTGGGAGGTTTGTTTTCTTCCTGTCCTTCATCGGTTTTTGACATTGTTGAGCTCCAGCTACGGCGACAATACACCATTGGCACATTTCTTTTGAGTTTTCTTCTTCCTTGACCTTGTTCCAGTTTCCATGAGCCGTGTCTGATCTAATCGAGCTATTATAAGTAGACCAAATGACTGCCGAGTCAACTTTGATTACTTGTATACAAAAGAAAACTGTTATATCGTTCCTGTTTTTCTGTTTCTTTTCCCCTTTCAACACAAGAAACTGTAGTTCTTTGTGCAATTCCTGCTCCCGGTAGCCAGGAAAAGAGATACTGATAAACCCAGTCTGTATATGAAAAGATTGAGAGGTGAAGTTATCAACTGTGTATGCTTGAAGGATGGATAGCAATCAGTGGTTTGCACAAATCTGCAATTTGACATGGAATATTTTCAGGACTGGATGGCTATTAGCAAAGAAATATGCATCCTTAAATCAAAATAAAGATGATGCCTGCTGAAACAAAGCAAGAAAGAGACCGATGCACCAAACACATGAGATGTTTATGCAACCAGATGGAGATTATGCATAGGATCAACCACAACAATGACTTTGCACAGCATCTCCCTATCCTTAATATGGAGGAGCTTTTGAATTTGAGTTGCCCAAGAACAATAAAAAGCTAGGCTATAATCATTTGGTACATTAAATTTCATCGGACAGAACCTCTTTGAACGTATCATTGCCAAAAAAGACAGCGAACTTCAGACAATCCTGAACATGTAAAGCTAGAACAGAGTTTAGCAGAGATAGCTTTCCCCAGCTCAAATCACACAAAAGATCAGGATAGTTGCCCTTTTCTCTTTATTTTGTCCGCATGGTTGCCCAAGTAGACCTGGACGTGAGTATCACCATCCCCCTCTGCCACAGGTGACAAAAAGGGAAAACAGAAGAAAGTCCCTAAAAGTTCATGTGCATTACAAGCTCTCCGTGCGGCCACATCCATAGTCTTGCTGGAAAATCATCAAGATAAAGAAAACAAAAATAATGCAGACAAGGGCACAATTCTGAGATTATGCACATCAACCCATTTTCAGAATCTGTTAATAAAATACATTCTTCCATAGAACACCCTGCCGTCAACATCACCTGGTTAGTCCCCTACTCAAATGGTACTGCCACTCATTAATGTTTGCATTTGCAGCAGGTAGTCTTCAGTGAAGAAAGACTCCCATACTGTGCGTTAAGATGTTAAGCACCGATGAGATATCAGCCACTAGCAACCATCATGACATCTTTTACTATTATTACCAAATATCAACCAGCCAAAATCACAAATCTGATTTAGGGTTAAAAATCAAACCCAAAGGCTGACTCAGACAATATCTTCAAACAAAACTTTCACTTAGCGGATGGATCAAACTATCGAGAGAGAAGACAATCAATGGTCACAACTGAATATATTGCTCTGTGAAACTGCAGTTTGATGCACGTTTCATTCTCTAACAGGAACCATTATGCATAGCACCAAGAACAAATAAAGCAATAATTAGTAACTCGCAAAACTGTAGTATTTATTTCTGTCACAGTGAACACAAAAACACTGCTTCATACAAGGAGCACAGAAGAAAAGTCTGAGAAACATCAACGCTTCTAAGGAAACCTAAATCTTCTTTGGCTTGAAATGCCTCACCGTGGCATTTAGGTTTTACTCTGTTGCTTCATGCGATCTGTATTCAACTGGGACAATGCCTCTGTCAGCAAGAAAGTATTTGCCTCAGTCATGGTCTGGTATTGAGAAGGCAATGTTGGAGGTAGTGGCTGGGATTTGTAGATTTGGAGCCGTGCAGGGTCCTCAACATACTCATCATCATAGAAACAAGTTTCTTCATGCACAACATCAACGAGCTGAGGATGTTTTCGGACTTGGTTCATTTGCACGAGATTTTGCTTATTTTCAGTAACGGGTACATGAGCGTGTGGTGCTGTCCCCTGCACGGTAGTGAAAACCTGCGAAGCCAATTCCTGTTTTCTCAGAGCTTCAGGGACTTCCTTATAAGCTACCTGAGGATTCACCATAGGACTAAAATCCAGAGCAGGCTGACTAGAGGCGATCGCTGGAGCATCATGCAATGGACCCTGCATCGGCAGATTCTGAGACTGGGCCACAGGCATGGGCACCACGTAAGTGGGATAAGACTGATTTGGCGCATAATACAACGGCTGCGGTTGCACTTGATAAATGGGATAGTACTGTGAAACAGGCACTACAAAAGCAGGGTTCTGGGACATGTAAGGTGAGGCCGTGGGAAAAAACTGGACATGTTGCAACTGATCGAATTGAGAAGTCACTGGATAACCAGAAACTGGAACAGTTGTACATGGCTGAGTACCAGAACCAACGGTCCTACTTTTCGACTCGAGAGTGTTCGTAGAACTCTGGGTCTGCAGCGATGCAACGTGCGCAACAGGGGCAGTATAGGGTCCAGTCGGCGGGTTTGAATTGGCACTCACAACACTGCTACTATCTCTGTAAATCATAGACCAGCAAGAAGGGAAATAAGGAAAAAAAATGAACACAATCGCATCAATCGAATGGACCACATTGTCCTGTTACGTCAAATAACCAACTGCTAACGACTCTTTTTCTTGTAAATCGAAGCACGGTTCGAACGAGTTATCCTTTCAATGTGACATTTTGGGCATTAAATGCAATTTGAAGAAACAATATTGAACAAGTCATCAATTCAATCTCACGCTAATGCCACTGCAATGTAATCGCATTGAATCATTGACAACAAGTACCTTGCCATTGAATCTTGGTGATGATTCTTAGCTCCCAGCTCGTCCACATGAGCCACGAGAGGAGGCAAATTCGACAGGGAAGCCGACGACGACGTGGACCCGAAAGACGAGCTCGTCTCGAGAACCACCGATTCGGCGCCGCCGCCCTGATCGAAGTCGTCCTCCTTCCCCACAATCCTGGCGCCCTTGAGCGCGTCGATGAACCAGGTCTCGGTCTTGGGGTGGCACAGCATGGAGGGCTGAGCCGACTCGGATCCGGCCTCGGGCCTCGTCGGGAAGAGGAACAGCCTGATGCGGGAGGGCCTGGCCCTGGGGTCCGAGGACGAAGCGAGGCGGTCGAGCTCGTCCGTCATGACGGCGAGGTCGTCGTCGGTGGAGAGGGAGATGAGGGCGTCGAGGTCGGAGTCCGGGAGCTGGTACTTGAGGGCGAAGGGGGCCGCCACGGAGAGGGCGGCGGAGAGGTGGGAGGCGAGGGAGTGGAGGGAGGCGGCGGCGGCGGAGGCGCGGTCGACGGTGACGATGCGGGTCTCGCCGCCGTGGTAGAAGAGGGACTTGGAGTGGGGCCGGGGGCGACGCGGCCGCCGTGGCTGCACATGAGGCGGAGCTTCGGGGCGGCTGCGGGGGCCGCGGCGGCGGCTCCATCGCGCCGCGGCGGGCGGGCGGGGGGCGGCGGAGGGATCTGAGGAGATTTGAAGATCAATCCTCAATGCGTCCGGCCTCGGTTGCTTGCCGAAGGGAAGAAGGTATATTTGCGTCGAAGTTTGAGGTTGAAGGCTTCGCCTCTTATGAAGGAGATGAAATTAAAATTATAATATAAGGTACGTGCTCTCTCGTCGGCGGTGGATTAGGATGAAACGGGAAGCGGAGACGCCGGCCGTCACGTGGGAGCCACGTGAAATTCTTTTTCCGATGACCTGAGATAATAAAATAGGAAAATTAATAATAAGCCTTTTCTTTTCCACCTGTCGACGAACGAGAGAATTATAAAAAAAGAAAGAAATCCCAAAATTATTATACGGCCTTCGATTCAATTTTAAACTTTCAAATTAACCATTGTAGTCTTAAATTTTTAACAATTTTCTAGTAGAATCCATGATCCGGTCAATTTAGGCCATGAATCACTAACTTAGCGATACAATCAAATCAGTCATCTTATATGGAAAGGCCAACAATTTGACATAATTTTTATATTTTTTTTTTGTTTTCTTTTCTCTTTTCCTTTATCTCTCGGATTTTCGGTTAATGGGGTCATCAAGCCCTCGACGATAATCAATGAGCCTCGTCGGCCACAAGCAAGGCCCAAACAGCCCTGCCAATCAAAATTGAGGAAGATGAAGGAAAAAAAATTAGAAAATCTTTTAAAATAACATTGTTTTGAGTGCCGTTGGAAACACTAATTGTACTAAGATAGCCGAGATACAAATGAGTACTTTCTTTTAAATTGGTCAAAAAAACTCTATTGAAAAATCATCAAATGATTTAAAATTAAATTAGTTAAATTGAAAAGTTAATAATTGAATTGGCATCTATATAATAGATTTAGGACTTTTTAGACAATTTTCTCATTAATTAATTCAACTTGAATTTGGCAATGAGCTCATGAATGGCTCGAAATTGTAAATACCAAGCCCTAATCCATAAGTTTTTTTTTTGTCGATTATACTTTACTTCTACTCTAACTTTCACTCTCACTTTTCTGCCCTACTTCCTTGCAGGGCGTGAGAGTCGAAGGGTTCGAACCCCCCACCTCCCCCTTCCATGTTAGAAGGGCGACCACTGGAGCAAACCATTAGTATTTCATTCACAATAATCCGGTGAGCTTTGAGTGGAATTAATGACCTGTAGTTAGTGATGATAAGTAATTTGTTGAAAATATTTTTTTTCTATTTTACTCTAACTCTCAATTCACTTTTAGACTCTTGTCTTATCCTTTGCATAGCATGGAAATCAAACCCTACACTTCAAACTAAACATCCCCAACCCCAATCCCCTGAGGAGTTTGGGAGTCGAACTCCCTATCAATCAAAAAGAATTTACAATTTATGTTTGCAAATCCATGACTATAAACTTTCATAATCAATTTACAGTCACGATACCTCAACATATGCAACTTCTAGGTGAAAATCTCAAATTACAAGACGTGCAAGAAAAATTTGCTAATAATTTTCAAGCATTATGCTAAAGACACTAATAATAACTATTCTATTCCAAAAATCAATTTCTAACTAGAAAATGATTTTTCTATTTTTATTCTCTTGATGAATTATTGAACAAAAATAAAGATTTGATAATGCCATAAAATTTATGTTCTTGAAATGGAAATTTATTTGATAACTGCATAAAATTTTTCCCTCCTAGACGGTCAACAGGCAAATGACTAGCAGCGGCCTGTGGCAGATAGCCGGTGGGCGATGCCAAACGGTAGGCAACAGTGGCCGGTGGGTGGGTAATTGATTAGTAGCGAGGACGAGTGATCGAAGAGTTTTTATTTTTCATTTTTGCTCCATAAATAAAAAAGTAACAACTTCTACTTATAATATCTATTCCAAACCTATTTATAGAGTAAAAATTTGTTCTAGAAATAGAAAATTAAAATTACTTACCAAACGAATTTCTATTCCAAATTTATTCCCGAGAACAAAAAAATAAAAAATAAAAATAGAATGATTATCATGCGCGCCCCAAGAAGTCAAAATGTTACAACAAATGAAGTATATTTATGGAGATTAGAGATTTTATCAAAGAATATTATTAGAGATATTATTAGATATTATTTGATATGCGCTATTTTCTAGAATAGTTGATTTTCTTTTTTGTGCATTTTGTTTATCATTCTCTAATAAAGTGTAATGTCAAGTCAATTAAGTAAAATTGTAGTCTATACCGATTCTCTCTTCCTCTCTCTTGAAGATTTTGAATATTTACAGCGGTCAACTAAGAAATTAATTTGAATTTGGGTAATAGAACAATTGGTCCCAAGTTCAAATAGGTCTCCATCACTATGCAAATATTTATTTATATACATACATAATGTAATAATCTAAAAGGTAATTAGTATATCAAAATAGGAAATATATACCATTGAGATACGATACCCACAGGCACAAGATCTTCAACCGATCCTACGAAAAATTGGAGATATATAGAAGTTTTGAATTTGGGGTAAACAGTTGCTTTTCCACATCCATCTCTCTTTGCACTACGAACCAGGTGAGACTTGATCTACATTGTTGCGGCATCGCTTAGATTTTCATGGGTAATAGTTTGAAACTTCGAGTTTGATGACTCGTGGGATTACCCTCGGTCTGATCTGCATCCTGCATTCTCGCGTTACATATCTGAGTGGATGAGTTCGATCTTCGTCGATATATCTATGTATGTATTAATCTTGATTCCCCCTCTTAAATTGTCCGGAGATTTTAATTCAGTGAGAGATGTATGTTCGATCTCTATTGCTTTTCTATGCTTCCGTCGGGTTTGTTCACTTTGATGGCGATCATTCAAGATTCGGTAGATTGTGATAAAGATGACGGGAAGACGGGTGTGCTTAGGCGGAGACCGTTGAATGTCGATTTTTCTCTCGTCTGTTTGGACAAGATCATTCGATAGACAAACTTCCTCTCCTGTAACTGAATATAGTTCTCTCTCTGTTGCAGGCAAGGAAAAGGACTCTTAGCGGAGTCAGATCAAAATATTCAACGAAGAAATTCCAAGTATTCAAGTCAACATCGCACTAAATTGAAACTCGAATTCATACCCAATTCAAGATCTCGCAGAATCACGTTCGAGAAAAGAAAGAAGGGACTGATGAAGAAGGCCGAGGCATTTAAAATCCTCTGTGGTGTCGACACGTGTGTGATCATCTACCCAATGTGGATGTCCGGCGATGGCCTGGTCCAGCCAAAGATCTGGCCGCCGGACAGTAAGGAGGTTGAGCGCATCATCCACCACTATCGAAGTGAGGCCGTGGATCGCCGTGCCAAGCACGCAAACTGGACTCCGTGAGTTCTTTGCAGGCCAGAAGAAGAAGATTGACACGGAGCTCGCCGAGGCCCACAAGGCCAACTGGGAGGCCAAAGTATCCCGTCTCGGATGAGTTCCTCAGAGATCTCTCAGAGCCTCAACTGAGGTCGATCCAGAGCGCTGTGGGCGATAGACTCAAACAGGCGAAGACGAGGCTTGCCACAATGATGGAGGAGAGTGGTCGAGACGGTGGCACCAAGTGATGGGATTGTACCACGCGGCGGAGTGCACCTCCATGCAAGCAATGCAGGCTTCATGCAAGACGGGGCGGTTGAAGCCAGACCGCCTTTGGAGTTCCTGTATCAACAGTTGGATCAATCCATGAGTATCCCTCACCATTGACTTCCTTAACGCGTTGGTATTCAACGCAGTTCGGACCCTCAAGAGGCGACGATTCCTGGTGCAGCATCGTCAATGAAACTCGGAGCATGATGTATGGTCCCCTGCAGCAAATTTTTATCATGAGAATGTTCATCATGATCAGGCTCAATTCTTCAGTGACCCAACCTCTCCCTAAGCAATCCATCGCTACGAAAACCCGCTTAAAGGGCCAGAAGGAGTCATCCGTCGTTTTAGTTCTCTTTCAACTGTTTATTTTTTTCCTGTCCAATGAAGCTTCGAAACCATAAGTTCGGCCTTAACGGTGATTTTGCACTGCTTGTACAGAAAATTCATTATAATGTTAGTATCGTTATGATACAGCTACCTGTGTTTCTGATGTTTAGTGGATCCATGCATTGGATTTAGTCACTCTGATGATGCTAGTAGGTTTCTTACATGTCTTGGAGAACCTGTTTTCTTACGTTTGATGTTAACTGGAAACAGCGTGCTGTTTTGTTGAATATGAATACGGATGCGACTAAAATCGTTGTTCAGAGGGTAACTTGAAAACCCCTAAAGGCCGATGCAGAGAGGCATAACAATAGAGCCATCCCAAGAAACGCAACTAAAGATAGCAGCACAACACAATTTCACTAAGGATATCGAGTTAATAAAGAAACTGAAACCCCACGCAGACCGAAAAGAAAGTACAGGAAGAGCTTATCTTTCTCTGTCTCTACGCTTAAAACACATTGAAGATTTCACTTCAACTAACAACACATCTTCTTGCACCATTAACGTTGGACGATGAAATCATATCATGATGAACTTTAGTATCTAATATTGTGCACGGAATTTACTAAGGTCGATTATCATTATTTGGAAAATAGTATTCATAGGAAGCAAGCAAATTATGATTTACTAAACAAAAGGGAAGAATTTATGTCAAAAAAAATGGTTACATTATTACAATTGAAAATTCTACAGTACTGTTAATTGTTAACCTTTGTCTCACTTATTTTTTAAGAGTTAATAGAATAAAAAAATTTCAAATTATATTCACTGTAACACAAATATCCAATTTGTGTCCCTAAAAACTTGGCCATTGAGGCAAAATAACCTCAAACGTTGTGTCCCAAAAAACCGAACTTATAACAGCATAACGAATATATGTTCAATGAAACTCAAATAGATGATATATATAGCACACATATATAACTTTGGATTTTTTCGTAATTTAATAAAAAGTTCAGGGTATTTATATCATGATAAGCAAATTTAGAATTTTTTGTGACATAAGAAAATAGGATATTTGTATTATAATGAGCATAATTTAAACTTTTTCTATGGCAGTTTTTTTCTTTATTATTAAATGGCCTGCATCCAAAGTTCCAAACAACCAACTATCTCACCAAAAAAATAAAAAATAAACGAAAAACAACCAACTGCGGTTGCGCATGTACGCCCCCGCAGGGCCGCACTCCGCCCCCTCTTCGTGGGCATTACCGCACTAATGTTACGTGGGTTCGCCCCCAATCACTTTTTTTTTTTTTTGCTACTCTTATAGGGCGCGTTTGGTAACGTTTTTGTTTTGAGGAACAATTTTTTAACAAAAATAGTTTTTTTTGTTTCTATTCCGGGGAACAATTTCTGAGTATAAGAACGCGTTTGGTAATTGAAAAAAAAAATCTATTCTAGGAATAGAAACGCGTTTGGTAAACATGTACAATTTTTTTGTTTCTTTTAATTTTTTTAATATTTTTTTCATTTTTTTCATTTTTTTCTTCTTTCTTTTTTCTTTTTTTTCCTTCTCTCCTTTGTGGCCGATCACCGGTGGCCGGCGACCGGCTGGGCGAGGTCCGGCGAGCTCGCCAAACCCTCGCCAGGCCACCACGAGGGTCGACGAGCTCGCCGGAGCCTTGCCAGGCCACCGGGAGGCTCGGCCTCGTGTCGGACCGGCGAGGCCGAGCCTCGCGTAGGCGGCCTCGCCTTGGCTAGGCGAGCTCGAGCTCACCCAAATCTAGCGAGGCCAAGGTCGCCGGCCATGGCCAAGGCCGGCGACCGGCCAAAAGGAAGAAAAAAGAAAAAAGAAAAAAAAAAGAAGAAGAAGAAAAAAAAAATGTTTCTCGAAAGTGTTCCCGAAAACAAGAAATAAGTTTTTTCTATTTCTTGTTTTTGTTCCAAATCTATTCCCGAGAACAAAAGTGTAAACAAACGAGTTTCTTTTTTTTTGTTCCCCGGAACAAAAGAACAAAAATTTGTGTTCCGGGAAATAGAAATACAAATAAACAAACACGCCCTTAATCACCTTTGTTTGCGCCCTATTGTCTACTCTCTTTTTTTTCATCTTTATATAATCAATGTAAGGTTAATATCATGAAAATATTTGTGACAAATTTATACTCTATTGTTTTTATTAAATTAAATTAATATTACAAAAAGCCTTAAATTAATATACTCGTTAATTGTCCTGTGTTATCAAACTTGATTATTTGAAAGCAAAATTTAACAAAAACTAACGGAAAATAAATTTATCACAAGTGTATCAGATCGAGATTTTTGGAAGCCAAAAATTAATTTTTGATAAATTTATAACAATTTCGAATTTTTCGTACTATTAACCCATCAATGTATTCATGTTATAATTTTTTTCTGAAATAAGGATCAGCAAATCTGATCAAATTTATGTGCAAATAAGTTGAGCAGTCTTTCCGCGATACTTGGATATTCGAAGTATTTGACATGAATAGGACGTGCCCATAATGTTTAAATCATAAATTCTATTTGAATTCGAATTTAATCGGAGATTATTGGAGAACAGACAAAAACAATGTTTGTTCTAGTTTACATGGGTTATCTTTTCGGCCATACAAGTGTTTTGCATTATTGCAATTTCATTTTCTTTTATATCAGTCAATTTATTGTTAAAACTAATTATTATGGTCCTCTCATGCTTCGGGGGGAATCAGGGCTTTATTCTCGTAGATTATAGATAAGGAAAATGACACAAATAATCTCTAAATATTGGCCGGATGTGTATTGTAGTCCCCGAACTTTGAATTTATTCAATGTGACCCCCGACTTTTAGCTTAATGTACAATGTTATCCCTTAGTTTTTAATCTATTCAATGTGATCCCTGAATTTTTGGTACATATTCAAACTATTCCTTAAACTATATGAAAATTAACGGAATGATAATATTGAACATTTTCCATATAATCTAGGGATTAGTTTGAACATGTATCAAAAATTCAGGGACCGCATCTAACAAAATTAAAAATTCATGGATGGCATTACATATTGAGCTAAAATGTAGGGATCGCAATGAACAAATTGAAATTTCAAAGACCAGAATGCATATTGAGTCAAAGTGTAAGGACTGCTTGAATTATTTTTCCTTATAAGTATTAAGTAAGGTTGCTATGTATTTAGTTTTACCGTGCTTATTGTCAATTTTTTTAAAATTTTATTCTATTAAGATGTCTGCACAGTGCACAAGCAAACCGTAGCTGCACATGCGGCAGAGCTTCACGGCGGAGGGTTGCGGCAGCGGCTCACGCCACAGTGATGGCGGGTGGTGAGGGATCTGTGGAGATGTGAAGTTCAATCCTCAGTATGTCTGGCTTCAGTTGCTTGCCAAAATGAAGATAAGTATATGCGTCAAAGTTGAGCTTGAAGGCTTTGCTCCGTATGAAGGTAATAAGCTCTCTGCTCGTCGCCGGACTTGGATAATGGGAAGCGGAGACGCCGGCTATCCCGTGGGAGTCACGCGAAATTCTTTTTCCAATGACATATAATTATAAGAAAAGGAAAATCAATAGTGAGCCTTTTCTTTTCCACTATCAATGAATGCCAAAATTTCCTATAAAGTCCTAAACTTATTATACAATTCCCAAGTTCAGTTCTTAACTTTTTAATTTGGCTAATGTAATCTTAACACTTTTGATTTTTTTGAATATAATCCATCCAATCAATTTAGGTAAAAAATCGTTATGGTAGCGGTCCAGTCAAAACTGACATTTCCACATGGGGTCTCGATGACCTTGCCAACTGGAAATCTAGGAATGTGAAGGAAAAAAAAATAGAAAGAACAAAATTAAAAAAAAAATTGCAAAACTTCTAAAACCGATGTCATTATGAGCCCTTCAAAAGCATCAAATTACTAGTCATGCCACATAGAACGGCATCCATGCTACAATTTCTCATTTCAATTAGGCGAAAGAACTACATTAAAAAATCATCAAAAGGTATAGAACTATATTGACGAAATTGGAAAGTTTAGAACTGAATTGACGGTCATATGATAGATTTAGAACATTTAGACAATTTTTCCGTTGATGAATTGGATTTGAATTTTTCGATTGTTCATAAATGGCTCGTAATTGTAAATATCAAGGGGCCTAATCCACGAGTATTTCATTCATTGCGTCATAATATTTCAGTGATCTTTGAGTGAATAATTGACTAGTTGTCAATGATTAGCGATATTTCATACATGATAATTAATTTGTCAAAACTATTAGGTTGGTCATATTTCTCACCTTTTTTACCGTTCAAAAAGAATTTACAATTTACGTGTTCAAATCTATAATCGTAAACTTTCATAACCAAATTACAATCATAGTCAATATATGCAGCTTCCGGGTGAAAATCTTGGATTACAAGATGAGCAAGAAAAATTTGTTAAAGATTTTCAAGCATTATGCTAATTAAATAGGTCAAAATGTTGCGGTCCAATAAGAAATTAATTCGAAGCCTATTTTGTGTACTAACAACTTAAGTTTTTTAAAAAGTCAATGATGGTTTTTATAAAATTTCAAATTGTATCAAAAAAGTAAGTCTCGAGTTAAAATAGGTCTCTATTTGCTTCCCTAATTACATATTTCCACCCTTTAAACTTAGGCCAACTTTATCCTACGCGTAACAGGGACGTTACAATTTTTAGATATAAAATTATATATTCATCTAACAGCTTAATCTTAACAGTTGGTAGTGGTATCACAAATCTCACGCGACATGTATAGGTGCGGACAACTAGTGTTCTAATCTAATAAGAAAAGATATGTGTGTGTGTGTGTGTGTGTGTGTGTGTGTATCATTATCAACTTTTGTGGTCATATAAAAAAATCGTGTATTTATGTAGTTGGTTATTTGAAGAAAATAAGGTTCTTGATGATAAAAAGAAAAGAAGATTGATCCGCCGCAAGAAAACGCCACTTGAAATAAGTCCGGTTGCCGGCGTATTCCTTCACGGCTTAATCTCCGTATACTTCCATCACTATGCAAATATTTTGTATATACAGAGTGCAATAAACTTAACGGTAACTTTACTATATCAAAACAGGAAATATTTCCCATTGAGATACGACCCCCGCAGGGGCAATATCTTCAACCGACCCTACGAAAATTTAAGATACATATGGAAGTTTTCAGTTTGGCGTAAACACTAAACAGTAGCTTCTTCAACGCCCGATTCTCTCTTCGCAAGCCAAACCAGGTGAGACTAGTTCTCCATCGATGCGCCTTCGCTTAGATTTTCATGGGTTATAGGTTGAAACTTTTGAGTTTGTTGCCTTGTGGGATTACCATCGGTCTGTTCTGCGTCCTGCATTCTGTCATTTAGATATCTGGGTTGATGAGTTACGATCGTCATCGATAATTCTGTGTATGTAATGATCTAGCTACTGTGTTAAATTGTCCTGAGATTTTAAGTTACTTGGAGGCCAAGCGATGATTCAGTGAGAGGTGTATGTGCGATCTCTTTTGCTTTTCCATGCTTCCCTAGGGTTTGCTTTACTTTGATGGCCATCATTCAAGATTCGGTAGATTTTCAATTAAAATATGACAGAGGAAGACGAGGGTCGTTAGGCGGAGACTCGTTTGTTTGAGCAAGATCATTCGATGGACAAACTTCCTCTCCTCTAACAGAATATAGTTCTCTCTCTTTGTTGCAGAGAAGGAAAAGGTCGTCTTGGCTTAGTCGGATCCAGACATTCGAAGAAGAAATTCTAAGTATTCGAATCAACATGGGTCGCGCTAAACTGAAACTCGAACTCATATCCAATTCAAGATCTCGCAGAACCACATTCGAAAAAAGAAAGAAGGGACTGATGAAGAAGGCCGGGGAATTCAAAACCCTCTGCGGCGTTGACACTTGTGTGATCATCAACCCAATAGGGATTTCCAGTGACGGCCTTGTCACGCCGGAGACCTGGCCGCCAGACCGTAAGGAGGTGGAGCATATAGTCCGCCGCTATCAAAGTGAGGCCACGGATCGCCGTGCCAGGCATGCCACCGGACTGCATGAGTTCTTCGCAAGCCGGAAGAAGAAGATTGACGCCGAGCTGGCCAAGGTCCACAGGGCCAATTGGGAGGCCAAGTATCCGGTCTCGGAGGAGATTTTCAAAGATCTCTCGGACCCTCAATTAAGGTCGCTCCTGAGTGCTGTGGACGATAGACTTGAACAGGCGAAGACGAGGCTTGCCACGATGAAGGAGAAGAAAAGGGTCGAGAAAGCGGCGCCAAGTGACTGTACCGTACCCAGCGACAGAGTGGAGCTCCATGCAAGCAATGCAGGCTTCATGCAAGACGGGGTGGTCGAAGCCGGACTGCCTTTCGACTTCCTGTATCAACCGGACAGTTCAGTCGGATCAATCCATGATTACTCGTCGCCATTGATTTTCTTACCGCCTCAGGATTCAACGCAGTTCGGACCCTCAAGAGAAGACTATTCCTGGTGCAGCACTGTCAATGAAACTCAGAGCATGATGTGTGACCCCCGCAGCAATTTTTATCATCAGATTGCTCATCGTGGTCAGGCTCAATTCTTTATTGACCCAACCTATCCCTAAGCAATCCACTGCTACAGAAAGCCGCTTAAAGGGCCGGCAGGAGTCATCTGTCGTTCTAGTTTTCTTGCAACTGTTTTTTTATTTTTCCTGTCCAATAAAGCTTTGACACGATTAGACACGGCTTAGTGGTGATTTGGCACTGCTTGTACAGAAAGTTCTTAATAATGCTAATATAGTTTTGATTCTGCTACGTGTGTTTCTGATGTTTAGTGGATCCATGAATTGGATTTAGTTACTCTGATGATGTTAGTAGGTTTCTTACATGTGTTGCAGAACCTGTTTTCTCACGTTTGATGTTAACTGGAAACAGCGTGCTGTTTTGTTGAATATGTATGCAACTAAAGATCGTTGTTCAGAGGGTCATTTAAAAAACCCTGAAGGCCTGATGCATTGAGACATAACAATAGAGCCATCCCAAGAAACGCAACTCAAATAGGAACAAAACACAATTTCACTGAGGATATCGAGTTAACAAAGAAACTCAAACCTCATAGCGACCGAAAACAAAGTACAGGAAGAGCAATCTTTCTCTTCTCTCAGGTTAAAACATGATGGAAATTTCAGCTTGACTAAAATCGATTCGTTTTTAATTTCTCTCGCGCCATTAATGGCATATCATGAAATCATTTCAGGAGGAACTTTATCATCTAGTATCCTTGCACAAAATTTACTGAGATCGATGATATCAATTAGCATTATTTTGAAAACAAGATGCATAGGAATCAAGCAAGTTATCTTGATCGTATCATGGATCTTTTCCATTCAATTTAGGATAGAGAGGCTTTGATTCCCCCGGTTTGCTCAAAGTGGCCTGGCCCTGCAATCCAAGCCACCACCTGGGGGTTGCGTGCCCCCGAAGCTTCCTCTTCATGGGCCTTGATTCGATGTGGAGTGGCCTTTGATCACCTTTATTTGTGCCCAAATTGATTACTCTCTCGACTTTTAAATTAATCAATGAAATCCTGTTACAAATTATAATTTTCTTGAAATAAGGATCAGCAAATGTCATCAATTTTTTGTGGAAATAAGTTAAAATGGTCTTTCCACATCGTTCCAAATACTTAATTTGGTTGACTAAAGCAATAATGGAACATGCCCATTCGAATTTGATCTGATTTGATCCGACTTCATAAATGAGCGGAAGAATACAATGTATCTTCTAGCTTTGTGCTTTCTTTTCGGCCTAACAAGTGTTTTGCAATTTTATAGTTTCATTTCTTTTACATGATCAATCTCCTTTTCTTTTTCTTTTTTTGAAACTAATCATCATGTTGTTCAATCTCATAGTTTATAAATACAAAGTAAGGTCGCTTTGTATATGGTGTTACCACGCTTTATGTTATTTTTTAATTTTTTGGGTTTCTTATGCATGATGAAAGTTGAGACCAACATTTCCTTTAGGACAAGGTGTGACTTGTACTTTGGATCCATAAGCAAAGTAACTTCGTCACCGGCTAGCCTAGCTAAGTAGATAAGATCCGTTAATTTTTTACCCCCACCCCTTCTTTAGCTATCGTGAATTTAAACTTGCTCTGCAGCGGTGATTCCCCTCACGAACATTTTTGGATTATTTGAAAAATGAGATGGTAAAAAATATTTTTGAACCAACGATGAATCTAATTAGAAGAGTGCATAAAAACGTAGAGGGACTCCTTCAAAGTTCAAAGTGACAAAAATGTCACATCTCAATCTCACACGTACCCACCACCAAAATAAAAAAGCAAAAAAACAAAAAAAACAAAAAACAAAAAACAAAACTCACACGAAGAAAAGTAAAGTCTATGCTAAATAGCAAAAATAGGCAAAAACCACCCTAAGGACAAACACTAAACGAGTGCTTAGGCTGGCCTAGCATACAAAATGCTAGTGGGCCCCCCTCCCAGCCACGAAGAAGTCAAAGATCATTAGGCCCTTCTTGGCATTGCTAAACTTTTGGTCCCCGTCAAGTTGACGGCTCCTTGGGCCCGTCGGTCCATCCATTCCATCCATATTCTAAATACACTTTAGCATGCTTTCAGATTTTATTTATTTCATGACGATTAAATAATTTAAAAAATATTTTTCTTAAAAATAACCACTTGCATCGCTCATGAGAATGAATAAACAAAATATTGTGTTCATCATCCATAAAAATATTCAAACATAAATGATTGTTAATAATGAAAAATGTTTTTATTAACTGATTATTTTAAATGATCAATATTAGTTTTAGGGAAAAATTTTAAAATCATTTTATTTTTACTAAATAAACTATCTTTAATTTAATTAGCACTCCTCGTCGGTGAATTCTGTACCATATGCTTCCATCAATGGTCATTATTTGATGTCACAACAAGTGCCTCTCGTAGTAGCTTGCGCATGCATTAATTCGACAAACCTTCCATCGACCACCTAACCTCGGTTGCAAATAGGGGCCTTCCACGTGGCACAATTCGAGATTGAGAATCTACGACTGACTGTACACCCCTGTCTAAAGTGAAGGTTTCCCACGAAGAGTACGGTTTTGATTTGTCCAGCGCAGGCCCTCACCGGCCTAACATTTTCTGGTACCTGAGTACACATCAAGTTAAATAAATGATTTAAAAAATACTTTTCTTAAAAATAATCATTATAATACTCAAAATAATTACTCAATGAAAAATATTATCTAAACATATTCATGAAAAAAGAAGATATTAGCAAAGTATTTTCTCGATTATTCATTTTCGTAAAAATAAATGCCTTCTTAAAGTCCTATTTTACTGTTACGAATGCAATTGAATCGACACGTGCCTTACAAAGGAAATTTCAACACGCCCCTTTCTTTCCTGCGGTGCGGATTATTATACAGAGGGCTGGCGGTTGTTGGTTTGATGTCACGGTCAAATTACCGATCGTTGAATACGTTTTTAAGCCAAAGAAAAAAAGTGGTTCGAAAATCGAACATTCACGAGCGAATTGCAATTTCTTTCTCCGAATGAAATTAAAGCTCTTCTTATGGTCAATCACCGGATCCGGTGTAGTTGATGGTTGTGGGTCAATTATTTATACTTATGATCTGGCCACCGAACCCCACGAGCTATAAATTACATACGATATAATCTTTTGTCTGGTTGTGGTGTGGTTTGGTTGCGGTTGGCTTTTTTCTTCAGACTTTTTCGTCCCTCCCGTCTCCATCTAAAAAAGTTTTTTGGGCATAAGTCTCAATCCTCGCCTTTCTCAATTGTTCTCTAGCCCAACCCTATTCCACACACTGATCTGCCCCCACCTAAAATTACATTTTTGGCAGGATTATACAAAGGAAAATACGATGAGATGGAAACCCACATGTGTCAATTTCACATGAAATTCGTCAAAATTCTTGTGTTCCTTTTAAATTAGAGGTATAAACATAACCGCAACATGAACTGGTTCAATGATCGAGAATTTGATCCGTCTCGTTTTGACAATTCCGACATAATATATATTAACTCAATCTCCCGATTGTAAGAATAAATAATCCCACATTTGGGTCGTTTAGTCATATTTTGGTTCTCCTTTTCCCCTCACCCAAATAGGGATATAATTTTTTTTTCATGAATTTGAAGTTACTAACTTGAAAAAATGGAATTTCTTGTCTTGAAAATCAGAAAAACGAAAATAAAGAAATGTAATGAGCACGAGTCAAACCGGCTTTGTTGACTGGATTAGCCCTTATGTTGCTCGTGGTCAAATGGAACTTTCTCGCGATTTATATATCCACCACATTACCAAACTCTTGAATTACCAACTCTCTCTCTCTCTCATGGATCTTTTGGCAAAGCCATTCGACGGGAGCGTGAAGAGATACTGGAGGAGGAGGAAATACAGGCGGCTCGACGGCGACCGCAGCCGGCGCCTGCAGGTAGCTAGGCTCGGCGGCAACGCTGGCGGCCCTCGGAGGTCCTGGAAGATCAAGATCGCCCGGAAGCTGCGGTTAAGGACCATCTACTACTCCCCCTTCAAGATATTCGCGCGGCTGAGGGACACTTACATCAACATGATGGTCCGGTTGGCCGGCAAGGTTGGGTCCTTGAACACCGACAACTTCTTTGGCGGGAAGCAAGTCCCGAAGCCCCGGCAGCCTCGGATCGTGTACTCGAGCGAGGAGGTCGAGGCGAGGCTCGTGTACGAGATCTACAAGGCCTTGCAAGCTTCTCGCGAGCTTTCCAATGTCTAGGCCATGGAGAGGATGTGCTAAGCTCTCGCATCTCTCTCTCTCTCTCTTCTTTTCTCTCTGCGAGTAGATCATGTGCTCTTCTTTGATTCTTGTGTAATGTTTGCTATGGAGCTCATAGCGGTTTTTTCCCAGACGCTGGAGGTTGATGGGAAGATCTTGTAAGTGCATTATCTTTCTTCTTGTTTGGTCTTTTAATTATAGGTCGATAGCTAACTTGGATGGACTTGTCGGCGGAGCAAAATCGTCTCCCTGCCTTAGCAAAGAATATTTTTCTCCTGTACATCTACCGAAATTTAAGCCCAAATTCAACATTTGCGTTCCGAATTCAGTTCATGTGTCGTAACTCTGTTCGAAGGCAGCTGGGACGAATAGCATTCCCATGGCCTAATAACCGTAGACAGGCGCCGAGCTAGAATCGAACATAGAGCCTCGCGTTTTTAGGCCAATTCGACCATTCCATGGGCTGAGCTGCTGGGATTTTCTTTTTACCTCAGAATGATCTCTCTATAGATATGCCGATCCCTAACCGGATGAATATGCAAAACTCGGGACGAGTCGGGTCGAGAATGAAGGTTACTGCCTCAAATGCATCACTATTGGAATAGTACTAGTTCTGTTAGACATGGGTATCAATGCCCCCATCAAATTGACTTGTTCAGACTCTTGGTTTTGTTCAGTATCAGATACCCTTTTTAGATGCTCTCACGCAAAATAAAACTGACCATGAATAAAAGGCAAGACAGTAGGAGCTGGTGGTAAAGAGCATGGCCGCCCACAAACATAGACCATATGGCCAGAGCATTTTCTGTCCGCCAATTTAGAACAAACTCTGCGTGACTGATTTCTTTTTCTTTTTTCTTTTTTTTGGTGGAGTTTCCTGCTGGATGTATTCCGATTGGGTGTCGAATCTTTCGGCAATGCCTTGTAAATTCGCCCCAAGGCAGGAAAATCTAAAGGCCGGGACATGCAAACACTAGGCAGAGCAAGTGCGGTAGGTGGCTTTGCTTCTTGTCTGCAAAATCGTGCAATGCGCTTTGTCACCATCGGGATTTTTCTTCGCCCATTTGAGGATGGGCTTATAAAATGTGGCCACGCTTTGCCAAGGGTATTACAGATTTTTACACATTCATAATAGACGAAGGTACACCAGTCGCGCGCATCTCTATAAGATGTTCATACGGCGACAAAGCACACCACCACACATTGGCCAAAGCGGGCGCATTATTGGTGGTACAATAATTTATAATAATACAGGTTCATAGGTCTGCAAAGTTACTCTCTGAAACGTCACTTTCTGATGAGATGATGTCTTCTGCATTGCGTTACTCCTGAGAACGCAGTTTTCATTCTGTCACTTTAGCTGGTGAACTGCATACGACTGATTCTACTTGTGCATCATCAGTCATTGAGGGCAAGTTCCACTAGCCAAAGTTGTGAATTTACCACGTAGCCATTGAAGTTTGAAACCATATACTTTCTATCAAGGGACAGTTTCAGCCAAACTCATCGTACTCACGAGTCACATTAGTGGAGAAAACAAAGGAGATCTTTCATTATGTGATCAAGAAGAAATTGAACCAAGTTTTGCAAGTGGCATCTCAAACCTCCATTTTTTTTTGGTTATCCATCTTACTGTGAGTCTGTAACTCTCCTCTCTCTCTTTCAAACTTTTACTTTGTCCTTTTTTCTATAAATAGTAGGAGTCAAATCTCACACTTGAAATTAAAATGCCCCATCCCACCCAATTTCCATCACATTTTTGAAAGGATCAACAACTTACATGTTTGAGTGGATTGAACATAGATTTTAACTTAGGTAACAACTCAAGTTCTATCATTCAGAGGCTAATCGAGGATATGCCACAAGTCAGTTGACTGCACGAGCAAGTGCAACAGACCATTTCAATTCAATTATAACTTGAGAATGATTGCATTCTCCTTTGTAGTGGACAATGGACGGTAGTAGACCCAGTTCAATGGGCGGACCTAACGGAACCAGACCTGTGGTCCGCGTCCACCATCAGAAGATTGCATAGAAATTTCAAGTCCATTTGGGCCTGATATAGGCCCAATTGCATCGGACAAAGCTTTTCGATGTGAGGCCCTTACCCGATCTGCCCATTTACCCTTGGAGGCAATAATAGGCAATCAGCAATGCGAGGCTCATGATCGGATCTAGACAGAGCGAATAACACTAGTGACTACTACTAGTAGCAAGACATATCCAATTATGTTGACATTGACAACAAAGGCCACCTCAAGGTAATCTCCCTCAAATCGCCCAAAATTGGCATGGATAAGTAGCATATGTGCAGTCACCATCACAAATGCCAACGTTGGTAGTTTGAACTCCTTCCTCCGGTCGTTGAAATTTCATCGAGGAACACTCCTTTCTCGTCGAGCAGACAACAACTCAGCATCCCTAATGATCCGAAATCTTCATCCTCACTTATTAATTCAAAGGGCGAAAGTTCATGATTAGCGGTTGGCCAGAAGAAGAGCACATTACGCCATCAAGGCCTTTTTGAAGGAGGGGGATGGCTAGCAAGCAAGCCCAGTGAGAAAAGAAGTGGGAAGGGGGAAGGGGGGGGCCATAGGGAGTGTTAGTTAAAGCTGTAACAAAGAAGCAAACACAATTCGATGGTTGCGATGCACCCATTAACAATAATTAAATCTCCCTTCCTCTTCCTCCTCCTCCAATCGACCTCCCCCTCATCATAAGAAGACACCAACGAACCAAACTCCGCAACACGCACATTTCACATCACTTCCGTTCCACGCCAATGCTCGTCTGACCAAACTCCCCAATTCCTTCCTCTAACCAACCTTCACATGTCACCGATCGATCCATATATAATCGGCCACTTCTCTCTCTATCTCTAGCCCACCTGGCTTCAGCCTCAAGCAGTTGCCTTGCCTTCTCTCTCTCTCTCTCTCTTTTTCTCTCTCTCTCTCTAAAACGGTTTCGGTAGGATTCGGGGCGCTCGCTGTCCCTTTGGCGGGAAAAGAAAAGCACGGGCTCGAATCGATCTTTTCCCCGGTGCCGACCTATCCACTCCACCGGACGCTATACCACCCGCCAATAGCGTCCCTCCACGTGGGGTCTGGGGTGGAGCTGATCTCGGCGCGAGCGTCTCTGATTTCGCGAGCACGGGCGCGCTCTCCCTGCGCTGGAGAGTACCCGATCCCTTCCGTCTCCTATAGACTATAAAGCAGCTCCTCCTGCGTGCCGTTCCAGTTTCTCCCCGTCTCCCCCTCTCTCTTCGCGCGCCGAACCAGGTGAGAGACTCCCTCTCCATTCACGCTTCTCCCGCTTCGATTTTCCATGGATGATTATAGCTTGCGAAACCTCGAGCGTTTACGGCTCGTGGATCGCTCTCAATCTGATCTGCGTCCTGCATTGTCTCGAACCGATTAATCTGCGCGTGCCTCGATCGCCCTGAGATTTTCAAATCGTTTGCTGCGCTTCCTGTTGGATTTCGCTTTACTTCAATGGCGATCGTTCGCGATTCGGTAGATTCTGATGAGAACGATGACGGAGGGAGACGAATGTAGCTAGGCGGCGGAGACTGTTGAATGTCGGTTTTCCTCTCCCGTAACTGAATAAGAGTTTTTCGCCCGCTCTCTGTTGCAGCAAGTTCGAGGCAAATGGAAAAGGACGCCTCGCCTCAGTCGGATCCTACCATCACCACCTCCTCCACTTCGCCGGAGCGGCCGCCGCCGTCGCCGCCGCCCCGCGCCGCGTGCGCCCAACTCGCCACCTCCGGCTCAGTCCTCGAGCTCTCCGCTGAACCAGCAGTTCGCGGCCAATTTCACCGCGCTGTACCACTCCATTTTCCCGCCAAACTCGCCTCACTCGAGCTCCGCGCTGATTACGCCGTCTCTGTGCTCGTCCGCTTCCTCCGACAGCAACCAGAACGCGGCCGCCAGGAGCACCATCGCCATAGAGCACCGCCTCAACCAGGCTCGCCTCGTTCTGGAGTACCAGCAGCTGCGCGATCACTACGATCTCTGCCGCGCTCACCTCAACGACCTCACGGAGGAGATCGACTCGCTGCGCCGCGAGAATGCGCGGCTCCGCTTGGCGAACTCCGAGCTCGTGAAGCTCCTTAACCTGCCCTCGCAGGGCACTCTGGAGAGCTGCTTCCGCCGTCTCGGTCTCTCTGATGCTAATGCTACGGGATCGGATTTCTCCAGCGAAGACGTCTGCAGTTACAGTCCGACGAGCGTCATGGATCAGAGCGGATATGAGACGAGTAATCCCGAGAGAGTTTGGCTACCGAAGAGCATATCGGTTCGGTCCAGTGGCTACCTCAAATTGAACCAGCCTGCTGCTAGCAACAGCCGCTCGAGTCGACCGGCGAGTCAACTCCGCTTGCCAAGAGCACAGGAGCCTCCGAAGGTCAGTTTGTTCTCTGGATTCCATTTATTCTTAGCAATGTCTATTGATCTTTGAAATTGCGCTTCCTTGTTCGATCGCCATATTTGATTTGTTACGTTATACGAATTTTTTTTTATCATGATTACGCTGTGGTGCGTCTCTTAATGATATTCTCGTATCATTTCGCGGAGCGAGTTCGAATAATTCTCTTGATATCGGTCAATTTCAGTCTCTATCGATTGAACTGACATCTTCTATTCATTTGCCTTTCGGTGATTGCGTTAAATTTAATCACGATTTGGCCGTGTTTGTATCAGAATAATCTCGGTTTTCTTCTTCTTTACGCTGATCGAATTAGTTCGTTACGAATTGCGACGGGTTCTCTTCTAGTCATGTGCAATGGTTGGATTGTCATTGTCATCGTATGGCATGTTTGGAGTCAGAGCATCAACGCGTCCTCCATGTACATTTTATATTCACGTTCTTTTTGGCCTCCGTAGATTTCTCGTCCATCATGACTCTGATTTTCCCTTCTCTTTTACGATCTTGGTTGAAATTGTCATTGATCATGGCATTATCTCAGGAAGGAGAGTTCGTGTGTGCAGGTGCAGCAGCGCGTGTACGTGCCGGGTGGGAAGAAAGAGCAGGAGGCATTGGAGTTCGAAGTGTACAGCCAGGGGATGTTCAAGACGGAGCTGTGCAACAAGTGGCAGGAGACTGGCGCGTGCCCGTACGGCGACCACTGCCAGTTCGCGCATGGCATCGCGGAGCTGCGTCCGGTGATCAGGCACCCACGTTACAAGACTGAGGTCTGCCGGATGGTCCTTGCCGGCGACATGTGTCCCTACGGCCACAGGTGCCACTTCCGCCACTCCCTTACCGAGCAGGAGATGATGCTGGCATCGCGTTGATCCTGATGTCATTGCATTCATTAATTTCTCCATTGATTTGGTTATGTACATAAAAAAAAAAAAAAACTCCCCAAAGAAATTGATCAAACCCACAAATAACAACTCAAAATGGATAATAAAGATGGTAAAAAGAGGTAAATCAAAACTAAATGCGGTTGATAGTCGGCTTTTTTAGTGGAGGGAGGACCATATCCAGGTGGATATATAGATGAGATTAGCCTGATGAGATTTAAGGCGAGACTTTTCGATTGGATTTTGCTTATGCGTATATCAGCTATTATGCTAAGACATATTGGGGCCGTTTCTGTTACTGTGATTTTGCATGTTGTTGACCTTATGGTTGGTTGAGCTACAGGGACCAACTTAACCAACCATACCAAAAGTCTGGGGGTTTTGTAATGATGACGCAATTTGTTACACGCGGAGTACGTTACTTTCAGTTCAAGCTAGTTATCCCTTTTCCCTCTCTCCCCTCTCTAAAGTTGTTGCCATCAGTGAGATGTGTGTTTGAGAATATTGTTGATTCGTTAGCAAAATCGCGAAATGTGGAGCCACTATTTATCATTGGTTGGATTCTTTTTTCTTTTTATTTTAATCATTCTATGTACTCCGGATCCCGATCGACCGCGGCAAACAGACTTGAAAGCAACTTTTATGGTAATTCCATATGTCATACGCAGAAAATGAAGACTCCTTTTATTCAGTTTCCTGAGTGGGAGCTTCCTTGTCATCAATCAAACATGTTAAAAGAGTCCAAAGCAAAAGGTTTAATTGTTAGGTGAAAGCTTGATTCAATGTCTTAGTCAGAAGTAGTTTCCTAAGTGGGAAATTCAAACATGTTGAAAGAGTCGAAAGCAAAAGGTTTAATTGTTAGGTGAAAGCTCGATTTTTTTTTTTTTGGTCGAAAGGTGAAAGCTTGATTTAATGTTTAACATTTGATGAATAAAAATAATAGTTTCATGATATTTCTAATAAAAGCATACATATTCTATATTTGCGGAACGGCCTGGATACTTATCCAATACTTTTCCAAGAATTATATTCGGTACATTAAGGGTCCGTTCGTTTCGCGGAAAATATCACGTTTTCAGAAAATATTTTCTAGGAAATCATTTTATTGGAAAATGACTATATTTTCTGGTATTCGGTTGAAACCTAAACTTTAAGTGAAAAATATTTTCCATTTGTTCGTTGGCTAATTTAATTATTTGGGAAAATTTATCAAAAAATTGAATTTTAATCATTTTAATTGACCAAAAAATTAATTTTATTTTTTATATATTTTTTAAAAATGAATTTTTATTTATTTTTATTTTAAAAAAATTGAAATTTTATTATTATTATTTCTTTCTTTTTCTTTTTCTTTTTTCCTCTTTCTTTTCCTTCCTCCTTCCTCCGCCGCCGCATGCCGAATGATGGCCGACTGCCCAGTGGCCGACCAAGACGCGGTTGCCAGATCCGGCCGAGCCTTGAGGCTCCCGATCTAGGCGAGCCCGAGCTCGCCGCCGCGAGATCCAATGAGCTCGCGGCTCGCCAAAGCCCGACAAACCTCTAGCGAGCTCGAGTGAGGCTCGAGCCCCACCCGGCTCGCCGGATGCGGCAAGACCCGAGCTCGCCCTAGGCCGTCGAGGCTCCGGCTCACCCAATCTAGCGAGGCCCGAGCTCGCCGGACTTGGGCGAGCTTGGCTTCACCAAATCGGGCTAGGCGGAGCCTGGCTAGCCTAGGGTGAGGCTCGAGCTGGCTCGCAGCCGGCCACCGCCATGGTCGGCGACCGGCCAAGGCCAAGGAAGAAGATGAAAATGAAAGAAAGAAAAGGAAAAAAAAATTAAAAACTCGATTTAAAAAAATAAATAATAAAAATAAAATATTAAAATAAAACAAAAATGTGTTTGGTGAAAAAAAAGCAAGGTGGAAGAAGTTATGAAAAATGTTTTTCACTTGAAAAGTGGAAAATATTTTCCTCACTTTTAAATGTTGTTTTTTCATTAATAAAAAATATTTTCCTTGACTAATCCATTTTCCGTGAAACGAACGCTAAAAAATCGGAAAACATTTTCCTGAAAGTCATTTTCCGTGAAACGAATAGAGCCTGAGGCTTTCTTCCTTTTCTTTTTATTCGGTCGGCTCACTAAGGTTAGTTTACAAAGTTATTATGTCATGCTATGATGTAAGTGATAGAAATGTACACATCCATTTAAAGAATTGAATCCTATTAATCAATAGTCTCTAAAAGTATGCGACATTGTTTCGTGATCATTGATTGTAACATATCTAATATCATTCTTTTTTCATATATATTGAAGTAGAGTGGGTATCACACCTGGTTACTTCTTCAATTTAAGATTTGCCCATGGTTGGTGCCACATTTCTTAAATATTACCTTGAGTGTGTTACTGTATTATATGTATTTGGACCATTAGATCTAGTGGGGCGCATGTGTAGACCCACTAGATACAAAGATCTCAATGGATGTAACTCCCTCATATTGAGTCATGCTCCAAAGCTCTAGCCTCTTGTGGAACAAATGCATTTCTTGGTGTTAGTTCGGTCGAACTTTGTGACATTATTAGAGACTTGTTTCATCGAAAAAGTTGACGATATATCTTTTCAAAATGTGGATTGATAAGTAAATCGACAAAGGGTGAGAAGGATCTTTTGCTCTTCCTTGAATAAACAACGTAAATAACGAGAAATCTGAATATACAAAAACTATAATTTCCATGAATTTTTTCTTGAAAAGTTGTGCGAATCAAAAAAAGATTGCCCACAAAGGATGCTCGATCGATAAGATATGCGCTTCCAAAGTTTTAGCTATCTCAAATTTATTACAACTAGACAAACAATGACGCATAATAGCTTGACTCTTATTTTCTAATAATTTCATGTTTGTCATGAGAATTCTCTCGAAAAGTAATGTGGAATAAAAAAGGTCACCGGAATGTATAGGTAAACTCAAAATAAAGATGATGAACTAGTCTTCTTTGATTGATTACCTGTTCTTTGTACAACTTATATTTTAAGTAATTATACCTCCAATTGACAGTTAACACCAGTTACTAAGATAAGTACACATGCTATATATGGCTCTTATGATTCGACATTACTTATCTACAAACATTGAGCCCCGAAATCATTTACTTCACCATAGCCGCATTGCCTCCACTTTTTCCTAGGTCACTACCTCTAACAATTGCATCCAAGGTCCACTTTACTTCTGGACAATTACATCAGTTCCGCTAACTAATGTTTGCTTCGCCTCCACTTTCTTAATAGTTATATCCTATGAAGCACGGACACGTTGTCCGTGCTTCCGTGTCGTGTCCGACACGTGTCGGAGCGTGTCGGACACCTTGACACGCTCGGACACGGTTGGACACGCGTTGACCGCGTGTCCGACTTTCCGACACGCGGTCAACATTTCTCGACACGTGTCGACACGCGTGTCCGGAAGACTGAGGGAGGGTGGAGGGCGAGGGAGCAGAGGCCGCGAGCGACGGCGAGAGACGGCTAGAGAAAGAGCCGAAGAGAGAGAAAGCAAACTCCCGCCGGCGAGACGAAGCCACGCAACGGACCACCGCGACGGCGAGAGACGGCGAGAGAGAGCAGCCGCCACTATTGCGATGGATCGGCGACGAGGAGGAGGAGGAGAAGGATCAAGAGGAAGAGGAGAGGAAGGGGGTCGTGCGGAGAGGAAGGTGGTCGTGCGGCGAGGAGGAGGAGGAGAAAGATCGAGAGGAAGGGGGTCGTGATGCGTGCGGCGTGCGGCGAGCGGCGAGAAGGAGGAGGAAAAGTTCGCTAGGGTTTTTATGAGGGAATAAAAAGTAATAAAAAAAAAAAGGGGGACGGTGGAGGGAAATGAACGAAGGAAGTGGCGTGACTTTTGAGTTTTGGGGGAGGGGAAGTGACAGGTTGACAGCCTGTCTGTCATTGGTGGGGGAGGGAAAAAATGTAAAATAAATTTGGGGGAGGAAAATGGACGGAGGATAAAAGGGGTGGATTTTGGGGATTTGTTTTTTTTAATGGGAAAATCAAATAAATAAGATTAACAAATAATTTCGAAAAATAAAAGTATTGAATTTTGAATAATGATAAATTTTGATTATTATAGAAAATTATGGATTTATTTATATAAATTGATTCTAATTTTTTATTAATTATTAGTTTCATCAATAACTTTTGTTAAAGGTAAAAACATGTTTTGTATTAACTATAAATATATTTTTCGAATTTTTAATGAATTGATTTATTAATATTATTAGTGTATTTATTATAGGCTCTTTTTTCAATTAATTATTTATTTATGAATTTGAATCAAATTAATTAAAAATAAAAATATTCATTTAATATATAACGTGTCATAACGTGTCGGAATTCTCTATTTTTTAGAAATGACGTGTCGACGTGTCGTGTCGTGTCGGACGGACACTTTCGTGTCGTGTCGCGTGTCGGTCTTACATAGGTTATATCATGTCCACCACTTTTTACGAATACACTCTACCCTTTTCATCTATTCTTCTCTCTTTATCGATTTCTTTTCCCCATCGCTGGGCCACGTCATTAACAATCTCTGTTGATTAGAGCCGGACTCTCTTGTCAACGGACTGCACTTTACCGACTAATTATCCTCAATGCTCGGCTTCCATTTCTACTGCCGTCATCCTGGCGGCAAATCCTCATCGATGCAACTGCTGAATCCCACGCTCCGGACTCTTATTTAGAGTCGACAAGACTAGAACCAAATCTTGGGTTAAATCGGACGTCGTCTATCACGATCGTCGAATTTCGAGGGATCCGCATGATTCGAAGCGATGAAAGGTCGATGACGAAAGGACACTCGCCAGGACTTTTGAACCACCGCCTCTTGTTTGCGCGCGCCTGAATGGTTAGAACGTCGTATTCTCTGCCGTGTGTATAGATCGTGCAGAGATTTGCCCTTTGGCTCGGGGCGCAAGCGGGGTCCAGCTAAGATGCCGGTAAATCCTCTCTGCCCAAGACAAGATTCGGTACTGTCAGATGCCACCTGAAGTTACTGATGATTGATGCCACGGCGGGCTCGCTTTCGTATCCTCGGCCTCGTTCCGTCAATGGTGTTTGTTGGGACGACGGTGTCTACGGCTGCCTGTCCATACGCGTGCGCGGTTAGAACTTCGTGGCCGGACGTTTGTTTTGTCTTTCAAGCAAGCGGCTATGACATGTTTTTTAAATTCCCTTTTTTTTTTTTTTTTTTTTTAACGTACGCTACGGAAGTATGTCTTAAGAAACAGTTGGGAGAGCCATTTCAATTTGGTTGACAGAGATGTTTGCCTTTAAAGGTGACATCTTAAATTGTGATCGTTTCTTCAGTATGATCGGCTATCTGATAGGGTTTCGGTGACTACGGGAAAATGCCTAATCTAGTAGAATAATGTGATGTAGGAAATAGGTGGGTCTGTTTACTCCATGGACATCCAATTTGAATCCTATAAAAATAATGGACATCGACCGATTTACTTATGAAGTGAATATTCATAAATATGTTCCACCGCCACAATCCACGATCATGCGCTCAGCCATGACCTCGATCCATGATCCATGGCATTGGCCATCCACGGGTGCATCTTCATAGGGTAGGGAAAAAATGCCTACTCATTTGATTCCTTTACTTTTGCTTTGCTTGAAATTCCTTTCTCAATGAATTACTCTTCGATGTGGATGGAAAAGCTCGATTGCCAAAGCTAACCATAATTTATTTTCTTCCTCAAAGAAATTTTGATAATTAAATTGACATATTTCATGTGAACTAAAAAGTGGATGGATTATTGAGATGCACGTTGATGTCGCAATCACCCTGACGTCCTCCGTCTTTATTGAGAGATGGTTGAATATAGGTTTTTTTTTTTTTTTTTTTTTTTTTTTTTTTTTTTTCTTTTTTTTTTTTTTGGGGGGGGGGTTATTGATGTTGGGGGTAAATTTCTCAAAAAATGCAATTAAACAAACCCTAAGTTTAAATGATATATATCCTTCTCCTAATTGTAAAATAAATTTTATGGATTATTTGATCTTCATCTTCAAAGCTGAAATATTTGAGCTGACAATTTTTCCATATTAACGGTGACTTGACCTTTTTTTTTTCCTTAGTAACAACAAACGGGAAGCTTCTTTAACGTGAACTAATAAGGAGAGATAGTAAAAGAAGTTATCCAATGGAAAAATTACCCCAAAAAAAGCCATACACATATTGTACATATATGAATTTAATTATAAACATTTTAATTTAATCAATTTAATATTGCACCTTTTAATAATTTGTCAATATAGTCATTTTGGCCAACTTTGACCAAAAATTGTTGACATGAACACCAATTGCCACTAACATAAACAATTCTTTTAATAATGTTTTTGAATTTTTGTAGATATTTATATATTTTCTCCTTTTTTTTTACTATAACCAGCACCATTTGGGCGAGGGTTGCCTCGTCCAAAGCCTCGTCAATAGTGAGCAAGGCACCACTTGCTCTTGCCCAATAGTCGATGAGCCAGCTATAGTGGAAAAAAGAAGAAAAGAACAAAAAATATATATAATTTAATTTTTTTTGAAAAATTAAAAAAAAAATTATCTATGTTGATGCCAATCGACCTTATCACGTAAAAAAAAAAACAATTGTCCACGTTAGCGATTTCAAGTTAAAATTGGCGAAATGATTATATTAATAAATTGTCAAAACGTTTAGGACTAAATTAATCAAACTAAAAGGTTTATGATTAAATTATCATCTTCTATATAATAGATTTAATAATTTTTTAACAAATGACCATTGAAAGAAAAAATTTTCGAACTCGAATTGACTATAATTAACCCGAGTCACCCCATAAATATTATGATCTATCTCAAATGGTTTTGCATTTCAATGGAATCAAGTAGGAAAAGAAATGCAAGGTCGGTTCATTTCATGGAAACTTATTTTCAAGAAAACATTATTTTCCTTAGTTTTCGACATTTGATTCGTTTAGGAAAGAGCCAATGGAAAATTAATGTTTTCTTAGTTTATGGAGAAGGTTTTCCTATCAAATTGTAAAAATCATGAAAATGATTTTCTCTTTGAAAGAACTGACAAACATTTTTCAACATGACTTAGTATCAACATGTGGGAGATTCTACGTTTTGAGCACGAAAATCCCAATATTGGTCTTTGAGTCCCAAAGTTAAGGACCAGGTCTTCGGCGGTTGGGTCGATTTCATCAAGGCTATGCTTAGAAACCGGTGCTAGACTTTGGGCCCCCAACGCCCACGCCTAAGTCCATCAAGTTCAAACCCAAACCCCTAGTGCTCGTACCCGAGACTCTCGCATTTGAACTCGAGTCCATAAAGGGCGTGCTCAGGTCTCTCATGCTCAAGCTCTAGTCCCAACCCTTAGGCCCGAGTCCATAAAGACCATGCAAGGGTCCTCGACAGGCTCAAGTCTTTCGTTAATGATATGTTTGTTCTTAAAAAAATATATTTTTTTTAAAAAGATTCAAACTTTAGATTATTTTTTATTATTTTTAGATCTTTCTTTTTTTCTCTTCTTTTCTCTTCCTTTCTCCTTCCTCCTCCTTCTTCCTCCATCGACCACATACCTCGGCAACGGCCAGTAGCCCAGCGACTAGCCATGATAAAAGTTAGTGACCTCAAGAGCTCGCCAAATCCAATCAAGCTCACAGCTCAACCGATTTTGGTGAGCTTGCAGCTCGCTCAATCTTGGTGAGCTCGGGCTCGGCCGAGTGCAGCAAGCTAGAGGCACACTCGATCTCGGCGAGGCGAAGCTCGCCTTGGCTGTCACTAAGGCTCGACAAAAGAAAAAATAATTTAAAATTCCAATTTCGCTTGTCTGGGATTATATTCATTTTCTTAATCATATTTAACCACCAAAAAAAAAATTCGGTCACTCATCACCAAACAAAAAGAAAATTAACCAATTTCTTGAAAAATGATTCCTGAAAAATAATTTTTTTTATCATTACGTTTCTTCCAAAGTAGATACATCCGCAATCCAATCATATTTTCGAGTGGATTGAGACCATTTTTTCTTTTTTGCACGCGACGTCATTCTGTGGTGAAAGAGAGCTGAAAATATCTCATGTTATTAATCTCGACTGTATTCTTGCCCCCTATAAAATATCCGTATATGCCCAACCTTATATATTTAACGATTCTCATTCAGAGGAAACCCAATTCGATATTCTCTTTCCATTGATGGAGAGAGAGCGACAACTTCGTCAGTCTGGCGTGCCCCTAACGCTGTCCAACGTGTATCACCTTCCTCATTGGTAGTGAAAAAAGGGGGTTCGGGAGACTTTATTCTTCTCTCTCATGTCAGGAGCCACACTGCAAAATTTTGGAAATATCGCGTCCTTTTCATTCCTCTAATCTTCGACATTGTACCCAATTTTCTTTCATACAAAAAAGAAGAAAAAATCGACGTGAAATCGACGGCGATCTATCATAGGAATTGAGGAGGCAAACCCCATCGACGTCGATGAAAACTAACCCGACATCTGGCGACCGCTGAAAAAGATAGAAATCAATATTATAGCAAGAAGAAAAGAGAGAAATCGTGGGTCCGCTTCGATTTTTACTAGGGTTGTTCGCATTCAAATTGGGTTTGCTCTCCGTCGGATGGAGCCAAATAATGGGATCTAAAAGCTAAAGTTACCTAGATGATCGATGTTAAATTTGAATCCTTCCTCTTTTAACCTTAATCAAAATGGGAATTTCGTCACGCATCTTTTTCTGTGATTGGAGAATGGAGCAATCAAAAAGAAGGTGCGCCTCCCAATTTCTGGAAGTTGCCTCGAACGAAGCTCAACATATGATTATTTTTTTCTCTTCCTCCTCTCTTTTGATCTGCAGAGGCGCCGAGAGACAATGGGAATCTGATGCTGGAGAGCAACTTCAAAAAAAAGGAGGGTGAGAAAGTAGGACTTTAGCTTCATTTTTATGGAAAGATTCCCGAGCGTTTGGAAGCTTTTGGTAATAAAGAAAGGTGTGAGAGAAAGAGAGCAGCAGGTCCGGTCCAGTCGTCCCCACGCCTGACGCCCGCGAAGCGTCTTTATCACTTTACTCCTCTCTGCTATTCTTCCACATTCATTCCCCCCTCGCAAAACTCCTAATTCATCCTTTGAGCCCCCCTCCCCTAACTTGAATCAGGTAACTCCGTTCCGGATTTCGGCACGCAATATTGAACTTTAGAGACGAGTATTGCGAATCGAGGGTTAACCTTTGCGGGACTTCCCAGGAGTGTTGTATGTTCTCGATTCAGTATGATGGAATGGTTATACCTAACACGAACAAGAGAGGACTTAAGCAATGGATCTCGCTTGATGGTTGAGCTAGAAATTTTTGGGGCGTTTTCCGTCAGCGACTCCTCGAGTGAAATAGATTAACAATCTGGGAGTATATGGGCAAATATAGAAATTAGGGAGGGCATATCCGGAAAAAATGATGCCCTGAGTGGGTAGATGGGCGAGTGGAGCGGATTCCATCGGGTATGGGTTCTATAAAAGGGCAGGGACGCTCTTGTTCTCGACATAGTTGTGGTTAAGAGTCACATACGAAGATGCCATACGAGAGTGATTGAGTGTAAGAGAGAAACGAAGTGAACGAGTGAGATGAGGGAAAGGGAGATTCGAGCTACCGGAAGTCTTGGGAATGGGCGGTTTGGGATAAACCGGAGAAAAGAACGGCATGATGAGTTCTTTCGATTAAGTTTTTCCCAAGGCCGCCCATTCCGATGATTTCCGACAGCTCCTCCCTTTCCCTTCCGTCTCTATGACTACCGTCACCGACCGTCTCGGAGACGCCACCGTGTAACTCGAGAGGGAAAAAGGTAGTGTTTGTTCAATCCCCGAATGCCAAGGGTATGTTTTATTAGGTGCTTTCTTGATTAGTTCATGAAAGATCTTGGACGATCTCCTTATGAAACTATGCTTTCCCTACTCCTGGTATATGCCGAAACACACGTTCGTCTGCTTGGCTTGTTGTTTTTTGACAGATCGCTTGCGGAGGACGAATCGAAATAGGAACAGAATCGCAGCTATACGAACCGCCACAGCTGAGTATTGAGATGCAGAATTAAATCAGAAGATCTGTTCTTGAAGATGTCACAAGGCCGCTGATACTGAGAGGGACCAGCAGATCTTGAGTTGAGGGGAGAAAAGACAGTACTTTCAACAAAAATTACCGTCCTGTATAGAGGATTTTGTATCAAAATTTCCTCTTCTTTCGCCCCCATTTAGTCTATAATACTTTCCAATGCACCCATTTTAATCATTTCTATCATTTTGCTCTGCAAATGAATGCTATATTCATTATCCAGCGAACATACAAATTGATACCAATGCGTAAATCGGAAGGCCTCGAACATGCCGCTACTGATCAGATGTTCGTTCTAAGGACAAGTGAATTTTGCCCTCAATGATCGCATCTGTTGGACCGATCCATCGTCCCTTGTCCTTCGTCCATGGATCTCTGCTTAATCCAGCGACGAAATCCTCGGCCTAAACCGGACCATCAGTCGATGACGAACCAACCGAGATTCTAAATTAAGGGGGGAGTGAAAAAAATAAAAATTCAATGTGTATTATTTTAAATATTCCTTACAGACGGAGGAATATCAAAGTACAGAGGGCATGGAATTTTTTTTTTACTACTAAGGTACTTTGAATATTCTCTACATTCTATTCAAAGGCATCCGGGCCCTCCCAATAATTTATTTTGCGTACGACAAGTCGATCTTCATTCTTTTAATCGATATGCAAGTTAATTATGAATTGCAGAAAAGAATGAGTCTAATCACATTTTAGTCATATCCAAAAGTTGCAAAAGAATTTTAAAAAAATTTCCCCGTTGATATAGAAGAAGCCTCGGACGTCCTATTGGTATATAAAAGAACACAAAAGTTTCTCTCACAAATTACTGAAAAAAATAGAAGAATAAAACTATTTCATTAATATTAGAGAAAATTCCAAATAATTGTTTGAAGTGCTCTTGTTTTTTCAAATAAGGGCCACAACAAATAAGAGTATGAAGTGATCAAATCATCTCAAATGAGGACTTAAAGTGGCCAAATCGTTTCAAATAATGGCCTTTCCAACCATTGAAGAAAGGGTAATTTGGTCAAAAATTTTGTAATTATATTTTTTAAATTCTTTGATTTTTTTTTTCTTTTTTCCTCTTTGTTCCCCCAGCCATAGCTGTCAATGGCTCGTGGAGGTCGCCCACCTTCTCGCCCTCGTCGGCATCGGGCAAGGGCGGCCTTCGCCATATTCGACGATGGCAACCCTTGCCAGTCTAGGTGAGGGCAAGGTTGCCATTGCTAGTCTTGGGGCAACCTAAGCGAGGCAAACTGCACCCGACGCCAATGAGGGTTGCCTTCGCCAAGCGACCTCGCCGAACGCTAGCGAGGGCAATCCTCCTCAAGTCAAGTGAGGGTAGCCCTTGTCCTCGCCCTTGCCCATCACTGTCGGGGGCTACCTTCGCTTGAGTCTGACGATTTTCACCATGGCCAGTAGAGGGAAGGGGAAAAAGGAAAAAATAAATAAAAATAAAAAAATAAATTAAAAGATGAAAATGTCCTTCAATCTGAGACGTTAAGCCATTTTTTTGAATTGATATGACCATTTTAGACCCTTATTTAAAATAGGTTTCGCTTCAAGTCTTTATTTGAAATGATTTGACCATTTCGAACCCTTATTTGTAATTTTCTTTTAATATTAAATGTTAAGGATGAAGTAGGGTTATCGATTAGGCCAGTACTACGTGCCTTTCATTTACCAATGCATGGTCATGTCTTGAAACTTAGGGCTCTTCCATTTATTGGCTTTTTTTTTTTTTTTTTAGATTTCAAAACAATAATCAATGCGTAGATCTATAGCTTGTTAAATAACTCGTACTCACCTTTGATATATATATCTTCAAAACAATAATAATAAAAGGTATGTTTATTTTAAAGAGCTTTCAAATTAACTTCCCGGATATTTAAGTACTTGGTTCGTCGAAAATTAAGTGATGTCTAACATCCGAAATTACCCAAATCCATGACTGTCGACTCAAGTTGAATGAGACTGAGTAAGACATGGCAAGATTGAAATTGACCGAGTCTTTTTAGTTGGCAATCTCGACAATCGACGGGGCGATGGGAAGTTGCTGATGGGAGAATGGTAACAATTTGAACAATATTGAATTAACACAGCGGAATAAAATAATCTCCCCTCTTGTGTAAACCTAATAGGAATCGATATAGTAGAGTAAAATAAATACCAAGCACGCGAACACAAGACAATTTTTTTTACGTGAAAAACCTCCTCGATGTGAGGAGATAAAAAACCACGGGACTGGAGTCCACTCGAAAATTTTCACTATCAACAAAATTGGATGAATAATATTCTTCTCTAGCAAATACTAGAGGTGCATAGCAGCAAAGACCTCAAGAATATAATTCTTGGCAACACACATGAATTTTACAAGACATCAAGGATAAATCTGATCAAAAACACAGGTTTTGATCAATCCACGAAAAACCTGATGTAGGGAGTTTCAAATGAAAATTAAACCATTCAGATTCGAGAAAATTGCGCCATGAACATGCTGACAAAATTTCAGCTCAATCGGACCACGAATCAACCTCCGTTGCCAGCTTGATGTAAATCAGATATTGCCTCAACCCCCAGATTTTCTGCTTTATCTTTTTCTCTTGTTACTACGTCTTTTTCCAGCTACCAATTTAAAGATAGTGAAAAACCCTATTTCTCCATATAACTTATTATATGTGCTCAAGCCCTTTTTGGGCTTGCAACTCATTGGGCTTCCTCCACATATGAGTGAACCCAGCTAACAAATCTCCCCTTCACGACAATGTGGAGAAATTCACCATCCTTGCTATCAATTGGCAATGTTCAAGCTTCTCTCTTGGTAGAGTCTTCGTCATCATATCAAAGCCATTATGATTCGTATGAATTTTCTCAAGTTCCAACAACTTTTCATCTAGAACATCTCTTATCCAATGATATTTAACATCAATATGTTTCGATCTAGAATGAAAAGATGAATTCTTATCAAGATAAATTGCGCTTTGATTATCACAAAATAGCACATACCTCTTTTGCTTGAAGCCAAGTTCTTCTAAGAACTTCTTCATCCATAGCATCTCTTTACTAGCTTCAGTCGCTGCAATAAATTCAGCTTCGGTTGTAGAAAGTGCAACACACTTTTGCAATCTTGACTTCCATGACACAGCGCCACCCGCAAAAGAAATCAAATAACCAAAAGTAGATTTACGAGTTTCAATATCTCCTACTAAGTCAGAATTTGTGTATCCAACTAACTCAAGTTTCCCGGTCCCGAAATTGAGTTTCAAATTTGAAGTTCCCCGAAGATACCTCATAATCCACTTCACTGCATTCCAGTGCTCTCTGTCTGGATTTGACAAATAGCGACTAACAATGCCAACTACGTGCGCTAAGTCTGGGCGTATACATACCATCGCATACATTAAGCTTCCTACAGCTGAGGCATATGGAACACTTTCCATATCTTTCTTCTCTTTATCAGTCGTAGGACTTTGCTTCATATTTAACTTAAAGTGGGCAGCAAGAGGAGTACTAACCACTTTAGCCTTGTCCATGTAAAATTTCTGAAGGATCTTCTCAATATATTTCTCTTGCAACAAAAACAACTTCTTAGCATCTCTGTCTCAGGTAATTCTAACACCAAGAATCTACTTCGCTAAGCCCAAGTCTTTCATGGCAAAAGACTTGCTCAATTGTTTCTTCAATAACTCAATTCTTGAAGCATTCATGCCAACAATCAACATATCGTCAACATAAAGCAAGAGAATAATAAAGTCATCATCATAAAATTTTTGGATAAACACACAGTTATTCGAGAAAGTCTTATAGCCCTGTTCTGTCATAACTGACGCAAATTTGCACACATAATCATCTTTCCCTTTCACTTTAAAACCCTCAAGTTGTTTCATGTATATCTCTTCCTCCAAGTCACCATGTAAGAAGGCTGTTTTGACATCCATTTGCTCAATTTCCAGATCTATGGTAGCTGCCAAGCCTAGTACCACACGGATAGAAGACGTTTTCACTACCGGAGAAAATATATCATCAAAATCAATTCCCTTTCTCTGACCGAATCCCTTAACAACCAATCTAGCTTTGTATCGTAGTTGTGAAGTATGTTCATCTTGCTTCAACCTATATATATACCCACTTGTTTTTCAAAGCTCTTTTACATTTAAGTAACTTCACTAACTCAAAGGTATAATTATCATAAAGTGACTGCATCTCATCTCGCATAGCATCAAACCAATTGCTTTTGTACTCATCTTCTATTGCTTATGCATAGCACTCTGGTTCACCTGCATCAGTCAATAATACATACTCATCTTCAGAATACCTGGTGGAAGGTCATTGATCTCTAACGGAACTCCAGACTAGAACATCCGGTGGAACATCTAATTGAGCTTCTCGTTCATGAATAATATTATATGTTTCAACATGTTCCAGAACATGTGCATTATTTGGAACATTGACTTCCTACTGCTCTTCATCAATATGTGGTACTGAAATCATTTTTGTTTTCTCAATATCCTCTATTGTTTGATCTTCCATAAACACAACGTCTCTGCTTCTTACAATTTTCTTTTCAATCGGATCATAAAATTTGTAACCAAGCATATCATGTCCATAACCAATAAATATGTACTGTTGTGTTTTCACATCAAGTTTAAACCTCTCATCTTTGGGATTATGTACAAATGCTTTGCACCCAAAGACACGCAAATAATCATAAGAAACATTTTTGCCTGTCCAAACTCTATTAGGAACATCAAACTCTAAAGGAACGCATGGAGTAAGATTTAATACATGCACAACTGTACTTAATGCCTCACCCCAAAAGGATTCAAGTAGCTTTGATTGTGAAAGTAAGCATCTTATCATTTCAACCAATGTTCTGTTGATTCTCTCAGCTAAGCCATTTAACTGAGGCGTCTTGGGAGGTGTCTTTTGATGTCGAATACCTTGTTGTCTACAATATTCATCAAAATGTCCAATATACTCTCTCCCATTATCGGTTCTGATGCATTTCAATTTCTTTCCAGTCTGTCTATCAATTGAAGCCTGAAATTGCTTAAAAGCATCTAATACTTGATCTTTAGTTTTCAAGGTATGAATCCAAATTTTCCTTGAAAAATCATTTATGAAGGTAACAAAATAAAGAGAGCCACCAAGTGATTTTGTTTTCATAGGATCGCAAATATCAGAATGCACTAAATCCAGTATACCTAACTTTCTTGAAGGAATGGAGCTTTTAAATGCAACTCTGTTCTGTTTTCCTACTAAACAGTGAGCACACTTCTTTAGCGTCGAACTTTTCAATCCCGAAAGGAGTTTTTTCTTGGCCAACATTGACAAACAATTCTCACTGATGTGACTCTCTTATGCCATAACTCAGCTGCATCTTCGCTGTCTACTGCATTAATTTTGTCTATGGACAACTTTGCCTGCATAATGTACAACAAAGAATATTTTTCACCTCTAGCCACAACAAGATAACCTTTGGTGAGCTTCCATTGACCATTACTGAAGGTGCTGCAATACCCCTCATCATCCAACTTGCCTGTAGAAATCAAATTCAAACGGATATCAGGTATATGTTTAACATTATTCAATACTAACATTGTGTCATTGCTGGTTTCTAGGCACACATCGCCAATGCCTATAGCTTAAGCTAGCCCATTGTTTCCCATCTTCACAGATCCGAAGTCACCTTACCTGTATAATATAAAGAAATCCCTACAAGACGTAGCATGAACAGATACACCACTATCAATTACCAAACTGGTCTCATGAGATACAAAATTCACCGCATCACCATAAAATATAATGAGAAAGTCTTCTTTAAGTGCAGCAACACGATTGTCATCACTGTCATTATAAGTTTTCTTCTCTTTATCTTTCTCCTTTTGTTTCTCCCTTTTCAATTAGCGACAAAACCTCTGAATATGTCCTTTCTGATGACAATAATGGCACTCAATATTAGCAAATTTATTATACTTACCTCTGCTTTTATCTCGACTTTTATCTCTATTTCTCGGATCTCGAGACTCACTTCTTCCCATTTTCTCAACAACCAAGGCATCAGAATGTGAAGATGACGATCATTGTGTCTTCCTTCTCATCTCTTCATTCAAAATACTACTCTTGGCCAAATCCATGGCAATCGTACCATCCGGGGCAGAATTAGACAAAAATGTTCGGAACATCTTTTATGAGTCCGGCAAAATACCAAGCAACTATAGTGCTTATATCTCATCATCAAACTTGATTCCCACTGCAGCCAACTAATTTATAATTCCTTGAAAAGAATTTAAATGATCAGTCAAACAAATACCATCTTGATATCTCAGAACCATTATATGTTTTTATAAAAAATAAACTTATTATTCCCAGTCTTTCGAGCATATAACTATTCGAGCTTATCCCATAAACTGCGTGCATGTGTTTCCTCAATAATATGGTTCAAAATATTATCATCCACCCACTGCTTGATATAACCACACACTTGACGATGAAATATAGACTATTCAGCAAAAGTTTTATTCTCCGATTTCTCATCGGCAAATACAGGCAAATAAAAATCTTTCACATATAAAAGGTCTTCCATCTTCCCTTTCCAAATATGATAATTCAAACCATTCAGTGTAACCATTCTACTCGTATTCGTTTCTATTATTTAACACAAGGCAGAAAAATCAAGCAATAACCAGAAGCTCTAATACCACTCTGATGGGAGAACGGTAACAATTCAAATAATATCGAATTAACGCAGCGGAATAAAATAATTTCTACCTAACATGAATCAATATAGTAGAGTAAAATAAATATCAAGCATGCGAACACAAGACGATTTTTTTATGTCAAAAACCTCATCGATGTGAGAAGATCAAAAACCACAAGACCGGAGTCCACCCTAAAATCTTCACTATCAACAAAATTGGGTGAACTATATTCTTCTCTAGCAAATACTAGAGGTATATAGCAGCAAAAACCTCAAGAATATAATTTTTGGCAATACACATGAATTTCACAAGAGATCAAAGATAAATCTAACCAAAAACGCAGGTTTTGATCAATCCACAAAAAACCTTATGTATGGAGCTTCAAACGAAAATCAAACCATTCAAATTCGAGAAAATTGCGCCACGAACATGCTGACAAAATTTCAACTCAATCGGACCACGAATCGACTTCCGATACCAGCTTGATATAAATCATGTATTGTCTCAACCCCTAGATTTTTTGCTTTCTCTTTTTCTCTTGTTACTACGTCTTTTTGCGGCTACCACTTTAAAGATAGTGAAAAACCATATTTCTCCATATAACTTATTATATGGGCTCAAGCCCTTTTTGGACTTGCAATTCATTGGGCTTCCTCATCATAGGAGTGAACCCAGCTAACAGTTGTTGACAGACAGCATGAAATGAAATTGCTTGATGTTGAACCATTAGGTGTCAATAAATGAAATTTGGTTCAATCGACGGGGGAGTCAAAGTTAAAGCAGAGACCGGCGAATCAAGAGCTGAGTACATGTTCAATCGTGAAGCCAACCATTTCGGCCAACCATTTTTAGTAGCTATGTTTATTAGGATTGTCATTTGAGCAAAACCCCACCAATCAATCAATCAATACCAATTATCCTATTTTATCTTTCCGTTATCTTTATATTTCAATACTCTTTTAAATGGTTGGCCACTATTATCTCCGGTCTTCATATCTTTAAATTTCTCATCAATTTACGTTTCCTATCCAAAAATCAACAAAAGAATCTTTCATATCCTTTGTCAGTATCTATATCGATCCATATTTCAAAAGGTGCTTTGTCAACACTTTTCAATAAAACAAGTCTACAAGTCTTCTACCACAAAAGTAAGAAAATGGATTTTCAGATGTGCATAGAGAAGATCATTTTTCCCAAGCATAACAAGCCTCTTACCACAAAAGCTAATGACATCTTCACCTTCTATCTTGAGATAAGGCTATAGTCTTTATCATTTTTCAAGTTATACCAAACAAAAGAAGGCTAATCATTTTCATTGAAACTGATTTTCACAGAACCTTCATCACGAAATCCTCTGTGAAAAAAGCACACCCTAAATACCAAATGATATGCTAATAACGAGGAACAGATTAGTATTTGGCGATTCATTCCACAAATTCCCAACTAGAATCCAACTTTCACTCCCCGTCTTTTCTCCTATACGTTGTCCCCTTTGCTTGGCCCTTTGCTTGGCCCTTCCTCAAAAGGGGTTGTGGCGTAATAGGTGCATAACGTCCACCGGAACATCCGTGTATTTTTAGTACAGCTTTGATTTGACCATACAATGCGAAGATGAAGCGAAGATATACTTGATAGCAATTTGATCAAGAGAATCCTATCCTACATCATGATTGTGGATGAGAATTTGATGCTCCTTCGAATATCTATCGAACACCTTTCGACCGACGGAATGAGAATGGGGGGCTCAAGGGGTGATGACAGGTGGAGGGTATCGACCTCATTTCGACCCCCTTTGGCCCGTCATCTCTTGCGCCACTCTCCCTTTCAGTCATGTACATATAATTGGAAAATGACTTATCGTTAGATGTATCAAGACTCGTCCATTGAATTGAAACTGAGTAGCAATGTGATAGATTTTTATTTGGTCTTTAGATGGATCCACCAAATTTAGATAATTACGTACAATACAAAGTGCCAAGTAAAACAACTTACGATATGAGAGCATTGTTCGACTGAGTGATAATATTTTGTTATGGCATCCGCTATCTGGTCTCGCGGAATGCTCTTGGCCCCTTAAAGATATCAAACAATTCTGTGAAATATTGTTGGTCATAGGCCTTATTTATGAGATTCGATGAAGGGAAAGATTGGAACCGCATTAAATGAGAAGACCCTAGAAATGCGTGGAAAAATGACTTCATGATAGGACGGATGATCATGCATTGCTTTTGTAGTAAATATTCTTCTATCCTCATCGTCCATGAACACAACAGCATCTCATCATAGATTTTGGGGACAGGAATACGAAAGAACACCATTACATAATGGGGTCAGAGCGTTGAAATCATGAGGCGATGAGACGGGAAAAGGCGGGGCTGCTTGAATTTTGACTCTTGTTGAGCACGATTTCAATCGATCCCGACGGAATATATGCGCACCCAAGGGAGATGGAGGCCATCTTGGAATCAGTTCCTTTCTATAAATGGAGTGTTTCCCTCATTGCTTAAGACGTGCGCAGAACAAACTAGTTCTCCACGGCTGGTCTTGGAAAAGACAACCCCCCCCCCCCCCCCCCCCCCCTCCTCCTCCTCTCTGTCTGTCTGTCTGTCTGTGGTTCGGCACTAGGGAGGCAATGATGGTGATGTTGTTGACAGAAGATAGAGAGCACAGATGGTGAAATTGCAATAACTCGGGAGATTCTCTGCAATTTTCGATCCTTTGTGCTCTCTCATCTTCCGTCATCACCCTCGGCCCCCTCATCTTTTTTTCCAAAGCACGCATTAAGTCGCTGTTTTGCATGAACCTTGACGTCTGGTCCACGTACGACCATATTCTTGCATCTACGAAGCGGTGTTTGAGGCACCTCGCAACCAAGCATGCATGTGGACTTGCTGTTCCTTTACTTCGTAAATGCAATACATTTCCCCTCCTCTTTGCTCGTAGTGTTTTTTGTTATTTCGCCAGGCTAACGCTTTTGTGCGTGCGATCAAGTTCACTTTGTCGCAATTGTTGTGCGAGGTCGATCACTGACCACTTGATAAGGGTCATCGGCTACCACCCAAGGTAAGCTATCCTCACCTCATCGACGTGATTATACTAATGAAGTGTTCAAAAGGAAACTTGATTATACACAAATTGATTTGGTTAGAGGTTTTGATTGAGTATATACCAAAAGAAACAAAGCGTGATGTGCATTTGCCCCTTTCATTTATCCTAAAGGATCGATATTTTCATAGAAAGTGTCCTTGAGAAAATCATAAAGAAATGGTGTGAGGCATGAGAGATACGGAAAGTCCATTTAATAGAAGGCTTATCCCATACTGACATAATCGCAAGTCGATAATAATCTACTAAGATATGTTTTATTTCTTTTTATCAAGTTGACTAGCCAAGCCAAATTATTTGATGAGCTTAGTGGTGAGACATACTTTGCCTTACTTTATGTTTGATAAATTTTACTTAGGCATAAAGCTCAAAGCTTTCAGGGAGATTAAGCTGGTGGACTTTTGGGGGACAGAGCTGATATGTATACAAAGGTTAAAGGCACGCCAAAAGGAATATCTAGACGGCTTCACCTTCCATGGAACCTGGTTACAACGCCCCTTGTGCACACCCAATTGATAAAAGGCTGCTTCCCTGCCAAGAGGCATCTAAGACAGGCTGCACAGAGGCGATGTGTATTCTGACAATGTACCATTTGAGTTGAGAAGCTCATTTCCCAATGATAGATGTGCAACCAAATCAGTTCTACCTAGAAACCAGATTGAATAACCCAAAAAACATGTTTGGAAATCGATTCCCCTTGAAATTAGTTGTAATTGGTTCAGAAACAGATTTTGAGTGAAGAATAGACTGGACCACCCTCTTATAAAACTAGTTTTGGAGCTAGTTTCATAAGCTAAAAAGCCAAAATCTTTATTGTTTCTCTTAAATTCTAACATCAACACTCCTTCGTCCTTTGTCATTCCTTGAAACTCCTCCCTAGTCTTTCATCTTCCCCAAAATTTTTATGGATAAATAGGGAATGGAGTTTTATAATTTATTTCTTATATCGTGTGTTTGAACTTTTTATTGTTTATAATTATATATGTACAATGTATTCATCTTATGGATTGTTGCTTTTATTGGATTAGGATTTTTGTAATTCATCTTTTATTTTGAATTGTTTTGTTATTCTTAGCTTCATATGATATTGCTATAAAAAAATAAACAAAAAAAGGAAAAAAAAAATAAAGCAGGTTTGGGTAGACTTTGGAACCAAACTAGAAAAATAAGATAAGTTCCAGAATTAGTTCCAAGCAAACGGGGGGAATTTGGAACCTATCCATCCTGAAATCGATGACTTCCCAATTATGATAAGTAAACTAAGTAGTATCCTAATCAAAAGAAAAGAATTTCACCCCCTTCGTTGATTGACCGAACCTGATTGACCGCCTCACTTGAGAGGCGCAGAGAGGAGGTTCTGGCTGCGACATCCAGGTCAACCTCGCCATCCAAATATCGATCAGTGCGGCCAAACTGGTCAGGCCGGTCAGATTCCCACCGGATAGATTAACAACCAACGGAGAATCAAAGAAATCAGGAACGGGGCGATTACTCGCAAGAGTGGACAAGCAAAAGAAAGCGTATGATCAATCTACAGATCAATCTATAGATCAATTGATACACAACAAGTTTGAGCATATACGATAGCCACGTTCTCAACCCTACACATCATTACAGAATTATTAGACTCCTAGCTTATTGTTCAGACGAATGTTTCCACACAGTGTGAGACTCCTCCAATAAACACCAACCGACATATGACATTTCTTACTGCCCAGATAAAAGCAAAACTTGTCACATCTCTTTAGGAGGCTGCCGGGCAGTCATGGCTATACAGAAACCTTTGGAAGTAGCACAGTACCAGAGAGCAGTAGGGAGGAAGGATAGCCGGCCATCACTTTGCAATTGCAATTGCCGGTAGAGGTGAGAGAAAAATGAATTACTTGACGTGTGCAGGAAGAACAGATCGATGAAGAATGGCCTCCTTTTCATATTTCCACGACAGCTGCGCTTGCGATAATTATCCATGAAAGATCATCATATCACAAGGTGCATTCTGCGCTCTGAATACACCACGCAAGGAAACGGTTTTTCATAGATACTTTCTCCCAAGCACAGCTGTAAGTAAAGGAGGACTAACCACACTGATCAGTTCTTGTGTTGTAGTCTGCCACTCTCCGAACCAGCATATGGATCAATAATCACATTTACCACAGTTGGCTTACGAGCAGAAAAGGATTCCGAGAGAGCGTGCTTGAGCTCATCGGGTGTAGTAACGAGATAACCAGTGCCGCCGAAGGCTTCAATTAGAGTATGATATCCAGCAGTGGGGACAAATGAGGTAGGTGCAGGGTCGTCCTTGTAGGGCCCAGTGATTTCTTCGGAGGTCCTCCGGTCACCGCCATATACACCACCATTGTTGAAAACAATCACAACCACCGGTAACTGATATCGAACTAAAGTCTGCAAGGGATACAAGAAGTGAGCATACACATGAAATTCCTTCACAGAAGAATAGAAGACCGAGATTTCTTTTCGCATATTATTGGAGTGAAGATTAAGATAAGGATAGGAAGTGATGTACACCCAGCACAATAGAAGTTCGTGTTTAGATCCTCCTATGCAGATTCATATAAATAAATATCTGCCTGCAAAGCTTGCCAAGAAGGGCATGCTAATTGACTGTTGTTTCGTTTAACACTGTGCAGCCAGGAGTACACTAGACAAACAAATATGCAACATCACTCATGAAATCCATATGCAATGTGTAGTCTGGCTAAACCCAGATATGCATTTTGATCTGCGCATCTATTCTTTTTATATTGTCTGATTATTCCTCCAAGCACTTACCGAAATGAAACTCAGGACATAAGAACTTAAGAGACGATGGAAAATCACTCTTAATTTTTCTATGTTTTGGCATAAAGCAATCTCTACTTGTTCATCCCCTGTGTCTCTATAAGAGGAAATCTTCATTTTTCGGTATTCCAAGGACTACAGAAACAATTAGATTGAACCTCACAATGGCACTGTAAATGCTAAAACCCCTCATTCTTGTTCCAGTGCAGAAGGATTGGAAAGCAAAACACTTTGGTAGGCATCCGGAGAAAATCCATGTTATACCTCAGTCTTTGCATAATGTAGATAAGCAAGCATAGAATGCAGCCTTCACATGTGCGCAACCATGTGTGGCATATGGAACATGCGCATGAAGCTAATGAAATTATTCCTTCTTATGTAAAATGAATTAGGTCAAGAGGTCAAACAAAAGCACGGTCAATGAAGGAGAGCAGGCAGGTCCACTCAGACTGGGAGAGGAAGAATAGAAAAATTAAAATGACATCCATAAGAGACTGAAGTTTAAAGAAGATTTATTTGGATAAACATAAGATTGGCACATTCCCCAGTTCCTTCAATGCTGTCATTATAGATCACCAGGTGACTTAATTACACCCCATCAGGATATATATATTTATTTATTTATTTATTAAAAAAAAAACCTTCGGAAGCAAGGCTTATTTCCTTTTGTTAAATCATATACCAGAGTTTGCCATGATTCTACCGCATATCTCTACCTGGTTAGCATAAGCCATACTACAGATGGTGTAGAAAAAAGTCAAAAGATACATCTAAGCACAAAACCTACTTACGTATTCAAAATATTTCTCTGCGTACATTACAGCAGCCATTTATGACTCAAACTAATGCAATGCGAGCAATATGGAATATAATTGAATACCCAACCCATCAAAAGTTCAGAATTCATATATACAGAATAAAACAGCATCCTGGATGCGGTCCTACTGTCCTAGTTGTATTAATCTGGTAGAAATTCCTGCTTTCTGATTTGCGAAATGTAACTTTAGTTCCCTTTGGTGGTTCATTAAAATGTGTTCTTCAAGGGTATTTCTTTCTATTGTTGCTGCAAGCCTGCCACTACTTTAAGGGTATTGACTGCGGGCAGAAAATGGAAGATCTGCCCATCCAAAGTTCGCCACTACCAGCAAAAGTGCTTTCTTTTGTAGGTAAAAAGATAAACTATACTGCACCAAGGGGGTGCATACCCATCCGTAGAAATAGCTCACAAAGCTAGACTCATGTAAGAGAAGAGCTCACAAAAACAAGCATCTGTAAGATCAACCTACACATTACATGCAAATGTAAGTTTCCACTAATACTTAAATTGTAAACTTTAAGCCAGCAAAAGTTCTTTGCCACTAAGAATAGTCTAATTGCTGGGGCTTAGTCTCGCATGGTTTAACGTCCTGATAGCTATGTGCTGTCACCAAAGTAGTTAGGCTGCCTGAGTCAATTTCTATCAACACCAGTTTTAAGTTAAAGCAACTAGACCCTTTGTGTGGCTGGATGTCAATCTATGATCAACCCCTACTTGTGGATCTCCAAGGAAGGGTCCAAACATGACTAGCGCTGCACTGTAGGTGCCTCTACAGCCAAATCTGAGAGGATTGCCATTAGTTGGTTGGCACTCCAACTATTTTTCGACACAAGACAATCATGCGTGTCAAATTCCTCATGGAGCTAATGTGGCGATAGCATGCACAGTGAGCAGCCAGTGAGAAAAAAAATGATGATCATCAATCATCTACATTTGAACAAAACAGAACAATCTTACAGAATAGAGAATATGAACGTTCCTATTAATGGCGGTCTGCACAGGCACCTTAAACATGCATCTACCTTCATTCGAGACAAGCAACTCATACGCTTCAAATCACAGAAGAATCGATGGACAATAACAACATGAGGTAAATTGAGCACCATTGAACGGCCTATGAAGAAAGTATACCTCAACTTCCATCGCACTGAACCCAAACCCGGAATCACCTTCAACCGCGACCACGAGCCTATCAGGGGAAGCCACAGCAGCTGCAATGCAATAACCCAACCCGACTCCCATGGTGCCCCACGTCCCAGCATCCAATCGAGTCCTTGGCTCGGTCTGAACTAACACAGCCCTCCCAATGTCCATCGTATTCGCCCCTTCGGAAACCAATATTGGCGCCGGACTCCCCACTCCCAGAATCGCATCCCTTATGATCCTCATCGGTGTCAAGAAATTAAAGGGCACGACTTCCTTCGCCAACTGAGCCTCCATCCTCGAGACATTCTCCTTCGACTTCTTCGAAATCGCCTCGACCCACGGATGAGACCTCCCCAAGCAAAACGGGTCGTCCTTGATCTCCTTGTTGATCAATTCCAACACCCTCTTAGCATCACCCACCAAACCCAAGAACGGCTTCCTCAACTCAATCTCCTCTTTGCTCACATCAACCAAAATGAACTTCACATCGGGAGACCACTTGGGCGGCTCCCCGAAATGCAACAGCCAATTGAGCCGCGCCCCAACGACGAGCGCAACGTCGCACTTCCCGATCGCGAGCGACCTCGCCGCGGTCGCCGCCAGCTCGTGCGTGTCGGGCAGAAGGCCCTTCCCCATCGGGGTCGGCAAGAACGGGATCCCGCTCACCTCCACCAGCTTCCTCAACTCGTCCTCCGCCCTCGCAAAGGCCGCGCCTTTCCCGAACACGATCAGCGGCCTCGCGGCGCCCCTCAGCAAAGCGACGGCCTCCTCAATCTGGGAACTCAACACCTTCGGTATCTCCTCCTTCAACCGGCACTTCTCGGCCTCGTCGAGGAGGCTCTCGGCCTCCGACTCCGTCACCGTCTGGTGCAACACGTCCGTCGGGAGATCCAAGTAACACCCCCCGGGCCGACCCGAGACGGCGTGGTCGAGGACCCGGGCCACGCAGCCGGGGACTTCCCTGATGTCCCTGGCTTTCGCCGAGAACTTGGAGAAGGGCTTCACGGCCTCCACCTGATCGAGCTCCTGGAAGTCCCCCCGCCCGAAATCCTGCTGGTCGCACGAGCCGGAGATCATCACCATCGGCCAGGCGTTGGCCATGGCGTTGGACATCCCGGCGAGGCCGTGGACGCAGCCCGGGCCGGAGACGGTGAGGAGGACGCCGGGGCGGCCGGTGAGGTAGCCGTAGGCGGAGGCGGCGTAGCCCGCGGACTGCTCGTTGTGGAAGGCGATGAACCGGACGCCGAGGGCGACGGCCCGGTTCGCGAGGGAGGTGACGGGGATGCCCACGACGCCGAACATCCGGTCCGCCCCGAACCGGGCCAGGGACTTGGCGGCGAGGACGTTGCCGTCGATGCGGGCCGGAGCTCCGGTCGGGTTCGGGTTGGGATCCGCCATGGGTGCGTAAGGTGTTCGAGGTGGGTGGGGTTGTGGCGATGTCGAGTGAAATAGACAGTGATGCTGAAGAAGTTCGATTGGACCGCATATTTATATATAAATTAGATGACTTGTCGATTAGGCAGCCACGCTGCTACCAATCCCATGATTATAGGGGGAGGTGTTTTCTCCATAACTACTTGAATTTACGTCTGTACCCTTCAGGCTTTTTTTTTTTTTTTAATGAACAAAATAGGGGAAACTTACTTTGAAAAGTGCTTAATTTATTAAAATTGGTCTACTGAGTGCAGTATCGGATTATTATTTCTTTTTTATCGCGCCCCTTTTTTCAAGGCGATGCTAACGTTACTTAACAAACCAATTATATAAAAATAGATTTAGTAAGTCGAGCATTGTACTATTTTACTTGTATTATCCAATTACCAGAGATTTCTCATTTATTTAGGAATATTGAGTAATGATTTTTTTCCTTGTTTGCCCCCAAAAAAAATCATGTCGACAAATCAAATGTGATGGTATAATTTCATTAGTTTGGACTAATCCCTACCTTGTAGGGATCATGAATCATCTTTTTGATTATTTATAAAGATTACAATTCCAACAATTTAGCAAGCAAATGATAAGCAAACGTAAAAGTCAATATATTTGGAAAAGAAAAATTAGATGAAAATTCAAGTATCTTCTGCAACCATCTCGATCTACAAGTGATGCACGTCCTACTTATATTATATGCTTAAGATTGCAAAAGATAAACCCAAAAATCTTACCAGTAATAGTCCATATTTCAATTTTGTCTTTCATTAGCCTTATAATACCAGATGAGTTACCGTGAGGGCAGGGGCAGAATGGGGAAAGCAGTTCCAGAGAATTCATTTTGACCCGGACTGCTGGGGCAAGGAAGAAGCGAAGTCGCATATTGATTTCGAGCAATAATAATGTCTGCCTTGGCCTTTTGGGATCAACGTGGGGTCGTGCGCACAGCGAGAGAATTACACTCCAGGTTGTTTTTTTTTTGGGTCTGCCTTGGCCTTTTGGCAACATCGGTGGGTCGCGCGACAAATCAAGAGAATTACATTCCAAGTTTGCTTGTCTGGCGACCACCTGTCCGAGGAAACTCCGGCCTTGGTTAATGCGGTGGCGGGACGCAAAGCACTACTACTTGATTCCTGACCCAAGCAATCGTTATTTCGCTGTCTGCATGCATGGATTTCAATTTTTAATGACATTTTGTTCGGCGGATCTGAACATCGTGCATTCGCTTAGAATTTGAATATCAATCCACCAATAATCAAATGAGAAGAGCATGATCGTAAGTATGCAAAGGCTATATAAGAGAAGATTTCGCCTATACATCTAAGGGGTTGCAAGAGCCTTGGTAAAAGAATATGATTAGCCATTAGTATTTGGTGCAACTTGATGGCATTTATGGAATTGAAGGAATCAAAGATTATAACTTATGAATTCGATCTTTAAATATGCTAACGATATTCTGTCTGCTTAAATAGTAGAAAATAGATCATTTGTCAAAAGGAAAAAGAGATAATTTTGTGGTTGGACCCTATCTTTCTGGTTGGGTCAAACTCAACCTCTAAAGGCAACCTGGCCCTAGCTTCAATATGTAAATTGGGTTATCCAACCCAACAATGCGGGTACGATAGGGGATCAAATAAGATAATGTCTTAAAAATTAATGATGTAATTTTCGAGTTCTACCCCTTTTCTTACCAAGAAAAAAAAAGCAAAATAACATAGTTTCCCCATCAAAGATGTGGTGAGACTATAGAAAACAATCACAACGTCAGATAAGCAGAGCAGCACTGAGTAGAAATTAGAAAGACCTAATCTCAGATTAACGACGTCAAACCTGTTTATCGGCCCAAATGAAGTCCCGGGTTGGACCCAAGGCCCATAATCATCCTCGAAGACGTGCAAATCTTTCCTTCTCGCTCTCCAAACCCAAAACCCAAAACCCTCTCTCTCTCTCTCTCTCTCTCTCTCCGTGCAACTGGCCGTCATCCTCGCTCGTCTCCGTCGACCTCCGCCGCGATTCGGAGCCGTCCGTTCCTCCGGCATCCCCCATTCGGCGACCGCTGAAGAACAGCGAGCGAGGTAATCCGTCGTCGGGCCGTGGATTTCGAAGATGACTATTTCGTCAGGTGTATCATCGAACGTGAGATTCACGGTGGGCGTGTGCGAATGCCGGTTCCCTTTTTGCAGATGATCAAGCGCCGCTTCTTCAAGGTCGACCACGACGACAACGACGGCGGCTCCGACTCTTCCTCGTCGGATTCTGAGCCGGAGCTCCAGCCGGAAGTCGCGGGAGAATCGGACGGCGACGACGGCGACGACGAGGAGGATGTGGGAGAAGCGGAAGCGAAGGTCGATCCTGAATCTCCCTCCTCCTCCTCATCCGGTTCGTTCCTTTTTTCCTTTGTTTAGCCTACATTGATTCCCTCATCGATTAGGTTGTTATCGTGGCCAGTTTGCGCGAGAAGTGTGGTATGAGAAGTGCTCTTGAGAATTCTTGCGAATCATCTTCTCTGGAGATGCTGAATTGAGCTTTTTCATCAAGTTTTGCAGGATATGAGAGCGAGGATAGCTCTGTTAATGAGGTCGGTGCCGACTCGTCAGGTATGGTCATCCTGTCTGATTTATAATGTTGGTTTCACTTGCTCTTGCATTTGGCGAATTCCGCGCGTTCCTGTTTCGATTATCTTGGAGTTTGGACAAATTACAACTTCTAGATATGTGTTAGTCTGAATGGTGCTTTCCAGAGGGTATTGTTTATGGAAAGAAATGTGGCCTTTTTGCCTCTGTCGTTGGAGATTCTTTCTTCTCTTTCTCATTCTTTGATGGAAGTGGGTGCCACTTTTGATTGTGTTTGGTGAATGGCACGCTCAATGTGCTCTCTCAGAGGTTCGAGTGAAGTTGCTATTTTCTTATAGGGGATTGTTTGAGCTCATATTTGCGAAAAAGAGAAGTTCAGTCTCCTTTCGTGATCCCTTGAAGCTCATTTGCTTGAATCGATCGCCAAAGTTACCAAAAGAGCTGACAGTTTTCATTTGGAAGACTCAAATTCCTGGGAGAAGAAAATGTATAGCTAGTTAGCCATTTCCGCTTTCATGAATGTGAAGTTCAAGAAAGGCATTCATATGGAATGTTTGTGTAGTAGACAGTGCAAGTGCAACCTGCCTAATTCATTCTTTCGATTCAGGAACGTTATTGGAGATGTTATTTGTTCTTAGTTAAAGACCATCATTTGTGGGAAGAGACTAGAGTCTGTAAACGTATTTGAGGAAGAATTTTTTTACGGAAGGTTTTGGCTTTTATATTGAATTAAAAGTGGAGGTGGTGTTACTTACTGAAGCCAGGAATTAAAGAAGCCAGGCACCGTCGGAGGTCTTTAATTCCTGGCTTCTTATGAGTAAAAGGCTAACCTAAGTAAAAGAGAATTAGTTTTGTGTGAGTAAGACTGCAATCAGGAAGCGGATGGGAGAGTTATGTAAGTGGCAATATCTTGTGTCTTTATGAATTTTTTGAAGCACTTGTCAACTAGATTGTTATCTCTCCTTTTCAGGACATACATGTGTTGTTACACTGTATTCCTGCCCTGTTATTTTCTTTTGTGATTATCAATCCATATAGAATTCTTCATGAATTGAAAACAATGTCGGCTGCAATTTGAAAATATTGGTCTAGCTAGGAAAATGCGTATGTATCTGACATTGAGATGAAATTTCAGGGTTGTCAGTAAATGAAGAAGATGACGAAAGTGGAACTCGTTTGCCACTAATTAATGACACTCAGCTGTCTTCTAGAGGACATGAGGATAGTACAGAGCCAAAGGGTGAGACCCTGGATGAAAAGGATCCAATACCTGCTGATGCTCTAGAATATATCTTGTGTTCCAAGTCTGTTTACAAGTGCAGGATATGCCCAAGAGTTGTCTGCCTGAAGGAAGAATCTTTGAAAACCCATCTTAAATCCAAGGTACGAGCTTTGTGATCGAATGTTCCATACTCTCTAAATGTGGGACAAAACGGGATTTTCTTTAAATGTGATACATTCCTTTGTAATTGCTCTTCATGTCCCACTTCCCCTTTACCTGAATAAAGGACAGAAGAAACCAAAACTGCCAGCAAAAGAAGGATGGGTTAAAAGAACTCCTCTCTCATCTTCTTTTGTTTTTATATTTGCTTTAATGTTTTCTGGAATTAGGAATCATGCGTAGAGAACATTTTTCACTCATGATTGCCTTTCATTAGATATTGCTTCCCTTTTATGTTTTCCATATCATATAAAACTGGTTTTAGAGTCGGTTTTGTTGGTGTGGTCCCTTGGGCTTTGACTAATAACAAATTGATAGGCTGTCAGAGCTGAAACTATCACTCAGTTCTATGCATTTTTTGCTTCCACATTTGAGGTCATGTTCATGCTTATATGCCTCCTGAACTCATTAAGTTTCTAGATTATCAGTGTATTATTTGGTGAGGGACACTGGGTGGTTATTAAAAGTTGCCAGATAAGAACCTTTCTTTTCCAGTCAACATGATTTCCATCTAGTTGTCTCCCAGATTGAATGAATCTGATTGGCGGCTTTTACTGGATCCACTTTAGATTAACCCCCTTTCCTAACAGTCTTTTGTAATTTGTAGATAGAGGTGAAATTTAAAATTCAACTTCTCTGTCTTTCTGTTTCTGATTAAGACGTGATTGAAAATTTTAAAAATTAGAAATCACACGTGCGCATACATAAAACTTTTGATGTCTCATTTCCAGCCTATAAAAGTGTACATGACACCACACATCTCCCCCCCCCCCCCTCCAAAAAAAAAAAATTCCTTATATAGCTCAATTTTATTTTATTTTTTGAGTGAGGTAATCCTAAGTAAATATGTGCGGTTGGCTTGTGAGTGGATTTTGATTTCTGACTTTTGCCTTCAATGGATTCAGAAGCATGCTCGATCTGAAAAATTGCTTAAAGAGGGTCGGCTAAAAGCAATGCTCAACAGTGATGGGGAAATTGAGCATCAAGAGACAGCTGCAGAGATGCATGCCCGGGTTGTAGCTATGGCACAGGTTCATCTTAATTTCCTGACCCAAAATGAAGTGACGTGATAATTTTGCTACAAATTGCTGAAAGAATGTCATGTATGTTTCAGAATCTCGGCAAAAGGAAAAACAAAGGGCGACAGAGGCAGAGATCGAGGAAAAAGGTAAGCTATTTTCTCCTGCTAATAGATGCTTGTTCCTTGTTCCTTTAGCATGAAGATAAACTGATGGCTGTCTGCTCCCCTATATCTGTGCAGAAAGTGGCGGATGACTCCAACGTTGGAAATGCAAGGCAGTCAACCAAATCTCCTGCCAAGAAGCAGCGGAAGAAATGAGGAAATTGTTTTTGTTTGCCGGAAACGAGTATAGATGTTGCCGAGAAATTATTTCTGTGCTTTTTGTTTTGATTTCCAGTCTTCTTCTTCAGAGTATTCTTGCCTTTTGTTTGGATGTTACTGAGAAAATGAACCCTTCCTGGATGACCAATCCATCACTAAAAATTATTTCGCCGGGCATGTCTCTGTTTTTATCTAGGAGACGTGATAAAACCCGCTGGTTAAATCGGCTACTGAAGAAGCTGAGGTGTATTCGATTTAATTGACCTCGCAGTTATTAACTCGATGGCATTTATAAAATTATAGCATCCCTTGCTTAACGAAGGTGAGGGTTCGAATCATTATACTTGCCCTTGTGGTCATCCTTATGAGCAGGGGCTAGTGTACACTATAATTATTCTGAATGAGTCTGAATAGAAAATGTGATTACGGAGATCAAGACTAGGGCAAAATGGATAGGGGAAATTGAGAAGGCCGATGAAGGAGATAATAAGAACAGACATGAGAGGGCTAAACATTTGGTCCGTCTTTCTCGCTGCATTTTCTTCGCACTGGTGCTCCCTTTGAGAGGATCAAAAGCAAAATTGATCATGTGAATCCATCCCAAGGGGTTTTTTCAGCAAGAAACCGTTTTAAGTCTCAAATGGCGATGATCACTGAACGTAAGAGCAATATCGCAATCATCCACATCTACACAAGCCAAAGGAGAATCAACTTGAATTGGTAACAAATGTAAAATTGCCACAAACATATCATTTCAAATTCTCAGAACACCACGAGCACAGGGCACGTTAGAGAAATCAAAATTCCTCCTACTAATCAACATCTGTAACAGGGGAGAAAAAAAAAATCAACTCATTAAAACGGGCTAAGAGAAGAGCTAGTGGTCGAGCAACCAACAGACTTTTAAGACTGAAACTTTGTCCGAACCACTACCCTCGAAACATCTTCACAAGCTGAAAAGCCTGACATGATCGAAATTCTAGCAACGATCATCTCCTAACTTGGCACCATGGTGGGTCTTGAAATTAGAATACTCAAAAATCAAAGGTTAGGAATAGACTGTGTATTGTCGTCACTTAAGATTCCTGCTCATCTGACGGATTTGTTGGCAAATCAGATGGTTGCTCCCCATCAACATCAGTTTCAGCAGGCTGCTGATCAAGTGAAGGGGATTGTTCTCCGCTTCCACCGTTCTCTGGGTGAAAGTTGATGGGAAATTTGGTGACCCGAGGTTTATCGGAGAGAATGTTTCTCTGGACCTTGTCAATTAGTACCTTTGGGGGTGGTTCCTCTCTCAACTGCTCGTCATCGTAATCATTATTCACATAATAGCCCACACGGACAAATTCTTGACCCAGATAAGAGCAGGTCAGTAGAAGTACAGTCACTCCAATAATATCTTCTTCCCGAATCTTTGATGGATCTGGTGGATCTGCCTGCAAAACATCTGTCATTTCTTAGATTTGTAACCAGTAACACAAGGATATATCACTAAAAGGGGACAAAAGGAATTGTACAAGAAGTGTTAATCAAGATTGCCTGTAACACAAAACGATAATTCCCAACGTTGACTGGTCCAACAAGTACACTCTCTAGCAATTGATCATACGTCTCGTCCTCTGCAGATCCTACATATATAAGCTTCCATTCCAAATCTGCATAATGGAAAAATCAGTATATAGCCAGCTTAACAAATGGGGAAGACAGGAGCTAGATAAACAAAGAGGACATGTACAAAGTTAAACGCCAATTCACCAGGGCAAATTCATCCCATCCTCGACATTGTTTAACCGTGTGCTGGGAGTCAACATAGAGCAAACCATATGTTGCAACAAGAGAGCATGGGAATGATCGATAGCTCTAATCAAAAAGTGTGAACTAAGCCCAAATCGTATGGCTTTAGGATCAAAAAGTCAATTTCCAAACACGACAAATGAACTTATCTCCCAATTTCCTCGATAACGTCAAGCATTAAGGCAGCCAGATAATCCCAGATAGCACAAGCAGCACAGGCATTCCCTTTTATCTAACTGTCCATGTCAATCCTTAATTTGAACTTATTACAAGCATAGGTAATTGAAAAGAGCTTAAACTGACAAGGCATTCAGCATGTGAAAAATGTCCAAAATACACATGCCGTGATGCAAATATATAAGAGACGATGATTCCATGGTGTGGTTCGACTTTCCAGCCCTAGATTGTCATCTACTTTTGCTTCTACAACATATCGTGATGCATGAAGAAAGAGGAAGCTTGACAAGAAGTTTTATTATAGTGACTACTATAAAAATTGAAGTCGTTGATAAGATAATATGGGAGAAAAAAAAAAGGACATGTTTTGACTCACATCTTGCGAAAATATTTCAGCATGCAGATACCTTTCCGTTATCTATGCATCGACCATATGAACCGACGCAAGGATTGAATTAGTCAACTAAGAGCATAAAGAAGCAACCAAAAAAGCTTGCCGCGGGAATAAGGCTACAATACCCTCCTCTTTCACCTCTTTTCTCATATTCCTAGCCATCCAATCCAAACATCTTCTGCCATCATCTTCTTGTACCCCCAATAACACTCAAAAGAAAGAGAATAAAAAAAACCCTTCTCAGGATGCACATAATAACCCGATACCATGTCGCGCAAAGTCGCCCATTCAAGCTAAACCCAATCCCAGGAACTTCACCTATAAATCCACAAGAGAAAGCAACCCATCCAGTAACACACCCTGAAATTCCTTTCGGCCATTTTCGGTGTCCTAGGCAGCCATCCTAATTCCCTACACCTCAAGAAGAAGAGGCAAATAGCAGAGCGAGCCTAGCGCCAAGCCAATCCAATCATCCCAAGCAACGGGACCGGTAATCCTCCCCCTAATGAAATCGCAAAACCTAAAAACACAGCCGAGAAACGCGAACTGCGAAGCGCGGAGACCGCGCTGAACGAGGGAGGACGCGACAATTCCGAGGATTTCGAAACGGGAGCGGGGGGGAGGGGGGAGGGGAAGTACCGTCTTTGAGAGGGGTGACGCACTCGTAGGAGATCTCGAACTGGAAGGGAGTGAGGAAGGAGGCGGGGTTGTCCAGCACCGTCACGTTCGTGATGTTCACCGCGCTCATCGCTCTTCGGAAATCTGGAAGCGGCGCCGCCCCCCCTCCGCGCGCATGAAAAGGGGACGGCGACGGCGGCGACGGCGACGGCGACGGAGACGGAGACGGAGACGGATCGGGGAGCGAAACCCTAGAAGCGGAGCCCCTTCATGGAGCTCGAAACAGCGCGCGAATACAGAGAGAGAAAGAGAGAGAGGAGAGAGAAGCGAAAAATGTTAACAGGAATCGAAAAGAGAAAACCTGGTGATTTTACGAGGGACAACGAAAGACGGAATTTGATGTTTTTTCTATATATTTTTTTTTAATTTTTATTACTTTTTATTATTTTTTGTTTTTGGGTGAAAGGAGGGCTGGAGGGAAGCGCGAGGGCTGACCGGCGATAGCCGGTTGAAAATATTTGGCGGGAGATTGGTGGAGGGCTTTTTTTGGGGGAGAAAAAAAATACCTGGAGGAGACCAAGGAAAAGGAGGCAAGCAAAGACGATAAAGGGGAACTAATAATAAAAGATGGGAAAAAAAACTATGTGACAAAAAAGGTAAAAAAGAATTGTTGGGATTTTCCATAGCCAAAATGGCTGCAGACTCATTTAATTTAGGCTAATACCACAAAAAAACCTTCCCACACTAATATATTCATGCTATGTTTATCTGAAGTTGATTTTTGTATCACAAAAACTATCGAACTAATACACTCGTGCTACATTTATCTCTAATTAATTTTTGTGTTACGAAAAGTCTCAACTAGCACACCCATGTCACATTTACTTTGAACTAATATATTCATACCACATATATCGCAAACTAATATACATGTGCTACATTTAGATCATTGGAGGTAAATGTGGTACGGTTGGACAAATTTGAGTAAGTGCGATATGGGTGCACTAATTTGAAATTTTTTTTGAAATAAAAATTAGTTTGGATATATGTGGCACATATGTAGTAGTTTGGGATAAACACGGTATACATTTATATCAATTTTAGAGTTTTTGTGACATAAAATTAATTTGGGTTAAATATGATACGAATGTATCAGTTTAGGACCACCGCTCGTGGTGGCTGCACTGGATAAGAGCTTTGTGAAGTCTACCCAGGACGAAAGGGTTCGAAACCTAGCGTGGACGCTTGAGGTCTTAAGTGTGGCGCCGAGGTGGTGGGTCCTCCGCCAGGGTCACTCTAGGGTTTACCCGCCAGCTGTATGGGGTTCCCTGAGTATAAAAAAAAAAATGTATCAATTTAGGATTTTATTTTTGTATGACATTTTATTTTAAAAGTTGAAAATAACCAAATTTGATTACTAACTCTTATAGAAAAGTAAAGTATTATAAATAATCATAAAGCAACCTTTGGATTCCTATTGAGTAAGTCTCATACTGAAAAATTAAGATTTTACTCATTTCCAAGTTTCAATGAACAATTATCACAAATTACCAACTCTTTATGTGACTACCAACTTTATATACGAAAAAATAAGTAAGAACATACTAATTGACTTTGGTTAGGAACTCATTATATAAAAAAGTAAGTTTCCGCGTATCAATAATCACAATTCTTAGATGAACGCGTTGATCAGTCAAATATCCCTTCGAAATGAAAGCAAGAAAATAATTAATATGGAAGATAAATAAGAGTAACGATCTTTAAAAAACAAAAACTCAGGGGAAAATTTCAAAAAATGACCCGAAGTGTTATTATTTTCTCAAATAAGGATCCAAAGTGGACTTTGTTTCAAATAAGGACGTAAAGTGGCCTTAGTTGTTTCAAATAAGGGCCTGAAGTGACTTTGGTTGTTTCAAATAAGGACCCGACCTTACCGATCGCCGACTGGCTAAATTTTTCGATCGATCAAAGGTATTTTTGTCATTTTGCATTTCACCTTTTTTTTTTTTTCTGGTTCTTCTTCTTCCTCTTAGCTGGTGGTTGACCGGCCATTAGCGATGCCCATAGAGGGCTAAGCGAGGGTTGCTCCCACTGGCGAGGGCCACCACGCTGGCCACAGGTGAGGGATGGCCTCGCCTGAGCGTGGCGACCCTCACCCAAGGGCCATATGTGAGGTCGGCCCTAGCCGGTCCCGAGCAAGGGCGGCCGACAAGGTCGCCTAGCCCTTGTCGGCCTCTCTCCGGGGCCAACACGGGCCGACCTCGTGGATGGCCCCTGGGCGAGGGTCGCCATACCCAGGTGAGGCCATCCCTCGCCCAGCCTTTTGTTGGCATTGCCAATGGTCGGCTGACCACCGTCGAAGATGTAACATCCTCGATTTCGACATTTCTTTTGGTCCCAACTAGGAGGCTAAGCTAGATAGGCCTTAAGTTACTCAAACCTTCTTAGAAAATAAGTGTGAAGTGTGAACAAATGTGAACATATTAAATAAAGTGAGGATAAAGATATCCCTATGAATTGTACGGCCATGGATGACCCTTGATTCAAGGCCAAGTGAGAACACTCCTCTTTTCAACTAGAATTTGCCTCATTTAATTTTCGAAATTTCTGGACCTTTGTTGCTTGCCAATTTTATAAAGCTTTTTATGTTACGAATTTGGAGAAGCCTCTTTCATAAAAGTTGTTCAAAACATATTAATACAAAACATGCTTAAATTTAATATTTTTTTGAAGTGAAATAGTTGGGACGAAAGCCTAATCAATGACCGTATAGAATCTGCCCAGTATAGTGAAAACGGTAATTAAGTTGTTTTCTTGAATTTTTATAAAATCTCCCCTTTCGAATTTGGACATACTTTATTCACAAAGTTTTTAAATGACATCCATATCTATAACATATCAAAATTTCAAAAAGTTTTGTAAAGATTTGGATTTCGAAATGATCTATTTCTCTGATCAGTGAATTTGCTCGATATATGAATTTTTGGGTTGTATTCAATGAATTGCTGTTCTTTCCACAAAACGAATTTGGCTTGGATTCCTTCATGAAAAATGTTTTCTAACGTCTTCTTTACAATATATTAAACTTATATAATTTTTCGAGTTCATTTGATAAGGTAATGGTACTGATTTCAAAAGTTGCTCAAAATTATTTTTGCCTTAGAATGGGAGAACCACACCCCCAACTTGGCGAGGAAGGGAGCTGCACGCCTAACTAGAGGAAGAAGCCAATCTAGAGTCTTCTTGGCTTGAAGATAAGAATGTATTGAATGCTTTTGGAAGCTAGCTAATTAATGAGCTTAATGAGTCATATACTCATGTGTTTAACTTAGAAAACAAGTTGTCCAAAGTCCAAGTTTCTTGATGACCAAATCTTGGATAAATCTTAAGGTATGATGGCCCTAGATTATAGCCTTGATGAGCAAGGCAAAAACCAACCAATTAGAATAAGACATTAGGCATTGAAGGAGTTTATGTGTCCCTTAGGTGTCATAGGCAATAATGAACCTAGAGTGAGCCTTGGAGGATAAGCAATTAGGTGGACCAATCATAAGCCAACACCAAAGGACCTAGGGACTAACTTGAGAAGATAGGTAGGCTAACTCGTCATTTAGGCATCATCATGAGTTTGCAATAAAAATCTAAGAGTAGGAGACCTATAAATACAATGAGCCATCATCATATTTGAAGCTTTGGTCTTTCTCTCTTTTCCTCTCCCTTCCTCCATTCTCTTTCATGCCCTTCTAATTTCAAGTCGCCCTAGACGTCGATCGACCACCAAAGAAGCATCTTGGAGCTAGGTCTAAAAATTAGTAAATAGATTTTCCTAACTCTTCGATAGGGTGATGTACTACACTTACCGATTTTAGGATTATGTCATTATTTGTTTGTGTTGGCTTTGTATTGTTATGCTTGTTGTGTTTCTATTGCTTGTTGTTGCATTAAGTAAGTTCATGATTCCGCATGAGTATTGAGCACACTCGGATGTCGAGGAAAGGTCTTGGTGACGATGGACTATGCTAAAGCCTGAGCGAATGGTTCCAAATCAAGGTCACGAGCCCAAATCGCATCCGACATGAGTTTGATTTAATAAAACATAAGAGTCGTTCATTAGTTCACCTTGCATGGCACGCCTTCGGGCATTTTATTGGGTTAAGAGTTTAAACATGACATGAATCGGTTGATGCTTGAAATGCATGGACACACAATGGACCTATATGCCGACGTTGAGGGATGCCGGGTCGTTGCCTGGGGTAAAGCCCCGAATGCCGTTCTGATATTGAGATCATGGACGATGCCGGCCCGGGTGAGGCCGATGCCTGGGGATCGCCTTGGATGCCATCCTAATAATGAGATTGGAACGATGCCGGTTGCCAAGGGGGGGACTGATGCCCGATTGTTAATTGAAGAGTCGATTAAGTTTCACTAATATGATACATAAAAGGAAAAAAATGAAAGCCCATGTGTGGTTCATGACTGATACATGTGTGATGCTTGCAAAAGCTGGGTTTATTTGATATGCATTATTAAGTCCTTGCATCAATTTGAGCATATGCCTGAATTGGGTCACTTAGTGCTTGAATAAGTTTCATGAGATGCGAGCATTCCTTATTATGACCTAAATGATCATAAGCCATGGATCTTTGGAAAGCTTGTTTATATGCATTAACTCCTTATCTTTGATTCTTGAAAGCATATAGACGGTTGAAAGCCTTTCATATGCATAAGCAGGCAAGGCACGAACCTTGCTATTGATTTGCCATCGACAAGTGGGTGGTGACTTTGTATCCGATGATCGACGGTGAGATATCTTCCTTTAGGAGAATTATGGATTTTTACTTACTGAGCCATCGACTCACCCTTGTTATTCTCACAATTTCAGGTGTGTGATGAATAACCTAGGTCCAAGAAAGGAATGAACTTAACATAGGGCCGCTTTTGGGAGTAGCTCGGTAGAGGAGTTAGGCTACCTCAGCCTTTTGATTGACTATATATGAAAACGAAAATAAGTAGCCCAGGACTAGGACGGGCATGTAATCAAAACAGCTTTTGATGTGTGAATAAGTATATGTATATGTTGCTTTTATTTGCTTGACTTGCATATGTCTTGCCTGGCTTCCATGTTTGTTTGCATAGGGATTGTTTATTATCGCTTTCGCATGCGCTTAACTAATGATAAAAGATTTTCGGGACGTTTGACGTTGCCTGTGGCGTCGATGCTAACCCGTCGGGTCATGCTCTCGTGCTAGAGATGGGGCGGGAGTGTGACAGAAGAGGAAGAAGAACCAGCCAAAAAAATGGAAAAAAAAAACTGAAAAAAGAAAAGAAAAAAAAAAAGGGGGGTGGGAAATGACAAATGATGAAAAGACCCTTGATCGTTGGAAAGATGGGTCTTATATGAAACGGACATAGCCACTTCAGACTCTTATTTGAAATAAGCATAACCACTTTAGGTCATCATTTAAAATAACATCCACTTTAGACCTTTATTTGAGAAAATGAATGCACTTGAAGTCTTTATTTGAAACAATGTCAACTTCGGACCATTATTTGAGAAAAAGAGGGTACTTTGGGTCCCTTTTTGGAATTTTCCCAAAACTCAAGACCACCTATTGCATGACCGTTCGTCCTCCATTGCTGGTCATCGCAGACCTTTCGTATTTAAACTTCAAAGAACAGAGTAGAGTGTAGGGAAGGAATTCTCACATATCCTAGTGATTATCCCTCGTTTTCCTCTCTAAATCCTTACTTCTCTAGTCGTTGACTGTCGCCGATGCAAGATCGCCTCTCAAATAATACCTATTCAGTCACGCAAAGAAGACGCTCTATTTGCTCCTATATTCCGACCAGCATCTTCGAGGTACCCAAAGTTCATTCGATCCTCCCTCCTTCACCGGCTCCGATCATCAGTATTGTCGCTTCCACGCCCTCTTCTCCAAAAGTTTTGCATCGTGGTTGTTTATTATCATCGTCAGTGTTCTTGTCAATCCCTTTATCTTTTTCATCCAAACTAGCATTAGCCTTCTCACTAACAAGATCCCTTTATCTAGTTGAGGAACCAAGAGAATTCCTTTTCCATAGCTTTCAAATGTCTGCGTGGTGAAAAAAGTTTATTAGAGCCGTTCAAACCATAGAAAACAGACTATAAATTTGCCCCAATTCTTAAATTTTGGGTTAGGGGGTAATAAAGATTTCAAAAATAGCCCCCATTTGTTAATTTGGGGCAAACAAATGGCCAAAATGGGGAAAAGTACCAAAAAAGTTCTAAACATATTATATTAGTACCAATTCAGTCATAAATTTTTCAATTGGATCAATTCAGTCCTAAACATTTTAATATTGATATCAATTCAGTCTATCCGGCCAATTTTGGCCGATCGGCGCTGAAGTGGACGTCGGTCGGATACTAACATGGCAATTTTTATGATTTTTTATGATTTTTTCAATTTTTTTCCATTATTTTTTTCTTTTTTCTTTTGTTTTTCCTTTTCTTTTCTCCCTTCTTCCTTTGTTTCGAAGGTGGCTAGAAAGCCTCCGATGAGGTTAGTGGCCGGAGGCTCGTCGGCCACTGGGAGAGGGCCGCGAAGCCCTCGCCTGCCGCCGGCGAGGCGGCTTTGCCCGAATCTAGGCGAGGCCATGGCGGCCATCACCGGGCGAAGGCGAGGGCCACTAAGCCCTCACTAGCCGTTGGCGAGGGTCGCGACCCTCGCTCGGCCTCACCCAGGGCTGCGGGCGAGGCGGCTTAGCCCAAATTGGGCGAAGCTGGCCTTGCCGCGAGCAAAGGCGGCCTCGCCTAGGGTCGTGAGCGAGGCGGCAAGGCCTGGCGAGGGCCACGACCCTCGTTGGTGGTTGGCGAGGACTTGGCGGCCCTTGCCTCCGCCCTGGCGATGGCCGCCATGGCCTCGCCAGCCGCGGGCAAGGCCGCCTTCACCCGCGGCAAGGCCGCCTTCACCCGCGGCAAGGCTAGCCTCGCCCAAATCAGAGCGAAGCCGCCTCGTTGGCGGCCCTGGAAGAGGCTGAGTGAGGGCCGCAACTCTCGTTGATGGCAGGCGAGGGCTTCGCATCCCTTGCCCAGTGGCCGGTGAGCCTTCGGCCACGAGCCCCACCGGAGGCTCGCCAATCACTGCCGGAATAGAGGAAGAAGGGAGAAAATAAAACGAAAAAGAAAAAAAATTAATACAAAATTCAAAAAAATAATAAAAATTATCACGTTAGCATCCGGCTACCAACCAACGTTCACAACAGCGCCAACCAACCAAAATTGACCAGATGTACTGAATTAGTATCAATATTAAAAGGTTTAGGACTGAATTGATTCAATTGAAAATTTTATAACTGAATTGGTACCAATGTAATAGATTTATGACTTTTTTTGTACTTTTCCCGGTCAAAATGACATCATTCCGTTCTTTTTTTGGCCGACTTCATCTTGCCGGTGAGTCATGTTGGGCAATCTATATTAAAATATTGGCACGTGGGCAATCTATATTAAAATATTGGCACGCAACATTTTCCAACGTCGAGATTGCACTTCAATGATTTTTTTTTCTTCCAAAAGTGTCACCAGCGATTGCTAAAAAAAATTTGTCACTTAAATGATTACTGTATAAAAATTATAATACTTCTCATTATCCATGTTTCTATAAAATCAAAGTAAACTCTCTTTTAAAATTCAGTCAATACGCTTCTCGAATTGAAAAGATACATTCACTAGATAAGATATATGTACTGTGACCAGTGATTAATTCCAATCATTCAGCGACAATTCTTCTCAAAAAGGCGAGGACCAATATTTTAGCACTTTCTCACAAGAAGCTGCTACAAATCACCCCACAAAATTACGAAGGGTGTAGTACTTTTGGAGGGAAAACAAAACATGATGTCCTTTACAAAAAAAATATTTGGATCAAGAAAGCCGAGGGAGATCACACCAAAAGAGAGAGAGAAAAAGAGGAACACTGCTACCTATAAGAGCGTGTGAGAAGAAAAATGCACTTCAGATAAGTGAGTCGAATTTGCAACGAAAAGATCTATTGAGGAGGTGACACGTCCATGGAGAATCAAACACAAACTATAGAAGGCATGAAAGAGAAAGCTATGGCCTAGAAGCAAGGGGAAAGTACAAATTTTCCATGACAAAAGAGGTCAAATTGAGATTCATCTTTAGTCCTCATGTCTCACATTGACAATGGACGAACACGCAATGAATGTTCTATATGAATGGAACCCATAGCACACCAAAGTCAAGTCAAAGCAAAGCTGATTTTAAGAGAAATCTTGGGATCTTTATCGTTAAGTTGGCCAATACACAACTGGGGAAGTAAGAAATGTCATCAGTTATGAAGTAAGAGAGAGCAGGTCCAGAGGAGTATGTAGACAGAGATCTCGCCATTAGACACGAGCAAAATGGATAAAGTAGAGGAATGCATCTTGTATACCCAGTGGTACGCCTATACATCCATGGTTACAACCTCTCCAGGACACCAATCTCTACCAAATTTCTGCCATTACGACCTATCCATTTACGTAACTACTGCTTATATGTAAAAAGAAAGAGCCAAATGTAACACACTCGGCATTACAAAGAGCCAAATGTAACACACTTGGCATTACACTAACAAGCTGTATCCCGCACAAAAGAGGCTGGGATGCTGCTAAAGGCTTGGCCGAAGTATTAATGGAGCACCCAGAACTTATAAAGATTCCCTGTGACTCGTGAGCATCATATTGAATTAGACACTGCTCACCTCTCCTTATCTTGAAGGGATGAGGTACTTCAGTATAATCTTCCTAAATTTCTTTTTTACAGAAACTATTTACACCATCTGCAAGTGAAATATCAACACACTGCCGCTCAGCTACAACTTTCCGTACTTCCTATCCATGAACAAATGCCACAATAATCAGAAGCCACAAGATAGATGAAACCTATGGTAGCATGAAATAGGCAGCCTATTCCGAAAATAGCCATTAAAAGATGATGAAATGGATGAGGACACAAACACATGTATAATTCCTTACCCTCGAAACTGCAAAATGGTATTTCAGCTTCAAACTGTAGAGCTCATGTCCATCTTCCTACTCTGTGACTGAAACATCTCAGCTATATCAGCTGCTGTGCTGCAATCTTCAGGATTTCTATCTGACACACACCTAATAAATCTGGGAAATCGCATAGAGATGCCACGAGAAGGATGAACTAAACCTACAGCGGCCTGGTGGACAGGTGACAGAGTTAAGTCTGCACCTCTAATTTCCCAGACTACTTCTGGAGAGAACCACATATCAGGCACCTCCGCTGTTTTGTAATAAGGTGGCTTCTTGGACAAGATCCTGTCCCCCGAAAAGAACTCTTTCATCTACAACAAGAATAATCAGCATTATAAAAACGGCTAGCCTGTCATCCGTCAGCAAGAAACTGGCTATAAACAGACAGGAAAAAGAAACCTATCTAACCAAACATTCCTATTCTTCCTTGACCAATTTATAATTATTTGCATTGAAAAAAGTGCAAAATAAATAGATCTCCGTGCAACACTTCCCAATTAAGAGTTATTGGACAAACACATTTTTCAAATATATTAACATAATGGCATTCGTACAGAACAGTGGTCAGCCAGCCCTTCACTAGTGATTCGGTCATTCAAAATTCTCCCTCCATTGATAGTTGTCCGCTACTAATTCAAATTCGATGCATGAATAAAATTTGGATTTATGAAGCCTATTACATGAAGCACTCAACTATAAGCAGCAAACAAGACTGAGGAAGAACTTGAGAATTATCCTCATTATGGAGTCTCTGTGGCCAAATCCACCCTACTTGCAACTGAACTTGGCAAGGAAGATGGGCATCACAGTTAGCTTGTATCATACCAATGTGGTGTTCTCTAAAACTATTGTGCCTGCATTTTGCAGGATAGCCTTTGTGCAGGTTTTTGGGAAAACATAGTGCTAGATTCCCAAGCATGTGCAGTCACCAAGCAAAAGCAAAGTTGAGTTCATTTTTCTTTTTGTCCTCAATAATAATGGTGTAAAAAGATAACCACAAAAAGATCAAATACACTTCTAATTTACCTCAACGTAAAATGAATCAGAAAATCCAGAGATTACATGACATACAAAATACCATAAAAAGATCAAAGTGAATACACTTCTCATTTACCTCAATGTAAAATGAATCAGAAAACCCAGACATTACACGACATACACTTTGAAACTCCTCTGTGTCAGGATTGTAACATGACATCAGGAATGGACTGTACCTGATAAAACAATGTCAAATGTCAGCAAAGGAGATGCATGCCACTTGGAAGTCAAATGCTAGTGATTAACAAACAAATCAGAAACCAAGGCTTGTCCGAAAGCTACTTTTTGTTTGCCGATACTGGGCATTCCAATCTAAATAGCTAATCATTAAATGAAGATCTCTCTGACATTCATAGGACACTAAGACTTCAAATCATCCATGATGAAGTATAAATGTAAAAAGATTCGGTCAAAACAGTTAGTCTGATGAAGAGTAACTATATTTCAAATCTTAAGCTAACCACCACCAACCTAGACCAAGTGCTTTGATTATAATATTTGTGATGTAGGACAATGAGTCCCACAACAAAGAATAAATGTTTAGGCTCACACCGAAAGCTTCCTAAGCAACACATCTATGGTTTCTTAAGCATCACACCTAACAGAAGAATTTAAACACACAATTCCAAAAGTAAAGAACTGCAAAATTCAACTAATTCAGCCCAAAAAAAAAAGAAACTCAAACGAAAAGAAAGAATAACAACCACCTAAACAGACTCTCCAAAAGTTCTACTGCCAGATGCCAGTCGCAATAGAAAACTCTAAGCAAGAAACATGATAGAAGAAGGAAACTTAATATAATCATAACAAGATCAAATCCTAAAAGATGTGTTGCTACTACTTTTCCATGGAAAAATATCTTAATCCTCTAGCATGCTTATTTGTGGTGATTTGGTGCAATGAAATCTTCGCCACATATAGGTAGAAATGTTAAGATTGGAAACAATATCATCTTGCATGATTTTGTCAGCTGCACCAATTTGTTGAGTGATCATCAACTTAAGAGACGATACTCTTATATTCATCCAGAAAATAATGAGACCAACGGTAACTCTGAGATGAGCATTAGTGCAAGTTTGCAAATTATCTATTGGTGACAGTGATATAAGATTTACTACTATGTGCCATACATGCCTATCAGGAAGAGGATTAATAATTATGAGAAATAACAATAGGGAGCAAGAAATGATAATTACCATCCTGCTTTCCTCCCATTACCATGCCAAGCCCCAATTGGGACTAAATCTAGAGAGTCACCCAATCCGTCTACATAGTCCCGTTTTACCTATAAAGAGAATAGTACTATCAGTCAGAACAGTCTTTTCTCAGTTTCTTTAAATGAAATAAAGGAGTTCATAGAAAGGGCATCTCATAAGACCTTCAACCATGTTTCAGCACGTTTTGATGGAGAATATCCAGCATCAATGTCCAATGATTTTACCATAATCCCTTCACATGAAGAACGGAGAGCATCCTCAAGAAACAAGTTCATCCTAGTCAATGTATCTTCTCTATCCAAATGAGAATCCTCGGCATCCACCTACATTGGGATATCAAGTTCAACTGATCTATGTAAATGCCTGGAAAATTCAATCAAACATGAAACTTACAGTCATTTCCTTAACATATTCAAAAAAGCCCTTCTTCTCATCATTGAAAAGCTCCCGCAAGACTGTTAAATGTTATGCAGATTTGCAGTACGTCAGAAACAAATGAATTCAGAGCATCTAAATCAGGATAACATTTCATGACTTAAGTTTCATGGCATGCTTAGAAGATTGGAAAGGGCAGACCTTTACGTCTTTCACGGAGGGGGAAACCCAGTACCCTGCAAAAGAGGATGAGTTCTGTTCAAAATTGAAGGACCTAATTCATATTTGCTTCACTTTGCCATTTGAAATTGATAATAGTTCAAATGCACCTTCAGTTTGCAGCAAATTAACAGACTGAAAGTTAGCACTACGTCCCCAATTTACGTCAAATTAACAGACTTAAACTTAGCTTGCATCATGCCATTAATATCCATTGCACTTGCACATTCCTGGGTTAACTAAGATGGACATGAGATGGTTCATCCTAACTTCCTAGAACTGAAAATGAAATCTTGGTAGAACTTAAAAGTATAGAGGTACGGGAGTGCATAAATTTGCTGATACTTACTGCTCTCCATTTGCAAACATAACGTCAAAGACAAATATGCAGATATCAACCTGCACGAGGAGAAAAAACATGAGCATCATGCAAAAACCAATACTCATAAGCTGAACTTTAATTAAAAGGGAGGGTCAATACATCAATATACAATGACATAACTTTTGCCTGGCAAAGGAGGAACTTGATCCACCCTTTCTGAAATTACTTTAGTACAACCAACAAAGTCGCTTCTCCTCAGAAGAACATCTAAACATGGTTTTCAAACTCTTGTAAACATACATACATATCCTCTGACATTTCACATAAAATTTGATAAATTGCTAAAAACACTTTTTCCTATATACAATGATTTTTGAGTAATAAGTGGACAGGATACACAATATGGTCACTCGGAAAAAATGCTCTTTCAAAACTGCCAAAGAATAAAAGGTTATGACTGTAAGCTTTGTAGTAGTCAGGACATCATTAGAAAGCTAAGGCTAAATCGAAGGTACATCTAATTTCAGAAGCCAAAAAGAGAACTACATTCCTTATGTGTGAAGCTAATAATCACATCCATAACGTGACTAAGACAGGAACATTTAGCAACACAACTAAGCGAATGTTGAATTTTCAGCTGTACATACCTTAATGCTATCCAATGAAACCAAAGAATCTCTACCTCCTCTCTCTCGTGAAGATAGTTCCTGAAAAGACATGAGCTTGCATCCTCTCTTCCGGTCAACAGCAACTACCTATATGACACCGAATCAAAGATAAGGTAGCAGAGCCCAGTCATATGAGATAAGTGATTCTTCAACCATATAAGTAATGCAATAACATGATTGACACAACAGTATAATCTTACCTCAGCATCCAATATGAAAGTCACAGCAGAAGGCTGACACGATTCATTAACTATGGCAATCAGATCTGGAAATCTAGAAGTTGTCTCATCTCCATTTCTTGAAAAAATTCGGATAGATCCATCAGCTAGCTTGTGAATCTGAGCACGTTGACCATCATATCTGACATTCAATCAAGGAGACAAGTTCAAGCCATATCATACGAAAGCATGAAACTTCAGAATACTAAATAGAGAGGCAACTGCTTAAGAAAAAGTTGTCAATGCATTTCTCACTGGAAAATGCCACCACACAAGTGTTTCTTCAAAAAAAAAAAAAAACCCAAAAACGACATCAAAATTAGTGCAACCAGCAATGTAAATTATTACTCATCTGCAAACAAATATAGAACTCCTAAAAGAATAGAACAACCAATTTTTGCAGATATTATTAAAGCAGAGCCTTAAGCACCACATAACATACTGATTCATCCATTCAGCTTTTTGAGTCTACCCCATTTACAATGCTACAGTCCAAAGTACGTGTTCAGAATGTATAGTTCCCTTTTTATGGCTGTTCAGAATAAACTGTTTGGATGTTATTGTTTCTGGTTCCTGTTTTTCCATGCTTAAAACAAGAAAGAACCAAGGAACAATACTCACAATTTTATGACCATTACAATGATGCGAGCAGATTTAGTTAAACAAATAGCTAAAAAAGAGCCTTTCTAATATCAATTAATGTAAGCATTGAAATACAACAAGATGAAACAAAATTAGAAGAAAAAAAGGAGAAAAGATACAGAGTGGTACTTACTTATATTCACACGTGAAGGCCCTACTTTCAAAGAGTTTCAATACTGATGGACATCCATTGGTAATTCTGTTGCCAATTAGAAAAAGAAATGTAAATTAATTGAATCACAACAAATTTCAAAGTGATAAAAGGCCAAATGAGAAGCTCAAGAAATGAGTCTATACTTAGCAAGCATTGGCTTTATAGGCAATCCAGGGATCATTGACAAATGCGATGAAGAAAATTCAATTCCTTCCTTCATTAAAGAAGGTATAATCAAATCCTGCCCACAAAACTCACAGGCTCAAGTTAATCATTTGCCAAAACATAATCTTCCAAGAAATTACCCAAAAGATTGATGGAAAGAAGTTAATGCCTATTATAAACAAAAGGTAGAAATTTCTTTTCGTATGCTCATATCTTGGTCTCTAATTACTGCGTAAATTAACTTGATCAGGGATATCTAAACTGAAAACTTTGTGAATGCTCCAGAGAAACAGAGCTCAGCTCATTATGATACTTTTAGGGGACAATGCTAAATGGCCTCTCCGACTTTTGTCCATGTACCCCTTCGTATTCCCTACCTTAATATATCCAACTTTTCACCTTCAAATTTTGTTACTAGACTGCAAATTGGACCAAGTTGCCAATTTTCTACCAAGAAAAATGTCCTTACTGTTTTTAACTTCAACACTAAATTTTGTTCGTTACATGAATGGTACTTGGTCTTTTAGGATAGTCTAAGATGACACTGGTATTTCTAGAGCTAAAGGATGTGAAGTGGCATGAGGAGTGGATGCAATGTAAAGCGAGAATCTAGAATGTTCCCTTATGTTTTTGTAAACAAGGAAAGAAAATGGTGTCTGATCAGATATGACTTAAAGATATTACTTATTAAAAAAAAAAAAAATTCTACAAGAATTGCATTTTCCCCGATAAACTTAATATACTATGCATAAATTGCCAGAAAGCAGTAGAATGACATCAGAACCAAAAATTACTGCCACTTGAATGAAAGACTTACCAAACTAGGAAGTACATTATATGCTTCAAGTATGGAGGCAGATAGACTCTGCCAAGCAACAAAGAACATCAATTAAGAAAAACTGGGATAAGTAATCGACTGTTTGCGAGTGCATATTCCCATTGCAAGTCCATTGCTCTTCCCTTTAGAATTATTCTAACAACTAATAACTCGACAATCACAGTGAAACTTCTTACCAGGGTAAAAGACAACAGTGACTAATCAATATGCCCCAAAAAATAAAAAAAAAAGTGTGTGCTTCACATAGCTGTGACTTTTAACCAAGGTAAGACTTTTGACATTTGGGATCAGATTTTTGTTTATAATTCCATGATTAATCTACTATTAATTAAAGAGTTCATAACAATTTTTTCATGAAACTTGTCCATATTAGTCCAAAACCTACATTTTTTTTGGAACTGCAATGAAAGGTAGATAATCCTTTTCTGCTGAACATTGTCGTATTTTAAGCTGGTAATATTATCCCACAGTCCTAGTTGTTTCTCCTGCAATTACTTCCCACTACTTTCATTTTTCCTGTTTTCACAGTACACACGCTCTGCTCTACATCATTAAAACTACATAAATATTTGCACTTAAAGTATTTTTTAATAACTGTATTAAATTAATATTTTTTTAATTAAAGGACATAAACAATAAAATTGGGTCCAAAAACCCCCAAGCACCTATTAATCATCCCACTTAACGAAAATAAAGTTGAGAATTGCAGAATTCATTTTGACCTGAATTTTCTCCGACTTTTGCGATGTGTCTTCTAGAGATGAGTTCATTACAACAGCTTGAGCAAATGCAGGCAGAACAGTTCTCATCATGGCTCCAATCCTTAGATTCCTAACCTGTAATGCAAATGTGGCAAGTATAACTTAGAAATTTTTTCAAAAAAAAAAGGCTTAACTACTTCTGCCAATTATATATGACAGCAATACGTGGTATTGAAGGAAGTACTTCACAATCAATCAGGAGAGCTTGTAATTAGTGACATGCACATGCACTTCCTCATCCCAAAGTTTTCGACCCAATCAAAAGTCCCACCCTCCTGTACTTCAGAATCAAACAGAAAAGCTTGCAATTCGTGACATGCACATGCACTTCTTCATCCCAAAGCTTTTGACCCAGTCAAAATTCCCTCCCTCTTGTGGTTGAGTACCTCAATGCATCTATTGGTAGGACTTAACCAATTACCATGAAAAATGGAACTCTCTCTCTGTCTCTCTCTCTCCCTCTCTCTCTCTCTCTCTCTCTCTCTCTCTCCCTCTCTCTCTCAAAAGTGAGAGGGTGCTTGTATTATTAAAAGTAAAACAATTATTAATAAGGATCCATTCCTCTTAGAGTACAATGATCTCTTACCAAGGTTCTTACAATAAATTTCATCTCCATCTCCCTACAGGATCTCATGAGACTCACAATAAGGCTCTTTTTGCGGGCATTGCTTCCACTCCCTGTTTGGAAACTGTTAAACTTCACTTAAGAAAGAAGAGAAAGAATCTACCAAGTGGCCAAACTGAAATATCACTCATCAGATATAATTTATAAAAAAAAAAAAAAAAAAAAAAAGGAGCTACAAAATTACCTCATTCATGAATTAATTAATGACATTAAAAATAATTATAGAGGAATATCAAAATTCTCCCATGAGGCAATTTTGTGATAATGTGTGAAAAATGAGAATCTCTCATAACTTAACCATGCTTTCTCTCTTAAGATTTAAGCTGCCGAATTAAGATAAGAAGATAGAATATCTCATACCTTATTTTTTTTAGCACAGAGAATACATCTTTAATCAGCAGCACCGGAGGAGGGGCAAGAAAAGTTTGTGTTTGTCGGCATTCTTGGGCGACATCACCTGAAACATTCTAAACTCATTTAATAGGACAAAGAAACAAACATACACAGAAATAGAGGGTGGAGAAAGATTGCAACATGTCAAACCAAGAAAAACATTCTGAAAATAAACAAACCATTGATTTTTGCCATACCAAGATCACCCAATCTGTTGTACATATCCCTTATTTTAGACCTTTTCACACCACAGACCTCTTCAATGGCTGCTGCAACCAGGCTTCCACCAATATTTAGCTCCTGCAGGATCATCACAAAACATGGGGAAAACATGCTTTCAGTTTGCTATTTCCGTATACAAGATAAATAAGTCGCAAACAGGATTACATTTCTTAATCTTACCTCAATAAAAATAATTTATTTCCAAGCTAAAGTTGAATAAAGTAACAAACAAAAAAGTACCATTTACTAGGTTCATTGATGCCAGAAGCTAAACAATCTGGATTTATTGACAATCTAACGGAAGCAATTAATTTCACACCATATATCTAACTCGTCTTTCCAGTGATATTAAGTGATTCTCGCAAGTAAGACAATAACTCAACCCTATCCGTCCTAATTCCCAAAGCCTTAGGAGGGTTAAATGCACATTTGGTCAGACACATTGCACAATTTAACATTATTGGAATGTCAGTACTAAGAAAAAGCCTTTTACAGACTAGTTATCATCCATATTCACAATTTCCAAAACAAATTCGTGGAAGTATAGAGTTCACAAGGCTCAAAGACACATCAACATCCTCCATGACCAAAGAAGATGACACATTAATTAAGATAGTAAACTAACCATATTTTCGTGGTCAGGAGCAATCTTGTTTGTGCAGAGATACATAGCAGGTAAAACATCCTCAGGTGACAAAGCCAACAGACTGTGCATTAAGAAAATAGAATAGATATTACACCTGCCTCCGATAGCTAGCAAGAGTAACTCCATAAAAAGAAACGGGAAAAAATGAAGAATCTGGATTTATAATAGCTTCAGCACACCTTCTGAACATGTTGCAAAGCATGCATGTAACTTTTATCTTGCCTTTTTCCCTTTCAACAAGGTCAAAAGTCCGTGCAAGATGTATATAAGGAGCGGGATCTCCAAGTCTCCAGGAAGCTGCAAAAGTTTGAATGTCATATGTTTGGTTTCAGGATCCCATGAAAAGTGAAAAGGCCAAATAGGAGTGTGCAGTGAGTTCGTTAAAATGAAAAAAAGAAACACACAATTCACAAAAAAAAATGCCAACCATTCTCAACAGGATTATACTTTTCAAGTGGAACTGACACGAAATCTGTGCATATTTCAGCTAAAGGACGCTCCACTGAAATAGCTGCCACACTTCCTGATTTCTCTGACAGCATGATGTGGCCAGTGGTGAATTTACCATCACTAGCAGTGACAGATTGACCTGATGCCAGAGACACAACTGAAATGTCATTATTGTCTACATGTCTACTCTCTGTATCGCTATAATATACATCCAGAGCCTTGTGAATGTCTCCTTTTGTTTTTTCCAAGATGCTGGCAGCATAGCTTCTTAAGGAATCGTCACCATTTACAATTTGAACAAACTGATCTATTTTATCGTTATATGGGCTTGAAAACTTATCATCTTTAGAGCATGGCTGGAAGTTGGCTTCAAGTCCACCATCTTGAGCACTGTTGGCCACACTTTTAGTGAAAAACCTTGTTATTCTAGATTGTCCTGACCCACTTGACTCCAATTTTTTTGGTGCGCTCTTCTGCTTCTTTTTAGGGCTATTACTAACATTTCTCTTCTTTTTTCCAGGAGACTTGCTGGCCATGGTTAATTGCACGGTCGGCAACTTGTAGTCTTTGCTAAACATACTTCTTGTTCCACAGGCACTGCCCTTTACAGAATCTGGTGCTGAAGGTGATGAATGGACATCACTTGAACTCATAGAGGATGCCTGCAAAGAATAAGTAGAAGCAGAAGCAGAAACTTGTTGGTAGAATTCAGTCTCCTTTTCATAGAAATTGGAAACTGCATCAACCAAATTCCTCTCCGAGCTGTTAATTAGGCCTATCATCTGATCTCGAGTAACCCACGCAGGAAGACAATCCTGGAGGGCCTGTAAGATTTCTTTCTCACCCCTTCTGAAACCAATTCTAACTCTTCAAAACCTCCCTTTTTAAGATCAGTTGTTTCACCTAAAACAAATTTTGGATCCAAAGTTTCACTGTAATCTTCCTTTGATAACTTCTCGTCTTTTTCTTGCATCAAAGCATCATTTGAAGCGGTAACAACTACTCCTCCAACTATGTTCTCTTTTTCAGAGGACCTTGGGAGGAAATTCATCAAGAACTCTTTCTTATTGGCTGTCTCATCGAGCAATCCTGCGAAAAGCTTTTGCACTCTATGAAAATGCTGGCCGTCAAGCTTCTCAATGTCTGAGCCAACTGTAGGAATAACACGCTTTGGTTTTAAGAACTTGACAAACTCCCTTAGCTCATTGTAGTTTGAATGCTCACTATAAGGTACAAGATGAATCTCGAATGAATCTTTCTTCCTGATAGCAAACTTGTCTCGCTTCACTTCATAAGTCCACCCAGTGGGCACAAAGCCCACAACCTTATTATATCCTTTCTCTACCATAAACTCCTTCATCTGAACAAAATTAGGTCGAAAATATGGCCATGTCTCCCCCAACACATTCCACCCGACAACATGAACAGCAGTTTCACTTTCATCCTCTGTAAATGCACCACTCTCGCTGTACCCCAAAGCACGCAAAACCGCCATCTTCCTACCATCCACGTACACCTTACAACCACACCGCCTCGCCACCTCAAGCAAAATCCGCTCTTTCCCGATGACATAAGTCGCCACGAGAAACAAAATGTTCTTCGCCGAATCCCTATTTTCAACTCCAACTCTCTCTATGACACTAGCTACGTAATCAATACTCTCTTCCTGAGGCGGGAACACAAATTTAGGATTACAATACGTGGTATCCAAGAAAATCGCGTCGCAAGCCACGAAATCTCCCAACCCAGGCTCTGATCTCATCGAATCCCGAAACCGAAAATCGCCCGTGTGCACATACCTCCGGAACTCGCCGCCGCCGCCTCCCGGGACTTTGAAGAGGAACATGACCGCGCCGGGGCAATGGTTGGCGTCCACGAGCCTGACCTCGCAGCCATCGATCGAGACCGCCTCTCCGACGGGCAAGCTCACGACGAGCCGCGCGGGCACGCCGAGGACGTCGATCAGGAGGCGGGAGGTGGTGGGGGAACAGAAGACGACGCCCCTGGACCAGGCCGGGGAGAGGCCGGTGTAGTGGTCGGAGTGGAAGTGGGAGAGGAAGTAGGAGACGGAGTGGTCGCCGGCGAAGCGGAAGGCGTCGACGAGGAAGCGGGTGCCGGGGATGAGCTTCGAGGCGGGGAGGTCGGAGGGCGGCGGCGGAGGGAGGGGGAGGGAGGGCGCGGCGGTGGCGGCGAGGAAGAGGCGAGCGGAGTCGAAGGAGAAGGACGGGGTGGCGGTTTCAGAGGAGGCCATGGAGGGAAGCGGAAGGTCGAGGAGAGAGGGAGGGCGAGAGCATTTCTACTGCGGAGGAGAGAGAAGGTCCTCGTTCGGCGGTTACGCGGCGGCGTGGGGGCCGGAGAAAACGGGGGCAAAATGGAAAGAAGGCGCCGGTGTACGATCATTCCGAGCGGAATGGTCGCGGGGGAGGGCGAGGAGAGGTTGTCGGGAATCCGAGGCCAAGAGCCAGAATCCGGCAGCGCACAGGGGTGATAAATGAAGTTAATTTCAATAAATTCCAATGTTGAGAAAATTATCTATAAAGTTTTAAATTTATTATATTTTTATAAATTTAATCATAAAACTTCTAACTTTATTAATTATAAAATAGTGAATTTTTTTTTACATTTTACTAATTAAGTCTATTCCATTAATATTGACCGAATATTGATGTGAACACATATTTCGCAAAACTGACATTGACATAAATAAATTTTAATAGCATTTTAGTATTTGTTTTGATTTTTCGTTATTTTTTATATTTTTCTTCTTTTTTATTAAACTTTTTTTTGTCCCTTTTATTTTTTTTTTTCCTTTTTCCCTCACGAGACCCTTGCTCGATCTAGTGAAAGCGACCCTTGCCTAAAGGCTGAGGCCAATAGAGGAAGAGGTGAGTGGAGTTGAAGGGAAAAAGGTAAAAGGACAAAAAGTAAAGAAGGAAAATAGAAGAAAATAAGCAAGAAAATATAAATAAAAAAATATTAGAATGTTATCGAAAAATTATATTACGTTAATGTCGATCATGCCATTTAATTAGCTAGCATCCACATCGGTGATTTTATTGGTCGGATATTGATCTCAATAGTTGTAAGTAAATCTATGTAAATAGCAATTAGTAATTTACTCTTAGAGATAGTAAAGCTCTATTTGTTTTGCAGAATACATTATATTTTTGGAAAATATACATTGGAAAGTTTTTCTTTGGAAAAAAAAAATAACTAAATTGAAAAATAATTTTTTTCAAGGGAATTGGGAATGAGTGTTGGTGTTCTAGTACCAAAGGGCAAAGTTTTCGGTCCAAGTACCAAAATCCAATCATATTTTGGAAAAGAATTTCTGACTAAGGGTTGGGAATGAGTGTTGGTGTTTTTAAAGCAAATATTTATTTTGGAAAAAATAAATGAGAAAAAATTTTTTGAATTTCTTATGGGCAAATAATTTTTGTTGACAAATAAGATATTTTCCATCTCCTTATTTTCCTAAGCAATTTAAGAACCAAAGTTCAAGAAAAATATTTTCTGCAAAATAAATGAAATTTGAATTATTTTAAGTTCTTGTAAGCTCGAAGGTCTTAACGACAGTAACTTCCCTCGGTAAGAATTAAAAAATATTGCCAACTCTCTCTTTCCTTATTCTTAGTAAATTTATATAATTGAAACGTTGTTGTAAAATATTGTGTTGCGAATATATAATAGAGAAGGGATTGAGAAGAGAAAGCAAGTGAATACCAAAGATAGTAGAGAAAGCTAGATAAGAGAGTTTTATTTCCAGTGTATCACTGTATTTCTGATGTGTGTCTGATGGTTGTCCTGATAATTGTTATTGTACATCAAAACTAAATTCCTATTTATAGGAGAACAATAATGTATTTATCATTAATATCAATTTATCGAATGATACATGTACTGGATAAGGAAGATGAATGTTCATTGTATAGGGAGATGTACTTAGAAAGTATGATACAAATGTACCATAATAAGTATATTAGATAAGATGAATATAATGAATATTCATTCATGTATCTCATTTATTCATGTATTTCACAACACTCTCCCTTGAATATGTATTCATTACGAATTGTGCATCGAATGATACTGCCTCATCAAAAACCTTAAGCCGGAAAAACCTAGTGGGATAAAAAACCGGACAAAAGGGAAAAAGAGTGTAGAGCACAGATGTTATGATCTGCATTAATTGTTTCGTTAAAAACTTTAAGCCGGAAAAATCCAGTGGGAAAAAATCGGACAGAAAGAAAAAAGAGTGCAATGCATATATAGCCACTGCTGGGCTAACCAATCTTGCATCTTGTGAATTTGCCGCATATCAATGTTGCAATGCATAGTTTATAATATCTCCCCCTCAATATATAGCCACTTCTGGGGCTAATTAATCTTGCATCTTAATTATAGAGTCAAATAAATATTATATAAGTTCATAAGTAGTTCATAACCATATGAAAGAACAATAAGAAGTAATACATTTAAAGTAAAACAACCAAAAAATAAATTATTATAATCATAAAATTCGAAGTTCAAATTATCATCCACTAATCGATGCCTCATCAAAGTAATCAAAGGTCCTTGCATTTGCTACTTCGGGAGCAAGAGGAGTCCCACTAACGGAAATATTGTTGGTCTCAACAGTGGTTATAGCAGTAAAATTGATTTTAATGGCATGAGATTCACCACGCTTGCCCATATTTTTTAAAGATGCCTGGTATAGGTCAACAAAGTGCCTTGGCGTTCGACAAGTACGTGACCAGTGCCAAGTCAAGCCACAGCGATGACAAATACTTTCATTAATCACCTTCTTTAGCTTCTTTTCTTTGCCATGATTTAGGCAATAGTTTGATTTTCTATGACGATTAAATTTCTTACCATCCATTCTAGGATTATGTTCTTTCCTACGCTTATAGCCCTTAAAATGACCAGTATTTTTATGAAAGTTAGCATGTGCTTTAGGCAATACTTTTGAGCCAGCATGTCTAAGATTATGATTTTTGAGTAGCAATTCATTAATTTGCTTGGCAGTAAGAAGCACAGAAATTAATTCAAAGTATGTGGCAAATCGATCTTTGCCGATATTGCTTTGTTGCAATACAATATTTGAAGCATGGAAGCTGGAGAAAGTTTTCTCTAACAATTCCGCATCAGCGAGTCTGATACTGCATAACTCAAGCCGAGAAACGATATCAAATAAAGCAGATATATAGTCAGACACTAACTTAAAATCTTGCAGTCTGAGATTTTGCCAGTCATATTGTGCTTGAGGGAGGATAACAATCTTGGTATGATCATACCTATCCTTCAACCTCTTCCACAAGATATGAGGGTCTCAAATGGATAAATATTGAGTATGCAGGCTCTCATGCAAATGACGGTGGATAAAAATTAGCGCATTTGCCTTATCCTTTTCATTTGAGGTTCCATTCTCTGTAATTGCATTAGCGAGACTTTGCCCTTTGAGGTGCATTTCCATGTCAAGACATCATGATAGATAATTCTTTCCACTCACTTTCAGGATGTGGAATTTGGGCTTTTCAATATTTGCCATAATCCTTATAAAAATAAATCCTTAAATTAATTAAAAGGATTTCAAATATATGGAGCAGAAGGATACTTTTAGATTTGAAATTTGGCTTTGGGCCAAGAAAAATAAAAATGAAGAATTGATAGAAGAAGATGAAGTATAAGTTGATTAATAAAAAGAATACACACCTTGCAAAAATTACTTACTCAATCGGTAGATTTTCGTGCTGATAACGTGTTGTAAAATATTGCGTTGTGAATATATAATAGAAAAGTGATTGAGAAGAGAAAACAAGTGAACACTAGAGATAGTAGAGAAAGCTAGAGAAGAGAGTTTTATTTCCAGTGTATCAGTGTAATTTTGATGTGTGTCTGATAGTTGTCCTGATAGTTGTTATTGTATATCAAAACTAAACTCCTATTTATAGGAGAACAATAATGTATTTATCATTAATATCAATGTATCGAATGATACATGTACTGATAAGGGAGATGAACGTTCATTGTATAGGGAGATGTACTTAGAAAGTATGATACAAATGTACCATAATAAGTACATTATATAAGATGAATATAATGAATATTCATTCATGTATCTAATTTATTCATGTATTTTATAACAAACGTAACATTTTTTTTTTTTTGAGTTCGTAAATCAGCTAAGCCTATCCGTAGATAATTTAGTCGTCCTTTCCTTCTTAATTGTAAAATTTACAATTCTACTTCACTGAACTTCCTTAAAAGTTAACGGATTATATATTTTCTAGATTGATTTGACAAACGGGATTTTTTTTTTTGCAGTAGCAAATCATTTCACTGCTCCATAAATTTAGGCATGAAAAAAAAGGAATAGCTTCTCTGGCACGAAGTTTCGCCCTGTTTGTTTAAATTTGTTTCTGTTCCCCGGAATACAAATTTTTGTTCTTTTTTTTTTTTTTTCGTGACCCAAGGAACTCCGTATAGCCGGCAGCCGGTGGATAAACCAAATCTTGGGGTGACGCCAAGGAAACCACCACCCTGACGCTACGAGTAAATTCACAAATGATGACGTTGGGATTCGAACTTGTCCCCGTCGTGAGGAGGACAACGCCCCGCCACATGGGGTGGTCAAATTTTTGTTCTTTTGTCCTAGGGAGCAAAAAAAAGAAATAAAAAAAGCGTTTGTTTACACTTTTGTTCCTAGGAACAAAAAATATATTTTTTTGTTATCTTAACAAATTTGGAACGAAAAAAGTTAAAACAAGAAAAATATGTTTCTCGTTCTCGGGAACACTTTTCGAAGAAATAAAAGAACAAAAACACAAAACTTATTTCTTTTTTTCTCTTTTCTTCTTCTTCTTCTTCTTCTTCTTCTTCTTTTTTCTTCTTTTTTTTTTCTTTGGCCGGTTGCCAACCAAAAGGAAGAAAGAAAAAAAAAAGAAAAAAAGAAAAAAAAAAAAAAAATAAAAAATTCAAAGAAACAAAAAAATTACACAAGTTTACCAAATGTGTTTCCGTTCTTTTTCTATTTCAGGAACATAATTTTTGTATAGTTATCAAACGCGTTCTTCTGGTCAAAAATTGTTCTCCAGAATAGAAATAATTTTTTCTTTTCTATTTATAGAAATAATTTTTGAACAATTATGTTACCAAACGCAGCCTTCCTATCAGCACAACGTGATTTATCATCCATTTTTCTTCCGATTGGATCGATCATCTATTTCGGCAGAAATGGATCGCCCTTTCTAGTAAGACTTCGCAAATTCACGGCTACGTGCTAATTTCAGTCTACGACAAGCAACGGCACGTGGCAACGTCCACGCGTGTGGTATCCCGCACGTGCAGTTGCGCCGCACGTCATAACTCTTATGGGCGTTCAAGTCAGCCGAAGTTGCTCCTACACGTCAATTCACAGTCGACTTTATAGATTATTATAGCCTTTACGTTAGAGCGAGGGTCTATTTTTTTTTTTATATGTTTTTCCAAATGCAAAACCTTTTGCTTTCCCCCCCCCTCCCCCCCTCCCCCAAAAAAAAATTATATGTAAATTTATGTCATTTATTTACGTATATATCTAAAAAATTTCGGGTTTTCCAGATTAAGAGAAAATTCTGTCCGCGGCAAGATTTGAATTAAGTACAAAAAAATAAAGAAAAGTCTAATCCTTTTTTATAGAAATTACTATCCATATGTGAAAATTCTAAATAAAAGCTCAAAGTACACTTGTTTTTTTTAAATAAGGGTATGAATTAAATCTTGTTTCAAACAAGGATTATTAGTCTTAGAGAAATGTCTGAAATTGTTATGGTTTATTTCAAATAAGTGCTTAGCCTCATTTGACTGACAAAATATTCCGACCAATCAAGGATATTTTTCTCAAAATGTAAGTTAAATTTAGATTAAATTAGATTAAAAACTTTTAAAAATAAAACTTAAAAAAAAACCGCCTTATCGCCTACCATTGCCGCCGCTTGTTGTTGTTGTTTTTGTTGTCATGGTCGCCGTCGTGGTTGTTGTTGTCGTTGTTATCGTCACCATGGTCATCGTTGTTGTTGTTGTCATTGTTGTGGTTGTCGCATCATCATCATCGTTTTTTGTTTTTGTCTTTTTAAATTTTCTAAATTTTTAATTTTGTTTGTTTTTTAAGTAAAAAAAAAAAAAGGAAAAATTAAAAATTCAAAAATTCAAAAGAAAAAATTGCCATTCATATTTATTGAGTTTAGGCTATTATTTGAGATTGATATGGGTATTTCGCAGGTTCTTAAAGTTAACTTTAGATCCTTATTTAGGCATTTATTTGAAATAATATACATTTCGAACATTTATTTGAGAGAAGAACGGTAGTTGGAGCTTTTATTTGAAATTTTTTTAACGTATGTTTTTTGAAAGTGACTTGTGATTATTCAAGAATAAGACACCTGCTCGGTTAAGAATTTGGAGACAAATTTAAAATTAATAAGCTTCGCGACATTTTTAATTTTCCAATAAAAAACCCAAATTCTCGTCCTAGGGGAGCCAAATTAAGAAAAACAGAAAAGAAAAGCCCAAACCCTGAATCTCAACGAATATAACCCACGCGCCACCCGGCCGGCCGATCCACTTCATCGATTTCTCCGAGCAACGCGCAGACAACAACCACCTCCGGAATGGCGGCATTCACCCTCTCCGTCGACCCCTGCTCAGTTCCTCGGCAGTTCCCTCCGTCGTCCTCGTCCCCATCTCCATCTCCATCTCCGCTCACTCCCCAGCCTCATTTTCGCTTCCCTTGCGAGCGTCCGAAACCAGCCGCCGTCTCCTTCTCCTCTTCCCTGCAAGGTCCGGTTTCGTCGCCGCTTTGCACCTTCAGGATCCTTTATTTACTCTTTCTCTTCTTTGGGTCGCTTGCTTCAATTGCTCTTGCTCCTTTCGTTTAGGGGCGCCTGCCTACTTTCCGGTACAGAAGGGGAGGTCTTCTTCGTCGCTGCGGACGGCTGCGGTTCGGCACGTGGAGGGATCTCTCACCAGAACTGAGGGCCTTCGCTTTGGTGTGGTCAGTTTTACTAGTTTTCTTTTTCACTTCTTCTTTCGATTTGTTTATATTCATTCGGCGTGTGTTTTCGCCGCGTCGATTTGATCCGAGGGACTATTGAGATTCATCACTGAATGTTCTCATGAAAAAAGCCAATTTATCTGAAGGTCATTCGTGGAATGGATGAATTTGAACGAATTTGCATTGGAGGGTCGTATATTAGATGAAAAAAATTTGAAAGGACTGTTCTGTGCGCTGGAACATCTAATGAATGTACCTTTGTTATCGGTAGGTGGGAGATAAGTACATCATGGAGTCAGCGTTCTTTTCTCTTTCGTGTTTCATTGGCAATTTTAAAATATTCCGAAGGTTTTGACAAGTTTGGTCGATCACATAAGCTTGTTCACCTTTATGCTGAAACTTTGCTTGTTTACCATTGTCATGTGGCTTGCTACATAGATGCTCAAGGGTTCTCTTTAAAGCACATATTCGAGGGATCTTTGCCATACGAAATGTATGTGATGCAGGCTAATGGACCATGTGATATAAGTTGCTAACTGGTGCTTATTGTTGTATTAATTTGTCTGGTAAATTGCAATTGCTTGATGTTTACATTAGTATGTAACTATTTCAGGATATTTCCCTTAGTTGATATGATATAAATCACATGAGATTGGACTTTTAAATTTGTCTTTCTGTGTGGATTTTATCATTACTGAGAGGTATTACACCTGGGGTTTTGAATAGCCTTTGTAATGCCATGATAAGATTATTCAAGTTTTAATAGTCTTTCTCATATGAAAAAATTTTTTTTTTTTTTGGCTTTCACTTTGTATGTTCTGATTTAAATATTCTTCATCCAAGCTAGTATGACAAGAATCAACCGATTGGTGAATCTACCTACCCTATTTTATTTTGATGATTCGGTTATCTCAACCTGAAGTGCATGTTCATAGTTTCTTTTCATTACTTCATTGCAAAGGTTGTAGCACGGTTCAATGAGATTGTGACAAAGCTTCTACTCGAGGGTGCCCTGAACACTTTCAAAAAATATTCAGTACGAGAAGAGGACATAGACGTGAGTAAAACTCTGTAGATCCTACAATCCTCATGCCTACGGCTCTGGGACTTTACATGTTTCCCGTTTGTAGAGTTCGTAAAGATAATAATTTTCCATTGTCATCAGGTTGTGTGGGTTCCTGGCAGTTTTGAAATAGGCCTTGTTGCCGAAAAGCTAGGGAAGTCTGAAAAATATCATGCAATCTTGTGCATTGGGGCTGTGGTATGTTTTCCCTTCCTTCTGGTCATAGGAAATTATGCCAATGGATTCCTCCTGGCCCTGGTCCTTTCATCATGTTTAGCATGTGGATAACTTGCTGTTTAAGGCTAATTCATAGTCTTAAAATGTCAATAGGTAAGGGGCGACACTTCACATTATGATGCTGTTGCTAATTCTGCAGCCTCTGGGGTGCTTTCTGCTGGTCTTAATTCAGGTTGATACATGCTTTCTTTCTTTTACTTTCAGGGCTGCTTTCAAGTTTTAGCGTCACAAAATACATGATTTCATGAATTTGTTTATTATATGCAGACCATCATAACGATTCAAATAATAGAGCAGGATATAATTCCTTTATAAGCGTTTGATCAACTTGTTACATTTGTCATGATTCCTAGTAAAATGACCCCAAGTAGATATGGTGACGATAACAAAGGGAGGGAGATCACTTTTCTGGAAAATGGCCAATATGGTTTCGACCACCTTAAGTTGTCACAGCTTGTTCTTTTTAAACATACAGCGCATAATTTAAAAAATACTGCGGATTGGATACTTAAGTTCTGCTAGTTTTTTCCTTCGCCATGTAAAAGTGGCTTCCTTTCGCAATATGCGTCTGTTTCTTCCCCATAAAATGTTGCTACACATTTTGTTCTCAATTGCCGTTACAAAAGCGATTAGTAGTGTCTGTTATTTTGACTGTTTCATGACGATGTTAGTAAGGGCGCTTGCATCAAACTGGAGGTCAAAGCAAGGAACCTCATCTATGCAGGACCAATCTTCTTATTTTTATAAAACTGTCTGTATGGGTACACACTTTGGAAATCTTTGAATTGATCTGATATTCTTGAGTGGTCACAAAAGTTTGGCCAAAGCACCTGTGGTTGACGATATTCATTGCTCCTATTCTCATTTGAATTGCTGATGTTCCAGTTTGATGTTAGCTTTTCAAAAACAATATGATCTTATGGATGAATTTGTAGGTGTTCCGTGCATCTTTGGGGTCTTGACCTGTGATGACATGGATCAGGTGATCAATCATTCTGGGAATTTGATGGATTTTGGGTTTTGTGCTTGAGATATTGTGTTCATCAGCATTAGATTCACCTATGAACAACTTTTCCTGAATCTGCAGGCTTTGAACCGAGCTGGTGGAAAATCTGGGAACAAGGGATCTGAGGCTGCTTTAACTGCTGTAATTTGTTGTTAATTATTCTCTTAGTTGAGCGGCCATGTTTGTTTGCATGAAGTGTTGCTTTCTACTCTCTTTTCCGTTCTGACTTTGCTTCTCTTGCTCCTATTATTTACTGTACATTGGTTTTCCCCTCAATTTTTAATACGTGGAAAAAGAATAAAGTGCAAACTGTCCTCTTCATCCCATGATCCTTCGGTTTGGCTGGTTTTGTCTTTGAACATGATAAACTGAGTTCATCAGAAACTGTAGGAGTATTTAATCATGCTGGTACTGCATATAGCATATCCTGCAAAGGCAGGTTGGCATTTTCATGGGCTCCCTCAAACAAAGTTTAAGCTTAATACCTCTGGTCTCTTATACCAACTCTCAGTGTGCCTGAATGAATGCTAGACAGAGTTTCTTAATATTAGGAAGTAGAGTTCTCCATTCAATTAAGTACATGCTAGTACCCATGGAGATCTCCTTGATCATAAAACTCACACTACCCCTAGACTGACTTTATAGGGAGACATGGCTAAGCAAAGCCCCCTGAACATCTCTATCCAGAAAGTCCAATTATTCTTTCAATAAGATCCTGATTTGCTGCCGCCTCCATAGGCTTGAAGATTTCTTGAACATTCTAATTGAACTTGTCCCTGAAGAAGGGATCACCAGCGACAGTTTGCCTGAAATTCCTAACTTCATTGTCATTAGGGGCTCTATCTTCAATCCTTTCACAAGTTTAGGGAGATGTCAGATCTCTTAATTTGACAAAGAGTGTACTTAATCTGCACAGATTGTGGCCGTCATCTTTGGATGTGTTCTCTTATTGCCATTGGGAACAACATTGTATGAGAAATCTTGTGGACTGGTGTTTGATTATGATGTAATGATGTGCTCCTAGTTCTGGTAAGCTTGAGAAAAACCATCATATGATGGTTTTTTTGTGCGACCACCTTCCTATGGATTGTTAGGGAATTGTCTTGTGCATCAACAAATAACCCTTCAGTATGATCTACCTGTCTGAAAAAAGAACTATGAGGAAAAGTAACCATAGCCTAATTTAAACAAACCATTAATAGCTCCACGTATTTTTCACTGGTTAATCTCGCTGTTCCTATTCCTGTACACTGGGTTTATTTATATACACACGCGATGCATCTGCGTCATCGCCTGCTAGGGTTGGGTAGTTTGCCCCATTGTCATGCAAGGGCTGTGCCTCCATTATTGGTCTTGGGTGAGGGTTGCCCAATCCTGCTTTTCTCTGAGGCATAAGGAGGGTGAATGATCCTCACCAATGTGCTGGCCACCCTCTCTGAACTTATGTGTTAACTTGGTTTCTCCTACGGATGATCCCATGAGCTCAGAAACATAAATCTTAGTTGCTGCCTTCTCCCTTTCGAATTTATTTGTTTACCTGCTTTGTGAACTGTTGTCCTTATTTTGCCAGTTTTTAATATATTTATGTGCCTGGCAGATTGAGATGGCATCTCTGTTCCAGCACCACCTGCACTAGTGGTTTGAAGGGCAGAGTTGGGTGTAAACTTTCCGAGTCAGCAGTTGCAGCATGCATTTCATCAACTTGTGCAATTCATCAACGTGTGCAATTCACCCATGAAGGATTGTAAGGGCTTCTGGATTATGAGTACAATGATGCATTAGAAAGTGCTTACACGACTTGTTAACATAGATGTTTCTGTACCTTTCGTCATTGGATCGTCGTGGCCATAAAATGATCTGGTGCCTAAGGAACGCGCTCAGACTTTGGTTTTGCCCAAATGAAGCTCGTCAGCATCAAACTCTGGTTGTGGACTGTAGTGCAATGAACACGTGGGAATAATTCTCTTTTTATTTAACTGATCATGCGTTGAAGAAAGCAGTTTTTGCTGTTTGATCCATGTAACTTGAGCAGGTGTTTATTAGGACGAGACAAGATTTGGTTTACTCTATTAATGAATAATTTGATGGACTATAATATAATGCGGGTATTTTAGTGAATATCTAGTGCTGCATAACGAATCCTCATGCGTGTGTGTGAGTATGGTGTATTTTGACGTCACACAAACGATATACATGTGTGTGTGTGTCTGTGTGAAGGTTGTATTTTGCAATATCTAGATATAATTAGATGAAAGTTATACTCTGGTTCTAAATCTTTTAAAATGATTTTTTATATGTGTGTATATATAGATTATATTTTGAACTATCTGCATGAAAATAAGGTTAAAAATTGTAATTCATGATTGCGTATATTTTATAATATGAAGATTAGCAAATTAATAATAACTTACTCGTTAATACAAATAGCTTACTAAGGAAAACAATTACTGCAAAAAAATTCCATGACATGATACTGCACATTTCTTGGATACGTGATGCTAGGGGATCATTTAAATACTTATACAATACGACATCCGCTGGATAAATAAATGATATTAGAGAATCAATGAAAAAAATTCATCATTAGAGAATTATAGCTCATCTTTTACATGTAAATATCACAAAAAACAATGAACTAATTGTTGTTAAAATTAATGAAAAGAACCCATCATTACAAAAATTCTATAGTGTGCTTTTAAAGTGTCACATTACTTGATTGTGTATATTTCGTGAATAAATATTACTAAAAGCATAACTTGTGGCAACCCTTATGATCAAACTTCTGTTTCGATATATCCATGAACTAAATTGAAAAGAACAAGGTCTCGCTCATGCTTTTCGAAACAATATTAGGTCTGTGCCCTAGGAAACAGCGTGAATGACAGAGGGAAAAGAATTTGGGAAAAGAAAAAAAAAATCTAATCACAAGGTACGAGAAACTTTCAATAGGGGCATTACATCGAAAAAATAAAGTGGCTCGGTGTATCCAGAAAAAAAGGGGGCTAATTTAACACTAGGTCGTTGGCCCCAGACCTCAGATTGAGCTCTCACAGGACCACTATTGCTGTTTTCCGGATGATTAGAGCTATAAGGACTCGTTTATTTCAGAGAAAATGTTCAACGATTAGAAAATATTTTTTAAAAAGTCAAATTTTCTAAGAAAATAATAATATTTTACGATATTTAGTTAAAATATGAAAAAGAATTGAAAAATATTTTTTGTCATTTGAAAATGAAGGTTTGATTTGATTTTCCTAAATATAAATGACACTATTTAGACTCTAGTGATTTGTGCACAAGCAGCCGAGGAATCAATTATGAGCGCCGGTATTCTGAGTCTAGCCTTGATAGACCCTTGTATGGGTGTCGAGGAATAGGGCATGGGCATTTGTCCTGAGCAAGAGCACAAGCATTGGTCTTCCTAATGGCCCACCTCGAGCCTATGTTTGTGCCCGGATCCCACATGGCTGAACTAGGCATCAAGGCTAAGGCCTAAGCGCCCATGCTCGGGGACGTCAAGGCTGAGCTCGAGTCCATCGAGTGCCCAAGTCCTATCGATCATGGGCTCGAGAGTCAGGGACTTGGGCCTCACCTTGATGGACCTAGGCACGGGCATCGATATTGAGCCTGAACCTTGATAAATTTGAGCTTGGACATAGGGGTTTCGAGCTTAGGTATTGGAGCCCAAGCACTAGCACTCAGGTCCCGGATCAGCCTTGATGAATTTGAGCATGGGCCTCGTTGTCCTAGGCCTTGGCCTCGGCCTCGGGTGTGGGGGATTTAGGCATGAGTAAAGGGGTTGTGAACTTGACCTTGATGAACTCAGGTTAGGCCTCTGTTCACTTGGGCTTGGCTTAATAGACTCGGACACGAGCGTTGGAGACCTAAGCATGGGCATCGAGGTCTCGGGCCTTGACCTCCATGAACCTAGGCTCGAGCATGGGAGATAGTGCTAGGGCATCAAGTATGGGCAACGGGCCTCAAGCCCATCCTCAATAGTCTTGGGTCTTGGCATTGATCTTGAATTCTTTATACATTCTGACCATATGCTTAGAGTTTGTCTGCTATAGACATAATAGAATGATTACTTAGTGAGCTTATAGATCACGGTCTAGCCAATTTTTTAGTGTGCATGCCATTACTAATCAATCTCCTTGAGATTGGAGATGACATTGTAAAAAAAATCCTAGGGAGTTCCTCTCCTTGTGAAAGGATTATTAGGATGATGTAAGAGAATTCTCACATTGGATAATTGATGTAGTGTGGAGCAATTAATATATTTAACTTAGTCTATAATTCATTGGTTTAAGCTTTTAAGTAAAAGTGGATCTAACTGGATATGTTGACCGGCTCAAACGTGAGCTTCCTCTTAGTGATCTCCCAAGATGAAGGTATTAGGCTTCTGCTGTATACTTCAAAAAAACTGTTGAATTTGAGGGGATCTTATTATGAGTTTGACAAAGGTTGAATTTGAATTAGATTTTGAGATAATGAGGAAATATTTAGGTAGATATTTGAAGAAGGTGGTGGTCAAAGCCGCAATGGTTTTTCAATTAGCCAAATTTGACGGAGGTAATGAAGGGATTCCATTGCACCAATTTAATAAGTTTTAAGATTTGATACACTATTTGAAAGTTTTATGACTCGACTATACTTTCAAGATAAGTCTTAGAATTTTTAGTGTGCCTATCTAAAAAATAAAAACATCATGATTTATATATAGTTAAGCAAAAAAGCAAATGCATTGCGAAAAGAAATCTCACTAAATTATATTTTTCAATATAAAATATGACGTATAGTGAAGGTTGAAAAATGCTAGATAGATATCTATATAAATAACTTAACACAATGGTTGGAGTGTTACTAGCCATACTCCTGACTCAACACCAGCTCCTCACTTACTTAATAATGGTGCATCCTTTGGAGTGTGCTTATAGTTGTAGGTTATACTGGACGTGAGTAGGTCCTTAAAAAGCCTCAAGGGGAAGAAACATGCGAAAGATTCGCTCTAGGGTGGGAGACCCCGCAATGTCACCTATGTATTTACTTTTTGTCTGGAAGACAAAGATAGACAGGGGATTAAGGGGTCTCACGGTAGTGAAAATAGACACCACGTCAGAGCTTGCTTTGGCTACCACCAGGCAGGTAGGTATAGTAGCCTCTCGCGTTTGGAGTGAGTGATGGTGGGTAAAATGACTCTTTTAATTTCTATGTTTTGTTTTGCAGACCTATTGAGATTTGTTTTGCTTGAAAGCTTTTTATATTCCTCTCATGTTTGATCATGACAAATGAATAAAATTTTCTTTCAATAAAAAAAAATAATAATAATGGCGCATCCTCCACTTTTACCACCATCCCTTTATAGGGTCTGAAACCACACAACCCGATTCAAGTTTTTTTTTTTTTTTTTGGTCATAAGCTTCTTGCTGAATTAACGAGCAAACTTCCATGAACGGAAGCTCTCTATGCATGGAGAGAGAGGAGAGAGAGAGAGACAGAGAGGGGCCAACCTTTCGATGGACTCTCAAACTGAGAATCGCTCTGATGTAGAAGGGATAGTGAGAAAACCAAGAGATGTGGTAACGTTTTTATGTACTTGACTGAAGAGGTCTCTTAAAATTCCTTCCAGGGGTAGGCTTGCTAAGCAGATAAGGGGAGGACTTTGTTAGAATTCAGGCATGTTTTGCTTTGAGAAGGTCTTCATCAACTGCGGATAAAATAGATTTATTACGTGATATTCACAACCCAAATAGCCCATTTCAGATTTTTCAAACGCAAGCTTTAAAGTTAGCATAAGTGACTTTCCAGAAAAAGGAAAAAAACAAAGGTTTTTTGAAAGAGAAATAATTGGGATGATTTATTATGAGAAACTAGACCTTCCCACCAAGAGGAATCAGTCAAGCATCTTGATTTGTAAAGAATTAGCTACTAATGTGACATCGCAAACATCCATGGGACCATCTTTAATGATAGCATGCAAACTTTATATAGAGGTAACCATTAGGAAAATTACTAAAAAAGTCATAAATATATCATAATTGTGTCAATTTAGTTCATTTAGTCAAATTTGACCGATCGATACTGACATAGACAATTATTATAAATATTATATTTTTTTGAATTTTTTATTAATTTGTTATTATTTTTTTTCTTTTAATTTTTCTCTTCTTCCTTATTTTTCCGTGACAATGGTTGGCGAGGGTTGGGATCGCTCACTCGGCCTCCTTTCGCTAGGGCCTGGATGATGGGCCCAGTTGCATCTAAGGAGCAAAAACCTAACATGATGCCATCTTGATCAACTGATTTAACTGAATGTTTGTTTATTTATGGCTTTATCTTTAGACATTAACATAATGCAATGCCACCTCTTCCTGCTCCTCCGTTTGATGGCGGCGTCTCCTTTTGCCGGCAACTCCCTCCAACCGCGCCCATACCTTTTATATTTATCGTGGATAAATGTTTGCGAGAATAAAATTTATGGGCATTTCTGCTATGTTGTCAGCAGGCTTAATCAAATGCCTAATTATCAACAATTGCTGATCCAACGACTAATAATGATTGTTAATAAACGACTTACGACTTAGGAGCATTGTCAGTCATTCAACAGCACGGAAAGGGTTCAATAGTTTTTTTTTTTTTTGGTCGATTGGGTTCAATAGTTTTGAAAGCTAACTTTTTTTATTTCTCTTTTTCCCATCTAACTTTAAAGACTTAGAAAGTAGACCTCGGTGTGTGTAACACACCATATGCATCCCAAAGTCATGGTAAAATATATCTCCAGTTTGAATTAAATTTTCGGGTACGTTAAGGTTCAAAGCGGAATATCACATATTGTTCAAAGCCGAAACTTACGGAAATTGTTTCCGTGTTGACGCCGGTCAAGATAACAACGACAAACAAAAAGGGAAAGTCCAAAGTGAGCTTTCTTCTTTGACTTGGTCAACATGGGTGCAAGGAATAGATAAAAGATGAGGACGTCTTTCCTAAGGGAAGTCGGTTTGATATTGCCATATTGGAGTCGAGACTTGATTTCATATCTCTGCATGTATATTGGAGTACAGGTCTGGGACGTATTTTGCATGCCTCTGTTGAGATCGCGAGCTATTTTGGTCGCAATCCCAGGCGGGAGCTTCTTCCATGAATTACATCCCAATGGAACTGAAGAGTGTTTTAGCAAAAAACTTATGAGAAAATTTGTTAATTCATTTATGAAATTGAGAGATTATTACAATAAATAATAAGGTTAAACATTGCGTGAGTTTTTGGGTATAATTGAGACTTCGGAAAGACAAAGAATATTTGAATGACTCAAATGTGGTGGTTGTAACTCAATTGTATACTGCTCTTCGTATAGACATAGATCATTATATCGAATCACATAAATCTGGTGTTCGATCTATTTTTTTATTCCATCTACTATATTGTTAGATTGTTTACTTTCACAACAAGTAGCCCAAAATTTATTAAATTCACGATTTTAAGATTAAATGACTATTTCGTATATATGAACAATTCCGCAAGTATTGCACCATATTTGATGTTTCCATAAATAAAAAAGTGAAGATCTAATTTTCTTATTATTTTAGAACATATTTGGTTTGTGGAAAAGAAAAAAAATATTCAATGAGAATGGAAATATTGGAAATCATATTTTCATTTTAGGCAAAAAAAAAAAAAGAACAAAAAATGAAAAAAAATTACATTACTGTGAGCTTTAGGAAAGCTTGCTTCTTTATTTTTAATCAGAAATTATTTGCATCGTCTCCTTGTTTCATGGGTTTTTTTTTTTTTTGGCCCCTTAGACGACAAAGACAACATAAATTTCCACAATTCTCACAAACTAAATATATCTGTGACAACGGATGGCAAAATCCTAAACTTGTACATTTGTTGGTTGTCATATATCATCAAACTTAGTAATTTGACAGTAAATTCTAATGGGAACTAATAAATGTTAAATTTATCACGAATATACAAATTTGAGATTTTTTTATGATATTAGACCTGAGTATGTCCTAAAACTGCTTCATCTGAACTCTGAGATGTAAAACATTGAGGGTATTCCCTAAAAAAAAAACTACATTTGGAAATTAGGGAGCTCTTTAGGTGGAGAGGATAGACTCTATCGCACCACGGGGTGTTTGAGAAACTAATAGATTAGTATAGTAGCCGTCCGCGCCGGTGAAGGTGGAGGGGTGGGCGAAACATCCACTACAAGGTAGACCTGTGCTTAATATAGTATCACTCAATAGACTTGCTGGTCTTTATACCCCGGATTTTGTCAAACCCTCTTTTTACGGCGTGTTGGGATGTCTCCTTCCCAGAAAAAGATTAGTGGAACTCCTTCTAAGAGGGAAAACTACAGCCGGTCTCAGTACTCACCAATCTAGCTACCGTGCTTTATCCTCTCCGGCTGTCCGCTGTTCATTCTCACTCTCATCACCCATTGATCGAAACTACTCCGCACTGGACGCTCGTCTAGCTAACTGAGAGTAGTAATTCTTTCTATTTTCTCCCATCCACTTTCAATCTCCAGTAACCACAACACCCCCCACCCCCCCCCCCCCCCCCCCCAAAAAAAAAATGCACCGTCACCTGCTCCTCCTTTTCACGGCGGCCACCGCCCTCCTTCTCCTCCCGACGGCGTCGTCTCTCTCTGCCGGTGACTCTCTCTCCAACTGCAGCCAAACCTTCAACTGCAGCGGCCTCGTAAACATCTCCTACCCCTTCACCCGTGGCGACCGCCCGGCCCACTGCGGCCTGCCGGAGTTCCGCCTCAGCTGCGATGGCTACTACCCCGATCTCACCGCCGACTCCCTCACATACGTCGTCCTGGCACTCGACCAGACTAGCCGATCGCTCACTCTCTCAAGAACCGATCTTTACAACAGCACCACCTGTTTGCCGCGATACGCAAACACCACTCTCAACTCGACCTTCTTCACCCTCGCTAGCGACCACGAAGGCCTCACCTTGTTTTATGAGTGTTCGAACTTGACGAACATCAATCCCGATAATCAGTTCAGTTGCAAGATCAATGGGACCAAGACGGACAACTATTACTTGAGCGGTGCTGTCCCCACTGGCCCGATTCTTGATGGGAGCAAGTGTGAAGTGAGCGTCACGGTCCCAATTCAGCGGTCCGCTGCGATCATGCTCAACGGATCCAGGTCGAGCCTCACAGGGGTTCTGATGCGGGGTTTTGAGGTGAATTACATGAATCCGTACGAGGATCAGTGCGTGATGTGTGGTGGGATTGGTGGGGAGTGTGGGTTCGACTCTGATCAGGGGAAGCCCATTTGTATTTGTGGTGACCAAATTTGTCCCACGTCCCCCAGCCAGCCTATTCCGGCCCCAGGTACTTCAATTGACCCACTTTCTGGTCGCTCAAATGAATCGGATGACGTGCTCCGGAATTGCTGATCTGAAACTGAGTTGTTTTCTTATCATGCACGCTAGTTTCCCCCTTGCGCCTTTTACTTAGTCAAGGAACAGCCCCACAGCAGTGAAGCTTTTTGATAAAGCTCGAGGCTAGAACAGATAGCTTCCTTGTTATAGATAGATGGAAAAGGATGTGGCATTCCAATCCAATCGAACGGGAGAGGAAGTTACTTGAAATAGATCAGTATCACTTTATGGATAGTTTACGGATGATTTCCAACACACAAAGGACTTCATGTCTTGAATATGATTTGAAAATGCGGACAAGGTTCTCACTCTTTGGGTGTTTACTATCGGCAATTCCTACATACACTCAATTTACACTAGATTCTTGTAAGGTTGATAGCATAACGGTTTTTGGATTACTACGAGTGCAATATCTTGTTTAAGTTATAAATTTTTGAAGAAGTGGATCTCATAACAATTTATAATTATTTATTATTTACTTTTTATGATCTAAAACATACTGTTACTCTCACAATAGATTAAAAACTGTCACTCAATCATTTTTCTTTCCGTAATTGTAGAGTACCCTAGAAGTAAAAGATTTTCCTATTCCAAGGATCCAATAGGAGGAGAAAACTTATCATAGGTAAACATCTTTTTGATATCTCTGGATTTGTATCTATTGCTTTGGTAAATCACTGATATCTTTTAAGGGATTGAAAATGATAGGTGGAGCGTGTGCTATTGGTGCTTCAATATCTGCAATTGTCATCATTTTCACATGGAAAGTTCTACTCTTCAAGAACAAGAAAGATGGTGAAGTTGAGCAAATGATAGGAATCCTTGGATCTCTTGTTCCAAGAAGATATCGATATACCGATTTGAAGAAAATGACAAAATCATTTTCGGAGAAACTTAGTCAAGGAGGATTTGGTGCAGTGTATAAAGGAAAGACCAGAGATGGTTGTCTTGTGGCAGTAAAAATTCTGACAGAGTTGAAAAGTAGCCCAAAAGAATTTATCAATGAAGTCGTGAGCATTAGTAGAACTTCTCACATTAATGTAATCACTCTCTTAGGTTTTTGTTATGAAGGGAAGAAAAGAGCTTTAATATTCGAGTACATGCCTAATGGTTCGTTGGATAAGTTCATATATTCCGGAAGAGCTTTAAATATGAGTAGTTCCTTAGAATGGAAGATACTATATCAAATTGCAATTGGCATTGCTCATGGGCTAGAGTATTTGCACCGAGGTTGCAATACCAGAATCTTGCATTTCGATATAAAACCTCAGAACATCTTGCTCGATAGAGATTTTACTCCCAAGATTTTAGATTTCGGCCTTGCAAAACTTTGTCATGGACGAGAGAGTGCTATATCAACTCTCAGCATGAGAGGAACGGTCGGATTTATTGCACCAGAAGTTGTTTATCGAAACTTGGGGAAAGTCTCTCACAAGTCTGATGTTTACAGTTATGGAATGTTGGTTCTCAATATGGTAGGCATAAAAAATTCTGACATCAAAGTTTCTAATAACAGTGAAATGTACTTTCCAGAATGGATTTATAGGAATTTAGAGCCCGGCAAAGATCTAAAATTGCCGATGATTGTGACAGAGGAGGAGGAAGTGTTGGTGAGGAAGATGATCATTGTGAGTTTGTGGTGCATTCAAACTAGTCCATTTGATCGGCCACCAATTGTGAAGGTGATAGAAATGTTGGAAGGAAGCATTGAATCACTGCAAATGCCGCCGAAGCCCATCTTGTATTCTCCATTGCAAGAATTGTCACAACACCGGGAAATGTCGATGCCAAATTCTAATGGGAGCCACGAGGAGGACAGGATAGTGGAGAATTTAGAGGAAAACAACTGATGATAACGTTGTAGTTGCACGATATAACTCCCTGAGGTAATTGTCATGCCTTAATTTAGGTTGAGTATGTTGTTCATAGAGTTGTGATGAAAGTAGAGAGGATGGTTTTGTTATAATTGCTTGCATATTGTATTCTTGCAAACATTCACGTCGAGATCAATATTTAGAATAATATAACAAATATTAGTTTATATTCAGACGACGCAGTGACATGCCAACTTAACCGTAAAATTATGCCAACTTAACCGTAAAATTAGTGTGAATGGGACCATATTTTCTAGATGTGTGACACGTCAAAAGCATCTAATTCGTAAACAATCAGCTAGGGAAGATGATAAGAAGAGATGCAGCTCTTATAATTGATAATCCTACAGGAATAACAGGTCCACTAAGAAAATTCCATAATTTAAAAAACCAGCCCCCCAATAATATTTTCCGAAACAATACTGAGTCTTTGCCATCGGAATTTCTTGAATAATATACTGTCACCTTTTGACAATGCATTTTGGCTTTTTTACAAGCATTAAGCACTTAAAAACATTGCAGCCTGCTGAAAGGGCTGCCTACAATAAGAAATTAAGATCTATAGACACAATCAACTATATTTGGGTGATAATGCTGTTCAAAATAGGGAAAATTGTCTAAAAAGTTTTAAACCTACTGGCCATTTTAGTCTTAAATTTTTTTGAGGATTTGCCAATTTAGTTCTTTTGGCCAATATCAGTCAGAAATTACTAACGTGAACGACGGTAATCTTACGTGATATGGCTGGATCTAAATCAGCTCATGGGCCTTGTTAGATGTTTTATGCCCCTCAACGTCTGTGTCATAAACAAGAAAACAGTATGTTTCATATAAAGTTAAGCAAAAAAAAAATAAAAAAATAAAAAAATAAAGTGTGAAAATAAATCTCATCGAATCATATCTTTACATATGCAACATGGCATTCGGTTGAAGATTGAAAAGCTGAATTTTTAAATGACGCCCACGTGTGTATATATATTTGCGTGTCTATATGTTCCGTCCTTCGAATTTTCCCTATCTGGGAGAGTCTCGGGATGAAAGTACTTTTACCTGCCTCAGAGAATTCCCCGGATCAAACTGGCTATCGGCGTAGGTCAAAGGGGCCAAACCCAACTGGAGTAGACGAAAATGGAAGAACTAAAGCAATTAGCCTTGCGGAGGTTGTTCCACCCTCCTTCCTAAATGGTCCTCCATTTGCTGGCCCTGGCAGAGGAAAGCCCAGAATCTCAAAAACACATTGTCGCCCTCCCGGACAAATTTCGGCACATGAGATGAAGAGACAATATGGCAGAAGGGAAAAAACCAGAGCAAATGCTTACGCTCACGGCCACAGACCCTCTCCTTCGATGATGAATCCAAATCCCATCAAATCATCCTCGAGACACAATCGCTGTAAGTCCTGGCCAGCAGTCGCTGCCCGGGACTTGGCAAATCCCCTTGAAGAGTCGAGTCTGGAAGCTGAGGACGGTTATGAGCGGATGTTCCGGACAGCTCCTCTGAATCCATCATCCTTAACCCTGTTGAGAAACCACTATCCACAAATTTCAGGATGCGTGGTGGATCTGAAAGTGATGAAGATACGGGATCCGCAACTTCTAAACCATGTGCAGCAGGGTGAAACAAGAGGAAATCCCATATTTCAGCATCACGAAGAGTATCTTTTATACTCGATGATCTCCCATATCATAAGTAGCCAGAGAGATTGCAAGCGTTCTATACTTAATCAGCCACCAAAGCCCTTAGCATCAGGGTTCGCCATTATTATATTCTTTCAACAATTGTCAGTAAATTCATTGGAAGCCGTCGACGTTGGTGGGCGTCTCTTTCTAAAGAGGACAGGACAGCCTTTCTGGTCCTGCAAGAATTCAATCAAGCGATCCAAATTCTCCGTCAATTTTTCATCGACAATCCAGAAAATTTGAAAAAAGAAACAATTTTTTCCAGCAAGAGAAGAAATCTTGATAAACACTCCAAAGAAATGCCGAAGCTTTCAGATATGACTCTTGAGTCAGAGTTCCTATCATCCATTCCGAAGTAGATAGCTTTATTAGTCAAAAGATCTTTCCAAAGTTGAAAGGGATAAGTATATTGAGAGTTCTAAAATTTGTCACGAAAGTGCAGTGAAGTTCCAAAACTTTCAAAAAGAGCAATTCGATCATAATAATTATCACGGAAGTGTAATTGATTAAGGGAAAATTATCAAAAAAATCCTAAACCTATTACAATTATGCCAATTCAGTTATAAATTTATTTTTTTGACCAATCAGTTCTAAACATTTTGCAATTGTGTCAGTTTAGTCTTTCCGGCCAAAATTAGTTGGCCGGCCCTGATGTGGCTGCCTGCGATAATTTTTTAATAATTTTTTATTTTTTGAATTATTGGTTTCATCTTCTTCTTTTTTTCCTCTTTTTTCTCTCTCTCTCTCTCTCTCTCTCTCTCTCTCTCTCTCTCTCTCTCTCTCTTTTCCTCCTCCCTCTTCTTCCTTTGGCTTTGGCGATCGGCTAGAGGGGAGGGTTGGTTGGTCGCCAGATTGAGGAGGTTAGGTGAGCTCGCCTACCCATTGGCCACGCGCGCCCCTATTGGATCTGGCGAGGGCTCGCCCTTGCCCAGACGGCGAGGCGAGCCCTCACCAGATTTGATGAGGGGAGCCTTGTCGTCGATTGGGCGAGGCCGAACTCGCTCGATCGCCTCAACGTGGCGACCAGCCAACCCTCCCCTCTAGTCGATTCCCGGAGCCAAAGGAAGAAGGAGGGAGGAGGGAGGGAGGAGGAGGAGGAGAAAAAATGAGAAAAAAAAAGAGATGAAAAATCAATAAAATAATTCGAATAAAATAAAATATTATTAAAAAATTATCGTCGGTGCCGCCTGGCAGCCACGTTAGCGCTAGCCCACCAATTTTGGCCGCAAGGACTAAACCGACATAATTGCAAAAGGTTTATAATTTTTTTTATCGGTCTTACTCTATTCCTATTCTCACTCTCAAACTTTTGCCTTGCCCACCAATTTTGGCTGGAAGGACTAAACTGACATAATTGCAAAAGGTTTATAATTCTTTTTTATCGGTCTTACTCTATTCCTACTCTCACTCTCTGATACCACTTAATGGATCTAGACTTAGAACTAAGGAGGACAGAGTCAATTTCCTGCAGGTATGCCTTCCCACATTGGGCGAACGTCTCCTGTTCAAGCCTCTTAGGGACAACCTTTTAGTAGAAAGCCACTATGACCTTTAGTTCGGAGTTTAGAGACACCCAAATAGAACCGGGATGATAACATTTCTAACTATCCGAGCTGCATTTCTCAGAGGATCCTACCAGGCTGAAGAAGAAGAGGAGTTTAGAAAGCCACGAGAGAGTTTTCACAAAACACTTACTTTACTTCAAGGGACTCTACCTAACACATCATCCTCCTCGCCGTTTATAGGCAATAAGAGGTCACACACAAACAAGGACCAAGCTCACGGGTCCTGGAACAAACAGAGGCACCGAAAGCATTCGGTAGGGAATTATTCGCACGGTATGAACAGTGATAGTGATGTTGACACCTAAATTTTCCCATTTTCATTTAGGATTTAATTGGGGATAAGTACACTATCAGTGCCAAAAGTTGTATACGGCGCTCACTTTGGTGCCAAAAGTTTCCGTCGGATCACTTAAGTGCCAAAAAATTTGAAAAACGATCATTTTAGTGCTAACTCCGATAAGATTAATCGGAATTTGACATGGCACTTTTTTATTAATTTTTTAGGTTGACGTGGCTTGCCGGAGAGCACAGTCAGCATCTAAACCACAAAAACGATATTGTTTGGCTTCTCTCCCCTAAATCGAAACCCTAAATCCCCAAATTGAAAGAGAGTGAGAGAGAGAGAGAGAGAGAGAGAGAGAGAGAGAGAGAGAGAGAGAGAGAGAGAGAGAGAGAGAGAGAGGAGGCATGTCGTCTTCTTCCCCGAAGAACGACACCACCAGCGAACGGCACCAGCAACAGCAGCAGCAGTGCACCAGTAGCAGCACCAACAACGGCACCAGCAGTGGCGGCGGCGACGGACCAGTAGCGGCACCTTCGACCCCTCTTCTTCCTCCTCCTCCTCCGTTCTTGCTTCCTATTCTTCCTGCCACTTATTGCTTGAGCAACAATCTCATTCTCGCCTCACTCACCTGGTCGAGCATCTACAATGGTGGCCGAGCGACGGTGGCCGAGCGTTGGCGGAAGAACAACGATGGCCGAGCGGCGAGGAAGAAACCCTAACCCTAATTTCAATCCACGTATGAGCTATACGGCGTCGTTTTTGCAAGGATGTCCACGTATAAGGGCAAAACGACGTCGTTTCTTGAAGAGGATGGAAAACGACGTCGTTTAAAAGCCGAGCAATTTTTTTTTTTTAAATATAAAAGCCACGTAATTAATTTGGCCGGAATTTTTCGCCGGTGGCACCAAAGTGATCATTTTTTCTCTGATTTGGCACTTAAGTAATCCGACGGAAACTTTTGGCACTAAAGTGAGCGCCGTACACAACTTTTGGCACTAATAGTGTACTTATCCCGATTTAATTGTGTACGGAATTAGGAATTAGTCGTTTAAAAAAAAAAACAAAACAAAAAGAAAAAGAAAAAGAAAACAAAAACAAAAACAAAAACAACAAAAAAATAGAACAAAGAAGACATGGAAGGGGCCGGGTTGGATCTCGCCTTGGCCCGGCCCATGCCGCTTTCTCCCTCCCCCATCTTCGGTGTAAAACCCTAGCAACAAAAGGGAGGGCACAAAAAGAAAAAAGGGTAGCAACCAAGGGGAACCGGAGGCAAACAGAGACAGGGAGAAACACAGAGAGAGAGCTCGAGGAAGACCGGAATAGAGAGAGAGAGAGAGAGAGAGAGAGAGAGAGAGAGAGAGAGAGAGAGAGAGAGAGAGAGAGAGAGGCTAGAGAGAGGGGAAGAGGGGAGAGGGCAGCGGCACCGCCGATGCCGTCCAAGACGCTGCCCTCCTCGCCGCCTCAACCCGACGCCGCCGAGCCACCACTCCTCCTGTCGCCCTCCGGCAGTCGCCGCCCTCCGAGCCCGACGCCATTTGAGCTCCTGCCGCCCGACTCCCTGCACTCGACATTGCTGCTGCCCACACCAGCTGCCGCAACACCCGTCGCCACTATTCCCGACGCCGAGCCGGCCGAGACCAGAGTGAGAGGGAGGACGAACTCGGAGCCTCTTAGATCTGAGGCAAGGGAGTCGGCCAAAGGCCCAGATCTGGGAGTAGATCGAGCTCCGCCGCATCACCCGGGCCGCCGCCGCCGCCGTCCAGCTCCAGACGTCGTCTGAGCCTCGCCGCCTTAACCTGACATTGTCCGAGCCCCCCTCGCCGTGACACTTGACGCCGCTAGAACCCGACGCGAAGCCACCGCGCCTCGTTTGCTCCGCACCCTCGAGCTTCGACCATCGCCGCTCCTACGGCCGGCGGCCCTCGAAGCCATTGTCCTGAGCTCGCCGCCTCAACCCCACGCCGTCCGAGCCGTCGCTGCTATAGCCCTCGCCGCGCCATCGCTGCCCTTGCGACGCTTGCAGCCCGAAGCTCCAATGCAGCCGCTGCTCTCGCAGCCGAGGCCGCGACATCGTTGCGCCAGCAACCCAACCCCTCTGCCACCGTTGTAACACCAGCTCGGCCTCGTTGCAGCACCAGCACCGCACCGTTGCTGCCCGCGCGCCCCGCCGCCGTCGCCGCCTGTCCGTCCGGTGTCAGCGTCGCCAACAAACCCAGGAGAGGAAGGTGGGCGTTCGATTAGGGTTCGCTAGGAATAGGGTCTCGGCCACCAACTCGGGCCAGACTCGGGTTGTCGACCGGGTAGGGCTTCGTCCGGGCTAGGCCTGCGTGCGTGGGTTGATTTCTCTCTAGGCTGAAGCAAGGTCATTGGGCCGGTTTGTATTAGATTATTTTTTTGTGTTGGACCGGGCTTAGTCTACTTAGGTTTCTTTTAGGTGGGCTCACTTTTGAGCTGGACTGGGCCGTTGTTCGTGCCCGGTGCTATTGAGGCTTGCCAAATTTGGCCCTCTCTCGCCCGGGCCGGGTCCGGTTTGATTGGACCCGACCTATGCCGACTGAGCTGAACCCGGGTCGGGCCTTACCGAACCCGACCTGGTTCGTCCATTTTTAATTAAAAATTATTTAAAAAAATTATTATTTTTTTAAATTTCGAAAATCCAAAAAATGTAGGTTTTGATTAGGAATGGTCATGTATTGCCTTTATAGTGTATTTATGCCTTTAATTGCTCGTATATTGATTATATTGCATGTTTAATTTACTTGTTTAATTTAACTATGTTTGCGATTGTTTAGTTGTTTGTTTTTATTGCAATTAGGATCGTGGTAGTTATGGCTATTATTTTAATGATTGTGCACCTGCTTGATCACCTCACATGTTAGTGGATAGGTATAAAATCAATTCAAACTGCCTCCCAAAAATTATTTTGTTAAAATGAACAAGATTAGGTACCGAAATGACACTAATTAGTCAATTAGTGTAATCATGTCCCCGACCCTAGATTCTCTGGTTGCGTATGAAGTGTGGCATACTCCCGTGCCTTACTTGGTTTCTAGCCGACCCCAATAGGCTAGTGGCGACTCCTTTTGTGCAAAATTTCTTAAGAATATCCCAAACGCAGGGTATGGGCTTGGGAGAGCCCGTGCCTAATCATGGGTCTTAGGCCCGTCTTTTAGGCAATATCCCTAAACCTGTTCCCTCCCCCCAAGGGTAAGTCGCGACAGCTTGGCGACTCCACTGGGGACTTGGTTTTAAACCTTAGAGGACTTAGGCAAAAATTAATCTTGTTCAAAAATATTTTTGTTTGGCAGCGAGGATTCTAGGTATGCCCCTAACATTAAGGGTGCCCCTAACATTAAATGGGTTAAATGTTTTTGCAGAATGGGAGGTATAAGGGGAAGTGTTTGCTCACATTTGTCTTGCAGGGAGATGTAGGAATGTATGATTTGTTTTTTATGTATGAAGTGTTGATTGCTTATAAATTGTCATGCCTGCGTTCCCTGCATTGTACTACACCATAACACACACAACCTGCCGCCGGACTTGGGCCGCATAGGATCACATAGGATGGTGTTGAGGTGGATACCACTCCGACTACAAGCATGTAGTATGAGTCACCCATCTCTACCCCAAAATTTCTTTCATGTCGAAGGTACCCACCCCAGTCTGCAACCGCGCTACACGGGTCGGTTCTTTGACAAAGCCGGAGTCATGGGTAACCCGACCTAGCCGCGATCTTGCTGGTTCAGTCCGGTGATCCTATGGCTCCATTTTGAGCCGGATAGAGTAGAAATCGAACCACAGCTCATGTGCATGTCTATGTAATTGAAAAGAAAAAAACAGAGACAAAAGTCGGCACCCATTGTGAGTATCATTTTCATTTTTATTTGCTCATTTTGTATTGCATTTTCATCTTGAAATTCGCAGAAATTAATTGAATGCCCTCGGTATTGTAGGTTTTTAATTAAAAAATTGGCAATCACTCTTGATAAGTGAACATTTAATGCGAGTTTTAAGCACTTTGATTTGGCCTTGTTGAACACATGGTTTTGTTAAATTTCTGTTATGGGCTCGAAATCATTTTGAAGAGAAAAAAAAACTTGCAAGTTGTGATTTTATATTGGGGAAACAAAAATTGAAATTGTATTTTTTATCAAATTCTCTCATTCTCACATTTTGGGACTAAAATGCAAATCATTTTGTGTTCAAATTTCTCAAAATAGAAGTCACTTCATTTTTTGCAAGAGTAAAATCAGAAAATCAATCTCTTCAAAAAAAAAAAAAATCAATGCCACTTTTGCATATGAAACTTTTAGAATAAGAGTGGACATTCGATTGATAGCTGTCGATCAATCTTTTAATGATGCCCCGTCTCTCATTATAAAATCTTGGCGAAATACTCAAACCCCATGATAAGGACTATGGGGCATGTACCGTCGCCTCGATTTTGTTGTAAGAAGAGGCCTCATTGAGAGATCATTTTCTCATTCTCATACTATCATTGTTGTCTTTTTGCAGGTCATGCGTGATGCTCCTTGACATTCCCTTGTTGTACCACATAAAGAAGTGAATTCTAGAGCTAGGACATGAGTTGATTTTTACTTTCATCTGTGCAAGAGTTTCTTGTATTTTATCATTGTTCTCACTCTTATTAAGAATCGTGTTTTCCGTTTTGGGTTTTGATCTTTGATCGTGAATTCAATTGTCACTTTTGTAAATCACGCGACTCACTTTTTTTAACAATGGAATTCAATTTCATGAAAATCATCCTTAAAAAAAAAAAGAATTCAGAAGTGTTTCAAGCGAACCTTTTCGTCTACCTTCCAAAATGAATTTCAAGAAAGCTTTGCTTAAAGCCCTCTCTTCACGTGGTCGCTTCCTTAGGAAGAATGAAGAGTTTATTTGAGATCGGCATCTGCCCTTTTAAAAGATAAAAGTGTAGGCTCATGGAACTTGAGGAGTAAGCATGCGTCGAGGTATTGTCGGCGCCAATTTTCCATAGAGGCGGAACAAGTTGAATTCCGTTCTGGGAAGTTTCATTATTTGTGAATGCCTTAGGTGCCAAGATAGCCTATCGATCTTGTTCACTTTGCATGATAAGACAAATGAAGGGAGTTGCCAAGTATCCAAAAGGGCGAATTCGAAGGAAGAGTAAACTCTATCGATTCCAATTATCCATTTCCGATATCGTTTCTGACTTGATTTTCTTTTCATTGTCAAGGAGACATCAATAGTACCAAGTTTTGTAACGTTTCAACAAACGCGATGGAGCATTATTGAGTCCCGTTCATCTTAAACAAAGAAAGATTCAAATGATGAAACAGAGGGGCAACACTATCCATTCCTCCATGAGAGATACCTTGAGATGTTGATCGCCCGACTTTGAAAAGGATGTATCATGTTCCTAAACTTGATTCTCTTCAGAAAAAAGAAAAAGAAAAAGAAAAAGAATGACATGTCCTTTTCTTTGATATAGGACAGATTCGAACATAACAAATGTTTGTCAAATAAAGAGTGGGAGAAAAATATTTGATTAAGAGAAAAATCTCTCATCTCCCCACCAATGAAGTGTGCTGGAACAACATTGTCAAATTTATCAAGAAGGATGTATCGTTCCTCAGTTGAACCTAACTAAGAATGGAGATAACTCGTTTCTTCCCCCTTTTCTTACGGGTGATAAATGGAAAAAATTGCACATTGACCATAGAAGCGGCGTTTTTTACCAAGGAATAAGGAAAACATCAAGCACTTAAAGGCGAATGCAAGGGAAGGGTATTGTCAAGTTACCAAATATCCACGAAGGTGAATCCAAGAGATGTTAGCGCCCAAATGATGAAAGCGAATGAAGGGTAATAATGTATCGTTTCCAACATTTCAATCCCTAAAGATTTTTGCACTAACATATTTGTCGCGACCAATTTTTCAGGTGTGGACCACTTAAGGTTTGGCTAATGGATTGTTAAGCCTAGACTTAACACGAGCTCTCCCAAGCCCATACCAATTCGCGACTTAGGTTCAAGTTCTTAACATGCAATTGATTTTAAACCAGGAGTCGCCACTAATCAGTTTACGGTAGGTCGATTAGACACCTAAGTAAAGTAACAGGAGTTTTACTTTACTCCTACGAACCAGAGATTATAGGTACGGGGACTTGGTTACACTAGATCTCTCTAATGCCCTTTCGGTACCATTCTTTTATTTTCAAAAATGCTTTTGCAGGCAGCTTGAATTGGTTTTAAATCTAATTCCCTAACATGTGAGGCGATCACGCGGGTGCGCAAACCACCAATTTAACACCTAAATAGACAATGAATAAATTGCAAAAACTTACCTCAAAGCAACGAAAACATCTGCAATGTTAAATCAGAATTCACATCAACAACCCTATATATGATTTCTAATTAACACACAATTTCTTTTTTTGTTTTCACTTAATTAATGGAAATCATGCAACATGCAATGCAATTTTAATTAAATGACTTAATTCTAATGACATGCAATTTCTAATTAAATGAACCTAATAGCAATCTCTAAATGACGTTCATTTCATGAATCTAATCCTATATGACATTTACATGACATTATTTCCTAAAAAATGCAATCTATCCTAGAAAATGGAACTAATTTATTCCAAGACATTTTTGTATTTTTTTCATGAAATTCGGAATTAGATAAAATGCAAAAATTATCTAACTAGATTAAGAGTCTATCCAACTTACATTAAGAATTGAGTTAGGTCAAATCTTAATTTAAATTAGGATGTTATCTTAACTTGAAAGTTCCTAATCTATAATGCAATTTATCTCAAAAAATCTATTTAAATAAAATCAAACATGCAATCAACCTAATATACAATGACGTGCAAATAATGCTCTAATTCTAATTTATTTTTATTTTTTGAAATTCGAAATTAAAATTGACAAATAATTAAACATGCAAACTAACATCCTAAATGAACACATTTTTTTGGATTTTTTATTTAAAAATTCGAAATAAGATTGCAATTCTAGATAACCGTAAAACAAGAAATATTCTAAAGCAAATCTAATCCTAACTCAAATATTTTTTGGATTTTTCTTTTACGAAAATAGAATTGAATCAAACACCACGACATCAAATCAAGCAAGATAATGTTGATATTCCCAAATTGGCGAACCATATCTCGCGCATGAGATCGGGTTGACCAATTTGAAAATTAAATCGCAAATCGAATCCCAGGCATGAGATTGGATTGTCGATTTTTGCAAGGGATTGCGAGTCGGATTTCTGGCGCGAAAATTGGACTATCAATCTCTAATTTGAGGGACTATTTCATGTTGGAATCTCAATCATGTATTAATGAATAATTACACTAAAAAAAACTATAAAAAAACAAACTATAAATTATATAAAAATAATAAAAATAATAAAAAAAACTACCTAATCTGATTTTTTGTCTTTTCTGTTTTTTTTTCTCTCCACGCACAGCTGTGGATCTCCAAGGGGAGCGGGTCAATCGGTCCGGCAAGGGGATCTCCGGCAAGGGCGGCGAGCGGACCGCGGCGGCGGCTACACAGAGCGGAGCCGGGGAGGCTCGGGTCACGATGGGCGGGGCCGGCGTTGGACGATCGGCGTCGGTGCTCGGCGGTGTGGGGCAAAGCACCGCGAGGTTTGGGTTAGTGTCGCGGGCGCAGTACTCGGCTCCGACTATGGGGTGGCGAACGACGGGCGAAGGAGGACCACGACGGCGGGGATCGGCACGACGGGACAATTGGCAGAGGCGAAGGCGTTGGGCGACACAGCTCGTTCGGAATCGCGGTCGACGAACGAAGCTCGGTGGGCTCGGCGCGCGGCGAAGCCGGAGGCAGCATGCAGTTCGGTGGCGTCGGGGTGGTACTCGTGGGTTGCCGGTGTTGGGTTGTGCGGATCGGGAGCAGCAGGGCTCCGGTGTCGAGCAGGATGTCGGGGGGGCGAGCGGCGCGGGTCTGCAGGGCTTTGGGCGGAGCAGCAGCGGCGGCCTCGCGGTGCATGAGTTGTAGGCGGAGCTCGGCGGTGTGGGCGCGATGGTGCGGCGTGAGGCTTCGGGTTGCCCGGCGGTGTGGACCTCCAGCCTCTGGTGCGCGAGCGTGAGCAGCGAAGGGAATGAGACAGTGAACAGTCCCTGTCCCACACTGCTCCTCCTTTTGCTTTTTGCTTTTTCCCTTCTCCACGCACGGCTCTTCCTTGCTTTTCCTTTCTCTTTTGCGTTGATTTTTTTACTTCGAAAACCGAAAAAAGCCCCCCTCATTGAACTTCGTACACACCCTTTTATAGGCAAAAAAAAAAAAAAAAAAAAAAACGTAATCATTTTGCAAATATTTTATCTCACGAAGATTGCCTATAACCTCCCGATTACGACAATTATTTCATTTTCATTATCTCCTTGATATTCCCAACGATTTTATCACCTAAAGACTAAAGATAAGATTGCAACTTGATTTTCTTAAATTCCAAAAACCACCGCAATATCATATCAAATCTTGATTTAGATAATTTTGATCATTAAAAAAAAAATGGGCTCGGGCCAATTTGCTCCTTTCGTGGGCCTAGCCCGGCCTGCCGAACTAGAGCTCAAAAATACTAATTTGAACCCATTCCCCACCGGTCCTAAAAATAAAAATGCAAAACATGTAAATTAAAAATAAATGCACCTAAAATTATATGCAATACAATTGAATTATTATATTTTTTTTAAGGGGTTAAAAATTAATCCCTAATTTTTATGCAATAAATGACTAAATGGGTTGCCTAAAATTTAGGTGTCAACAGCTGCCCCTCTTTGAAGGTGAGCTCGTAGAGGTTGCCTTCAAAGATAAATTGAGACCTAAATTTTGATTATGCGTATGCAATAAATGATTTTTGTTGGAAAATGAATTCCATTTTTTGATGCAACTTAGATGATGCATGAAAACGCAAATGACAAATGAACCTACCTAGAATAACTTACCTTCAAGGAGGATAGAGTAATTCGAGATAGTTTGTGTTACATGTCCAGGACCCGTACCATTTTACGGTCGCCCAGAATAGTAACATGGCTTTGTAAAGAGACTGCTTTCCCAAGACTTGTACCATTCTATGGTCGCCCAGTATAGCAGTGCTTGGTTGTGTCTAGGACCCATACTATTCTACGGTCGCCTAAATGGGGATTTACCTTCCAGGACCCGTACCATTCTACAGTCGCCTGAATAGGGAAATAGGTTTTGTCTAGGACTCGTACCATTCTACGGTCGCCTAAACGGGGATTTACCTTCAAGGACTACGGTCGCCTAAACGGGGATTTACCATTCTATTCTACGGTCGCCTGAATAGGGAAATAGGTTTTGTCTAGGACCCGTACCATTCTACGGTCGCCTAAATGGGGATTTACCTTCAAGGACTCGTACCATTCTACGGTCGCCTAAATGAGGATTTACTTTCAAGGACTCGTACCATTCTATGGTCGCATGAATAGGGAAATAGGTTTTGTCTAGGACCCGTACCATTCTACGGTCGCCTAAACGGGGATTTACCTTCCAGGATTCGTACCATTCTACGGTCGCCTGAATAGGGAAATATGTTTTGTTTGGGACCCGTACCATTCTACGGTCGCCTAAACGAGGATTTAACTTCTAGGACCCGTACCATTCTACGGTCGCCTGAATAGGGAACTAGGTTTTGTCTAGGACCCGTACCATTCTACGGTCGCCTAAACGGGGATTTACCTTCCAGGGTTCGTACCATTCTACGGTCGCCTAAATAGGGAATTAGGTTTTGTTTAGGATCCGTACCATTTTACGGTCGCCTAAATGAGGATTTACCTTCCAGGACCAGTACCATTCTACGGTCGCCTAAATAGGGAAATAGGTTTTGTCTAGGACCCGTACCATTCTACGGTCGCCTAAACGAGGATTTACCTTCCAGGACCCGTACCATTCTACGGTCGCCTAAATAGGGAATTAGGTTTTGTTTAGGACCTATACCATTTTACGGTCGCCTAAATGGGGATTTACCTTCCAGGACCCGTACCATTCTACGGTAGCCTGAATAGGGAAATAGGTTTTGTCTAGGACCCGTACTATTCTACGGTCGCCTAAACGGGGATTTACCTTCCAGGACCCGTACCATTCTACGGTTGCCTGAATAAGGAATAGGTGTTGTCGAGGACCCGTACCATTCTACAGTCGTCTTGATGGAAAATTAATTTTTCAGGACCCGTACCATTCTACGGTCGCCTGTTAGAGCAATAAATGTTGTTTAGGACCCGTACCATTCTACGGTCGCCTAAACAGGGATTTTGCTTGGCTAGGACCCGAACCATTCTTCGGTCGCCTAAACAGGGATTTTGCTTGGCTAGGACCCGAACCATTCTTCGGTCGCCTAGCCTTGCAACAGAGATCATCTAACCAGGACCCGAACCATTCTTCGGTTGTCTTAATCAGAATGAATCTGGAGAAAAATCTTTAGGGGACAACTCAATTGAGTGTCGGTATACCTGTGGAACAACAAGTATTTAAGGTATGGATAGAGATATACTTACCTGGTAACATCTCAGATCCTTGGGGATATGGCTCCTGCAAAACCTGATCGTAGGAGAGGCAACATGCATTTGTAATCGCAAGCATGCATTAAATCAATGGAGGTTCATGGTGATTTCTATCAATCTCACATCACCTAATTCCAATAGGAATGATTTCAAAAGAAGATTCCAATCTGAACACATGAGCGTTATGGATGTGTCAAATGAGGGATCATTTAGTCTGAGAGGACTTTTCACTCATCCTCATTAAAATGGACTGTTTTATCCTGACCTTTGATGCATGATCATGACAATTGCTCTATCTTTCCATCGTCTTGCCAAACAAGGATCCGAGCAATCTCGCAAGTGGTACGACCATACCAATATGAGAGGTCTTTAACAGGGACCGTAATATAGGCTTGGTCATGGCTTAACCAAAGAGATTCTTTGAGTCGAGGCTATTGAAAAAATGAGTGATATTTCGCAATCATCTTGGGGTTTACATTGTCTTACTCGCACTTCCTCGAGCGATGTTTTCAAACATATGAACTTTTACGTTAATTCAAGTGCCATAATCTGAAGAGACTTTGCAAGGGACGTAACGTAGGCTTGGTTCATGGGTTAAGAAATGAAAGGATCATCAGGCTCAAGAAGTGTTTAGGGGATCAAAGTTGATGATCATTTTGACATTTCCAATTTTCTTCTTCACCATTGAAAATTTTCTTTACATCACAACTCTATTGATTGCAACATCTCAGCATTTTAGTTTCTGATACCACCCTAACTCCATTGATTGCAACATCTCAGAATTTGAGCTTTTAGTACCACCCTGTTGGGGATATGACTCACTACATCAAGTGTTTGATTTTTCTCTTTTCTGGGCATCGGCCTTGCTTTTACCAAGCACACTGCTTTTTCATACCTTTTTTTTTTTGCACTTATTTTCCTTGAATAGAATCTCCATTTTGTCAGCATTCTAGTTCATGCTACTTGAATGTTTTTGTCTTGCCCCAGTATGGGGGATGATCACCAACTGGGTTTAATATGAAATGAAATTATAAGCTCAAGTGGGCTATGCAATTGATAAAAGTGTATAGGATATAGAAATGACTGCTCTTCATCATCCTAGGGCACTTTGAATTATCATATGAGTTATAATGTGAAAGTAATACTCGAAGATTGATGCAAGTGTGAGTAAGAAAATTCCTATCATTCATCTCAAATTTTGTCCCAATGTGGGATGATCCTTGACAGGGATTATTTAAAAACTCTTCACGTGTATGGGCTCAAAGGGCTAATCAATGGGTATACCTGTAGTGTTTCGGATAGAAGAAGAAATTGCCTCTCATCACCTCGGTTAACGTACCCTTTGCAAGGTCACCCTTTTCCTCGTAGGCATGGAATTTTTCCACACAACATCACCGGGGATTAGTGTATGAACAATGTATGGAAAAAGGTTTGCCTTTCGTCATTCCAAAGTATCTCATTTGACACATTCAATTTATCTCACATAATTCATCGAGGAAAACATGCAAGATTTGTAACAAATTTGAATCATTGAATTTGCAACTCATTGATGCAATTTATTCATCATAAAACTGCTTGCAGTTCAAAATATGACATGTCAAATTCTATCATGGGTAATACTTCTTGACAGCATCGGAATTAACTGGATTGGAAAACTCACGACCATCCATTTTTGCCAGGATCAAAGCACCTCCAGGTTGCACTTTCTTCATGACATAAGGGCCGCTGTAATTTGGAGCAAACTTGCCCCCAGGATATGGAAATATTGGTAATAGCTTCCTTAGAACAAGATCATCCACCTCGAAATGTCTCGGCCGCACCTTCCGGTTGAAAGATCTAGCTACTCTATGTTGATATGTTTGGCCATGGTAGAGAGCCTTCAGTCTTTTTTCGTCAATCAAGTTCAACTGTTCAAATCTTTGTTGCGACCATTCTGCCTCTGACAAATCCACTTGGGATAAAACTCTCAGAGAATGGATCTCCATTTCGACAGGCAGAACTGCCTCCATGCCATACACTAGAGCAAAATGGGTTGCCCCAGTAGAGGTGCGGATCGATGTTCGGTACGCCATCAATGCGAAGGGTAACCTGTCATGCCAATCTCGATAATTCTCGGCTGTCTTAGCCAAGATCTTCTTAATGTTTTTATTGGCCGCTTCAACAGCTCCATTCATTTGAGGGCGGTAAGGGGATGAATTCAGATGCTTGATCTTGAACTCGCTGAACAACCCATCAACAAGTTTGTTGTTCAAATTTGTCCCGTTATCAGTGATGATTGCTTCAGGGACACCATAACGAGCAATTCTGTCACGTTTAACGAATTTCACAACATTGCGGGCAGTGACATTTGCAAATGATGTAGCTTCGATCCATTTGGAGAAATAGTCTATCGCCACCAAGATAAATCGATGCTCATTTGAAGCCTTGGGATTGATTGGGCCAATTACATCAATACCACATCGAGAAAGGTCATGGTTCGGAAAACTAGTGCAGCTCAATTGGAGGAACATTTATCTTATTCCCATGAATCTGGCAGTGGTGACAACTTCGGACATGCTGGATGCAGTCACTTTCCAGTGTGAGCCAGTAGTAGCCTAATCTCATGATCTTCTTGGCTAACATGTGTCCATTCATATGAGGCCCACATACTCCTTCGTGCACTTCTTGCATGATTTGAGTGGCCTCGACTGCATCTATACATCGCAACAAGACCGAATCGTAAGATCTCTTATACAAATTCTCACCACTGACAAAAAATTTCGAGGCCGTCTTCATGATGTACTTCCTATCAGCCTGAGTGCTTCCTTTAGGGAATTCCTGCTTTTTAATGTAACTCATGATATCGTAATACCATGGTTTTCTATCAGGTTCTTCAGTCACGGTCATACAATAAGCCGGTTTTGGCAAAACCTCTATTTTCAAAGGCTCGACCTCTAACCCATCAGTGACTTGCAACATAGAAGACAAAGTTGCGAGTGCGTCCGCAAATTGATTATGAGACCTTGGCAAGTATTCAAATGAAATTTCGTTGAACTCCTTTATCAGATCTTCTAGATACTTATGAGACGAGAGCAATTTGGCATCTTTAGTCTTCCATTCACCTACAGTCTGTAGTATGATCAGCGCTGAATCTCCGAACACTTTTAACTTAGCCACACCCATCTCAATTGCGGCCTGAAGCTCGAGGATGCAAGCTTCATACTCGACCACATTATTAGTGCATGGGAATATCAATTTTGCAGCTACCGGATGGTGTTGTCCATCTAGGGATATCAGAACTGCTCCAGTACCAGAGCCAGATAGATTTACAGCTCCATCAAAGAACATTGTCCATGAATCTTCACTTACGTTCAAGACACGGTTATCTAGGAAACTGTCATCATTATTTGAGACCCGTGAATTCTCGGCCAATAGATCAGCAATTACTTGACCCTTAACCGACTTTTGTGGCATGAATTGCACATCAAATTCTGAGATCAAAATCTGCCATTTAGCTAACTTACCCACCAAAGCTGGCCGATCAAGTAAGTACTTGATAGGATTGTTCTCAGTCACGAGGAACGTCTGGTAATGCAACGTGTACTGTTGCAATCTATACAATACCCACACCAATGCAGCACAAGTCTTTTCCATATCAGAATATTTCAGCTCTGATACCGTGAATTTTTTACTCAGATAATAAATGGCTCGTTCTTTTTTATCAATAGGACTTTCCTGAGCCAACATTGCACCTAGTGACTCACTATGAATGGTGAGGTAGAAATCAAAGGATGCCCCGGCAATGGCGGGACAAGCATCGGTGGATTTATCAAGTAATACTTCAATTTGTCGAGCGCTTCTCGACACTCATCATCCCAGTTGACTTGTGCATTCTTCTTCAGGAGTTTGAAGAATGGCTTGGCGATTTCAGAAAGTTTGGAAATGAATCGAGCAATGTAATTCAACCTCCCCAAAAGGCTCCGAACTTCTTTCACCGTTGACGGAGGTCGTAGCTCACAAATGGCCTTAGCTTTAGCTGGGTCGATTTCAATCCCTTTACTGCTCACAATGAATCCAAGTAATTTACCGGATGTTGCTCCGAACACGCACTTAGCGGGATTTAGTCGAAGCTTGAACTCACGGAGTCGATCAAACAACTTCTTCAAGGTCTCGACGTGGCTTTTTCCAGGTCGAGTTTTTGCAATCATATCATCAACATAGACTTCAATCTCTTGATGCATCATGTCATGAAACGGTGCTATCATGGCTCGCTGGTAAGTTGCCCCTGCATTTTTGAGTCCGAAGGGCATAACCTTATAATGAAAGGTCCCCACGGGGTGATAAATGCAATCTTCTCCTTGTCTTCCTCCTTCATCCTTATTTGATTGTACCTAGAAAAACCATCCATAAATGAGAATAGTTCAAATCCGGCAGTACTATCCACAAAGACATCTATGTGAGATAACGGGAAATCATCCTTCGGGCTAGCCTTGTTTAGATCCCGATAATCGACACAAACTCGGACTCGACCGTCCTTCTTCATCACCGGTACAATATTAGCTACCCATTCTGGGTATTGTGAGACTTCAATGAATCCCACCTTAAGAAGCTTCATCACTTCTTCCTCTATTTTCTTCGAAAGATCAATCGGGTTTAGTTCTCCGCAGCTTCTGCTTCTTAGGTGGCACGTCCGGATTAGTAGGTAGGCAATGCTCCATAATTAACGGATGTAAACCAGGCATGTCAGCATAGGTCCATGCAAAGATATCCTGATATTCCTTCAGTAGCTGAATCAGGCGCTCGGCCTCATCTTTGGGGAGACTCGCCCCAATCTTCACCTCTTTGGCTTCTTCAGTGTCACTTAAATTAATAGTGACGGTCTGCTCGGATGTGGGAGCCTTAGCCTTTTTATGTTGTTCCCAGCTACGTTGCACCTTACTAGAGTCTTCGATTGAGTCTTCGGGATCATCATCATCAGCACTTGTTGCATTGGATTGGACCATTTCCACACCTTTGCATGCTATATGATCGTTCCTGAAACAGAATGTAGATGGATCAAAAAGACAAACGGGGTAAATCATATTTATCTATCTTCTTTTTTTTTTAAAGATTTTTCTTTCGGGAAAAAATTGAAAAGTAATTGGAAAATCATTTTTTGAAACATTTTGACATAAGAAAGCATGATGAAGCCCAGGCCTCAGAATTCTCCTTGGATTTTTTATTTGTTTTATCGGTTGGATATCATCCCCGGGTTGGTTTGGTGTGCCTCATCATACTCTCAAAATAAATGTTGTAATTTATTGAAATTCATTAATCAATTACAATTTATTGAATGGAAAATGCATTTCAAGTCTTAAGAAGACAACAAAAAAGAAGAAATCGAAAACAATCCCTAGAAAGCAAAAAAAATTCCCTCGCAGGGGAATGTGCAAAAGCGGTAAAAAAGTTACTCTTGTGGGTCAAGGCCCATTTCTTCAGGGGGTCCTTCATCAATGGCTCCTATGATGAGGTTGTCGAATAAGCTTGCAACTCCTTCCAGCTCATCATCAAGGTTTTTGGTATTCAGGGGTGTTGGATCATCCATGCTATCCCATCCATCTAGGACTATCTCACGAGGATCAATGTAGTAGCTGGGAGGGGCCGAATACTTCATCAGGTAATCAAATTTGCCGCTAGGCTGCCCCAGGGTATCTGCTTCATCCTGCATCATTATGGGAGGACCGGGAAATGTCTCATGAATGTTTGGGGGTAGCAGGTTTTGCCTCTCTCGCCCTTGATCAGGTCGCGGGTTCTGCCTTCCTTGTCTTTGTCCTCTTGAACTTCCCTTACCTCTTCCATAGTACCCTAAACCAGCAGAATGGGACCTCTGAGGGGCTTCAATGGGGCTTCGAATGCCCCGACCATTCCTTCCAAGACCATTGCCAGGAATGGAACCATTTCCGACCATTACTCTTCCTACCATGAGGGCAGCATCTGAAACTTCAGGAATGGGCGGTGATGAACCTCGAGAAGCATGTATGGTGGATACCAACTCAAATGAGTGGTAACTTGATTCGAGCTTAGAATCCGGCTCTACATAGGGGATAGCCGTCTCATGATAGATCCGGTGGTCTTCCTCAACATACACGGTGACCAGCTCCATTTCGATCACATATTTCACAGCTTGATGTAGACTTGAAGGCACTGCTCCAGCAGTGTGTATCCAAGGACGACCCAGCAGGAAATTGAATGCGGTAGGGATATCCAACACTTGGAAGGGAATGTTGAAGATGACTGGCCTTATCTGTACGTCGAGATGAATCTTCTCGAGCACCTCCTTCTTTGTGCCATCAAAAGCTCGTACCGAGGTCTTCGCAACATGTATCCTCGATGGGTCTACTTTGAGGCGGTGAAGAGTGGTTAATGGACATATGTTCAGAGCGGACCCATTATCAAGGAGCACTCGGGACACATGAGAAGACTTGTGTTTAATGGATATGTAGAGTGCTTTGTTATGTCCCCGGCCTTCGAGAGGGAACTCCTCATCAGAAAAGGCAATCAAATCCTTGAGAAGGACCGATCCCACACATTCTTCTAACTTGTCCGCCTCAACAGTCTCTAGCACATGAATTTCACTCAACACCTTCATTAGTGATTTTTGATGCACAGAGGATGTTTGGAGGAGCTCGAGCAAAGAGATTTGAGCGGGCATTTTTCGCAATTGATCAACCACATTATACTCACTTGCTTTAATCACAGCCAGAAATTCCTTAGCTTCTTCATCAGTAACAGGCTTTGCGGGTTGAGCATTGGCTTGGGCATAAGTTCGACCAGACCTCGTAAAGAGGTCAACATCTAGGTCATAGGACCAAGGCACCTCTTTGTTGGTGACATACTCATATGGTTGAGGTATCTTGATCATAATCTCCTCATCAGATGCATCTTCTAGCGGAGGCATGCCCACGAGCGAAGGATCAACTTCTTCCTTATTGGCATCGAGCGCAGCCTGCTCCTCCTCCCAATCGATGATGATATGGGAAATAGTGGAAACTATGCAGTTACGGTAAGCATACACGATAATGCCATCATCCACCATTTCGGCAATTCTTTCCTTCATCAGTGATAGGGGAACATCTTATTGATCTGGATAATATCCAGCTCTCACTAGTCCATTGTACGCATCTGCCACGTGCACCTTCGAGTTCTTGATTCGACCGACTTCAGGTTCCAGGATAGCATTCACGGTACCCTCATGCTCGGGTAGCGGATTCTTCTGGACGTTCGGCCGAGCAGTTTGAAACGAAAAGAATTTCGTGTCTAAGAGGTTTTGGATCTTGTGCTTGAGGGTGAAACATTCATCAGTTGAATGCCCTAGTTCACCGCTATGGTAGTCACACTTTTTCGTCGGGTCGTAACTGCGATTGCTTTCACGGTTAGGACGCTTTGGTTCACTAGTAAGCAAACCTTTCTTTCGGAGAACTATCAGCACTTGGGATGGAGACCCAGGGAGAGGAGAGAATTGTCTTCTATTGTTCGCTTGGACAAATGATTGACGGCCAGAGGTTTGTGGCTGCCTTGGATTCATTTGGATATCCTGGGCACGTTTGACATTTTCTTGGCTATAAGCCACATTCACATCCACAGCCGCTTCCTTCTTCTTCTTGGCAGTGGATCTTTTACTAGATGGCTTAGTAAACCATCCTTCCCTTATCCCCATCTCGATTTGTTCTCCTACAGGAATAAGCTAATTGAAGCTTTCAACGTACGTACTGGCCATTTGGTTACGAAACTCAGAAGGGGGAGTCTTTACGAACAATTTCATCAACTCCTTATTGGTAGGCTCAGGAGTGATTTGAGCAGCCATGTTTCTCCATCTTACAGCATATTCTTTAAATGATTCGCTCCTTTTCTTTTCCATCCGCTCCAGGTCTTCTCGGGAAGGTGCGATCATGTTGAACTTGTACTGTGTGAGAAACACGTCAGCCACTTCGTTCCAGGTGTCGATGAGATTCACATTCTTCATCACGTACCAGTTTAGTGTAGGTCCGGTCAAGCTCGCATGGAACGATTGGATCATGAGGGGCTCATTTTTGACGTGCTAGGCCATGCGCACGTGGTACATTTGCAGATGAGATTTTGGGCAAGATGTACCGTCATACTTCTCAAACTCCGGCATTTTGAACTTGCTTGGCATTTTGACCTTCTCATAGATTGAGAGGTCGAACTGGAGTGAGCTGTGTGACTCCTGTAGCTGTCTCACTTTCTCTTCCAGCTTTGCAACACGCTCATCCTAATTTGTCTTGGAAACGCTGTCAAGCTTGGCTTTTCCAACAAGGACTAAGTCATCTTCCAGCTCGGGCATGTCATCATCAATCGTTTGAACCTTGTTTGCTTGTTTTGGGATAATTACTTCAGGAAGAGCGGGTGCAGCTGTTGGGTTCGCTTGGAGGAATTGGAGTTGATCCGTCACAAGCTGTATAGAGGCGAGTACTTGTTGGAGTTGAGTCTCCACAGCGGACATACGATCACGCATTTCATTTTGGTCAGCCATTTTAGCCCTTGACCGTGTAATAATAGGCAATCGTGGCGGATCTGTTATGACCTAAAATAAGAAATGAACAAAAATAAGCATTCTTAAATGAAAATACACTGATCCATGGCAATATTCTAGAACTTTTATTCATCAATGGAGCTTTTGATAGGCTTATCAAAATAGAAATTCGAAATGTCCTAAACAAACGAACTAGGAAAGTAAATGACTCAACTTCCTAACCATTAATCTAAAAATGAAAAAAAGCAAGATTAATTCAAGCGTTTCATTTGGCTTGATCAATATACACTCGGGACACCATTCGGCGCAATCGTTTATTCTCCTCTTGAGCTTTTTCAGCAACTCTTTTGAGGCGTTTATTCTCAGCTTGATTGGTGATCTTCAACGGCACCTCCGATATCTTCAGAAGCAGCTCCTTGGGAATCTTGTGTTGTTGGATATACTTAGTCGAGGCACAATACTTCCTTTCTTTGCCCTTCAACTCCTCTTCGGGCCATTTGAGTTTTCGTGGATGGCACATGTCCCACATCGATTTGATAGTGAGAATGGAATCTTCATGGCCTCGACTTCCATCAACGAAGCTGCCTTGGAGTGGATCCGCTTGTAATGCCGGGGGAAGCTCTTGCACGACTTGATACTGACGAGTCACTCTAGTCGGATTGTACTCCAATGCTCTAGTGAATCCCAATAGAGGGATTGGGCCAACACCTCCACACGAGAGTCTCGCCACCCGAACTTGGAACCATTTAGCATGCCATAGGAAACCCTTGGAAGTTGGTTTTTTCATGAAAGCTAGCCACCTAGAATAATGGTAATCCGGTGCATGTTTTTGGTTGTTCTCAAATCTCATAATAAGGTGATTAGAATTACTAACATCATGTATAGTCATTAAACCACAAAATCCCTTTATATGAGAAAGGAACCAGATTTGTAAAAGTTCAAGAGAGGAATGGAGAGTCTTATCGCCACCTCCTTTTGAATCGAGTGAGAGACAGAAAAGTTTCAGTCAGGACAGTGTTTACAAAATTTTTCACTTGCCTAACTAATTGATCAATAAAAGGGTTAATAGCATTCTTGCAGTAAGGAAATACTATAAACCCAAAGAAAGCTAAGAGGAAAATCCTATGCATTTGAAATGAGGTGCCTTTTTCAAAACATTCTTTCAGAAAAGATAAAGGACATGCATTGCGGTGGGCCTTTAAAACCTTTCTTATGTCGTCTTCTTTAATTCTCAGAAAATCATATAAGGCCGTAACATGATCTATTTCGATAGGCGAACTAATCAATTCGGCTTTCAAGGATTTTCCTATGATAATGCTATACTCTTCCAAGGTGGGCGTGAGCTCATGCTTACCACCGGAGATAAAAGTAGAAGTCTCGGGGCACCAACAATGGGCAAGTGCTTGGATGAGGCCACCATGGATGTTGATACGCAGCAGTGGAAGTAGTCGGCCAATGTGCGACTCTACGAACTGACGGTTGGCTTGATCTAACTTGCCCCACCATGCACTAAGCTCTTCTTTTGGAGTGAGAATAATTCGAATGTCCGGTATCCCCGTTGTATATTGAACAAGACTCAGGACAATCCTAATGCCATGGACCAACAAAATAACGCGATAAAGTAAGTAAATTGCAAAGGCAAAAATTTAGATAACTTACATTACTAATGAGGGGCAATCACATAGACATGCGCATGGTAAGTGGCTCGATTTATAATCTATAAGGTTTATCAAGGTGGAGCCACAAGGATGATTAGACTAGCCACGGGCTTGTGGACTATGTCAGATCCTCATGACTCCGGCTTGGTCAAAGAGCCGACCCGGGTCGCGGGCATGTGGACCGAGGTGGGTACTCTTGACACCATGAAAGAAACTTCGGGATTGAGATGGGCGACTCGTACCGCGAGCATGCGGTCGAAGTGGTATCCATCTCAATACCATCTTAAATGATCTTATGCGGCCTAGGTCCGGTGGTAGGTTGTGTGTGCAAAAGTGTAGTGCAAGATGCAAGGCATGCACAACAGTTTATATCAAGCAACACTTCATAGTTTGAAAGTAAACCATACATTCCTAACTCCAACCTGCAAGACAAAGGTTAATAATCACTACTCCCCTTATACCTCCCAATCTGTAAAAACATTTAACACCTAAATGTTAGGGACGTACTTGGAATCCTCGCTGCCAAACACAAACATTTGTCAAAAAAAGAAAATTGGCCTAAGTCCACTAAGTGTTTTAACTCAAATCCCTAGTGGAGTCGCCAAGCTGTCGCGACCAATTTTTCAGGTGTGGACCACCTAAGGTTTGGCTAATGGATTGTTAAGCCTAGACTTAACACGGGCTCTCCCAAGCCCATACCAATTCGCGACTTAGGTTCAAGTTCTTAACATGCAATTGATTTTAAACTAGGAGTCGCCACTAATCAGTTTATGGTAGGTCGATTAGACACCTAAGTAAAGTAACGGGAGTTTTACTTTACTCCTACAAACCAGAGATTATGGGTACGGGGATTTGGTTACACTAGATCTCTCTAATGCCCTTTCGGTACCAATCTTTTGTTTTCAAAAATGCTTTTGTAGGCAGCTTGAATTGGTTTTAAATCTAATTCCCTAACATGTGAGGCGATCATGCGGGTGCGCAAACTACCAATTTAACACCCAAATAGACAATGAATAAATTGCAAAAACTTACCTCAAAGTAACAAAAGCATCTGCAATGTTAAATCAGAATTCACATCAACAACCCTATATATGATTTCTAATTAACACACAATTTATTTTTTTGTTTTCACTTAATTAATGGAAATCATGCAATATGCAATGCAATATTAATTAAATGACTTAATTCTAATGACATGCAATTTCTAATTAAACGAACCTAATAGCAATCTCTAAATGACGTTCATTTCATGAATCTAATCCTATATGACATTTACATGACATTATTTCCTAAAAAATGCAATCTATCCTAGAAAATGGAACTAATTTATTCTAAGACATTTTTGTATTTTTTCATGAAATTCGGAATTAGATAAAATGCAAAAATTATCTAACTAGATTAAGAGTCTATCCAACTTACATTAAGAATTGAGTTAGTCAAATCTTAATTTAAATTAGGATGTTATCTTAACTTGAAAGTTCCTAATCTATAATGCAATCTATCTCAAAAAATCTATTTAAATAAAATCAAACATGCAATCAACCTAATATACAATGACGTGCAAATAATGCTCTAATTCTAATTTATTTTTATTTTTTGAAATTCGAAATTAAAATTGACACATAATTAAACATGCAAACTAACATCCTAAATGAACACATTTTTTTGGATTTTTTTATTTAAAAATTCGAAATAAGATTGCAATTCTAGATAACCGTAAAACAAGAAATATTCTAAAGCAAATCTAATCCTAACTCAAATATTTTTTGGATTTTTCTTTTACGAAAATAGAATTGAATCAAACACCACGACATCAAATCAAGCAAGATAATGTTGATATCCCCAAATTGGCAAACCATATCTCGCGCATGAGATCGGGTTGACCAATTTTAAAATTAAATCGCGAATCAAATCCCGGCGTGAGATTGGATTGTTGATTTTTGCAAGGGATTGTGAGTCGGATTTCGGACGCGAAAATCGGACTGTCAATCTCTAATTTGAGGGACTATTTCATGTTGGAAACTCAATAATGTATTAATGAATAATTACACTAAAAAAACTATAAAAAATAAACTATAAACTATATAAAAATAATAAAAGATAAAAATGACCTAATCTGATTTTGTCTTTTCTGTTTTTTTTTTTCTCTCCTTGCACAGCTGTGGATCTCCAAGGGGAGTGGGTCAATCGATTTGGCAAGGGGATCTCCGGCAAGGTCGGCGAGCGGACCGGCGGCAGCGGTAACATAGGAGCGGAGCTAGGTAGGCTTGGGTCACAAATGGGCAGGGTCGGCGTTGGGCGAATCGGCGTCGGTGCTCGGCGGTGTGGGGTAGCACCGCGAGGTCTGGGTCAGTGTCGTGGGCGCAGGTACTCGGCTCCGACTGCGGGGCGGTGAACGACGGGCGAAGGAGGACCACGGCAGCGGGGATCGGCACGACGGGATAATCGGCAGAGGCGAAGGCGTTGGGCGGCATGGCTCATCGGAATCGCGGGTCGACGAACAGAAGCTCGGTGGGCTTGGCGTGCGACGGAAGCTGGAGGCAGTGTGTGGTTCGGTGGCGTCGGGGTGGTACTCGTGGGTCGCCGGCGTTGGGTTGCGCGGATCGAGAGCAGCAGGCTCCGGTGTCGAGCGGGATGTCGGGGGCGAGCGGTGCGGGTCTGCCTGGCTTCGGGCGGAGCAGCAGCGACGGCCTCGCGGTGCACGAGTTGCAGGTGGAGCTCGGCGGTGTGGGCGCGGTGGTGCGGCGTGAGGGTTCGGGTCACCCGACGGTGTGGACCTCCAGCCTCTGTGCGCGAGCGTGAGCAGCGAAGGGAAGGAGACGGTGAACAGTCCTTGTCCCCACACTGCTCCTCCTTTTGCTTTTTGCTTTTTCCCTTCTCCACGCACGGCTCTTCCTTGCTTTTCCTTTCTCTTTTGTGTTGATTTTTTTACTTCAAAAACCGAAAAAAGCCCCCCCCTCATTGAACTTCGTACACACCATTTTATAGGCAAAAAAAAAAAAAAAAAACAAAACGTAATCATTTTGCAAATATTTTATCTCACGAAGATTGCCTATAACCTCCCGATTGCGAAAATTATTTCATTTTCCTTCTCTCCTTGATATTCCCAATGATTTTATCACCTAAAGACTAAAGATAAGATTGCAACTTGATTTTCTTAAATTCCAAAAACCACCGCAATAGCATATCAAATCTTGATTTAGATAATTTTGGTCATTAAAAAAAATGGGCTCGGGCAAATTTGTTCCTTTCGTGGGCCTAGCCCGACCTACCGAACTAGAGCTCAAAAATACTAATTCGAACCCATTCACCACCGGTCCTAAAAATAAAAATGCAAAACATGTAAATTAAAAATAAATGCACTTAAAATTATATCCAATGCAATTGAATTATAATATTTTTTTTAAGGGGTTAAAAATTAATCTCTAATTTTTATGCAATAAATGACTAAATGGGTTGCCTAAAATTTAGGTGTCAACAATATTCTTTCACATTCTTTACAAGGTCATTGAGTCGCCATGCCGCAGGTAAGTACTATTCTTCCCAAGTTTTTTTTTTTAAGTAAAAAAAAAAACGAATTTCCATTACAAAAGAGAACTTTTGGCGCTTTCCTAGAGACAAGCAAATAAATAAATAAATAAATGAAAAAAAGTGAATAATTGAGAAAAGAAAAAATTTCTACAAACTTTTTTAGCATCATTTTTATCTCAAAATTGTTTTCTCGTTTTGTGAGTTATTCATTTTGAATCAAATTTTCCCATGGAGATTGATCTACTCAGATAATCTCGATAGAGTGAAATGGTGACGTTAACCATGCCAAACAAGAAGTGCTTAGGATGAAGAGGTAAACCCATTTCCAAACACGTCCTTCGAACACTTTTGGGAGTTGAGCAAAAAAATAACATTCTGTTAGGACAAAGGATTCATTCGCATTGAGCGCAAAGATCGAAATGATAAAGGCGCTTCCCTCATCAAACCCAAGCATTGCACTAGTCTCTTGCCACCCCTTCGGGCCCCAAAAAAAAAAGAAAAGAAAGAGAGTCGACCCTTCAAAGTACCCCTGTAAAAAACGACCCTACAATGGGGCGGCATATGAGGTTTCGGTTGAGATGTAGGGCGAAAGATTGAGAAGGATTTTATTACTTTCACTTGCATCAATCTTCTGGTGATAGCTTCAAAGGAATTCTCACTAGAGCTTGACTCATCCCAATGTGAAGAAGAACATTTCCTTCTCTACCCAAACACTAATATCTATTGCTTTAACCAATTTGGGCATGATTATTCATTTCTGAACCCCGAGCGGTGATCATCTCCCTTCACTGGGGTAAGGCATAAGAATTGACCAAATACAATTGACAGTCACGAAAATGTGAAAAGCATATCGAAAGTCATGAGAGCTACAAAAGTCAAAGAGTAAAAGTTTGACAAACTAAGGGCATGAAAAAGTAGTGTGCCTGGTAAAAGCAAGGCCAATGCCCGTCAAGAAAAAGAGACAAAATGTTGCATCTTATGTTAAAAAAAAAAAAATCAAAGTCCAGGTGTCCGCGTAAAAAAATCATCGCAATTGCGAAGGAAATTAAAAAAAAAAAAGAGAAGAGTAAAGCTCCATTAAAGAAATGATTAGCCAAGAGACTTTCGAGACCGGCCGTGTTTCAAAAACCAAATGATTTTGAAGGATCGAGTGACCTGGTCACGATGCCATGATAATCACCAATTCTTAAAAACCCTCTTGAAAATCTTAAGCCTTTCGAGCCTCTCCCAAGCCAATATTACAACCCTCTTCCGAAGTCTCTTCTGATTGGATTATTTGAGTGAAAATGAGAATACCACCAACAAGCTACTGCTTGAAGGAGTGGAAGTAATTCTATCTTGTCTTATTTTTCAAGTTCTCGACTTGTAAACCCGATGAAGATAGCGACAAATGTTCCTTTATTGGCCTCAAAGCAATAATTCCTTTGTGTAAGCCCTAACCGAGCCTATATTGCGGTCATTCCAAAAGACCTTTTTGATCGATCAGATTGTGCTCATTGCGAATGTTTCTGAAAGCCTTTGACATGGGCTATGTGAGATACCCTCAGCAATCAGTTATTTCCCACACGAATAGATGAGATCAAGCGGCCATTTCATCGAGAATATGTGAGAAGCCCTTTCTGATTAAGAAGCTCTAGTTTGGCATAGTTAATGAGCCTTTTTCACGAGTCGTAGTCGTTCTGGCAAGAACTTGACTCCCAGAGAATTTTATGATTAATCATACAACCCCAAGCAAGATGACAATTTTGCGCCACATGATGCTGATTGACATCGAATGTTTTTCTAAAACAGTCGAATGTAGCTTGATTAGCTTGTTCAATTAATGCTGTAATATTGCCAATATGTCTCTTGATGACGTCTCTAATGACATTTGCTCAAGTTGAGTTTAACAAGATTCCCTAGTGAAGCCCTGCAGTTTTCAAGGGATTAGCGGATGCTTCCCCAAAGGTTCATGGTCAACCTTAAACCATGTCATCTACAAAGGTTCATGGGTTTTCCCCAAACCATGTATTTTCAGCCCGGTCGAAACCCGTTGTTACACGGTGAGACTTTAGTCTTTCTCCCCCCTTCCTATGACCCGGTGGGCTTTCCATAACCCGGAGTCCTTCTTCCCCCTTTCCTAGGACCCGGTTGGGCTTTCCATAACCCGAAGTCCTTCTCCCCCTTCCTATGACCCGGTGGGTTTTCCGTAACTCGGAGTCCTTCCCTCCCTTCTTATGACCTAGTGGGCTTTCCGTACCTCGGAGTCCTTCTCCCCCTTCCCATGACCCGGTGGGCTTTCCGTAGCCCGGAGTCATTCTTCCTTTTTCTATGACCCGGTAGGCTTTCCGTAGTCCGGAGTCATTTTACCCCTTCTTTTGACCCGGTGGGCTTTCTGTAACCCGGAGTCCTTCTCCTTCTTCCTATGACCCGGTGGGCTTTCCGTAACCCGGAGTCATTCTCCCCTTTCCCATGACCCGGTGGGCTTTCCGTAGCCCGGAGATCTTCTCCCCCTTCTTATGACCTAGCAGGTTTTCCGTAATCCGTAGTCCTTCTCTTTCTTCCTATGACCTGGTGGGCTTTCTATAACCCGGAGTCATTTTCCCCATTCTAATGACCCGGTGGGCTTTCCGTAGCTCAGAGTCCTTCTCCCCCTTCCCATAACCCGATGGGCTTTCCGTAACCCGGAGTCATTCTTCCTCTTTCTATGACCCGGTAGGCTTTCCGTAGTCCGGAGTCATTTTACCCATTCTTTTAACCCGGTGGGCTTTCTGTAACCCGAAATCCTTCTCCTTCTTCCTATGACCCAATGGGCTTTCCGTAACCCGGAGTCCTTCTCCCCCTTCTTATGACCCGGTGGGCTTTCCGTAACCCGGAGTCCTTTTACCCCTTCTTATGACCCGGTGGGCTTTCCATAGCCCGAAGACCTTCTCCCTCTTCCTATGACCTGGTGGGCTTTCCGTAACCCGGAGTCCTTCTCCCCCTTCCCATGACTCGGTGGGCTTTCCGTAACCCGGAGTCATTCTTCCTCTTTCTATGACCTGCTAGGCTTTCCGTAGTTCGAAGTCTTTTGACCCATTCTTTTGACCCGGTGGGCTTTCTGTAACCTGGAGTCCTTCTCATTCCTAAGACCCAGTGGGCTTTCCGTAACCCGGAGTCCTTCTCCTTCTTCTTATGACCCGGTGGGCTTTCTGTAATCCGAAGTCCTCCCCCTTCTTATGACCCGGTGGGCTTTCCGTAACCGGAGTCCTTTTACCCCTTCTTATGACCCAGTGGGCTTTCCGTAGTCCGAAGTCCTTTTACCCCTTCTTATGACCCGATGGGCTTTCCATAGCCCGAAGACCTTCTCCCTCTTCCTATGACCTGGTGGGCTTTCCGTAGCTCGGAGTCCTTCACCCCCTTCCCATGACTCGGTGGGCTTTCCGTAGCCCAGAGTTATTATTCCTCTTTCTATGACTCGGTGGGCTTTCCGTAGCCCGGAGTCCTTCTCCCCATTCCCATGACCCGGTGGGCTTTCCGTAGCCCGGAGTCATTCTTTCTCTTTCTATGATTCGGTAGGATTTCCGTAGTCCGGAGTCATTTTACCCCTTCTTTTGACCCGATGGGCTTTCTGTAACCCGGAGTCCTTCTCCTTCTTCCTATGATCTAGTGGGCTTTCCGTAACCTGGAGTCCTTCTCCCCCTTCTTATGACCCGGTGGGCTTTCCGTAACTCGGAGTCCTTTTACCCTTTCTTATGATCCGGTGGGCTTTCCATAGCCCGAAAACCTTCTCCATCTTCCTATGACCTGGTGGGCTTTCCGTAACCCGGAGTCCTTCTCTCCCTTCCCATGACCCGGTGGGCTTTCCGTAACCCGGAGTCATTCTTCCTCTTTCTACAACCCGGTAGGCTTTCCGTAGTCCGGAGTCATTTTACCCATTCTTTTGACCTGGTGGGCTTTCTGTAACCCAGAGTCCTTCTCCTTCTTCCTATGACCCGGTGGGCTTTCCGTAACCCGGAGTCCTTCTCCCCCTTCCCATGACTCGGTGGGCTTTCTGTAGCCTAGAGTCATTCTCCCCCTTCCCATAACCCGGTGGGCTTTCCGTAGCCCGGAGGTCTTCTCCCCTTTCTTATGACCCAGTAGGTTTTCCGTAGCCCGGAGTCCTTCTCTTTCTTCCTATGACCTGGTGGGCTTTCTGTAACCCGGAGTCCTTTTCCCCCTTCTAATGACCCGGTGGGCTTTCCATAACCCGGAGTCCTTCTCCTCCTTCTTATGACCCGATGGACTTTCTGTAGCCCGGAGTCCTTCTTCCCATTCTTATGACCCGGTGAGCTTTCCGTAACCCGGAGTCCTTCTCCCCCATCTTATGACCGGTGGGCTTTCCGTAACAAGGAGTCCTTTTACCCATTCCTATGACCCGGTGGGCTTTCCATAGCTCGAAGACCTTCTCCCTCTTCCTATGACCTGGTGGACTTTCCGTAACCCGGAGTCCTTCTCCTCCTTCTTATGACCCGGTGGGTTTTCCGTAACCTGGAGTCATTCTTCCTCTTCCTATGACCCGGTGGACTTTCCGTACCCGGAGTCCTTTTGCCCCTTCTTATGACCCGGTGGGTTTTCCGTAGCCTGGAATCCTTCTCCCTCTTCCTATGACCCGGTGGGCTTTCCGTAGTCCGGAGTCCTTCTCCCTCTTCCGATAACCCGGTAGGCTGTCCGTAACCCGGGGTCCTTTTACCTCTTCTTATGACTCGGTGGGTTTTTCGTAATCCGGAGTCCTTCTCCCTTTTCCTATGACCCGGTGGGCTTTCCGTAGCCTGGAATCCTTCTCTCTCTTCCTATGACCCGGTGGGCTTTCCGTAGCCCAAAGTCCTTTTACACCTTTTTATGATCCGGTTGGCATTCCGTAGCCCGGAGTCCTTCTCCCCATTTCTATGACTCGGTGCGCTTTCCGTAACCCGAGTCCTTCTCCTCCTTCTTTTGACCCGATGGATTTTCCGTAGTATGGAGTCCTTTTCCCTCTTCTTATGACCCGGTGGGCTTTTCGTAGGCCGGACTCCTTCTCCCTCTTCCTATGACCCGGTGGGCTTTCCGTAGCCCGGAGTCCTTTTATCCCTTCTTATGACCCGGTGGGTTTTCCGTAACCCGGAGTCCTTCTTCCTCTTCCTATGACCCAGTGAGCTTTCCGTAACTCGGAGTCATTCTCTTCCTTCTTATGAATCGGTGGGCTTTCCGTAGCCCGGAGTCATTCTCCCACTTCCTATGACCCGGTGGGCTTTTCGTAACCCGGAGTCCTTCTCCCTCTTCCTATGACCCGGTGGGCTTTCCGTAGCCTGGATTCCTTCTCCTCCTTCCTATGACCCGGTCGGCTTTCTGTACCCCGGAGTACTTCTCCCTCTTCCTATGACCCGGTGGGCTTTCCATAACCCGGAATTCTTTTACCCCTTCTTATGACCCGGTGGGTTTTCTGTAGCCTGAAATCCTTCTCCCTCTTCCTATGACTAGGTGGGCTTTCCGTAACTCGGTGTTTTTCTCCCTCTTCCTATGACCGGGTGGGTTTTCCGTAACCCGGAGTCCTTTTACCCCTTCTTATGACCCGGTGGGTTTTCCGTAGCTTGGAATTCTTCTCCCCCTTTTTATGACCCGGTGGGCTTTCCGTAACTCGGAATCATTCTCCTCCTTCTTATGACCTGGTGGGCTTTCCGTAACCCCGAGTCCTTCTTCCTCTTCTTATGATCCGGTGGGCTTTCCGTAGCCCGGAGTCCTTTTACCCATTCCTATGACCTCGGTGGGCTTTCCGTAACCCGGAGTCCTTCTTCCTCTTCCTATGACGCGGTAGGCTTTCCGTAACCCGGAATCCTTCTCTTCCTTCTTATGACCCGGTGGGCTTTCCGTAGTCCGAAGTCCTTCTCCCTCTTCCTATGACCCGGTGGACGTTCCTTAGCCCGGAGTCCTTTTACCCCTTCCTATGACCCGGTGGACTTTCCGTAGCCCGGAGTCCTTCTCACTCTTCCTATGATCCAGTAGGCTTTTTGTATCCCAGAGTCCTTCTCCCTCTTCCTATGACCCGGTGAGCTTTCCGTAACCTGTAGTCCTTTTCCCCCTTCTAATGACCCGGTGGGCTTTCCGTAGCTCGGAGTCCTTCTCCCCCTTCCCATGACCCGATGGGCTTTCCGCAGCTCGGCGTCATTCTCCTCCTTCTTATGACCTGGTGGGCTTTCCATAACCCGGAGTTCTTCTTCCCCTTCTTATGACCCGGTGGGCTTTCTATAACCCGGAGTCCTTCTCCCCCATCTTATGACCCGGTGGGCTTTCCGTAACCCGGAATCATTCTCCTCCTTCTTATGACCTGGTGGGCTTTCTGTAACTCGGAGTCCTTCTTTCTCTTCTTATGATCCGGTGGGCTTTCCGTAACCTGGAATCATTCTCCTCCTTCTTATGACCTGGTGGGCTTTCTGTAACCCGGAGTCCTTCTTCCTCTTCTTATGATCCGGTGGGCTTTCCGTAACCCGGAGTCCTTTTACCCCTTCCTATGACTCCGGTGGGCTTTCCGTAACCCGGAGTCCTTCTTCCTCATCCTATGACGCGGTAGGCTTTCCGTAGCCCGGAATCCTTCTCTTCCTTCTTATGACCCAGTGGGCTTTCCGTAGTCCGAAGTCCTTCTCCCTCTTCCTATGACCCGGTGGACGTTCCGTTGCCCGGAGTCATTCTCCTCATTCCTATGACCCGGTGGGCTTTCCGTAGCCTGGAGTCCTTTTACCCCTTCCTATGACCCGGTGGACTTTCCTTAGCCCGGAGTCCTTCTTACTCTTCCTATGACCCGGTAGGCTTTCCGTAGCCTGTAGTCCTTCTCCCTCTTCCTATGACCCGGTGAGCTTTCCATAACCTGTAGTCCTTCTCCCCCTTCTAATGACCCGGTGGGCTTTCCATAGCCCGTAGTCCTTCTCCCCCTTCTAATGACCCGGTGGGCTTTCCGTAGCCCGGAGTCCTTCTTCCCCTTCCCATGACCCGGTGGGCTTTCCATAGCTCGGAGTCATTCTCCTCCTTCTTATGACCTGGTGGACTTTCCGTAGCCCTGAGTCCTTCTTCCCCTTCTTATGACCCGGTGGGTTTTCCGTAACCCGGAGTCATTCTTCCTCTTCTTATGACCCGGTGGACTTTCTATACCTCGGAGTCCTTTTACCCCTTCTTATGACCCGGTGGGTTTTCCGTAACCTAGAATCCTTCTCCCTCTTCCTATGACCCAGTGGGCTTTCCGTAGTCCGGAGTCCTTCTCCCTCTTCCGATGACCCGATCGGCTGTCCGTAACCCGGGGTCCTTTTACCCCTTCTTATGACCCGGTGGGTTTTCCGTAACCCGAGTCCTTCTCCTTCTTCCTATGACCCGGTGGGTTTTCCGTAGCCTAGAATCCTTCTCTCTCTTCCTATGCCCCGGTGGGCTTTCCGTAGCCCGGAGTTTTTTATACCTTTTTATGACCCGGTGGGCTTTCCGTAGCCCGGAGTCCTTCTCCCCATTTCTATGACTCGGTGCGCTTTCCGTAACCCAGAGTCCTTCTCCTCCTTCTTATGACCCGATGGACTTTCCGTAGTCTGGAGTCTTTTTCCCTCTTCTTAGGACCCGGTGGGCTTTTCGTAGCCTAGAGTCTTTCTCCCTCTTCCTATGACCTGGTGGGCTTTCCGTAACCCGGAGTCCTTTTATCCCTTCTTATGACCCGGTGGGTTTTCCGTAACCCGAAGTCCTTCTTCCTCTTCCTATGACCCGGTGAGGTTTTCGTAACTCGGAGTCATTCTCTTCCTTCTTATGGCCCGGTGGGCTTTCCGTAGCCCGGAGTCCTTCTCCCTCTTCCTATGACCCGGTGGGCTTTCCGTAGCCCAGAGTCATTCTCCCTCTTTTTATGACCCGGTGGGCTTTCCGTAGCCTAGACTCCTTCTTCTCCTTTCTATGACCCGGTGGGCTTTCCGTACACCGGAGTACTTCTCCCTCTTCCTATGATCCGGTGGGTTTTCCGTAGCCCGGAGTTCTTTTACCCCTTCTTATGACCCGGTGGATTTTCTGTAGCCCGGAATCCTTCTCCCTCTTCCTATGACTCGGTGGGCTTTCCGTAACCCGGAGTTTTTCTCCCTCTTCCTATGACCCGGTGGGATTTCCGTAACCCGGAGTCCTCTTACCGCTTCTTATGACCCGGTGGGTTTTCCGTAGCCTGGAGTCCTTCTCCCCCTTTCTATGACCCTGTGGGCTTTCGGTAACCCGGAATCATTCTCCTCCTTCTTATGACCGGGTGGGCTTTCCGTAACCCGGAGTCTTTCTTCCTCTTCTTATGATCCGGTGGGTTTTCCGTAGCCTGGAGTCCTTTTACCCCTTCCTATGACCCCGGTGGGCTTTCCGTAACCCGGAGTCCTTCTTCCTCTTCCTATGACCCGGTAGGCTTTCCGTAGCTCGGAATCCTTCTCTTCCTTCTTATGACCCGGTGGGCTTTCCGTAGTTTGAAGTCATTCTCCCTCTTCCTATGACCCGGTGGACGTTCCGTAGCCCGGAGTCATTCTCCTCCTTCCTATGACCCGGTGGGTTTTCCGTAGCCCGGAGTCCTTTTACCTCTTCCTATGACCCGGTGGACTTTCCGTAGCCCGGAGACCTTCTCACTCTTCCTATGACCCGGTAGGCTTTCCGTAGCTCGGAGTCCTTCTCCCTCTTCCTATGACCCGGTGAGCTTTCCGTAACCCGTAATCCTTCCCCCTCTTCCTATGACCCGGTGGGTTTTCCGTAGCCTAAAGTCCTTCTCAATCTTCCTATGAGTTGGACCGGGCACTCGGAGCCTAGTCTACGAGGAGGCTTGCCAAATTTAGTCCTCTCGTCGGGCCGGGTTCGGTTTGGCCGGACCCGACCGATGCCGACCGAGCTGAACCGGGTCGGGCTGACTAGACCGGCCGGTTCGTCCATTTTAAATTAATTTTTTAAAAAAAAATTAAAATTAAAAAAAAATTTAATTTTTTTTTAAATTTCGAAAATTAAAAAAATGTAGGTTTTGATTAGGAATGGTCATGTATTGCCTTTATAGTGTATTTAGGCCTTTAATTGCTCTTATATTGATTATATTGCATGTTTAATTTACTTGTTTAATTTAACTATGTTTGCGATTGTTTAGTTGTTTGTTTTTATTGCAATTAGGATATTTGTAGTTATGGCTGTTATTTTAATGATTGTGCACCCGCTTGATCACCTCACATGTTAGTGGATAGGTATAAAATCAATTCAAACTGCCCCCCAAAAATTATTCTGTTAAAATGAACAAGATTAGGTATTGAAAGGGCACTAATTAGTCAATTAGTGTAATCAAGTCCCCGACCCTAGATTCTCTGATTGCGTAGGAAGTGTGGCATACTCCCGTGCCTCACTTGGTTTCTAGCCGACCCCGATGTCACGCGGGGTATGGGCTTGGGAGAGCTCGTGACTAATCATGGGTCTTAGGCCCGTCCTTTAGGCAATACCCCTAAACATGTTCCCTCCCCCCAAGGGTAGGTCGCGACAAGTGAACAATGATTTCCCTAACCTACTGCTATAGTAAAAGTGAACAGTAACTTGCTACAGTGAAATTGTACGGACAATGGTCTTGTTTAGCGGTCTCGTCTGTCATGAGCATTGTAGTGATAGTCTGAGCTATCTGAGTTGTGCAATGTTGCTAGAAGATGTTCATCATATTTTTGTTCAAGTGCTTTGAGGTCTTCTGGTGAAAGGATCTGGTTCAGCCGATGTGATGTAGATGCTGATGCTTCTTCTTATGCCCAGTCTGTGTTGTCTGCAAGAATGCTTGGTTGAGGCCAATTGGATGGCTGTGCATAAAAAGATGTGTTCATGCCTTGCGATAAGGAGAAATGTCCTTGATCATAGGGGTCTTGGGAAAGAGGACCTCCCCATTTAGCATAGGGGTCTTGAGAGGACTGTGCATCCTGAGAGGACTGAGCAAAGTTATCTGTGTCTGCCATTTCGTGCTCCTATGATGATGCAGCTTGTCTGAACTACTTGAGTGCTTCCTTGGCTTCTGGTGCTAGGTCATAATGATCCCATGTAGTGGGCACATTATAATTTTATGCATCTTCAAGAATGATTTTATTTTCTTGGCACAAGATTCTCTGAAGTTCTCGATACTAGTGCTCGCAGTAGCCAACGGGTCTTGGATAGGACTTGTGAACTCTGGCCTCTGCACTATGTGGAACGTGTTTATATGATGCAGTACCGATACTCAGAGGGGCATTGATGATGTTGCCATTATTTGTGACAAAAGCCCAAGGTCGTCGGAAAAACAAAATGGTATGTATCTCAGAGTTTGGTTGGGTGGTTCTCAGTTCTTTTTGCAAGAGATATTTCCAGTGGGTGGAGGGATAAAACCAGTTGAGGAAATCTAAGAGGTTTTTGTCATTTTCATTTTCAATGTTTCTTCTATCGAGTCCAAATATCCTGGTGAGATTAGCAATGAACCTTTTCGTTAGAACTTCAATAGCTATTAAGTACTTATTGGTTAAGTACCATAATAACCATTTGAGTTGATTAGGAAAATCATCTTCCTTCAGATTAGAGGATGTATGAATGGATAATCTGCATTTAATCCAAAAGGATAAAGAATCGAACCTCCATTGAGTCTGATTAGATCTGTGTGGCTTTGCCACATGAGTTTATCCAGATTTTCTGTAAGACTGTCATTCTAGATTTGCTCAATAATCTCCTTGGGGGTATCTCCGGCTTGGCCAATTTTTTATCTTCTCAAGCTTGTATTTCTCATTGTGATGATGAGTATGAAAAGCATGCCTCATGATATACATGTTGATTTTATTTGGTGCTTTTGGTCTTGACAAGAAGTCAGCAAGCACATTTTTCTTCCCGGCAATGTGCTTGGTCTCAAAAGAGTATTTTGAAAACCATTCAGCCCATCGAAGCAATTGAGAATTTGGAACCTGCTTCTGTTTAAATTTGGTCATTTGAGGGAAAGATGCCATATCCAATTCTACTAGAAAGTGATGGCCAATGAGATGAAATTCAGAATTTTTTTATTGCATTCTTGACTGCCAAGATTTCCTTGAAAATGGAGTGATAATGCATTTCTGCTTGGGAAAAATTTCCACTTTTGTAGGCACACAGATGTCTCTTACCATCAATTTCTTCGAGCAACATGGTGGCCTAGTATTCATCACTAGCGTCAGTTTGAAGAATCCTATTCCCAGTTGATGGGATTTGCAACGGAGGAAGAGTCTGCATAATCTCCTTAAGTTCAGCGACTACTTTAGTCTGAGATTTTCCCCAAGGTGGGGGATGTTTCTTCAGCATCGTCTGTAACAGAATCAATAGTTTTGCAAGATTTGGGACAATGTCTCCGAGATAATTGATTATCCCAAGAAATTGTTGAACTTGCTTTGTTGTGAAGTTTTCTTCAGGAAATTTCAACAATTCCTGAGCAATGTGTGACCCTGGATAATATGTCCCTTTGTTAAGGTGCATACCAAGAAATTCAATTTTAGTCTGGGCAATATTCATCTTTCTTTGAGAAAGCATGATTCCATGCCTTTTCACAATCTCGACAAACTGCTCAAGAAGTTGGCAGTGCGACTGCTCATCAGGGCTGTAGAGCAGAATATCATCAATGTAGACCGCTGCACCTGACGGGATTGATTGGAAAATTCGACACATGGCATTTTGGAAAAGAGATGGTGCTACATTTAGGCCAAAAGGAAGAACTTTCCATTGGAAGTGTTGATTTGGGATACAAAACCCTGTCTTTGGTCTATCTTCAAGGTGAATGCCCAATTGCCAAAATCCAGCTTTGAGATCAAATTTGGAATAGATTTGGGCTTTGGATAAATCCGGAAGGTAAAGGGAATTTATCATCTTGAAGGAAAAGGTTAAGGGTTGGTAATTAATTACCAATCTCATCTTTCCTCGATTTTGCAAAGCACGTTTGTTAACATAGAAGGCTTAAAGCCCATTGAATGTGAAACCTATCATCGGTAGTTTTGAAGGACAAAGGATTCATTAATGACTCGCCTTGGTTGGATTAATATCCTCATTCTTTTTGAAAGGAAGGCAAACAAAGATTTCTCGATTTTGGCATAAAGGATGAGGACATTTTTTCCTCGAGAATGAGATTTTTAACAACTTTTGCATAATCGGATCTAACGAGACTCATTTGAATGGAAAAGAGCCTTTGAATATTGACAAATTCAGAGAATTGATCTTTATACTTAAGGCATTTTCCAGGAATGATTCGAAGTTGAGAAATTTGAGTCATGATGTCCCAACCAATGATGAGATCTTTGTTGGGAAGGCTGGATCCGAAGATTTTGGTAGTTATGGAACACGAGGGAAAAAGCGGACGGTTATCGGAGTGGTTCTCACATTTGTGGAGAAAGTATCTCCTGAAGCAGAGTTGAAATACCGGACATAGGAAGTCCAATATTCTTCAGGAAGAACTTTAGTGTCCAAAATTGAAGAGGCTGCTCCAGTGTCTATAAGAGCAATGACAGTGATTGGCTTGTCAACTTTGAAGTGAAAATTTTCACGGGAAAATGGGGACAATGAGTTTGACTCGAAAAAATATGTCGGTGCTTTCTTCTAAAGGAGTCGGGATATATGAAACATATCTTGGGTCTGAATCGAATCGGTTTCACCGGGAGTTTGGTAACGAGGAATGACACAAAGAGTTTGTTCACATGGTTCTTCATCCACAGAAAATAGGGATTCGATATCATCATTTTCAAGAGAAATACCAGTTTCATTCTCTATATGATGTATCAAATGATTTTGACCTTTTTTTGCACGAGGACAGTTTTTGGCAAAATGTCCTTTTTGGTTGCGAGATGAAACATTTATTTGACTTCTTGTGGCCTAAGCGGTCTTTCCTTTTGCGTAGGTATTGCCGTTTCTTCTTTCTTCGGAAATGCTTAGAGCCATGCCTGGATTTGTTTATCCAGATCTTTTTGAAGTGTTTCTTTTTTCTGGAAGATTTTCCACAAGAACCATCACAATCTTTCTTGGAGCATTTGATTTTCAGGTTCTGGCGAGAACAAGCTCTATCAAGTTCTCTGTTGTCATAGACATAAGTCTGGATCATTTGCCTTTTGATACACAATTCTTTAAGGCACAAATGGATTTCTTATTGGATTTCTCCTAATGGAACATCCTGGATCCTCTTTTGTCTGGAGAGAAAGGCTCTCTCCACTGTTTGAGATAATTATTAAGGAATGGAGGTCAGGAAAACATGCTTCAAATTTGCATCAGCTCCAATTTGATAAAAGAGCTTGAGCATTTCACGATAATGTCTATCCGGATGTTTTTTCTGAAGAGAACAACACCTTCTTTCAAAAAAATTCTCTTCTTTTGAGTTCTATGAGGTCAATAGGTTCCCCACAGAGAAATGATATAGAAGGGTAATAGCATGCTGAAAGTTTGGCGAGAGTAAAAAATGAAGTTGATCTTGTTCTCCCACAGATTGCCACCAAAGTTTAAGGCTACCTGTAAACCTTGTGACAAAATTGAAAAGAACGTTACACTTGTCCTAGTTGGTAATGGCTTGGGTATTCAGCCAAGTATGTAATTCTTCAAGTCTTTTTGGCCATTTGTGATAGGGAAGGTCATCAATGGTGAAAAATTGCTTTGATGAAGTTGACACATTACGAGAGAAATTGTTTGGTGGACAACCTCTGGTTTAGAAAAGTTTGATTCCATATCATGGTCTAGAGGATCAGCCATGAATATTGATAGTTTGGGAAAGGAATCAATGGTAGGGAAGTTGAAGAAGATGAAAGAGATACCGAATTTGATTCAATATCAAAGATAATGGAGGTTTTGTTGGAGTTTGTAATAGGATCTGTAATGGAGGTTGTGGAGTAATAGAATCAGGCTATGGTTCTTGATTACTCAAATCTCTGAGAAAAGATTCTAATGGGTTTGATAGCATCAATTGATCCGGCCTTTCTCTTATGACAAGCGAAGATTCTCTATGCTTTTTCTCTTTTCCATTTTCTTTTCTTATTCGATCTAGTTCCTTGAGACGATTTCCCATCTTAGCAACATATGTCTTATCTTGTCTAACAGGAGTACCTGTGATAGAAGTAAAGATAGACGTCTGAGGTGATGGAGAAGGGAGAGGTTCCATTCTCAAAGTAGTCGGAAATGGATTGAGTCTTCCTCCTTCAAGAATTTGAATTTGCCTTTTGAGCTTCTTGATCTCTACCTGAGGACTTTCATGATAATGATATCCTAAATGTTGTCCAGATTCCAGGGCATGAAGCCTCTTCTGGAAATCTGAAAGCATTTTCTTAGTGGTCTCATCATATTTTTGAAGGTCTTGTTGCACATTCCCAATCTTGGAATCGATTGCTTTAAAAGCATTGTTGTGTACTAACAGAGTCTCCGATTGCCAATTTAGAACAGCTTCAGCAACATGAGTTCTTTTCTGTTTTCCATGCTCATCCACGTCAGTGGGGGCAGGTATCTTAGGAACATGCCTATATCTGCCTTGTGGATCAACAAACTCTTCTGGAGCGGGAAACGAGAGTTTAGAACTTTCCCGAATAAGAGGAGGAAAGTCCGTTTCTTGAAATATGGCGATGGAAGAGCCGGGTGGTATTTCTGCTGGAACTTCAAGTGGGTAGGAATGTTTCTTTGCCCACTTTAAAATCGGTTTACAAAACGAGGAGATGGCTGGTTTTTTATGAGGAGGAGATGAAGGAGGTGATGGAGTTGGAGTTGGTGAAACTAAAGGAGGAACAGTGAATTCTGGTGGTGGAGTTGGGGCATATGAAACCATAAACTGAAATTTGTCACACTCACTAAGGATATCAACAGAGGGATCTCCGTTCATATACCTTTGATACAAAAGATCTTTGGGCTTCTTATGTTTCCTCCGTGGTGGAGGTCTTGCGCATGGATCAAACTCATCAGGAGAGTTTATGCAATAAGAACATTGACAAAAAGGGACCCAAAAACAATGACCATACTTATCTTTGTAGTAATGAATAGGATGTCCATCACTTTTGAAATGTTGAACAAGCTTTTTTGGATCTGGTTCGGAAATTGACTCAGGGACACATGGTTTAATCATAAAGAGAGTCTAGAAGATGGAAGGACTTTCTTCCTTTTCCTTACCAAATTTGATGGAAACAGTTCCATCTTTTTTTAGGACAAATTCTGAGTCAGATGACTGGAAAGGCTTGTTACTCTGATGCAACTTTTCGTAGTTGGTGATCCAAGTTTCTGGAAGGAGTGTGGCCAATTTTTCTTTTGGGATCTGTCTGGGAACATGAATGCAGGATGCTTGGTCATTTTGCATGGAAATGAATAGAGCATCTTCATTTCCATTGTGAAAATTCAAATCAAGAGTATGGTTCTACATTCGATAAACCATCTGGTAGTGCAATGTAGCAATAATAGAATCAGCAGTCTGGGGTGCTCTAGTGAGCTGAATTTGAACTTTCAGAAAAGAAAGTAGCTGTGGATCTGACAGAGCAATGTTGAAGTTTGGATACAAAGTCACAAAGACTGTTCCGGCATTCAATGTGGTTTGAACAGTACCAATACAAGCATGCTGGTATTTGAGGAACCGAGTATCCAATAGAGCAATTCTTGCCACAACTGGCAAACCTTTGTGACCGTGAAATGTGAGGGCAAGACGGACAACTCCATAATGGACATGAGAATATCTTTGTTGAATCCATTATCTGGGGAACTTTGGAGGAATTTGAAGAGTAACGAAGTACTCCTTTTCTGTAGCAGGAATAGGGTGCTGGTCGGACTTAGGAGACTGGACGTATTCTTTTACTTCTTTTGGAGTTTGACGAATGAGTTGACAAATAGAGCGAATGGGAGAAAATGATGAGGTGGGTTTAGCAAAAGTACAATATAAGTTCATGAGAGGAAGTTGAGTTTCGAGATCTTGGTTTTGTCACTAAGAGAGACTTCATAAAGATAGTCGATCTTGGAAGCATCAGAAACACATAAATCTGAAAGAGTTGAAGAAGATGGAGATGGAGCGAGAGAAACAGGCGCTTCAAGTATTTTTGGATCTGCCATGATGGGAAGTGATCTTCTTAGCATGGGATTCACCTACTAAGCGCATGGAACGGATATATTACAAATGAAACCATGGCTCTGATACCACTGAATGGACCTAGACTTAGAACCAGGGATGATGGAGTCAGTTTCCTGCAGGTATGCCTTCCCACATTGGGCGAACAACTCCTGTTCAAGCCTCTCAAGGACAGCCTTTAGCAGAAAACCACTCTAACCTTTAGTTCAGAGTCTAGAGACACCAAAATAGAACCAGGATGATAGCATTTCTAACTATCCGAGCTTTGCCCTGCTTCCTTGAGGGCGTGGGAGTTGAAACCTGTTGGAGAAAACTTCCTTGAGTGTTTTGAAGTTGACAAAACGTTTCCATCAGTCTAGTCTGAAGACTTGCACACTCTTCCATCAAAGTCTGAAGACTCCGGACTACCAGACTCAAGACTCAAAGTCTATCCTCATTGACAGTTTCTAGACCGTCGAAGAAGGCTTATCCAAATCTGGATGTTTCGTTAAGGATTTGACTTTATCGACGGAGAAGATCTCTTGGCTGGATATAGCATGTCGAAATCCATTATTCAAATTAAGATTGATTCAGGGATTTTGGATCCGTTGATTGGCGAAGTATACTTGGAAGGTTCTACTTACGGAAACCTAGATCCTGTTTGTATGGGCGGCGGGATTGATGGGCTATCGTCATGTTCCTTAAATAGTTTGAAAATCTTCTTAATTGATTATGTCCAATGGGTAGATTGGAAGAATTCCTTTGGTAAGTGCCAACGGGTATGATGGCATAAAGGAGTATATAAGGAAGACGTTCCAGTTGTTCGAGTGTGTGCGCGATAGAAGAATTCCAAAGTCTGAAGCTCCTTGTTCAATTAAACTGTTGAGCGAAATCTTGTACGCAAAAGAGAGTCTATATCTTTGAGAGACCTTGAGGAAGTGTAGTAGAGTCTCTACACTGTGGAATCAAGAAAGAGCTTTACTGTAACAACTCTTTTGTTTATAGTGAAATCCAGCCGGTGGGCTGTCAGTGCGGAAGAGTGGACGTAGGCTTGGATTAAGCCGAACCACTATAAACTCTGTGTTCATATTCTCTTCCCTACGCTCTTTTACTTTGATCGTAATTCATTTTGTTTACAAGAGACAAATTTCCTTTTCATAATCTATTGCTGATTTGAGTTGCATACTTCACTAAGGGAAATTTGTTTTTACACCTATTCACCCCCCTCTAGGTGCTTATACTAGCTTTCACAATTGGTAGCAGAGCTTGTGTACTCACTTAAGTTGAAGTGTTTTACTTCAGAGTTAAAGATCCATGGCTAGTATGTTGGCTCCAGGACTAGTTGAAGGGCAAAGCAATACTAGACCGCCTTATTTTGATGGAAATGAATACAACATATGGAAAAACAAGATGAAGGCATTTCTAAGATCAAAGGATCCTCTGGAATGGGATGTGGTAGACAAAGAATCATTCCTAAAGCTGCACCTGTCTCAGAAAGAGGAAAAGAAGTCGTTGAGTCTAGCGAAATGACTCAAGAAGAGATAACCAAGAGACAAGCTCTTTATGCAAAAGCAATTTATTCTTTATATTGTGCATTATCACCTACTGAATATAACGGAATATCTTCTTGTGATACAGCTAAAGAAGTACGGGATATATTACACATCACCTATGAAGGAAGCGATCGAGCGAAAGAAACCGAATCAACATTCTCGCTCGGTCAATACGAAGCATTCAAAATGAAATTAGGAGAATCTATCACGACATGTTTAGTCGTTTACGAAATTGTGAATGGTCTTGAAAATCAAGGTCAACCAATTTTCGATCCCATGAAAGTAAACAAGCTATGCGTGGACTCTCCAAGGATTGGAATCACATAAAGACCTCAATAAGGGAGACACAAAGAATTATGCCACTTTACGTCGATGAATTGGTTGGGACTCTTCAATCTTATGAAGTGGAGTGAATCAATGAAGATGAAGATCCTAAAGGTAAGAAATCCATTGCATTAAAATCTAATGATGATTCTGATGTCACAGATTATGAAGACGATATGGATGATGAAGAGCTTGCTCTCATGATAAGAAGATTCAGAAAGCTAAACAGAAAGGGGAGAAGATTCAATCTAAAGAAACAAAGTTTTCAAAAGCAACAGACTAAGTCCGTTGAGGATGATGAATCCAATAGAGATGTAGTTTGTTTTGAATGTAAGAAAAAAGGACACACATCGGACCCAATTGTCCCCTTCTACGAGGAAAAAGAAAGGAAAAGATGAGAAATATCGAAAGGCACTCAAAGCAGAAACTTGGAGTGATACAGAATGTGAAGAAAGTGATGATAATTATGCCAATATTTGTCTCATGGCACAATCAAACTTAGATTCAGACTCAGATTCAGACAATGAAATTGTGGTAAGTAATTTGAAAATCCCTACTAAAGTCTCTAGATATATTGATGAATTGTGTCTTAGTCTCAAAATTTCTCTTAAAAGGATTTCCGAACTTAAAAGAGAAAATTCTGCACTAAAGCAACAGGAAAATGTTTGGAAAGAAAATGTCAAAAGTTTAGATAAAAGTGTTACTACTTTGAAAGAAAATGAAGACAATCTTTCAAAAGAAAATGCATTCCTGAAAAATGATATCTCAAGTATTTCTAAAAGATTTTCTATAGGATCGAGAAACTTGAGAAAATTCTTTCAAAGACAAAGACCTTATTTCAATAAATCAGGTTTAGGAATGACTCTTTGAAACTATTCCTCTAATTGATTTTCCTAAAGTAAAGGAAAGAATTAAGTAAAGACCTACAAAAGATGCTTACAAAAATCATTTCCAAAAAGTTTTTGTAAAACCAAAGAGGTCGCAAAGTGCTCTTAAATGTTCTAAGTGCAATAGCTCGAGATCATTTTGAGAAAAAATGTCCTATGGTTTGGAAACCTGTTAAGAAGGTATGGGCAAAGACCGTATATTACACTAACACCAATGGACCCAAGAAAATATGGGTACCAAAGAAAGCTTGAGTCTCTTTTCTAAATGCAGGTCACTATCAAGAAAAATGTTAAATGGTACTGGATAGTGGATGCTCAAGGCATATGACAGGAGATTCAAATTGCTTCATAAAGCTTGTTCAAGTTAATGGTGGAAAAGTTTCATTTGGAGGAAACAACAAAGGAAGAATTGTGGGATACGGAACTGTAAATATTGGAAGCCTCACGATCCGTAATGTGTCCTTAGTGGAATGACTCAACTACAATTTGCTAAGTATCGATCACTGTGCGACACCGGTTTCAAAATAAATTTTCAAGAGGGAATATGTTCGGGAACCGTAAAGACTCCTCTCGTCTTTCACGGGTCGAAGACATGGAAATATCTATCTCTTGGATGTCAAACCAAATGAAACCCAATGTCTAATCTCAATTCAAGAAGAAGCAAACTTATGGCACAGAAAACTTGGGCACATCAACATGAAGCAAATAGCCAAAATTTCAGCAAAGAAGCTTGTTCGTGGTCTACCCAATCTGTCATATCAAAAGTCTGATCTATGCACACCATGTGTGTTGGGAAAACAGGTAAGAAACTCATTCAAACCAATAAATCAAGTTTCCATTAATCGTGTCTTTGCAGCTCTTGCATATGGATCTCTTTGGACCAACCGAACTCGAGCATTGGAGGTAAGAAATACTTTGTTTAGTGATTGTGGATGATTATTCACGATTCACTTGGGTATATTTCTGGCAAGTAAGTCTGAAACCTTTTCTTATTTTACAAACTTTGCTAAAAAGGTCCAAAATGAGAAAGGGTATGTTATTTCAAGTATACGGACAGACCATGGAGGTGAATTTGAAAATCAAGATTTTACAAAATTTTGTGATGAATCTGGTTTTTAACATATGTTCTCTTCTCCATATACTCCAGAGCAAAATGGAGTCATGGAAAGAAAGAATAGGTCGCTTCAAGAAATGGGTAGAACTCTTCTAATTGAAAGTAACATCTCTTCACGTTTTTGGGCTGAAGCAGTTTCTACAGCATGTTATATTATTAACAGAGTCTTTCTAAGGCCTATTCTGGAGAAAACTCCCTATGAGTTATTCAAAGGAAAGAAGCCCATTGTTTCATATTTTCATGTGTTTGGATGTAAATGTTTTATATTGAAAAATGCAAATGATCGGGTTGGTAAGTTTGAAGAAAAATCAGATGAAGGTATTTTCCTTGGATATTCTATCACAAGCAAAGCTTACAGAGTTTATAACAAGAAGACTCAATTTGTGGAGGAATCAATGAATGTCAAATTTCAAGACTTTATGCAAAATCAATCGATTCATACTCATCTTGAAGAATCCGAACTTGCTCCAGACTCTACAAAGTCTAAATCTCCGAAGCAGTTCAACCTTCGAAGACGAGCAACAAATGATCAACGAAGATTCAAATGAGGAAAAAGATCAACGAGTCGACAAATCAACAAAGCAATCGGAAGCATAAGTCCGGTCATCCTAAAGATCTCATTATTTAGTGATATTAATGAAGGAATTCGTACAAGATCCAAAAGGCACGAAGAGTCTAGTCTTTGTAGCTCTTATTTACGAAATAGAACCCAAGAGCATAGAAGAAGCTTTAAGCGATGAAAGTTGGATTGAAGCTATGCAAGAAGAACTCGTGCAATTCAGCATTAATGATGTCCGGGAATTGACTCCTAAACCGAATGGTAAATCCATCATTGGAGCTAAATGGATTTTCAGGAACAAGATGAACGAGAAAGGTAAAGTCGTAAGAAACAAAGCAAGACTCGTGGCCAAGGGATATACGCAAGAAGAAGGGATAGACTATGATGAGACTTACGCACCAGTAGCAAGGTTAGAAGCAATTAGATTATTACTTGTTTTTACTTGTCATAAGAATTTCATGTTATTCCAAATGGACGTCAAAAGTGCTTTCCTAAATGGATTTATCCAAGAGGAAGTCTATGTGGAACAACCACCTGGTTTTGAAGACCCAAGAAAACCGGACTACGTATTCGATCGAAAAAGGCTCTATATGGTTTAAAGCAAGCACCTCGAGCTTGGTACGACAGACTAAGTAAGTTTTTAATTCAAAATGGCTTTGTCAAAGGTAAAGTAGATACTACATTGTTTATCAAAAGAGAAAGCAAAAGTTTTATACTTGTTCAAATTTATGTTGATGATATCATTTTTGGATATTCTAATGAAAATCTGTGCAAGAAATTTTCTAAGTCTATGCAGGATGAGTTTGAAATGAGCATGATGGGTGAACTAACCTTCTTTCTTGGGCTTCAAGTTAAACAACGAAGGAAGGAATATCTTTATTCATTAAGAAAAATATGCTAAAGAACTTATCAAAAAGTTTGGACTAGAAAATTGCAAAAAGATCGATCTACCAATGTCAAGTTCTTTGAAGATGGACAAGGCTGAAGAAGGAAAAGAAAGTTGACCAGAAGCTATACATGAGTATCATTGGTTCACTTCTTTATCTAACTGCTTCTAGACCTGACATTTTGTTTAGTGTTTGTATTTGTGCCAAATTTCAATCAGACCCTAAAGAATCTCATTTAAGTGCTGCAAAGCGTATTATCAAATACATTGCCTCAACTTCAAACTTGGGTCTCTGGTATCCTAAAGAAGGAGACTTCACTCTTCTTGGATACTCGAGGACGCATGCACCTAGCTGGTTGCAGAGTTGATAGAAAGAGCACCTCGGGCACCTGTCAACTACTTAAAAGCAGGACATTATCTTGGTTTTCAAGGAAGCAAAGTACAGTAGCTCTTTCTACGGCAAAAGCAGAGTATGTAGCTCTTGGAAGTTGTTGTTCACAAATTATGTGGATAAAACAACAGCTAAGAGACTTTGGAATTGAAGATTCATGCATCGAAATCAAATGTGACAACACCAAAGCGCAATCAATCTCACCAAGAATCCGATTCTTCACTCAAGAGCAAAACATATAGAGATTTGACATCATTTCATTAGAGATCATGTTCAAAATGGAGAAGTTTCGATTCAATTTATTGACTCAAAGAATCAACTAGCGGATATATTTACAAAGCCTTTGGAGAAAAATCAATTTGAAGTTATTCGTTCCAGACTAAATATCTTAAAGTCTGAAGAAGTTCAGACTTAGGACTGAAAGTCTAAAGGCACTCAGACTCAGACAATCAAGATCTACGACTGTAAGTTATTTCTATTTTAGAAACTTATCTCTCGGTTCAAATTTTGAAAAGGTACGATCATCTATCCAAATTTAATTGGTATAATTTTCCCAATTTTTCGTGATTAGTGCAATCATTCCTTTTCGAAAAACAAGTTATTTTTGAAATGACAGTTATCTAATTTTTTTTTTTAAAAAAATGCAGTTATTTTTAAAAGGCATTTTTATATTTTCTTTTTCACGACGCTCCGTATGCCTCGCTTCGATTTCGCCTTATATCTTGTCGGTTCTTCTTCGTTTTACTCACAAAAACCCTAAGAGAGCACCGATCTTCCACTTTTGTCTTCTTCTCTTGTTTAATCCTCGAAAAGTTTTCATCTTTCTTGGGAAACAAGCTTGGAATCTCTCAAAAGCGTGAAAGATGTCGTCTCAAAGAAAGTCTTCAAGGATCGCAAACGGGGGACCACAAAGCAAATGCGTGAGGGGCCTACGCACTTTGATCTCACCGAGGAAGAAGAATCTCCTAGACAGCAGCAGAGCCCACAACATTCTCGCAGCGTCCATCTCCTCCATCTAGACCTCAAGATGTTGCACATCAAGAAGAGGAAGAAATCATCGAAGACGCGAGAACCCGTAAGAACTCTTAAGCCCGCTTTTACCTACAAGCTTTATCGTGCTTTGAAGAGGAGTGATACTTCGTTGAACTACATTGATGAATTTCTGAAAGACAAAGGGTTTAGAAATGAAACTTTCTTTTTACGCAGAATGGAACGATTGGGAATTGCCCCGCCGGGTCGGCGGAAGAGGCATTGGCAAATATCCCTAAGTGATCCACGTGTTGGAGGGTTGAGTCAACCAGATGGGAATGACGATGATAGGATGTACGTCGGTTTAAACCGAGAATGGGTGTTGCGGCAAAAATCCGAAGCAAAAGGACATACTTGTTTCGATCGGAGGAACACAAGCAACTGTACTCTAAGTTGCTTAAGCGTGGCGTGATAAACCCTAGAAGGGTGGACTTTGATTTTCTTGATTCCGTGAATGTCAATCTATGGGAAAAATTCAGTCTTCTTCAACTCGAACAGTTTTGTTCTGAAACTACAGAGGCTTATGCTGAACTTACTGTTTACTTCTATTCGAATCTCAGTTTCTTGGATGCGAATATGTTTTCTTTCAGTGTTCGAGATTAGGACTATGTGGTTGACATGAATACTCTAGCTGATGTGATTGGGGTTGAAAGAGGGAGATATCAACCTATCAGTGTGTCTATCGCTCGTGCAACGTTGGAGCTTGTTCAGGATAGAAGGACGGAAGGAAAGATTTTCTATTTAAGAATGAATGCGTCCAACATCTTGCTTCACAAGATAGTAATTAACTGTCTCAGACCAAAATCAACTTCAAAGACCGACGTTTCAAACTCGGAGGCAAAGTTGATGTACGCCATCAATGCTGGTAAAAAGTTCTCTCTTCCACACACAAGGGTCAACTTCCTTACCCAGCACTTGTGACCAAGTTATTCAGACATTTTAACGTTCAACCTCCCCAGATTCTTTGTGTTCGAACGTATGATCAAATGGTGGTGGGACTGAAAATGGTCTCTAAAATGCGTCTGAAGGAACTCAACAAGGCGTTGGAGCAATTCAAAGTGAAAACCCCTGTCAATACTCATTCAGTCTCTTCGGTGGCAAAGCGAAAAGGGAAGGAGCCCATGGTTGCTCCATCCAAGAAAAGAAGAGCTCTCATCATTGATGATGAAGAGGATGAGGATGATATCACCATTTCTACAATGGCATTGGAGAACTTGAGTCATTCTGTTCCAAAAACAACGGAGAGACAGGAAAAAGACATGGATGAGACAGAACAGAAGACTGGAGAGAGAGAAGATTTGGAGAAAGAAGCAGAGGAGAGAGATGCAGAGGAGGAAAGAATTGAGGAAGAAGAAGAAGAGGAGAGAGGAGATCAAACGGAAGCAGAGCATGAGGAACACTTTTCTCCACATGAAGGCATGGAAACGGGGGAGATCCGAGAAAAGAGGAACGTCCTCATTCCCTGCCACCAATGAAGGAATAAGTCATTCTCCAGCAAATCTAGAGGACATCTATGCCTCTCAATTTCCGAAGAGGGACATGATGTTTCATCGCCCAATTTGCGTGACCATGCTGATTTGCCATCATCCGCCTATACTCCGTCGATCGTGCGAAGCCGTACTCGGATCGAAAATTTAGCAGACTTTCGCAGAATACTTGATGTTTCTTGGAGATGCGGGGTCAAATATATGCTCCGGGATGCGAAGTACGTAACTTGCAAAATGCGAGTCAAACCTCTTCGTTTCTTTGCATGATCAAATTCATGCCCTTGCTCTTCAAGTTCAAGCAAATGCCAAGGGTGAAGATGTGGCGTAACTAAAGGAGGATTTGAAAAAGCTGGAAGGGATTGTTCAGTCAATGGGAGATTTCCAGCTTGTTCGTGTTCCCAAGCAATCTTAATTCCATTCTCTTTTCATCTCTACCTTTTTTAATGATGACAAAAAGGGGGAGAGATGTGGTGTAGATTTGATTTTAAATTTTGAACTCTTGACTTTTGTGATGTCTTAACTTGACTTGAGATTTTAAATTTTGAACTCTTGACTTTTGTGATGTCTTGACTTGACTTGACTTTTGTGCTTGGCTGTTTGGATTTGGACTGGATTTGGATTTGTTGTTTGAACATTTGTTTATCTTAAGTACTATTGATATCTCATGGCTTTGTTCATTTACATAACTAACCTACTTTCTCGTGGATGCAGATTCTAGTGTTATTTTTACTAAGCCATTTATCTTTGTGAGATATCCATATTTGCTTGAGTAATGTTTTGCGAGTCAAAGTTATCCAAATATGCAGGAAAGTTTTGTCACCATAAAAAAGGGGGAGATTGTTGGAGAAAACTTCCTTGAGTGTTTTGAAGTTGACAAAACGTTTCCATTAGTCTAGTCTGAAGACTTGCACACTCTTCCATCAAAGTCTGAAGACTCCGGACTGCCAGACTCAAGACTCAAAGTCTATCCTCATTGAGTTTCTAGACCGTCGAAGAAGGCTTATCCGGAGGCTTGGATGTTTCGTTAAGGATTTGACTTTATCGATCGGAGAAGATCTCTTGGCTGGATATAGCATGTCGAAATCCATTATTCAAATCAAGATTGATTCGGGGATTTTGGATCCGTTGATTGGCGAAGTATACTTGGAAGGTTCTACTTACGGAAACCTAGATCCTGTTTGTATGGGCAAAGCGGGATTGATGGGCTATCATCATGTTCCTTAAATAGCTCGAAGATCTTCCTAATTGATTCGTCCAACGGGTAGATTGGAAGAATTCATTTGGTAAGTGCCAACGGGTATGATGGCATAAAGGAGTATATAAGGAAGACGTTCCAGTTGTTCAAGTGTGTGCGCGATAGAAGAATTCCAAAGTCTGAAGCTCCTTGTTCAATTAAACTGTTGAGCGAAATCTTGTACGCAAAAGAGAGTCTATATCTTTGAGAGACCTTGAGGAAGTGTAGTAGAGTCTCTACACTGTGGAATCAAGTAAGAGTTTTTTGTAACAACTCTTTTGTTTATAGTGAAATCCAGCCGGTGGGCTGTCGGTGCGGAAGAGTGGACGTAGGCTTGGATTAAGCCGAATCACTATAAACTCGTGTTCATATTCTCTTCCCTACGCTCTTTACATTGATCATAATTCGTTTTGTTTACAAGAGACGAATTTCCTTTTCATAATCTATTGCTGATTTGAGTTGCATACTTCACTAAGGGAAATTTGTTTTTACACCTATTCACCCCCCTCTAGGTGCTTAAACTAGTTTTCACAAAACCCACACTTGAAACTAAATCGTCCCCACCCCAATCTCCTTGAGAATGTGGGGATTCGAACCTCCCACCTCCCCTTTCCATGTTGGAAATTTGGCCACTGGGGCAAACTCTAGTGGTTGGTTTATGATTCAATTGGCTAAAAAAATAAGTTTAGAACTAAACTAGTATGATTATAATATGTTTAAGATTTTTTTGGTAATTTTCCTGATTGAGTCCTTATATTTTCAAAAAGTACAATTCACTCATAAAAATTATCATAAAAGTGTAATTGAACCCTAAAATTTTCAAAAAAGGCAATAAAGTCCCAAAACTTATCGAGTAGGTGCTATCAAGTCTTTCCATTAACTCCGTCTAACTTAACAAAAAAAAAATGCCGACAAGTTTAAGAACTTGATTACATCAACGTGACTAGTTTCAGGACTTGATCGCACTAACTTGACAAGATTTAAGACTTGATTATAATTTTTGAAAGTTTTGATACTTAATTGTACTTTCATAACAAATTTTAGAACAAAGTTTTATGACTCAATTGCATTTCTTGACAAGTTTTAGGATTTCAAGTATACTTGTTTCAAATACACTTGGCCCAAATTGAAATAAAAGAGTGGCTGATGCCACACTTGGCAAACTCTAGTTAGTAATCCATATTGCAATAGCAGAATTGTGTCTTTGAAGAAAAGCAATGAAGGATTACTTGCATGGCAAAAGAGAGAATTCGACAAGGCCTGTTTAAAGCCCGGTTGCAAATCAAGTGCTCGCTCAAGGATTCCTCTTTGACATGCTGCAGCAAAGAAGAAACGGTATCTCTGGAAAGTTTAGTTCTTAAATCTCCTAGGTGAAGAGAAGGAAGATATAGACTTCTTTGTGAAAAAATATTCTCAAGAAAAAAAGAAAAGAAAAAAAAGACAGATGTTTCATCTGTGATCGCAAGGGACGCTTTGCAAAAAAATTGCCCTCAAGCCAAGAAAAAGCAATGCATATGTTGCAAACCAATGAGACGAAGTCCGTAGTATTTTCCCAAGAAGATAATCTCGAATCTATTTTATACTTCTGGTCAATGATCCAGATCCAGATGATAGCTTTACTTCTCATGCTCCCAAAAACACCAAACATCCAAAGTTTTGTCAGACCTCTCATGCTCCCAAACCATGCATTCCCATTCATATCTTTCCTTCCAAACATGGCAAGCCCATTTCAGTTATTGCCCTCATAGACATTGGAGCAAATGCTCATATCTTTGATCTTAAAATTCTTCCGCAAGAAATTTAGTAAATCCCAAAGCCAAAGCCATCACAAGTCGGGGAAAAGTGTTAGAAAAGTTCTAAACTTATTGCATTTGTGTCAATTTAGTCATAAACCTTTTGATTTAGCACTAATTTAGTCTTTCTGACTGATTCTGGTGGGATATTATTGACATGGACGTAGGCTGGCTTATGTGGTACTGCCGGCGCTGATGTGGATAATTTTTAATAATAATTTAATATTTTTTCGATTATTTATTATTTATTTATGTCTTTCCTTTTCCCTTTCTTCTTCCTATTCTAGTGTCGGCCATTGTTCATAGGCGATGGCCAAGCGGGTTGGGTGAGTGTCATATCTACATAGAGAACTAGCAGCAAATAATCCACTATAATCAGAGAATTGGAGTCACGACTAATATTTTCCGCACTTAAGCTCTGTTTATTCTGTGAAAAATAAATAATTTGAAAACCATTTTTTAAAAAAAATGATAATTTGTATCGCTTATAAAAGTGAACAAATATGCATTATTCAAAAAAAATATTTAAACATATATCGTTGTCATAAAAATAATTTTCATCAACTAATCATATGGATTGAAACAAACGATCATTTTTAAGAAAATATTTTATAAATTCCAATTATATCGAAAACTCAAAGAATTTATCAATAAACAAATCAATTGGATATAAAACTCATGACATGAATCGCATGTTTAAGCTCAACGCAAAAACTTTTCCACACGGCCGAACTAAGAAGTCAATTTTTTTTTGTTCTTCAAACGGCGAGACCAGCAAGGTCCCTCTGCGGCTCTTCACGCCTAGGAAAGCCCACGAACTTTATCATTTTCCTCTTATATACTTTGGCCCCACACGCGCGACTAATCCATGGGTCGGCGACTCCCCCGAGCTCACCACCGACTCCCTCCCTTACTGCGTCCTCGCACTCGACCAGACTCATCGATCGCTTACTCTCTCGAGAACCGATCTTTACGACAACACCTGCTTGTCGCCATACGCCAACACCACTCTCAACTCCACCATCTTCATCTTCGCTAGCGACAACAAAGACCTCACCTTGTTTTATGAGTGTTGGGCCATAAGGACCTCTAGTCCCAAGATTCTGTTCAGTTGCGAAATCAATGGGACCGAGACAGGCAGCTCTTACTCGAACGATGTTGTCCCCACTGGTCTGATTCTTAATGAGAGCAGCTGTGATGCAAGTGTCACGATCCCAATCCTTGCAGTCCGCGGTGATCTTGCTCACCACAAATGGGTCGAAGCTCAGGGAGGCTCTGATGGAGGGTTTTGAGGTGAATTACATGAATCCGTACGAGGATCGGTGCGTCATGTGTGGTGGGACTGGCGGGGAGTGAGGGTTTGATTCTGATCAGGGTGACCAAATTTGTCCCACATCGGCCGCAGTACTTCAATCGACCCACTTTCTGTTCGTCCAAATGAACCGGATGAAACGCTGCGGTGTTGTTAATCTGAAACTGATTTATTTTCTTATCATGCGTGCTAGTTTTCTCCCTTGCACCTTTTACTTTAGTCAGGGAGTAGCCCCAAAGCAGAAGCCTTTTTAAAAAGCTCGAGGTTAGAACAGATAGGTCCATGTTTATAGGTAGATATAAAAGCATGGGGCATTCCAGTCCAATCGAAGGGTGGAGGAAACTACTTGAACCAGATTGGTATCACTTTATGGATAGTTTACGGATGAATTCCTACACAGAAAAGACTTCCATGTCTCGAATATGATTGTGCAAATGCGGATATTCACCACATAGGCAAAGTTTTCACTCTGGCGTTTGCTATCGGCAATTTCTATAATTGTACTCAACCCTGGAAATAATAGATTTTCCTTTTCCAGGGTCCACCGTAACATCTCTTTGACATCACTGAATTTGTATCTCTTGCTTTGGTAAAGCGCTAATATCTTTTAAGTGATTGAAAATGATAAGTGGAGTGTTTGCTGTTGGTGCTTCAATATCTGCAATTACCATCATCCTGAATGAGCACCAGCTCCCTGCTTATTTAACAATGGCGCATCCTTTGTGCATGCTTATAGTTACACGTTATACTCGTTTAGTTTCTGTGTTTTGTTTTGTTTTGCAGAGCTTTTGGGATTTATTTTGCTTGAAAGCTTTTTATATTCCTCTCTCTCATGTTTGATTATGACAAATGAATGGAATTTACTTTCGATAAATAAATAAAGAAAAAACAATGCCGCATCTTCCACTTTTTTCCACCATCCCTTTCTAGGGTCTGAAACTACACAGCGCGAGTCAAGTTTCTTGCTGAATTAACGAGCAAACTTCCATGAAATTAAGCTCTCTAACCGTAGGGAGGGAGGGAGGGGGAGAGAGAGAGAGAGAGAGAGGCGCCAACGTCTCGATATGGGACTCTCGAACTGAGAATTGCTCTGATGTAGAAGGGATAGTGAGAAAATCAAGAGACGTGGTAACGTATTTATATACATGGCGGAAGAGGTCTCTTAAAATTCCTTCCGGGGGTAGGCTTGCTAGGCAGATAAGGGAAGGACTCTTGTTAGAATTCAGGCATGTTTTGCTTTGAGAAGGTCTTCATCAACTGTGCACATAATAGATTTATTACGTGATATAGGGCATGCCATTGCTATGTACATTCTCCTTAAAATTTTCAAATATATGAAGTAGTCTTTTAAGATAATTAATTTAATCACAACCAAAATCGCCCATTTTAGATTTTTAAATTGCAAGCTTCATTTTATAGTAAAGTTAACACAAGTGACTTTCCATTAAAAGGAAAAAAAAAAAAAAACAAAGGTTTCTTGAAAGAGAAAATAGTTGTGTGACAATTTTTAATCTATTGTAAGAATAACAATAAAACCAAATGACATATAATTATAAATTGTTGTAAGGTCAATTCCTTTAAGAATTTATGATTCATAACAAGTTGTTATTCTCACAATAACTCATTGGACTGTTATGTGAGCAAAACCCTTTTTGAAGGGACTAGAACTTCCCTAAAAAAAAAATAAGATTGATCAATCACCTTTTTTTTTTCTTTTTTTTTTTTCGATTGGTCAAACACCTTGATTTGTAAAGAATTAGCTATTAATGTGGCATTGGAAAAATCCATGGAACCGTCTTTAACGGCAGCATGCAAACTTTCCATATGAGGTAACAGGAAAATTATCAAAAAAAGTCATAATCATGTTGTAATTATGTCAATTCAGTCCTAAACAATTTTTTTTTTTGCCGATGCAGTCTTAAACGTTTTACAATTGTGTCATCAATTCAGCCGGTCAAATTTGGCTTGCTAGTACTGACGCGGATGTTGGTCGATCGGGCAATGATGTGGACAACTATTAATAATATTTTATTTTATTTTTTATATTTTTTCTTTCCTTTTTTTTTCCTTTTCCTTTTATCTTCCTCATTCTTTTTCCCCCACAGTGGCCAGCGAGGCTCCAGCAAGACTCGTTGGCCATTGGGTGAGGGCTAGTACCGTCGACAGTATTTGGCGAGGGTAGCAGCCCTTGCTTGGCCTCACCCAAATTTGGGCAAGGCCTAAGGGTTGTAGGCGAGGCTAGCCTCGCCATGTGCTAAGGCGATCTCGCCATCACCTGCAGCTGGTGAGGAGATGGCCGCCTTCGTGAGGGCTTCTGTGATGTCTCTAATTGCATCTAATGAGTAGAAACCTAACGTGATGCCATCTTGATCAGCTGATTCAACTGTATGTTTGCCTATTTATGGCTTTATCTTTGGACATTAACATAATGCAATGCCACTTGCTCCTCGTCCTTTACTTGACGGCGGTGTCTCCTTTTGTCGGTAGCTCTCTCTCCAACTGCACCCATATTTTCTCCCTTTTACATTTATCGTCGATAAATATTTTGTGAGAATAAAATTGATGGGTTTTTTTTGCCATGTTGTCAGTAGGCTTAACCAAATGCCTATTTTGGACTTGAGCAGGTTCTTAAGAGGCTCAAGGAGAAAACATGGGGAAGAACCCTTGAGGCGTGAAATTTCTCACTGTCTTAAGTATTCATACTCACCCGGAAAGAAAAATCTAGGTGGAAACTTGGGGTGTGAGGCGTCCAGACACTAGGACATTAAAAATAAGGAACGTAGTATGGCAAGACTATCGGTAAACCAGACTACCTTGAAGGTGGAAACACCTTTGGAAGATAGGATGCTAACAAGGTTAACATTAACCTAATTTTGTTAGCAAATGACTATCAATCAGGATAAATGTTTTGTGAGAATAAAATTTATGGGCTTTTCTGCCATGTCGTCAGGAGGCATAATCAAACGCATTGCTGATCCAACGATTAATAATTACTGTTAATAAATGACTTACATGTCAATCATTCTACATCACGGAAAGAGTTCAATAGTTTTGAAAGCTAATTTTTCTGATTCTTGATTTCTTATCTAACTTTAAAGACTTAGGGCGCGTTTGGTAACCATTATGTTACCGAGAACAATTTCTAATCGAAATGATTTTTTTTTTATTTTGTTCCCGGGAATAATTTCTGAGCAAAAGAACGCGTTTGGTAACTATATTAAATTTCTATTCCAATTCTAAAATTTTATCAAATCATAGAAATTCTATTGATTAATTATATTTATACTAAGTAATAAACATATTAACTAATCAATTTTTTATTAAATAGTAAATAATAAACTATAGTATAAACTATAAATATAAATACTAAATAATAATTTAAAATACAAAATTAAATATGTATTCTATATATAGCAAAATTTCAATTCATACTTCAAATCATTTTTTTTATTTTTTAAATAATTTTATTAATTTTTCCTTTTTTTTTTTCTTTTCTTCCTCCCCTTCTTCAAGTTGGCTAGTAGCTGGCCTTGGGACGACTGATGATCGGCTAGACGAGGGCTGGTGACCTCACCGGAGCGTCGCTGGCCCTTGGCGAGGCCGTGCCTCGTCGGCCAAGCCTCGCTGGCAGTTGGGCGAGGCTAGGCCAAGCCTTGGTTAGGCGAGTAGCCTCGCCCAGATCCGGAGAGGTCGAGCTCGCCCGGCCGCCGCCGGCGGCCGGGCGAGGCCGACCTCGCAGTGGTCCGGCGAGGTCGAGTCCCACCGGCGGCTAGGGCCGAGCCTCGCCTAGCCAGGGGAGGCTCGCCGGTGGTTGAGGGAGGCCCGCCTAGCCACCGGCGAGCTCCAGGCCTCGCTAGTGGCTAGGCAAGCCTCCGGCGATCGGTGGAGGTGGGCGGTAGACATTGGCATTCAGTGGGGGGCGGCAGCAGTAGCAGACGGCAATGGCGGCGGCAGCGACAGACGGAACAAGAGAGGGAAAAAGAATAAAAGAAGAAAAGAGGAGGGAAAAAGAAAAAAAATAGGTAAACTTGATTCTAGAATTGTTTTAGGAACAAAGAATTAATTTTTTTTTTTATTCTTGATTTTACTCCAAATCTGTTCCTGGAAACAAAATTTTTACCAAACGCGATTTTATTCCGAAACTACTCCCAGGAACAAAAAAAAAAATAGAATTTTGCACTATTTGGATGGTTACCAAACAGATCCTTAGGCTGCGTTTGGTAGTCGGGATAAAATTCGGGATAGGATATGATAAATCATATCCTACGTTTGGTGCTCGCTCAAGACGGGATAAAGTCGGATATAAGAGGTATATAGACACGTGTAAAATTATCCCATGGGGGAGATGTGATAAAGGTGGATATGATTTCTAATGTTCATACTAGGAAAGTTATTTTTCTCGAATAACAAACTTATTAAATTAATAAAATTGAAATTATATTTTAATATAAATAATATTTGAATTATAATTTAAGAAATGAAAAATAAAAAAAGAAAAATTTATTTTTAATTAATCCTATTTTAATTTATATATTCAACTTTAATTCAATCTTATAATAAACATTCAATCTATAAATTAAATATTTATATTTATTATATATTTGAGGTATTTTTGTATTTTAGGTATGTTAGTACAATTTACTATTTGATAAAATTTTATTAAAGAATGATGAAAGGGGAAAAAAGAAATAATAAAGAAAATAATATAAATAGGAGGAAAAATGAAATAAAAATAAATTAAGGAATGGTGTTACGAGAGATTTTCACCATCTCCGTTTATGAATATTTAGGTTCATTTATAATGATATGTCATTTATATATAAAAAAATGTACATTATATGATGTAAACATATCCGACTTTAATCTTTGTGATTCACCAAATAATGGACATGATATAAAAAAAATCTAAGGATTTCATATCTTATTCTATCTAGTCCTATCCCAATAAAAAATCCGAACGACCAAACGTAGCTTTAATAGACCTTGGCGTGTGTGATAGGCCATCATATTTTTCTCTTTTAAAATGACATGTCCAAAAGTGATATTAAATATCTCCGGAGTTTGAACTAAATTTTCGGCGATGTAAAAGCCGAAACTCACGGACTTGGTCAACACGTGTGCAAGAAAGAAATAAAGACATCCATATCTTTCCCGAGGGAAGGCGGTTTGATATTGCCATGTTGGAGTCAGACTTGATTTCATGTCTCTGCGGATACGTTGGAATACGGGTCAGGGACGCATTTTCATGCCTTCTGGATGGCCAGCTATTTTTGGTCGTAATCCGAGACTTCTTCCATAAATTGCATCCCAATGAAACTGAAAAGTGTTTTCGCAAAAAAATTATGGTAAAATTAGCTAATTCTAGAGATTATTTTGCGAGAAGTTATGGAGCTAAATATTGTGTGATTTATAAGATGTGATTGTGGATTGGAAAATAATGAGTGTATGAGTAATTTGAATGTGGTTATAATTTTCATTATATTACTTGATTTTTAATAGAATTTGTTGCTATCGACGTCACTACGATCGAATCATATAAATCCGGTGTCCGATTTATTTTTTTCTATCTATTATATTATTCAATCATTTGCTTTTGTAATAAGTGGCCCAAAATTTATTAAATCCTTGATTTAAAATCAAATGACTATTTCTCGTATAGCAAATGACTATCAATCAGAATAAATGTTTTGTGAGAATAAAATTCATGGGCTTTTCTGCCATGTCGTCAGGAGGCATAATCAAACGCATTGCTGATCCAACGATTAATAATTACTGTTAATAAATGACTTACAAGCATTGTCAATCATTCTGTATCACGGAAAGAGTTCAATAGTTTTGAAAGCTAACTTTTCTGATTTCTTGATTTCTTATCTAACTTTAAAGACTTAGGGCACGTTTGGTAACCATTATGTTCCCGAGAACAATTTCTAATCAGAAATGATTTTTTTTTATTCTGTTATTGGGAACAATTTCAGAGCAAAAGAACGTGTTTGTTAATTGCACAAAATTTCTGATTCTGGAATAGAAAAAGAACATAAATGCGTTTGGTAACTACATTAAATTTCTATTCCAATTCTAAAATTTTATCAAATCATAGAAATTCTATTGATTAATTATATTTATACTAAGTAATAAACATATTAACTAATCAATTTTTTATTAAATAGTAAATAATAAACTATAGTATAAACTATAAATATAAATACTAAATAATAAATTAAAATACAAAATTAAATATGTATTCTATATATAGCAAAATTTCAATTCATACTTCAAATCAAATTTTTTTTTAAATAATTTTATTATTTTTTTCCCTTTTTTTTCTTTTTTTCCTTTCTTCCTCCCCTTCTTCTTCAAGTTGGCTGGTAGTTGGCCTTGGGGACGCCGCGATCGGCCGAGATGAGGGTCGGTGACCTCACCTAGAGCGCGCCGGCCCTCGGCGAGGCCGTGCCTCGCCGGCCAAACCTCGCTGGCAGCTGGGCGAGGCTCGGTTGAGCCTTGGTTAGGCGAGCGGCCTCGCTAGATCTGGCGAGGTCGAGCTCGCCCAGTCGCCCGCCGGGCGGGCAAGGCCGACCTCGTGGTGGTCCGACGAGGTTGAGCCGAGCCTTGCCTAGCTAGGGGAGGCTCGTCGGTGGTCAAGGGAGGCCCGCCTGGCCACCGACGAGCTCGCCCGGCCTCGCGGGTCGGGCGAGCCTCCGGCGAGCTCGCCGGCAACCGGTGGCGGTGGGCGGCAGACATCGGCATTTAGTGGGGGGCGGCGGCGGTAGCAGACGGCAATGGCGACGGCAGCGACAGACGGAACAAGAGAGGGAAAAAGAATAAAAGAATAAAGAGGAGGAAATAAAAAAAAAAATTAGGTAGACTTGATTCTAGAATTGTTTCTAGGAACAAAGAATTACTTTTTTTTTTATTCTTGATTTTACTCTAAATCTATTCCCGGGAACAAAAATTTTACCAAACGCGATTTTATTCCAAAATTGCCCCGGGAACAAAAAAAAATAAAATTTGGCACTATTTAAATAGTTACCAAACAAACCTTTAATAGACCTTAGCCTGTGTGACAGACCATCATATTTTTCTCATTTAAAATGACATATGTCCAAAAGTGATATTAAATATCTCCCGTGTTTGAATTAAATTTTCGGCGATGTAAAAGCCGAAACTCACGGACTTGGTCAACACGTGTGCAATGACATCCATATCTTTCCCGAGGGAAGGCGGTTTGATATTGCCATGTTGGAGTCAGACTTGATTTCATGTCTCTGCGTATACGTTGGAATACGGGTCAGGGACGCATTTTCATGCCTTCTGGATGGCCAGCTATTTTTGGTCGTAATCCGAGACTTCCATAAATTGCATCCCAATGAAACTGAAAAGTGTTTTCGCAAAAAAGTTATGGTAAAATTAGCTAATTGCTTTATGACATTGAGAAATTATTCGGCGAGAAGTTAAGCCATCCAATTCCTTGTACAAGACAGACGACTTTTGATGAATGAAAACTTTGCTTGAAGCAAGTATCGTGAACCTTGTAAAGTTCATACCCCTTGAAAACCTAGAAGAGTTTTCACTTCGTCCTTGAAGAGTCAGAGCTTTCAAAATCTGCATCCTTGAAGAGTTGCGGTCATCGATCGAGAAGAATCGGTGCCCTCTCAACTTCCTTGGAGGCCTAGAAGAGCAACCAACGAAGTTTCTATCTTTTCCTGTTCTGTTCATTATTTTTTCACCCACTTCCAACCCAAATTCGACCATCCTACAGTGCTTATTTCAGAAAACTCAAAACAGAGAAATTGTAGATCCAGAAGTCTTTGCTCATTTGGCTTTGGAATCAGGTTGATCCGATATGTATCGACAAAGATACGACTGTTCTCCTGAGCTTGCGCAGTGCTGAAATTTCTGTTTGTCCTGTTTTCCCGTGTGCGAGTCACTCTCCCGATCCTACTATTTGAGAAAGCCTGCCCTTGACTTGCATCATTTTCACATTTGGAGCTAAATATTGTGTGATTTATTAGATGTGATTGTGGATTGGAAAATAATGAGTGTATGAGTAATTTGAGTGTGGTTATAATTTCCGTTATATTACTTGATTTTTAATAGAATTTGTTGCTACCGACGTCATTACGATCGAATCATATAAATCCGGTGTCCGATTTATTTTTTTCTATCTATTATATTATTCAATCATTTGCTTCTGTAATAAGTGGCCCAAAATTTATTAAATCCTTGATTTAAAATCAAATTACTATTTCTTGTATATATGAGCAATTCCGCAAGTGTTGCACCATATTTGATGTTTCCTTAAATAAAAAAGTGAAGGTCTAATTTTCTTATTATTTTAGAACATATTTGGTTTGTGGAAAAGAAAAAGAATATTTAATGAGAATGGAAATATCATAAATCATATTTTCATTTTAGGCAAAAAAAGAATGAAAAATGAAAAAAAAAATTACATTAAATGAGCTTTAATGAAAGCTTGCTTCTTTATCTTTGTTCCGAAATTGTTTGCGATCGTCTCCTTGTTTCATGGGTTTTCTTTTTTTTTTCCTTAGACGACAATGACGACGTAAATTTCCACAAATCTTACGAATTAAATATATATATGCTTGATTTTTGTTCTATATACCAAATTTCGCTTGGATGAATATTTATTGGTGACAGAAGAATAGCTCTCTACAAGTAAATATTTTGTGAAAGTAAATGTCCCCATGCCGACAACTCTAAGTCTCTTTCTCTCGTATTCGAAATCCAACTTTTCTAATTTCTCCTTTTCGCACGGACCATCAAGCCCGAGAATATGTTGTTTTTAAGATTAATTCCATAAAAATCCAAAATCAGTACATCTGCAATTAAATTTTTAACTATCAAAAAACCGCAAACTAAAATACTTGCAAAAAATTTACTCAAAACTATCAAAAATTCTCAAATCAATACATTTGTGACAAATTTACTTTTTATTAGTTTCCGTTAAATTTAAATGATACTACAAAAAAAAAAAACCACAAATTGATATACCCGTAATAGACGGAGAGCAAAACCCTAAACCGGTATACTCATCAGTTGTCACATTCATCAAACTTATTAATTTGACAGTGAAATTTAACAAAATCTAATAAATGTTAAATTTATCATGAAGGTACAAATTTGAGATTTTTCATAATATTAGCACGTTGCCACGCGGTCTTCCCAAAAAAAACTTAGCGGAACTACTGAGAGGGAAATTTATAGCCATTCTTCAGTACTCGCCAATCTTGCTATCGTGCTTTATCTTCTGCTGCTATTCTCGGTTCATTCTCGCTCTCGTCACCTATAAATCGAAACTACTCCTCACTGGACGCTGGTCTAGTTAACTGAGAGTAGTTACTCTTTCCATTCTCTCCCATCCACTCTCAATCTCCACCACCAACGCCCCAATGCACCGCCACCTGCTCCTCTTCACGGCAGCGACCGTCCTCCTCCTCCTCCCGACGGCGTCGTCTCTCTCTGCTGGCGAATCTCTCTCCAACTGCAGCCGAACCTTCAGATGCGGTGACGTCGTAAACGTCTCCTACCCCTTCACCGGCGGTGACCGCCCCTCCCATTGCGGCCCGCCGGAGTTCCGCCTCAGCTGCGCCGGCTACCCCGAGCTCACCGCCGGCTCCCTCATATACAATGTCAAGGCACTCGACCAGACTAGCCGATCTCTCACTCTCGCAAGAGCCGATGTTTACAACGCCGACTCCTGCTTGCAGCAATACGCCAACACCACTCTTAACTCCAACATCTTCACCGTCGCTAGCGACCGTGAAGTTTTCACCTTGTTTTATAAGTGTTCGAACTTGACGAACATCAATCCCCATAATCAGTTCAGTTGCTGGATCAATGGGTCCGGGTTCACAAGGGAAAACTATTACTTGATCGGCGCTGTCCCCACTGACCCGATTCTTAATGGGAGCAAGTGTGAAGTGAGCGTCACGGTCCCAATCCAGCCATCCATGGCGAACATGTCCTACGACTATTCGTCGAGGACCTGGCTCCCAATGGCTCTGGGGGAGGGTTTTGAGGTGAATTACACGAATCCGTACGAGGATCACTGCGTGATGTGTGGTGGGATTGGTGGGGAGTGTGGGTTCGACTCTGATCAGGGGAAGCCCATTTGTATTTGTGGTGACCATATTTGTCCCACATCGACCCCAGGTACTTCAATTGATCCACTTTCTGTTCGTTCAAATGAATCGGAGGGCGTGCTCCGGGATTGCTGATCTGAAACTGGGTTGTTTTCTTATCATGCGTGCTAGTTTCCCCCTTGCACCTTTTACTTTAGTCGAGGAACAGCCCCATAGCAGAGAAGCTTTTTGATAAAGCTAGAGGCTAGAACAGACAGCTCCCTTATTATAGATAGATGGAAAACGATGTGGCATTCCAATCCAATCGAAGGGGAGAGGAAGTTACTTGAAATAGATCAGTATCGCTTTATGAATAGTTTACGGATGATTTCCAACATAGAAAGGACTTCATGTCTTGAATATGATTTGAAAATGTGGACAAGGTTTTCATTCTTTGGGTGTTTGCTATTGGCAATTTCTACATACACTCAATTTACACTAGATTCTTGTGAGGTTGATAGCATAACGGTTTTTGGACTACTCCGAGAGTAATTATCTTGTTTATATTACAGATTTTTGAAGGAGTGGATCCCATAATAATTTATAATAATTTATTATTTATTTTTTGTGATTGTTATTCTCACAATAAATTAAAACTTATCACTCAATCATTTCTCTTTTTGTAATTATAGAGTACCCTGTTTCCCCTTTCCAAGGATCCAACAAGAGGAGAAAACTTATCATAGGTAAACATTTCTTTGATACCGTTGGATTTGTATCTCTTGCTTTGGTAGATCATTAATATCTTTTAAGAGATTGAAAATGATAGGTGGAGCGTCTGCTATTGGTGCTTCAATATTTGCAATTGCCATCATTTTCACATGGAAGGTTCTACTCTTCAAGAACAAGAAAGATGGCGAAGTTGAGCAATTGATAGGAATCCTTGGATCTCTTGTTCCAAGAAGATATCGATATACCGATTTGAAGAAAATGACAAAATCATTTTCAGAGAAACTTGGTCAAGGAGGATTCGGTGCAGTGTATAAAGGAAAGACTAGAGATGGTTGTCTTGTGACAGTGAACATTCTGACAGAGTTGAAAAGTAGCCCAAAAGAATTTATCAATGAAGTTGTGAGCATTAGTAGAACTTCTCACATCAATGTAATCACTCTCTTAGGTTTTTGTTACGAAGGGAAGAAGAGAGCTTTAATATTCGAGTACATGCCTAATGGTTCGTTGGATAAGTTCATATATTCTGGAAGAGCTTTAAATACAAGTAGTTCCTTGGAATGGAAAATACTATATCAAATTGTAATCGGCATTGCTCGTGGGCTAGAGTATTTGCATCGAGGCTGCAATACCAGAATCTTGCATTTCGATATAAAACCTCATAACATCTTGCTCGATAGAGATTTTACCCCCAAGATTTCGGATTTCGGCCTTGCTAAACTTTGTCATGGACGAGAGAGTGATACGTCAACTCTCGGCATGAGAGGAACGGTTGGATATATTGCACCAGAAGTTGTTTGTCGAAACTTGGGAAGAGTCTCTCACAAGTCTGATGTTTATAGTTATGGAATGTTGGTTCTTGATATGGTAGGCATAAAAAATTTTGACAGCAAAGTTTTTAATAATAGTGAAATGTACTTTCCATAATGGATTTATAGGAATTTAGAGCCTGGCAAAGATCTGAAATTGCCGATGAATGTGACAGAGGAGGAGGAAGTGCTGGCGAGGAAGATGATCATTGTGAGTTTGTGGTGCATTCAAACCAGTCCATTTGATCGGCCACCAATTGTAAAGGTGACAGAAATGTTGGAAGGAAACTTTGAATCACTGCAAATGCCGCCGAAGCCCATCATGTATTCTCCATCGCGAGAATTGTCACACCACTGGGAAATGTCGATGTCAAATTCTAATGGGAGCCACGAGGAGAATAGGATAGTGGAGAATTTAGAGGAAAACAACTGATGGTAAAGTTGTAGTGCACAATATAACTCCTCGAGGTAATTGTCATGCTTTAATTTAGATTGAATATGTTGTTCGTAGAGTTGTGATGAAAGTAGAGAGGACGGTTTTGTTATAATTGCCTGCATATCGTATTCTTGCAAACATTCACGTCAAGATCAATATTTAGAATAATATAACATATATAGTTTTATATCCATGCGATGCGGTGACATCTTGCTAGCTTAACCGTAAAATTAGTGTGAATGGGACCATGTTTTCTAGATGTGTGACACGTCAAAAGCATCTAATTCGTAAACAATCAGCTAGGGAAGATGATAAGAAGAGATGCACGCTCTTACAATTGATAATCCTTAAGGAATAACAGGTTCACTAAGAAAATTCCATAATTAAAAGAACCAACCCCCAATAATATTTTCCCAAACAATGTCTTTGCCATCGAAATTTCTCGAATAATATACCGTCACCTTTTGACAATGCATTTTGGCTTTTTTACAAGCATTAAGCACTCAAAAACATTGGAGCCTGCTGAAAGGGCTGCCTACAATAAGAAATTAAAATCTATAGACACAATCAACTATATTTGGGCGAATATGCTGTTCAAAATAGGGAAAATTGTTCAAAAAGTCCAAAACCTATTAGCCATTTTAGTCTTAAATCTTTTGATAATTTGCCAATTTAGTTCTTTTGGCCAAGGTCAGTCGGAAATTACTAACATGGACGATAGCAATCCAACATGACATGGCCGAATCTGAATCAGCTCATGGGCCTTGTAGGGTGTTTTATGCCCCCTCAATGTTTGTGTCATAAACAAGAAAACAGTATATTTCATATAAAGTTAAGCAAAAAAAAAGCAAATAAAGTATGAAAATAAATCTCATCGAATCATGTCTTTACATATGCAACATGGCATTCGGTTGAAGATTGAAAAGCATATATATCCTTCAAATTTTCCCTATCTGGAAGAGTCTCGGGATGAAAGTACTTTTACCTGCCTCGGAGAATTCCCCGGATCAAACTGGCTATCAGCGTAGGCCAAAGGGGCCAAACCTATCTGGAGTAGACGAAAATGGAAGAACTAAAACAATTAGCCTTCATGTCTTGGTTGTTCCACCGTCCTCCTAAATGGTCCTCCATTTGCCGGCCCTGGCAAAGGAAAGCCCAGACTCTTAAAAACACATTGTCGCCCTCCCGAACAAATTTCGGCACATGAGATGAAGAGACAATATTGCAGAAGGAAATAACCAGAGCAAATGCTCAGGCTCACGGCCACAGCCCCTCTCCTTCGATGATGATTCCATATCCTATCAAATCATGCTCGAGAGACAATTGCTGTAAGTCCTGGCCAGCAGTCGCTGCCCGGGAGTCGGCAAATCCCCTTGAAGAATCGAGCCTGGAAGCTGAGGACGTTTATGAGCAGATGTTCCGTACAGCTCCTCTGAATCCATCATCCTTGACCCTGTTGAGAAACCACTATCGATAAATTTCAGGATGCGTGGTGGATCTGACAGTGATGAAGATACGGGATCCGCAACTTCTAAACCATGTGCAGCAGGGTCAAACAAGAGGCAATCCCATATTTCAACGTCACGAAGGGTATCTTTTATACTCGATGGTCTCCCATATCATAAGTGACCAGAGAGACTGCAAGCGTTCTATGCTTAATTAGCCACCAAAGCCCTTAGCATCAGAGTTCGCCATTATTATATTCTTTCAACAGTTGTCAGGAAATTCATTGGAAGCCGTCGAGATTGGTGGACGTCTCTTTCTAAAGAGGACAGCACAGCCTTTCTGGTCCTACAAGAATTCAATCAAGTGATCCAAATTCTCCATCAATTTTTCATCGACAATCCAGAAAATTTGAAAAAAAAAATAATTTTTTTCCAACAAGAGAAGAAATCTCTACACACACCCCAAAGAAATGCTGAAGCTTTCATATGTGAGTCTTAAAGCCAGTGTTCCTATCATCCATTCCCAAGTAGATAGCTATATTAGTGAAAGATCTTTTCAAAATCGAAGGGGATAAGTATATTGAAAGTTCTAAAACTTATTACGAAAGTGTAGTTAAACCCCAAAACTTTCAAAAAGAGCAATCCAGTCCTAATAATTGTCATGAAAGTGTAATTGAGTCCTTATATTTTCAAAATGTACAATTCACTCATAAAAATTATCATAAAAGTGCAATCAAGTCCTAAAATTTTCAACAAGTGTAATAAGGTCTTAAAACTAATCGAGTAGGTGCAATCAAGTCTTTCCATTAACTCTGTCTAATTTGACAAAAAAAATGCCGACGAGTTTTGGAACTTGATTACATCAACTTGACTAGTTTCAGGACTTGAGCGCACCAACTGGACAAGATTTAGGATTTGATTTTAATTTTTGAAAATTTTGAGACTCAATTGTACTTTCATGACAAATTTGAGGACAAAGTTTTAGGACTCAAACCACTTGCCGCGGTGGCTCCGCTGGATAAGACCCCATTGATCCTTGCCCTCAAGGTGAGGGGTTCGAAACCCAGTGGAGGCGCTTGGTGCCTTAACCGCTTGCACGAGGTGGTGGTTCCCTCGTGTGGCCCCAGGGTTTGCCCGCCGGCTGCCGGCTGTACGGGGTTCCCTGGGCCATAAAAAAAAAAAGTTTTACGACTCAATTGCATTTCATGACAAATTTTAGGATTTTAAGTGTACTTGTTCCAAATTGAAAGAGTCGTTGATAACTGCAGTTAGTAATCCATATTGCAATAGTCGAATTGTGTCTTGGAGGAAAAGCAATGAAGGATTACTTGCACGACAAAAGAGAGAATTCGACAAGACCCGTTTAAAGCCTGCTCGCTCAACGATTCCTCTTTGACATGCCGCAGTAAAGAATAAACGGCATTTCTGGAAAGTTTAGTTCTTAAATCTTCCAGATGAAGAGAAGGAAGATATATAAACTTCTTTGTGAAAAGATATTCCCCAAAAAAAAAAAAAAAAAAAAAAAAAACAAAAGACAGATGTTTCATCTGTGATCGCGAAGGACGCTTTGCAGAAAAAAAAAAATTGCCCTCAAGCCAAGAAAAAGAAATGCATATGTTGCAAACCATTGACACGAAGACCGGAGTATTTTTCCAAGAAGATGATCCTGAATCAATTTTATACTTCTGGTCAATGATCCTGATCCAGATCCAGATGATAGCTTTGCTTCTTTTCCCGAGATCCAAAAACACCAAACATCCAAATTTTTTGTCAGACCTCTCATGGTCCCAAACCATGCATTCCAATTCATATCTTTCTTTCCAAACATGGCAAGGCCATTTCAGTTACTGCCCTCGTAGACACCGGCACAGATGCACATATGTTTGATCTTAAAATTCTTCCACAAGAAATTTTGTAAATCCCAAAGTCACCACGAAGTAGGAAAAGTAAATCTTATTTGTATCAATTTAGTTATAAATCTTTTAATAGTGCTAATTTAATCATAAACTTTTTGATTTAGTACCAGTTCAGTCTTTCCGACTAACTTTGGCAAGATATTATTGACATGAACGTAGGTTGGCTTACATGACACCATCAAAGTTGACGTGGATGATTTTAAATAAGATTTTAATAGTTTTTGATTATTTATTATTTATTCACGTCTTTCTTTTTTCTTTCTTCTTCTTATTCCAATGCCGGTCACTAGTCACAGGCGATGGCCGAGTGGGTTGGCCTTGCCTAGGTGAGTATTGATGCCTATATCCACATAAAGAGGTAGCAGTAAGTAATTCACTATAATTGAAGAATCGGATGTACGACTTTAATATTTCCCACACTTAAGCTTTATTTGCTTCGTGAAAAATAAATAATTTGAAAATTATTTATCTAAAAATGATTACTTGTATTGCTTACCAAAATAAACGAATAAAAATATTTACATTGTCCAAAAAAGCATTTAAACATATATTGTTGTCATAAAAATAATTTTAATCAACTAATCATATCGATTGAAACAAACGATCATCTTCACTAAAATATTTTTTTGAATTTAAATTATATTCAAAATTTAAAGTATTTATAAATAAACAATTAGATGTAAAAAAAAAAAAAAAAAAAAACACGACACGAATCACATGTGTAAGCTCAACGCAAAAACTTTTCCACGCGACCGAACCAAGAAGTCACATTCTTTACTTTTTTTGTTCTTCGAACGGCGGGTCCAGCAAGGTCACCCTGCGGCTCCTCACGCCTAGGAAAGCTCACGAACTTTATCATTTTCCTCTTATACACTTTGGCCCCACAACCGCGACTAATTCCTTGGTCAAACCGAGATGTTCTTCTCCAACAAAATGAAACAAATCCTTTGCCCATCGAGAGGGAAAAAAAATAAAGAAAAACAAATCAGCAATTCTTTATTTCAAACCACTTCTCACTCTCGATTTGGATTAAGGAAAGGTTCCCTCGAAGGCCTATTTATTCTACCGTACGAATCGGTGGACATCCTTCAATTCTATCCCGAATTCGAGACAAATTTTTTCCTGATCTAGTTAGTTACATCCACTCTCACTCTCATCCTCCACCACCACCATCACCGCCACCCACCGATGCACCGCCACCTGCTCCTCCTCATCACAGCGGTCACCGCCCTCCTCCTCCTCCCCCCGATGGCGTCGTCTCTCTCGGCCAGCAACTCTCTCTCCAACTGCAACCGAACCTTCAGCTGCGGCCCCCTCATAAACGTCTCCTACCCCTTCACCGGCGGCGACTGTCCCGCCCACTGTGGCCCGCCGGAGTTCCACCTCGGCTGGGTTGGCGACTCCCCCGAGCTCACCACCGACTCCCTCACTTACTGCATCCTCGCACTCGACCAGACTCATCGATCGCTCACTCTCTCGAGAACCGATCTTTACGACAACACCTGCTTGTCGCCATACACCAACACCACTCTCAACTCCACCATCTTCATCTTCGCTAGCGACAACAAAGACCTCACCTTGTTTTATGAGTGTTGGGCCATAAGGACCTCTAATCCCAAGATGGCTCAGGCTCATGGCCACAGCCCCTCTCCTTCGATGATGATTCCAAATCCTATCAAATCATCCTTGAGAGCCCGTCACTGCAAGTCCTTGCCAGCCGTCGCCGCCCTGGACTCCAGCAAATCACATTGAAGAATCGAGTTTGGAAGCTGAGGACAATCACGGGAAGATGTTCTGGACAGCTCCTCTAATTATATCATCCTTAACCTCGTTGAAAAACAACTATCAGCAAATTTCAGGATGCATGGTGGATCTGACACCGATGAAGATATGGGATCTACAACTTCTAAACAATTTGCAGCAGGGTGAAATAAGAGGCAATCCCATAGTTCAACATCACGAAGAGTATCTTTTATACTTGATATGATCTCCCATATCATAAGTGGCCAGAAAGATTGCAAGCATTCTATGCTTCATTAACCACCAAAGCCTTAGCATCATAATTCGCCATTATTATATCCTTTCAACATTTGTTAGTAAATTCATTGGAAGCCGTCGAGATTGGTGGACGTCTCTTTCTAAAGTAGACAAGACAGCCTTTCTGGTCCTACAAGAATTCAATCAAGTGATCCGAATTCTTTATCAATTTGTCATCGACAATCCAGAAAATTTGAAAAAAGAAACAATTTTTTTTCTAACAAGAGAAGAAAGAAATGCTGAAGCTCTCAGATGTGAGTCTTAAGTCAGTGTTCCTATTATCGATTCCAAAGTAGATAGCTCTATTAGTTGAAAGACCTTTTCAAAATTGAATAGGATAAGTGCATTGAAAAATCTAAAACTTATCACGAAAATGCAATTGAATTCCAAAACTTTCAAAAAGAGCAATTCGGTTCTAAAAATTGTCACCAAAGTATCATTGAGTTGGCCATAAAAATTGTCATGAAAGTACTTGTGAGTCCTAAAATTAAAAAAAAAAAAATGCAATCAAGTCTTAAAACTTATCAAGTTGGTATAATCAAGTCATTCCATTAACTTTGTCCAACTCGACAAGGAAAATGTCAACAAGTTTTAAAATTTGATTACATCGACTTGACTAGTTTCAGGACTTAATTGCGTCAATTTGATAAGATTTAGGATTTGATTGTAATTTTTGAAAATTTTAAGACTCAATTGTATTTTATGACAAATTTTAGGATAAAGTTTTAGAGCTCAATTGCATTTTCATGATACTTTCATGACAAATTTTAGAATTTCAAGTGCACTTGTTCCAAATTGAAATGGAAGAGTTGTTGATGCCTCACTTGGCAAACTCCAGTTAATCCATATCGCAATAGTAGAATTGTGTCCGTGAAGAAATGCAATGAAGGATTACTTGCATGACAAAAGAGAGAATTCGACAAGGCCGGTTTAAAGCCCGGCTTGCAAATCAAGTGCTTGCCAAAGGATTCCTCTTGGACATGCTGCAGCAAAGAATAAACGGCATTTCTGGAAAGTCTAGTTCTCAAATCTCCCAGATGAAGAGAAGGAAGATATAGACTTCTTTGTGAAAAGATATTCCCAAGAAAAAAAAGACAGATGTTTCATCTGTGATCGCGAAGGACGCTTCGTTAAAAATTGCCCTCAAGCCAAGAAAAGGAACGCATATGTTACAAACCATTGACAAGAAGACCGGAGTATTTTTCCAAGAAGATGATCTTGAATCAATTTTATACTTCTGGCCAATGACCCAGATCCAGATGATAGCTTTACTTCTTTTCCCAAGATCCAAAAACGCCAAACATCCAAAGTTTTTGTCAGGCCTCGTATGCTCCCAAATCATGCATTCCCATTCATATCTTTCCTTCCAAACACGGCAAGCCCATTTCAGTTATTGCCCTCATAGACATTGGGGCAAATGCTCATATCTTTTATCTTAAAATTCTTCCACAAGAAATTTGGTAAATCCCAAAGTCATCACAAATCAGGAAAAATTATCAGAAAAGTCCTAAATCTATTGTATTTGTATTAATTTAACCCTAAATCTTTTAATAATGCCAATTATAGTCATAAATATTTTGATTTAGTGTCAATTCAATCTTTCCAACTAACTTTGGTAGGATATTGCTGACATGGAAGACAACCGGCTTACATAGCAATATTGGCGCATACATGAATAATTTCTAATAATATTTTAATACTTTTTTTTATTTTTTATTATTTATTTATGCCTTTCTTTTTTCCTTTATTCTTCTTATTCCGGTGTCGGCCGCTGGCCACAGGCGATGGCCAAGCAGGTTGGCTTTGCTTGGGTGAGTGTCGGTATCTACATCCACATAGAGAGGTAGTAGCAAATAATTTACTATAATCGGAGAATTTGAATTATGGCTCTAATATTTTCACACTTAAGCTATGTTTTTTAGTAGAAAATAAATAATTTAGAAAACATTTCTCTAAAAATGATTACCTGTATAGTTTACAAAAATTAACGAATAAAAAATATTTGCATTGTCCAAAAAAAATTAATTTTATATTGTTGTCATGAAAATAATTTCATCGATCAATCATTTTGATTGAAACAAATGATCATTTTCAAAAAAATATATATTTTTAAATTGAAATTACATCCAAAACCTAAAGTGTATATAAATAAACAAATCAATTTGATGTAAAACTCACAACATGAATCACTAGTTTAAGCTCAAAGAAAAACATTTCCACAGGCTTAGGGAAGCCCACGAACTTTTTCATTTTCCTCTTATCTACTTTTGGCCCCACACGCACGACTAATCCATTGGCCAAACCGAGATGTTCATCTTCTCCAAAAAAAAAAAAAAAAAAGGAAACAAATCCTTTGCCCATTGAGAGAAAAAAAAAATCAGCAACTTCTTTATTTCAAACCACTTCTAACTCTCAATTTGGATTAGGGGAAGGTTCCCTTGAAGGCCTAATTAGTTCTACCATATGAATCGGTCGACATCCTTCCTTCAAATCTATTTTGAATTCGAGACATATTTTTCACAAATAAAAATTTCTACTCCTCACCGATCTAGTTAGTCACGTCCACTCTAACTCTCACCTTCCACCACCTACCGATGCCCCACCACCTGCTCCTCCTCCTCCTCATGGCGGCAACCGCCCTCCTCCTCCTCCCGATGGCGTCGTCTCTCTCCGCCGGCAACTTTCTCTCCACCTGCAACCCAACCTTCAGCTGCGGCCGCCTCGTAAACATCTCCTACCCCTTCACCGGCCTGCGCACTGCGGCCAGCCAGTGTTCCGCCTCAGCTGCGACGGCTACTACCCCGAGCTCACTGCCTGACTCCCTCACATACAGAGTCTGGGCACTCGACCAGACTCGCCGATCGCTCGCTCTCTCAAGAGCCGATCTTTACAACACCACCGCCTGCTTGCAGCAATACGCCAACACGACCCTCAACTCCACCATCTTCACCCTCGCTAGCGACCGCGAAGGCCTCACCTTGTTTTACGAGTGTTCGAAGTTGACGAACATCAATCCCGATAATCAGTTCAGTTGCGAGATCAATGGGACCGAGACGGACAACTATTACTTGATCGGTGCTGTCCCCACTGACCCGATTCTTAATGGGAGCAAGTGTGAAGTGAGCGTCACGATCCCAATTCAGCCGTTCGCGGCGTACATGCTCACCGCAGATGGGTCGAGGCTCATAGAGGTTCTGCTATTGGGTCTTCAGGTGAATTACACGAATCCGTACGGGGATCAGTGCGTGACGTGTGGTGGGATCAGTGGGGAGTGTGTGTGTGACTCCGATCGAGGGAAGCCCATTTGCATTTGTGGTGATCAAATTTGTCCCACATCCCCCAGCAAGCCCATTCCGACCGCAGGCACTTCAACTGACCCCTTTCTGTTCGTTCAAATCAATCGGATGACATGCTCCGGAATTGCCGATCTGAAACTGAGTTTTTTTCTTATCATGCATGCTACTTTCCCCCTTGCACCTTTACTTTAGTCATGGAACAGCCCCATAGCAGAGAAGCTTTTTGATGAAGCTCGAGGCTAGAACAGATAGCTCCCTTGTTATAGATAGATGGAAAAGGATGTCGCATTCCAATCCAATTGAAGGGGAGAGGAAGTTACTTGAAATAGATCGGTATCACTTTATGGATAGTTTACGGATGATTTCCAACACAGGAAGGACTTCATGTGTTGAATATGATTTGAGATTGCAGACAAGGTTTCACTCTTTGGGCGTTTGCTATAGGCAATTCTTGCATACACTCAATTTTACACCAGATTCCTATAAGATTGAAAGTATAATAGTATTTGGGTTATTATGAGAGTAATATCTTGTTGTGAGCTACAATTTTTTAAAGGAATATATCTCATAATAATTTATAATTATTTATTATTTAGTTTTTTGTGATCCGAGCAGATTGTTATTCTCACGGTAGATTAAAGACCGTCACTCAATCATTTCTCTTTCCATAATTGTAGTCAACCCTATAAATAATAAATGTTCCATGTCCATGGATCCAACAGGTGGAGAAAATTTATCATAGGTAAACTTCTCATTGACATCGCTGGATTTGTATCTCTTGTTTTGGTAAATCGTTGATATCTTTTAAGGGATTGAAAATGACAGGTGAAGCATCGGCTATTGGTGCTTCAATACCTACAATTGCCATCATTCTCACATGGAAGGTTCTACTCTTCAAGAGCAAGGAAGATGGCGAAGTTAAGCAATTGATAGGAACCCTTGATCTCTTGTTCCAAGAAGATGTTGATATACCGATTTAAAGAAAATGACAAAATCATTTCAGAGAAACTTGGTCAAGGAGGATTCAATGTAGTGTATAAAGGAAAGACCAGAGATTGTCTTGTGGCAATGAAAATTATAGCAGAGTTGAAAAGTAGCCAAAAGAATTTATCAATGAAGTTGCAAGCATTAGTAGAACTTCTCACATAAATGTAATCACTCTCTTAGGTTTTTGTTACAAAGGGAAGAAGAGAGCTCTAATATTCGAGTACATACCTAATGGTTTGTTGGATATGTTCATATATTCTGGAGGAGCTTTAAATACGAGCAATTCTTTGGAATGGAAGATATTATATCAAATTGCAATTGGCATTGCTCCTGGGCTAAAGTATGTGCACCAAGGCTGCAATACCAGAATCTTGCATTTGAATATAAAACTACATAACATCTCACTCGATAGAGATTTTACCCGCAAATTTCGAATTTCGGCCTTGCTAAACTTTGTCATGGACGAGAGAGTGATGTATCAACTCTCGGCATGAGAGGAATGGTCAGATTTATTGCACTAGAAGTTGTTTGTCGAAACTTGAAGAGAGTCTCTCACATGTCTGATGTTTATGGTTATGAAACGTTGGTTCTTGATATGGCAATCATAAAAAATTCTGACATCGAAGTTTCCAGTAATAGTGAAATGTACTTTCCAATATGGATTTATAGGAATTTAGAGTCCAACAAAGATTTGAAATTGCCAACGAATGTGACAAGGGAGGAGGAAGTGCCGGCGAGGAAGATGGTCATTGTGAATTTGTAGTGCATTCAAACCAGTCTATTTGATTGACCACCAATGTGAAGGTGATAGAAATGTTGGCAGGAAGCTTTGAATCACTACAAATGCCGCCGAAGCCCATCTTGTATTCTATATTGCGAGAATTGTTGCAACGCTGGGAAATGTCGATATCAAATTCTAATGGGAGCCACGAGGAGGACAGAATAATGGAGAATTTAAAGGAAAACAACAACTGATGATAAAGTTGTAGTGCACGATATAACTCCTCGAGGTAATTGTCATGCCTTAATTTAGGTTGAATATGTCGTTCATAGAGTTGTGATGAAAGTAGAGAGGACGGTTTAGTTATAATTTTCCGCATATTGTATTCTTGCAAACATTCACGTCGAGATCAATATTTAGAATAATATAACAAATATAATTTTATATCCATGCGACACGGTGACATCTTGCTAGCTTAACCGTAAAATTAGTGTGAATGAGACCGTATTTTCTAGATGTGTGACATGTCAAAAGCATCTAATTCGTAAACAATTAGCTGGGGAATATGATAGGAAGAGATGCACGCTCTCATAATGGATAATCCTATAGGAATAATAGGTTCATTACGAAAATTCCATAATTAAAAGAACCAACCCCAATAATATTTTCTGAAACAATACTGCGTCTTTGCCATCGGAATTTCTTGAATAACATATTGTTACCTTATGACCATGCATTTTGGCTTTTTTACAAGCATTAAGCACTTAAAAACATTGCAATATACTGAAAGGGCTGCCTACAATAAGAAATTAAGATATGTAGACACAATCGACTATATTTGGGCGAATATGCTGTTCAAAATAGGGAAAATTTTCCAAAAAGTCCGAAATCTATTGGCTATTTTAATCTTAAATCTTTTGATGATTTGTCAATTAGTTCTTTTGGCCAACGTTGGTTGGAAATTACTAATGTGAACGTCGGCAATCCTACGTGATATAACCGGATCTGGATCGGCTCATGGGCCTTGTAGGGTGTTTTATGGCTCTCAACGCATGTGTCATAAACAACAAAACAATATGGTTCGAATAAAGTTAAGCAAAAAAAGCAAACAAATTATCAAAATAAATCTCATCGAATCATATCTTTACATATGCAATATGACCTACGGTTGAAGATTGAAAGCCACAATTTTTTAAATGACGCCCGCATGTATATGTGCGTGTCTACATGTTCCATCCTTCAGATTTTCCCTAATTGGGAGAGTCTCGGGATGAAAGTACTTTTACCTGCCACAGAGAATTCCCCGGATCAAACTGGCAATCAGCGTTGGCCAAAGGGGCCAAACCCAACTGGAGTAGACGGAAATGGAAGTACTAAAACAATTAGCCTTGTAGAGGTTGTTCCAACCTCCTCCTAAATGGTCCTCCATTTGCTGGTCCTGGCAGAGGAAATCCCAGAATCTCCAAAACACATTGTCGCCCTCCCGAACAAATTTCGGCCCATAAGATGAAGAGACAATATTGCAGGAGGGAAAAAACCAGAGCAAATGCTCATGCTCACGGCCACAGCCCCTCTCCTTCGATGATGATTCCAAATCCTATCAAATCATCCTCGAGAGACAATCACTGTAAGTCCTGGCCAGCCGTTTCTGCCCGGGACTCGGCAAATCCCGTTCGAGAATCAAGCTTGGAAGCTGAGGACATTTATGAGAAGATGTTCCGGACAGCTCCTCTGAATCCGTCATCTTCTCTTACAAGAGAATGGTTTTTTCTTACAAGCTCGATTAATTTTTCATCGACAAGCCAGAAAATTCGAAAAAAAAAAAAACATTTTTTTCTTACAAGAGAAGATATCTTGACAAATACTCCAAAGAAATGCCAAAACTCTCATATGCGAGTCTTGAGTCGGTTTCCAAAGTAGATAGCTATATTAGTTGAAAAATCTTTTCAAAATCAAAAGAGATAAGTGTATCGAAAGTTCTAAAACTTATTGCGAAAATGTAATTGAATCCAAACTTTTTGAAAGAGCAATTCCATCTTAAAAATTGTCATAAAAATATAATTGAGTCCTATAATTTTCAAAAAGTACAATCTAGATAAGACTTATCACGAATTGTAATTAAGTCCTAAAATTTTTAAAAAGTGTAATAAAGTTTTAAAACTTATCAAATTAGTGCAATCGAGCATTTTCATTTACTTCATCTAACTTAACAATAAAAATGCCGATAAGTTTTAGAACTTGATTACATCAACTTGACTAGTTTTAGACTTGATCGCACTAACTTGACAAGATTTAGAACTTGATTGTAATTTTTGAAAGTTTTGAGACTCAATTGTACTTTCATGACAAATTTTAGGACAAAATTTTAGAACTCAATTACACTTTTATGACGAGTTTTAGGATTTCCAGTGCACTTGTTCCAAATTGAAATAAAAGAGTTGTTGATGCTACACTTGGCAAACTCCAGTTAGTAATCCATATTGTAATAGTAGAATTGTCTTTGAAGAAAAACAATGAAGGATTACTAGCATGACAAGAGAGAATTTGATAAGGCCGGTTTAAAGCCGGGCTTGCAAATCAAGTGCTCGCTCAAGGATTCCTCTTGGACATGCTGCAGCAAAGAAGAAACGGCATTTCTGGAAAATTTAGTTCTCAAATCTCCCAGATGAAGAGAAGGAAGACATAGACTTCTTTGTGAAAAGATAGAAAAACAAAAAACAAAAGACAGATGTTTCATCTATGATCGCAAAGGACGCTTTGCAAAATAATAATAATAATAATAATAATAATAATAATAATAATAATAATAATAATAATAATAATAATGCCCTCAAGCCAAGAAAAAGGAATGCATATGTTGCAAACCATTGAGACGAATACCGGAGTATTTTTCCTAGAAGATGATCTTGAATGAATTTTATACTTCTAGTCAATGATCCAGATGATAGCTTTACTTCTTTTCCCAAATCCAAAAACACCAAACATCCAGAGTTTTTGTCAGACCTCTCATGCTTCCAAACCATGCATTCCCATTTTTATCTTTCCTTCCAAACATGACAAGCCCATTTCAGTTATTACCGTCATAGACATTGGGGCAAATCTTAAAATTCTTCCACAAGAAATTCGGTATATCACAAAGCCATCACAAATCGGAAAAAAAAAAAGTGAGAAAGTCCTAAACTTATTACATTTGTGCCAATTTAGTTATAAATGTTTTAATAGTGTTACTTTAATCCTAAACTTTTTGATTTTGGTGCTAATTTAATCTTTCCTACTAACTTTTGACAGGATATTGCTGACGTGGACGCTAATTGACTTATGTGGCACCGTTAGCATTGACATAATAATTTTTAATAATATTTTAAAATTTCTTTGATTATTTATTAATTATTATTTATTTCCGTCTTTCTTTTTTTCTTTCTTCTTCCTATTTTGGTGCCGGCTACTAGCCATAGGCGATGGCCAAGCGGGTTGGCCTTGCCCGGGTGATTATCAATGGGGTGTAGAACTAGACTGAATATACCCGAAAGCCAAATCGGCCCATCCAAAAAATAGGACTAGAACCGATTCCCATTGAAACCAATCTAGGAACCTGTTCCCAAAATTTGGAATTAGTTTGAATTGGTCCAGCAATCAGTTCTAAATGAATACCCACTTGGGAATTGGATCGATCGGACCGGTTTAGGAATAGGTTTGGGAACTAGTTTTATAGGTCCAAAAGTCCAAAACCCTATCTTTTTTTCCCTGATTTCAAATCTTGGAATTGCATTTTTCCTCTTGCATGGTACTCCTCCTTCATTGTTCCTCTTCCTCGCTCGGTTCCCTCCCTCGTCGACTCACGGTCACACCATCCATTGCCAACTCATGGTCGCACTGTTCATTGCATAGGATTTTTGCTTTGCCTTATGATCTTTGTTTTTGATAATTAGCCTTATGGATCTTTAATTTTCTTTAGTCAAAATTTATGTATTTGTTGATTACATGTGCTTTATGTTTCAATATAAATTAGGAGGATTACGTTGTTTTCTCGTGTATTGATGCAAAATTCAAAATTGTATAGGATATCAAGTAGTTGCAAAATAGGTTTCAATGGAAACATGGTTAACCTTGGAACCGGATCGAAAAAACAATGTGGTTCCAAAATAGGAGCTAGCGCAAACGAGGTCAAATACATGGTTTAAAAAAGGGGAACCAGTTATAATAAGGTCAAGTACATGGTCCGGGTCTGAAACCTACCCACCTTGGACCTGATCACCCATAACTGTCAATAACTACATCCACATAGAGAGACATTAGTAAATAAGCTATTATAATCATAGAATCGGAATTACGGCTATAATATTTCCCACACTTAAACTATGTTTATTTCGTGAAAAATAAATAATCTGAAAAGAATTTCTTTAAAAACAATCACTTATATCTTTTTACAAAAATAAACAAATAAAAAATATCTGCATTGTTCAAAAAAAAATACTTAAACATATATTGTTGTCATAAAAATATTTTTCATCGATTAATCATTGCGATTGAAGTAAGCGATCATTTAGGAAAATATTTTTTAAATTCAAATGACATCCAAAACTCAAAGTATTTATTAAATAAATCAATCAATTGGTTGTAAAACTCACGACATGAATTCACATGTTTAAGCACCACGCAAAAACTTTTCCACACGGTCGAACCAAGAAGTCAGGTTCTTTTTGGAGTTCTTCATGCGGCGGGTCCAGCGAAATAACTGTGCGGCTCTCCACGCTTAGGGAAGCCCCAGAACCTTTTCATTTTCCTTTTATGTACTTTGGCCCCACACGCCCGACTAATCCGTTGGTCAAACCGACATGTTCATCTTCTCCAACAAAAAGAAACAAATCCTTTGCCCATAGAGAGAAAAAAAAAGAAAAAGAAAAACAAATCAGCTACTTCTTTATTTCAAACCACTTCTCACTCTCAATTTGGATTAAGGAAAGGTTCCCTTGAAAGTCTAGTTATTTCTACCGTACAAATTGGTCGACATCCTTCCTTCAAACTCGAGATATATTTTCCATAAATAAAAATTACTTGCTCCTCATTGATCTAATTAGTCACGTCCACTCTCACTTTCACCCTCCACCACCATAACCCACCGATGCGCCGCCACCTGCTCCTCCTCCTCATGCCGGCGGCTGCCCTCCTCCTCCTACTCCTGACCGTGCCGTGTCTCTCTGCCGGCAACTCTCTCTTCAACTGCAGCCAAACCTTCAATTGCGGCCCCATCGTAAATGTCTCCTACCCCTTCACTGGCGGCGACCGCCCTGCCCATTGTGGCCCACCGGAATTCCACCTCAGCTGCGACAACAACAAATCCCACCCCGAGCTCACCACCGACTCCCTCACATACAGCGTCCGGACACTCGACCAGACTCGCCGATTACTCACTCTCGCAAGAACCGATGTTGACGACTATTCTGGCCCACCCTGCACGCAGCAATGTGCCAACACCACTCTCAACTCCACCATCTTCACCCTCACTAGCGACAACGAGGTCCTCACCTTGCTTTATGAGTGTTTGAACTCGACGAACATCAATCCCGACAATCGGTTCGGTTGCATGATCAATGGGACCTGGGCGGAAGACTATTACTTGATCGGTGCTGTCCCCACTGACCCGAATCTTAACGGGAGCAAGTGTAATGTGAGCGTCACGATTCCATTTATGGCGGCGATGAAGCTCTCCTACGTGGGGCCTTACCCGGACGCTGTGGGGATGGGTTTTCGGGTGAATTACACGAATCCGTACGAGGATCAGTGCGTGATGTGTGGTGGGATTGGTGGAGAGTGTGGGTTTGACTCCGCTCAGGGGAAGCCCATTTACATTTGTGGTGACCAAATTTGTCCCATATCCCGCAGCAAGCCCATTCCGACCGCAGGTACTTCAATTGACCCACTTTTTGTTCGTTCAAATGAATCGGATGGCATGCTGCGGAATTGCTGATCTGAAACTGAGATATTTTCTTATCACGCATGCTAGTTTTCCCCTTGCACCTTTTACTTTAGTCAAGGAACAGCCTGATAGCAGAGAAGCTTTTTTGAAAAGCTTGAGGTTAGAACAGATAGCACCCTTTTTTAATGTAGATGGATTAGGATGATGGCATTTCAATCCAATCGAAGGGAGAGGAAGTTACTTGAAATAGATTAGTATCACTTTATGGATAGTTTACAGATAATTTCCTACACAAAAAAAGACTTCATGTCTTGAAATATGATTGTGCAAATGCGGATATTCACTACACGGGCAAGGTTTTCACTTTTTGGTTTTTGGGTGTTTGCTATTTGGCAATTCTTATAATTGTAGTCAATCCTGGAAATAATAGATTTTCCTTTTCTAGGATTCACTAGGATTCACTGGGAGGAGAAAATTTATGATAGGTAAATATCTCTTTGACATCACTGAATTTGTGTCCCTCACCTCAGTAAATCGTTAATAACTTTTAAGTGATTAAAAATGACAGGTGGAGCGTTTGCTGTTGGTGCTTCAATTTCTGTAATTGCCATCATTTTCACATGGAAGGTTCTTATCTTCAAGAACAAGAAAGATTGTGATATTGAGCAATTGATGGGACTCCATAGATCTCTTGTTCCAAGGAGATACCGATATACCGATTTGAAGAAAATGACAAAATCATTTTCAGAGAAACTTGGTCAAGGAGGATTTGGTGTAGTGTATAAAGGAAAGATCAAAGATGATTGTCTTGTGGCGGTGAAAATTCTAATGGATTCCAAAAGTAACCCAAAAGAATTTATCAATGAAGTTGTGAGCATTAGTGGAACTTCTCACATTAATGTAATCACTCTTTTAGGTTTTTGTTACGAAGGAAAGAAAAGAGCTCTAATACTCGAGTACATGCCTAATGGTTCATTGGATAAGTTCATATATTCTGAAAGAGCTTTAAATATGAGTAGTTCTTTAGAATGGAAGATGCTCTATCAAATTGCAATTGGCATTGCTCGTGGGTTAGAGTATCTATACGAGGCTGCAATACCAGAATATTGCATTTTGATATAAAACCTCAAAACATCTTGCTTGATCGAGATTTTACCCCAAAGATTTCATATTTCGGTCTTGCTAAACTTTGTCATGGGCGAGAGAGTGCTATATCAATTCCTGGCATGAGAGGAACGGTTGGGTTTATTGCCCCAGAAGTTGCTTGTCGAAACTTGGGGAGAGTCTCTCACAAATCTAACGTTTACAGTTATGGAATGTTAGTTCTTGATATGATAGGAATTAGAAATTTTGACATCAAAGTTTCCAACAGCAGTGAAATGTACTTTCCAAAATGGATTTATAGGAATTTGGAGCCCGGAAAGATCTAAAATTGCCGATGAATGCGACAGAGGAGGAGGAAGTGCTAGCGAGGAAGATGGTCATTGTGAGTTTGTGGTGCATTCAAACCAGTCCATCTAATCGACCTCCAATTGTGAAGGTGATAGAAATGTTGGAAGGAAGCTTTGAATCACTGCAAATGCCGCCGAAGCCCATCTTGTATTCTCCATCACGAGAATTGTCGCAAAAATGGGAAATGACGATGTCGAATTCCAATGGGAGCCATGAGGGGGATGGAATACTAGAGAATTTGGAGGAAAGCAATAACCGATGGTAAAGTGGTAGTGCCCAATATAACTCCTCGAGGTAATTGTCATGCTTTTTTTAGATTGAATATATTGTTCTTAGAGTTGCAATGAAAATAGAGAATACGGTTTTGTTATTATGTCTGTATATTGTTATTCTTGCAAACATTGATGTCGACACTAACATTTAGGAATAATGTAATAAATATAGTTTTAGATCTTGCTAGTTTAACAGTAAAATTAGTGTGAATGGGACCATATTTGCTAGATGTTCGACTCTTCCAAAGCATTAAGCACTTAAAGAACAAGGGAAGACGAAAGGATTGCAGCTGAAACAATTGAAAGGGAATAATACATTGTCACCTTTTGACTATGCATTTTAGCTTTCTTACAATCAGAAATTAAGAAATAAGATCTATAGACACAACCATTGACTATATTTGGGTGATTATACTGTTTAAAATAGGAAAAATTGTCCAAAATGTGAAAAATTTATTGTACGAAGGCTAATTCAGTTATAAACATTTCAATTTGACCATATTAGTCTTAAATCTTTTGACAATATGCCGATGTAGTTTTTCTAGCCAATCTTGTTTGAAAATCACTAACATGGACAATAGTAATCTTACGTGGCATGGTCAGATCAAAATCGGCTCATGGGCCTTGTAGGCTGTTTTGTGGCTTTCGCTAGTGTCCTGTGTTATAAACAAGATAACATTATAATTCATATAAAGTTACACAAAAAAAAGTAAATTAATTATGAAAAGAAATCCCATTGAATCATACTTTCTTCTTCTCATTTCTCTCTCTTCTTCTTCTTCAAGCTTTGGCCAGTTGTTGGCCTAAAAAATGACCGGTGACCGGCAAGACAAGGATTGGCGACCTCGTCGAACCTTGTCCAATAGATTGCTAGCATCCGGCGGCGGTGGACGGCAACATCGGCGGCGGCAATCGATGGCAATGGCAGCGGAAGAAGAAGAGAGAAGGAAAAAGAACAAGAAAAAGAGAAGAAGAGAAAAGGGAGAAAAGAAATTTAGGTTTGCTTGATTATGAAATTATTTTAGGAAAAAAAATGTTTTTTTCTTACTCTTTGATTCTTTTCCAAATTTATTCTCAAGAACAAAAGAATAGAATTTCTTACCATTTACCAAACGTGCCCTTACTTACCCCAGAGAATTCCTCGGATGAACTGGCTATCAGCATAGGTCCAATAGGGCCAAACCCAACTAGAGTAGACGAAGGGCGAGTTTGGCAACTCATCAAACAATAAAAAATTCTATTCTTTTGTTTTCAAAAGTATATTTGGAGTAGAAATCTATATGGTAAAATTTTTATTTCCGATAATAGATTTGGAACATAATCAAGGGGTAAAAAAAGTTATTTCTTTGTTTCTGGGAACAATTCCAGAATCAAGCAAACATAAATTTCTCTTTTCTCTTCTTCTTTTCTTCTTGTTCTTCTTCCTTCTATCTTCTTCTTCCACCGCAGCCGTTGTCGGCCACCACCGTTGCGGCTGTCCACCAACGTCAGTCGCCAGCGACCAATTGGGCAAGGTCCGACGAGCTTGTTGGAGGCTCGCCCAGCCATTAGTGAGTCTCGTCCAACTACCGATGAGGCTTGGTCGACGAGGCATGGCCTCGCCAGAGGCCGTGACGCTCCGGCGAAGTTGCCAACTCTTGTCTAGTAAGTTGTCAATCATTCTGAGGTTGGCGACTAGCCAAAGCTGGAAAAAGAAGAGAAAGAAAAGAAAAAGGTAACAAAATTATTAAAAAATTAAAAGAAATTGGTTTGGATTAGAAGCTTTGAGGACGTTGCTAAAAGTAATTTTATTTTGGGAATAAAAATTTTTGACAGTTACCAAACATCTTCAAATATTTAGAAATTATTTTTGAGAACAAAAAAAAAAAAAATCATTTCTGAGAAATTATTCGAGAACATAATGATTACTAAACACATCTAAAAATGGGAGAACTAGAACAAATTAGCCTTGCAGAGGCTGTTCTCAATTGGTAGACAGAAATTTCTTTTGCCCAAAATAGTGTTCTCAAGTCCCGCAGCAATATACTCAAATCAATTGATTCCAAGTTATCCGTTGTACGACCAATGGATGCAGAAAACATTAACAGTATAGCCCCGACTTGACCATGCAGAGCACACGGTCGACCAAACAGCGGTAGCCCCTAATGAGCTACTTGGAACTCTGCCCTAGATATGCTCCGTAGTATAGAACCCGGGGCCACCCGTCTCCTGAGATTGAAAAAACTGAAGGGACAAATTCAATCTCTTCCGGAAAAAGTAGCTTGTTCTAGCTTCCTCTTCCTTCGAAGCATTATTTTTTCCTTCCTAGACAGCCAAGAATTAGTAGTTATCCTCCTAAATGGTCCTTTGTTGGTGTTCTAGGCATAGAGGAACCACATCAATCCATCCTGAACTTGATGATTAAACTCTACTATAATGACGATACTGTAGGAGAGGTCTTGCGGAAAAATAACTTAATGCCAGGATAATAAAAAGCCATTGGCTTTGGCAGAGGAAAGCCCAAAATCTCAAAAACACATTGTCACCCTCGAAAACAAATTTCGACACATGAAAAGAAGAAATAATAGTTTTGCAAAAGGGAAAAAACCAGACCAAAGGCTTAGGCTCACGGCCACAGCCTCTCCTTCAATGATGATAACAAATCCTATCAAATCATCCTTGAGAGACCATCATTGTAAGTCCTTGCCAGCCGTGCCCTGGATTCATCAAATCCCTCTGAAGACTCAAGTTTGGAAGCTGAGAACGGTTATGAGAAGTTGTTCCAGACAGCTCCTCTGAATCCATGTGCAGCAAGGTGGAATAAGGAGTATCGGACACATGTAAGTGTCAAAACTTGACATGAAGGGACACTTAAGTGTCAAAAGTTAAGAAAGTGACACTTAAGTGCCAAAATTAAAGCAAAATGGATCATTTAAGTGTCAACAGTGAAAAAATCCCGCCAAAATGCTGACGCGGCAATTTTCCGGCGAGGTAAGTGCAAAACGACATCATTTTGCACGCTGACGTGACTAGAGAAACACAAAAACGATGTCGTTTTGTCTCGATGTGATAAATAATTAATATAAAAATTAATTAAATTAAATTTAAAACTAAATTTATTTAAAACATTTAAAATTTAAAAATTTAAAAATTATTTAAAAAAAAAAAAGGAGAGAGGAGGCACGCGAAAGCCCTTGTCGTTGCCGCCTCCCCACCATCGTCGAAAGGGCCGGCAACGATGGGAGCAGCATCAGCCGGAGTCACTGGGGGTGGCCCCGGCCGACCGGCGGCGAGGGCCCCCGAGCCCTTGCCCAGATCTAAGGCAACCAGTGCCGACCCTCGCCCTTGCGGCGGCCCTTGGCCCCGTTGGGTGATGGGCCATTGACCCTTGCCGGATTTGGGGAGGGCCGCGACCCTCGCCCCGGATCTAGGCGATGGCTCGCAGGCCCTCGCCGCCGGTCGACTGGGGCCGCCGGCCCTTGACCGGGGCCGACGACCCTAGCCAACCCTCCCCCCACCTTTGTTGGCCCTTCCTAGTGACAGCAGGGCGGCGGTGACGACAAGGGCTCATCCCTCAACCGCCTTCTTCCTCCCCTTTTTTTTTTTTAATAAAAAATTATAAATTTAAATTTCAAAATTTTATTTATTTATTTTATAATTTAATTTAATTAATTTTTATATTAAAATCCAAATCCGGGCAAAAACGACGTCATTTTTGCGTTTCCTTATTGAGTTATCTCTCGAGCAAGCCATGTAGGCAAAAAAAAAATAATAAAAAATTACCACGTAGGATTTCCGGCGGGGTTTCCGAAATGGCACTTAAAGGCGCGGCGCGTATGGTAACATTTCTTTTCCTAAGAATTTCTGTTCTTTTGTTCTCCGGAATAAAAAAAGAACAGAAACCCGTTTGGTAACGCCAAGTTGTTGTTCTATTCCCCGGAATAGAAAGTTAGCCCAAGAATAGATTTGGAGTAGAAACGAGAAACAAAAAAAATTGCTTCTTGTCTCGGGAAAAATTTCTAGAAATAAGTAAAAAAAAAAAATTTCTTTTATTCTTCACTATTGCCACGGCCACCCGGAGCCGCACCGCCTCCTCCGCTCGCCCGTCGCCCCCGCTGTCGTCAATCGCCGCGCGGCGCCCGCCGCCCGCCACCCGCCTCCATCCCGCCACCCGCCACCGTTGCCGCCCGCCACTACCCACCGCCACCCCCACCGCCCGCCGCACGATTGCTGGCCGCCGACCATCACCACCGACCGCCGCCGCCACAACCCATCGGCCGCCGATGGCCGGCGGCCGGCCGGCGCCGATGGCGGTGGCGGCGGTCGGCGGTCGGCGGCGGTGAGCAGCCGGAGACGGGTGGCGGCGACGGCGGCGGCGGCGGCGGGCGATTGGTGGTCGGCGATCCATGAGTAAGAATAAAAAACGAATAAATACAAAAAAAAAAGCGGTTGTGTTATCAAACGCATTTATATTCTTTTTCTATTTCAATAGTATAAATTTTGTATAGTTACCAAACGAGTTTTTTTACTCAGAAATTGTTTAGGAATAGAAATAGAAATAGAAATTTGAAAAAAAAAAAAAAAAAAAAAAACTCTTCCCCAGCCAAGAACTCTAAGTGTCCCACTTTTAAAAAAAAGTGGCATTTAAGTGTCACTTTCCTAACTTTTTGCACGTAAGTGTCTATTCGTGCCAAGTTTGGGCACTTGGAGTATACTTCTTCCATGAAATAAGAGGCAATCCTATAATTCAACATCATGAAGATTATCTTTTATACTTGATGAACTACCATATCATAAGTGGCCAGAGAGATTGCAAGAGTTCTATGCTTAATTGACCACCAAAGCATTGGCATCAGAATTCGCCATTATTGTATTCTTTCAATGTTTGTTACTAAATTCGCTGGAAGCCGTCGAGATTGGTGGACCTCTCTTTCTAAATAAGAACAAGACAGCCTTTCTGGTCCCGCCGTCCGAATTCTCCATCAATTATTCATTGACAATCCAGAAAATTTGAAAAAAAAAAAGAAAAAAAAAATGAAAACAGAGTTCTTCGGAAGAACCTATTATTCCTACAAGTGGAGATATTGACAAACACCCCAGCGAAATATTGAAGCTCTTCTCTGCTACAGGAGCAGATGTGAGTCTTAAGCCAGTGTTCTTATCATCTATTCCGAAGTAGATAGCTATATTAGTTGAAAGAAGGGATAAATGCACTAGAAGTTTAAAAAATTATTAAAAAAATATAGCTAAAGTACAATACATCTCTAAAAATTGTCACGAAAGTGCAATTGGGTCCTACTACTTTCAAAAAACTTTTCAAGTACTAAAAATTGTCATGAAAGTGTAATTGAATTTTAAATCTTTCAAAAAATGCAATGAAATTTTAAAATTTATGAAGTTGGTGCAATCAAATTTTTTAATTAACTCCATCCAACTTGACAAATGGAAAATGCTAATAAGTTTTAAAATTTGATTATATCAACCCGACAAATTGTAGTAGTTGATTGCACCAAGTTGATAAGATTTAAGAATTAAGTATAATTTTTAAAAAATTTAAGCTTTAATTGCACTTTCGTGATAATTTTTAAAACTTAATTGCACTTTTGAAAGTTTTAGAATTCAATTGTACTTTCGTGACAAGTTTTAGGATTTCAAGTACACTTGTTCCAAATTGAAATAAAATAGTTGTTGGTGCTGCACTTGGCGAACTCCTGTTAGCAATCCATATTGCAACAGTAGAATTGTGTCTTCGAAGAAAAGCAATAAAGGAGTACTTGCATGACAAAAGAGAATTCGATAAGGCTTGTTTAAAGCCCGGCTTGCAAATCAGGTGCTCGCACAAGGATTCCTCTTGCCCATGCTGCAGCAAGAAATAACGGCATTTCAGGAAAGTCTAGGTCAAATCTCCCAGATGAAGAAAAGGAAGATGAAGATTTCTTCGTGAAAGGAGATTCCCAAGAAAAAACAAAAGACATGTTTCATCCAGAAAAATACCCCCGAGCCAAGAAAAAGGAACGCATATGTTGCAAACCATTGAGATGATCTTGAATCAATTTTCTCTTTAGAGGATGAACCCTCTAGCAAAACTATATGTGCCATTCAAACATTCCAAGAAACCAATGATCTAGATCCAGATAATAGTTTTATACTTCTTTCCCCAAGATCCAAAAACACCAAACATCCAAATTTTTTAAGATCTCTCATGCTCCTACACCATACATTCCCATTCATATCTTTCCTTCCAAACATGAAGCCCATTTCAGCTATTGCCCTCATAGACGCTGGGGCAAGCGCTCATATCTTTGATCTTAAAATTCTTCCACAAGAGATTAGGTAAATCCCAAAGCCATCACAAATCGCGAAGGGTTTTTAAATGGGTTCCCAAATCTGTCTCACAATTGACAAATTAAAACTCATTTAACTCCTATTAAAGTCAGCACGACAAGGGGAAATACGATTAAACCCAATCTACTTTCATCACTGTTTTTGATAAAAAATACCAATAAACAATCGCATTGCCCCTTTAATGGCCGCAGAGGATAAACTTGTAATGTATATAGCTAAAGGTAGGAACAATTTACAATTACAGTATATCAATTGCCACGTTTATATGTAATTTTCCCCTATTTAGAATTTCTGATGTTAAGCATATTCCATTTTATGCTCTTTTCATTTTGCATCCAGTGCGTTGGCCCCCGAATCTCATTGTACAATTAAAACCTTCTATTACGACAATCAAGTGGTATTTAAATCAGTTTTCTATGGAAGCTGTTTTGATTTTTTTCCATCATATAACGCATGTGTAGCAAATGAGAGAATTCTAGTTTTTGATCAAATGGATTCAATTGACAAAACGTGAAAATGTTTAAGACTCAATTGGCATAATTAAAATATTTCTAATTAAATTGGTGACAGTGTAATAAGTTTAAAACTTTTTTGGTAATTTTCCCCTTATCATTCACTTATTACATTAATAAGACATCATAGGGCAAGATAATCAGAAGAGAGTTCAGGCTCTCATAATTCCAAGGGAATGAAAACGTCTCCATGATCAAACTTCGAAAAAACACCAGCTCGCAATAACACCGAAAGACAATGAATAGGGAGGGAAAAGAATTTGAAGAAACACCAAACATAAAGCAGCAGAAACTTACTAAAGGGGCATCACATCGAAAAGATAAAAATGGCTATGTGGATATTGGATACAGAGAAAAAGGCGGTTGCTTTAGCACTAAAGACGTTGGCCCCAGACCTAATTATATCTTTCCAAGATCTGGTAAAAATCTGCGATTTCACACAGATTAAGCTCTCACCAGAGCACTATTTCTATTTCCTTGGATGATAAGAACTAGAAGTCTAAATACTTTTCTTCTGAGATAGAAAGACAATTATGTAAAATAAATAAATTCGAACCATTAGATCAATTTTTTTTTTTAATCGAATTATCGTGAAGACAAGACTAAAAAGTAAATTAATCGAAGAAAAGGGTTGACACTCTTTCAATGATCTCTAGCGTTGGAGTTCTCTTATGCATCACCTATTGGCGTTTTGTCCTTTGTATTATGATCGAAATGTCATTGAATAAATAAATGAACAGATATGGGCTTGGCATTTTCATCACCTGAAACGAAACTATATTCAAAATGTTCTTTTGAGGGACTAAGATTAAAGAATCACATTACGTAAGAAATTATGATTTTACTTTATCATTATGTTCGCCCACGGGAAGAGAGTATTATCGTATTAGAATCAATCACCTTTGTTGAAGTGTACAAGAATTGTTGAAGTCCCTTTCCCTAACTTATATATATGTATGTACGTATGTACGTATGTATGCATATCTTTGACATTCCCATACATACACACACACATGATCATATTGAATGTAAGATTTATAGACAAAGCGATAAACTTTCAATAATATCTGACAGAATTACTTGATTAAATAAATTTCAGAATTTATCGTCTGCTTTTGGACTTTTCCCTGTAAAGCATTCCCATCTCACAATCTCGCACTAACACAGGGCGGAAAAGAGAGGAAAAAGGGGGGGCAATATTACCTTTAAATTGAAATTTTTTATACACGGATCCTTTCAACAAAAATACAAACGTTTTCTTCCATTTTTCTTACACGTCTAAGCTAATTTGACGGGATCAGAGAGAGAATTCTACACGCCCCAATCATGCCGCGGCTACCAACTACCTCGGCTCTCAGTCTTCGGTTATGGTCTCCAGCAAAGGCTTCTTTGACTTCGACATGGAGAGTCGATGCATGAACTCCTGCGTCGAGAACCCTTCGATCTCCTCCAGGTTCAGCTTCGGCACGGCGGCGGCTCCGGCGGCCTCGGCCTCGGCCTCCCGCTCCTCGCCCGCCTCCGGCAGGGCCCCCACCCGGCTCCCCCCGGAGGCCCCGCCTTTCTTGGCGGCGGAGCTCGCGGCGAGGAACAGCGCGCCCATGTCGGCCGCCGTCACGAAGGAGTTGAGCCGCCGCATCGGGAACATGACGTAGACGTTCGCCATCTCGAGGTCCTCGTCCGCGTTGAGCGCCGAGAACCGCCGCCCGGCGCGGAGGGACCGCGTGTTGACGAGGAAGTAGCTCGGGGTCTCGAGCATGAGCTCCGCGGCCTTGGTGGGCGCGTGGAACTGCTGGACCTCGCCGCCGGGGAAGATCACCTTGGCGGCCCTCGACTGCCGCCCCGCGGGGCCAGATAGGGCGCACGACGCGTAGTTCCCCATCGCATGAACAGCTGCCAAATGCAGCACGGCTTCTTCCGGCGACGAAAGGGCTCGTGCCAACTGCCAAGCGCTCAGGAATTATAAGGGATGAAGAGGAGAACAGGGACAAAGATCGGGAGAATCGTGATGTGGGTTTTTAAGGCGTGAATGGAGGAGAGACGACGAACTTTCTCTAGAGAGAAGAGAGAGAGAGAGAGAGAGAGAGAAGACCTTGTCCCGAAAGTGAGAGGTCTCGGTGATGGAGAGATATATACGAGGAGTTAAGACAATGTTGACGAAGGGGGGGAGTTGAGGGGAATGATGGAAAGGGTCCGATTTTTTGAACAGCAGCGGAAGATTCTGCAGTGGGACAGTTGTTCATTACAGGTTTAAACCCGCGTCGGGGATCTGAATAATTGATATAAAAAATATATGTCCGAAGACACGAAATTGAAACAGAGAATGACACGGAATCGCAGCTGTTTTCTCGGAATTTTTCTTTTTTTTTGGTTTGTTCCTGAGGACCTGGCTGGCTCGGGGCCTGATGGGACCGCCCAGGATTCACGGGCCGGTTCGTGGATGGATTGTTGGTCCAGTCAGAAATCGCGGTGGTGCTCCTCCCGGATTCTCGACGTGGGGCCTTGGGGACTAGTTCTCCACAGAAACGACCGCGTTCACACGACACGTTCGAGGACTAATCGAGTTCGGAAATTTCGTCCTCACGGGGAATATCGGACATATGGTAACACATGTCCGCGTGCTCCGTCGAGGGATATATCCCCAAAAATTCTTTATATATTCTCCATATCTTTTATAATTATGCATATAAATACCATATAGATTATATTACCTTATCACCTCGAAAAGTTTATATAAGTAATTTATTAGAGAATATAAGTAATTTATATCATTCTCTTAGCATATATTTATCTTCCTCGAAAAGTTTTTGTTAAGAGTAAAACTACTTTTTTTTTTTTTTTTTTTTTTTTTTTTTGTAAATGTTTTCTCATAATGAGGAAAGCATGTAGAAACTGCCTTTTGGAATGATTTGATGACATGGTTAGTGGTCCAAAAATGGGCCAGCCGTCCACTAAACAAGGGGGGACTTCAGGGAGTTGCTCGGCCGCTAAGATGATTGTTGAGGAATTTGTGGAAGTTTGAATTTGACATAGTGGAGCGAGCATTGATAAACCTAGATAATGCGGTTGGGGAGTTGTCGCCTCATTATGGAAAAAGTACTCAATGGATAAGTAAAAAAAATAATGAATTTTGCAAATGGTGATTGACTAGAGTAGATAAAAGATTCGAGAATATCATAAGAATAGTTAGTGCGTTGAAAACTGTATAACAATGGTGCATTTAACACTATGTTAGGCATGTTCAATGAGTGTCCGTGAAGCACATGTTAGATAACTACAAAGGGAACTCTACAATAGTGCATTAAAAAAGAGAAACATATTCCTGCTAAGTGTAGTTAATAAGGGTGGTAATCTATATATAATATTTAAAATACTCATTTGGCTCATGGGTATTCAATCTTTCGAACATTAACATAAGCCGACAACACCATCACAAATTTACAGCGAGGCTACATCATGGTTCAAAAGACGGAGTTTTGTGTATAATATGGGATAATAATGTATGATTGATCATATCAACAAGTCCAACTACATTTTAAAGTTTGGAGTACTTATTCAAACTTTCAACTTATTTCTTATCTGATTCACGAGGTGATTTTTCTGTTCATTAAAAAAGGTGCAAAGCACCTTGCCGCTTCTTGACATCCTCATCCACTTCTTAAGTTTTGTGACAGCTGAGATTTGACCTGGGGATGATGCACATCTGAGAAGACTTTGTGCTTTGTCTCTAAGCAAGAAAATAGCAAAACTAGAACGCCCCCTTTCTGGGAAACTACTTCAATCCTACGTAGACGCCTTATCCTTCTCCATGGAAAATGTTAGTCGAACTTAGATTTTGCTAAATATGGATTGGAACACGATATCTGTTGGTTACCACGTCCTTTCCATTTCTCATGCGCTAGTCGATTTTGCTTTATCGGAGCTTAATTACAGCTGATATGTATTGCTTCTAGACTTCATTAGGGTACATAGAACGAACTCTTAAGAGTTATGATTACTATCAATACATGCTTCCTCCTAACATTGATGTGTACTAAACTACTGATCTGGGCCAAACTCTTCGCCTCATTCTTCTGAGCTACTCGACGATATCCAAAATCTCTCTATTCATTCCCTTTTTGTTGCCTAAATGTTTGACTTTCACCTCCTAGAAACAAGGCAAACGAAATTGTCAAGCCTCATCGGTGGTTGGTTGCTTGCTTTCAATACCAACCCCCGCAGAATTGCTCGAGTCTCGTTTCTTGCATAAGCACTATGCGTGCACTGCATGTGAGGGCAATAAGTTGACCTCCGGTTCGTGGTCTGCTTTACTTGAAGATATATATCCATTTATTTCTGTTATTTTAATGTTAACTTGAAGAAGGGTGTGAGCTGGGTGACGGTGTCGGTTACTTTGCCACGCTGAAATGCAGCTCATCATTCAATACTTTTCCTCTGTCAACCTATCATGGTTTCATACCCACATTCTCTTGACCTTATTATCTACTTTATTCATTATTCTAACAAGTTGTTCTACAATCAGAGTCAAAGCTCAATGAATTTCTCAGAAGCCAGCACCGCGAACTGAGAATCACCCTCCCTCCCACCAGAAATTATTCCGTCGGATGATCCATTCGTTCCGTACTCCTTCAAAGTACAACTATCAAAAGAGGTGCATTAATTTCCTGTTTCGGAGCTGTGATCGAATAGTATCCCCACCTAACTACTCGGATCAATAGACTTATTATATGTGAAGGACGTCTCTGGTACTGTCCTTGAGAGAGTAGATGAGTAGCTGTGGATGATCGGATGTCGTTTTGACATCCTTGTCAGGAGTTACAACTGCAGACAACTCACTAGCTCTTAGTGACCCGAGCTCTCGGGGTAGCTCCACCCGCAAACTACTCATGCTTCACTGTGCGTTTTGAGATGTTAATTGCCAATTATATTAGGCGTAGGATGATGTTACTTCCATTTGAACTTTTTTTCTGGATTTTTTTCTCCTAATAAGGAGTTCGCGCTTCCATATGTTAGGCTTCATACACAAGCAAGAGTACTGACGTTAACAATACCAACAATACCGAGCTATCCCAACAAGCATTCCCCGAGCACCTTCCACATTCAACTCATCAAATGTCAAGTTCAACTTCTCAAGAGCTTCATTGCAAGACTACGCAGTAGTAAACGTATTCAAATTCTCAGATATGCTCCAAGACGGACAGTTTCAAGTAATATGACTCCCATCAATTCTCTGGTTCCCACAGAGGGTTTGCACTTCAGCTGGAAGAGTTCTTTTCCCATTCTGAAGCAGAGTTTCAATTGCAACTTCAGCAGCAAATCGAAATTTCAGCCACAGCTCGTCTAGGATGAGAAATTTTGTCATGGACAACTCTTATATTTCACCCTCCAAATATTATATATGGAAGCTTTCCGTGCTAACTTGATCAATTTAACTTTGATGCGAGAGCCCTTCACATTCTGGAGAGACTAAGAGAACTCTCGATGCCAATCTGCGGCAGGTCGATGATGGCCTAGCAAACCCAGATAACCTAGTGTACAAAAGATGTCTTGAGAAGGAATAATACAGACGCTTTTCAGGAACATGCAGGGGATAAGAATATGTGAATTTCAGAGATGCACACTCGCTCTCTCACCTCTCAAGGACCTCTTTCGCAATAAATGAAGATTGGAGTTGCAGTTTGAGGATGCTTTTGGTATCAGCAATAGGATGAATTAGGAAGAAGACATTGTACGATTCGTTGCACTGGGTAAATGCGAGCCCGGCCCAATACATATGCCACTCAGCCCATGAGATCTTAGATGTTTAAGGGCCCCTATATGCGAGTCCATCACCTATCGATCTTTTTTGGTTTTCTCTTGGCCTTCGGTAGGTGTTTAGGGGCTGTTTGGTAACGTGCCAAACAATACCCGATTCTGATTTTTTGTTCTCGGGAGTAGTTTTGGAACAGAATCGCGTTTGGTAAAATTTTTGTTCCCGGGAACAGATTTGGAGTAGAATCAAGAATAAATAAAAAAAAGTTGATTCTTGCTCTGGGAACAAATTTGAGAATCAAAACCAACTCTTCTTCTTCTTCCCTTCCGCCATCTCACGACCGCCGTCCACCACCGCCTGCCGCCTTCCACTGCCACCGATCGCCGTTCGCCAGTTCTGCGAGCTCACCGGAGGCAAGCCCAACCACCGGCGAGGCGGGCCTCGTTGGGGCTGGGCGAGTCCCGCCTAGCCCCGGTGAGGCTCCCCCAGCCCTGCCGGTGGCCAGGCGGGCCTCGCCCGGCCCCGGCGAGGCTCGCCCAACCTCGCCCGGTGGCCAGGCAGGCCTCACCCAGCCCCGGCGAGGCCGACCTCGCCCGATCTAGCAAGGCTGAGCCTTGGCAGGGCGGGCAAGCCTCGCCCGGTGTCGGTGAGGCTCGGCCGACGAGGGCCAGCCTCATCGAGGGCCGGTGACGCTCTGGTGAGCTCGCCGGCTCTTGTACGGCCGGTCGCCGGCCCGGCGACCGACCACCAGGAGAAGAAGAAGAATAGGAGAAAAAGGAAAAAAAGAAAAAAAAAAAAAAAAAAGAAAAAAGAAGGAAAAAAGAAAGTAAAAAATTTATTTAAAAATTAAAAGAAATTGATTTGGAACATAATCAATAAAGCATGGTACCAAACGCAATTCTATTCTAGAATCAGAAATTTTGGACGGTTACCAAACGAGTTCTTTTATTTAGAATCAGTTCCCGAGAACAAAATAAAAAAGAATCATTTCTAATTAAAATTTAATCCTGGGAACAGAACCGTTACCAAATGCGCCCTTAGAGTCCAAGAGTTCTGACTAGAATAGCCAAAAAAATTTAAATAATCCCGAAATGGGAGTTGATTCGCTCAGGCGTCCGATAGCGATGGGAAGACGATTGTAGATCAATGCTACAAATAGCAAGGTTATCGAATTAATGGTCACCACAACAACATAGGAATCCCACGTAGATTCGGTTGGTTCAATTACTATTCGATGGGCAAGCTCTTGGGATCAAGTCTAAGGAAGTCAATCGTCGTGAATCCCATAGTCCAGTCCAGGTGCGGGTAATATGCTTTTGACGGGTCGAGAGGTAAAAATTGTCTCATTGTGCGAAAGCTAAATCGAGACATTGCTCAGATCGTACTACCAGAAATGAACAGTCTCTTCGGTATCGGGTTCAATGCCATATGCAATCAACGATCAGTTCGGTATCCTTTGTCTTTTGTAATGAAATTAGAATGGACTTTGTGTTTGGCTTCAATGCAAAAGTCCCGTTGATGCTCGAGTCAAGCAGACAGAAACAAAGAACCAGGAGCCACAACTTAAGCAAAGCTGGCACTTTTTGGGATGCTTCCTAAGATCATGCAGACAAAACATCACATTGTTTTACTTTCACGCTTACTGATTGTTTTGGAGCCTTCCATTTGAACTAGCTATCCCTTTTACGGACATGAGAGACCTTGGCTTCATCGAGCATGCCGTGCTTTTGCACTCGATCTTCCCTAAGTTCCATCTTTCTCTCTAGAATCCAACGTCGACGTTCTACTCAAATTGGACATATGCGGTCTGACTGACCTGACAATCTCCTCCCATTTATACAAACTCCCGATGAGTCATTTTCTGTGCCTTTGTTGACAGAAATTGAGGCAATTCGTGCACAGACACCTATACAGAAGAAGGAGATGGCCAGTGTCAGAGTCCTTCCCCATGAATGATGCGACCGCGTCTACAGGTACCTTCACAATTCTTTCATGCAGGTAAGTTCGAGAAGACCCACTTTCTATGATGCCTCGATTGACATAATTAGTCTAACCTGTATGTTCTGTTTCCTTCATAATTAGTCTAAGTTGTATGTCTTCTTTGCAGAGGATAGGCATAGATGTTGCCGTGAAAATGATTGATGAGGCGATCACTGAGAAGCTCGATGTGGAATTGTTACTCTCATCTTCGTCAATATTCAGGATCGTGGACTCGGGATGTTCCGTTGGTCCAAACACGTACTTTGTCGTGGAAAGAGTTACAGAATCTATCAAGCTCAAGTACCAATGTCAGGGCCTTGATTTGAAGAACCTCGAGTTCCAAGCATTCCTCAACGACCAAGTCACCAACGACTTCAACATGCTATTCAAGTCCCTTCCCATGGAAAAAACTTACCATGTTTTCGCTGTGCCAGGCTCTTTTCATGGTCGCTTATCCCCAAAGGCTTCTCTTCAGTTCATCCTTTCATCTTATGCCCTTCAGTGGCTATTGAGATTGCCGCCATAAGTAACAGAAGAAAGATCTTCCACTTGGAACAAGGGGAGGATTCACACAGCAGACGCGCCACAAGACATCGTGGAGGCTTACCACGAGCAATTTGTGAATGACATGGAGATTTTCTCGAATGCTAGAGCTGCAGAGCTTGGGGCTGGAGGACTAATGGCCATTCTCATTCCAAGCACACCGCCTTGCTCGAAATCCATTTTCGACATGCTAGTGCAGCTTCTGGAATCTGCTCTCATGGATCTCGTGAGCTTGGTAAGTCTATGCAACACTGAGATTTACTTCTCATGTGGCAACAGCATTATTTGGGGTTGTCTAGATAAAATTCACGAAGGTGGTCATTTTACTACAGAGAGCTATAATTTTTCGCACGAGTTAAAATCCAGTCACGCTTGCATTGTTGCATTCATTTGTCTTGATTTGAGGATGCTTATATATGAAAAGTATCCTGGTTCAAAACGTGAGAGCTTCTAGGGTCATAAAATGTTTTAAATTGTTGCATGGCGATGTCAACAGTTTGAAGAGAGAAATATGCAATCAAATGTAAAGGAAGCAATATCAAGTGATCAATTATATCCTTGATTTGGTGCTTTAATCCTGAAGGGACTGCTCTCTGGAGAGAAAATCCACTCATTCAACTTGCCCCTTTACCATCCCACTTTGGCGGAGATGGAGGCCCTGGTGCAGCGAAATGGGCATTTCAACATCGAGAGGATGGATCCGCTGGTTCGTCTGCCACCTAGGAGGCATCTGAAGTGATGGCCAATGCGACCGTGATGCACATCAGAGCCGGCTGGGAGCGGCTCATCAAGGCGCATTTTGGGAGTGAGATCGTTCACCCCGTGTTTGAACACTTCCGGAAGAAGGTCATGGAATCGTCTATTTTTGCTAAACCTTCTTATAATCGGAAGGCCGAGACTTTCATCCTCCTGAAGTGCTTGTGATCAGATATGATGCAAGTCGGAGACGGGCTCAATGCAGGCGTATCGGGACTCAGGAGCAGCAAGCTTGGTTGATGCTGGAGGCTGAGCCGATAGAGAATGACATTCTTGTTAATTTTAAACAGAGCAGACATGCAATCTCTTCGTTCGACTAGAGTAAAGGACATGCTTATTACTAATGCAAGACAATCAATCTTCGAATTGGTGCATCAAGATTCGTTCAAAAAAATAGAAAGAATTTCCTCGCTTGTTAAAAATTCAAGTAGACAAGGAAGTTTTGCTCCAAGAATGAAGTGTAGAAAAGCAAAAAGGTTGTAACTATCACTTCACTCGGCATCTAATCTGTTCTATTTACATTTCAATTCAAATGAACGCCTGACAATGTTCCGATGGCTACTTCGACTGCTCTCGACAAGATCACTCCCGATAAAACCGGGATGCTCATCATCATGAAAGCCAACATCCCGAGAGCCATGCTCGGCCTTGTGTTCATTAAATGAGACTGCAACACCCCGACAAATTTGCATACGTACTCGTCGTAGCAAGTGTAGTATTTCTTCTCCCACTCCATCCAATCCTGCGGGGGCTCATAATTGCGCTCGATCATCTTCATCTCGTGAATCCGCTTCCTCAGGATTATCATGCCCTCATCGGCGAGCCGCCCGCTGCAACCCCCCTCGTAGCTGTCGTGTTTCGCAGCAAAAACCACGGCGTCCTGCTTCCTTCTTCGAGACGTGAATGGACCAATGCTCAGGCGACGACAGGATCGACTGGCAGTGAAATTCAAGGGAAGAAATGTTGAAGAACAACAGAGAGAAATCGATTCCATTGTAAGATCTTGAGTAGAGTCAAGAGTCGAGCTGAGTTTCGTGAGGATGTGCTGATGGATGAAACAGAGGCTTGGTTCTGTATTTATAAATGGATATTCCTGCTATTGAGACGCCGGACCAGGAAGTTAGGGACCAAGTTTCGGGTTTGGACACGTGTCCTTTGCGCGTTGGCGTTGGCGCTGAAACAGATGCAGATCTGAAACTGTTTAATGTCAGACGTGTCACTTGCCAATAAGATACAAAGAATGGGAGCCTGGGGAACCTGAATGACGGCAATGGTCGGCGATCTAAAGTATTTTTTTGATTAATGATTGGGCCATTTCCTTAGTTTCTCCCCCGCCACGTCCATAGAGTTGACTATGGACAAAACATATAAAAAAACTGCAGATTCCTTAATAGATAATTTCAAGGCATCAGCAATAATGTCAAGTTATATACAATACGTAACGTCAAGTAATATACAATGAGTACGATGTCAACCGTTTCCTAGCGACTTAAAGAAAATGATATATTTAACATGACAACAAAGCATGAGGTCGGAATTAAAATTCCGACATTTGTTTTCCATTTTCCTTATTGGGTATGTGCATTAAGGTGAGACCCATTTCAGTTTCAAGTGCATCTCAATCGTTGAACCATTGAGGCTGTTAATGTATTGAATGCCTAGTTCCTCAAGTTTTAGTGGTTGAAATGCATGTTTTGACTGGGGTGAGAAGTTCATTGGAATCATTCGGTTCTTTCACAATGATTATGTTTTCTGCTGTAGATGTGATTGATATATTAGATGATATGCACTGTATGCAGCAATAATCGTGATTGTACCTACATAATGAAGTGACTTGAGATGTCTTATTATGCACAGGACTTCATCATTTGACTGATATTTATTTCTATCTTCTTATAAAATGCTGAATTAGTTCAGCATTGTTGAGCACTTCAGTTAAGCAGTTCATAGAGTTACTGTTTCGCTAAATCACTGACTGCATACTGGTCTGTAGACCTATGCTGTGAAAATATTGCGATTCGATCGATCAAACAATCCTGCCAAACATTGCAGTCCTTGTACTTTGTATTGACAGGCGATTGTGCGTAAGAATTGGAACGGGAACCTGATTGGATTTTAAGAATAGGAGCAAGTGTATGGTCGACAGAAGGAAATAAACTAGAATCATCAGGAATAAATTACTGGGAAATGATTGGAAATAAAACGCAAACGAAATAAAGTGCATTGACAGAAGTAGATCTTGCTCTTCAACAGTTTGTGCATGTTATTTCCACTTCAGATGTGCTCCTTTTATAGTTCATGAATGATTGACCTCTCCCACTAATCATTCCGGTTCATGGAAATCAAATTCCAGCTCCATATGTAATGGTTAACCTCAAGGTTTTGACTATAACATTTAATAGACTCAATCGTGATAATTACTTGATTGCAACTGACAGTCGACACCTTCAGTAACCGTTCCGGCTGTTTTCATCTTTGCAGTCAGATGTTAAGTTTTCCATGACTCAACCGACATGAATTGCCTAAAATTCACTTGGCTATTAGTCGATGGATGAAAACTCTTCCCGCCTTGTCGACTTAATTCTATTGGCTTCCACAATCAATGTTTGTGTTTGACTTTCGACCGCATTCATAGTCTATATCAGATCACATGCTGGCTGATATATTGTTTACCTTTTCCATTGACAACCGACATGTTCTATTAATTAGCATCAAAGTCGGTTTTATTAGGGTGCCAACAGTTGCTAAATAGAATTTCATTGAGTTATGAAAGAGGACCTCAAATGACTTCATATATATCTGCAGTCGATTTCTGTCTACAGTAGAAATTATGGTGGTTACGGACTAATAGACTATATTCTACTGATAAGACAAAATACAAAAGAACGGCCAAAGAGGGACAAGACAATTGACATGGATCATTTATGAAATATGCGCTGTTTTGCTGCAGAATATGCATCAAGAAGGCAGCTTGAGCCGAAAGAATTTTCTCTCACTAAACAAAATATGACGAGATTTCCTCAAGATGGATCAAGATGGATGAATGATCGAGAGTGGTCCCAAGTGAACAGAAGAACCGATCATTTTGACATCGATCAGTATTAGAGTTACAGCTAAAGTAAGAAAGGCAAATGATTTCACCATCAAATTGTACATTCAATCCCGATTCGCTAAAGAAAGGATTTGGCTGTACGTGCATATCCAACGAGAATCAATTGAACAGAATAAATGAAAGACCTGTACTAGTCATCATATGAGGCATGAGGAGCAGCAGTGCACCCAGGGTCAAAGGGATCTTCAGACCCACAGCAGTGCCAATATTGAAAAACTTTGCCTGCGTCTGGAGTATCCATGGTTCCTCCACTGTACACACTCTCAAACTTCCTTTTTGTTTCCCCTGAAGAAATGAACAACACAAAATATTACACGTTGGATCACCACTCATGTGAAAAGGCACATGAGATTAATGACAACATAAACCGAAATTGCTGGCTTAAAATAAAAAACAGAGTCTCGGCAATCATGAGGAACACACGCTGTATTCTCCATAACCAGACTTCTAGAGTTGGGCATGAGCTGAAAACCAGAATATCCATTCTGGTTTCATACATAACTGAGATTATCACGCAACTGTTTAGCACAATGCATGGTTTATTGAATGCCGGTTGGTAATCATCCAACTTGAGCGACAATCAGTGCAATCTGATGCACTTATTTCCATTTCGTCGCACAGACAGCATCTAATTGGAAGGAATTTCCAGTAATAAGAAATACTTGATGGTAGCTGAGTTAATATTACAAAAGAGTTTCCACTGAACTTTCTGCTAGTAAGGAAATCTTGGTTAAGTTGACCACCACTTCCAGCAATTACCAGACTGATATGTATGCAACTACAAAGCGCCTACTTAATGTGTTTCATTGGTCATGCTTAGAAAGCTTAATGAAGAGAGAACAATCAATAAAGCAGGACCAGATACAAAAGGTGCTTATAATTTCAACATTTGTAGATCCATTAAAGCAAAATGAAAAACAGGAAGTTCATATTAACAATTTGTGTCAAAAGGTTTGATTTTCTCATTCACATTTCGCAGATAATTGAGATAGTGCACTTCAGACATAATTTACAGTTTGCACTGTAGACATAGTTTACAGTTTGCAATGTCCATTGGATAAGGCCCAGGCAGCGTATTTTTATCCACAAAGCTGATCGAACATTTAAGCTACCAGAAATCAGAAGCTAATAATCCAAAATGTGTAAGCGTGCCATGTGTGAAAGTACCTTGACCCAAGTGAGATGGACCATCACTGATCTATCAAGCTATACGCTTGATCAACATTAATACAATTTTCTCTACCTTGGAACAGACAGCTGGGTATCACGGCATCAGAATCATTTTCGAGTCCTCACTTGGTAAACAACCGATCTTGCCCTGCTTGGCAGTTCCATCACAGGTCTTTTCGACTCGGTTCACCCTATCCATGCAATTGCAATTCGCCATCAATTCATTTCTAGAATTCAGCTGATACTGAAAGGATCAGCTAATACCCATTATCTAATTAGATGTGCATTCTAGCAGCATGAACTTCTTGCATTAATCTCTGGCCTAGCACAAGAAACTGACCTAAGCCATGCCCAGAAAAAGAGGGTTTGAGGAAGGAGCCAATAAATCAAGTGGAACTGGGCCATTTCACCCCGACACGGCTAGCTAAAGCTAAATCCTTGGCTCGTGCAATTCCGCGACCACAATTCCCAAACTCCGCCAAAAGAGTCGACCAAAACAAGAAAAGAGCGCAAGAAATGGGAGCAGGCAATCGACCTCCGAAGTGGGCGGTGTGAAAGCGACAGGCACGGGGGTGGTTGAGGGAAGGGTCGAACTGGGTCTTGCAATTCTTGCACGTCCTCGGGTGGTTCTCGCCGGAACCGGAAGAAGCGCAACATCGGACGGCGAAGGGTCTCGGGGAGCGCCGGTCCGCGCCTCGAGCCGTCCGCGGAGCCGAGCCGATGACGCCGAGCTTCCCAGCCGAGGCAGTGACGGCGGGTGGCCGAGCGGACGGGAGAAAGCGAGAGCCATCATCTTCTTCTGCTGTCCCCTCGACGGACGGAGGAGGCTCGCATCACTCGGTTCGCAGCACGGAGGACAGGCGGTCTAACGTTGACCGTTTGGCTGATGATGATAACACATGATTTGCGAAAAACGTTGGATTAATATCTTAAAAAATTTGAAATTAATATATTTATGATAATTTTATTCAAAATTAATTTTATTTTATCACAAAAAAAAATCCATTAACTCAAACTAATTTTTTAATCACAAAAATTCATCTTTCATTGATTTTTCATTAAATTAGATTAATATCACAAAAATTACAAATTAATACATCTATAACAAATAAATGGTAAAACCTCAAATTAGCATACTCTTAACTTCCACATATAATCTAATATAGTATTTTGACAACAAAATTCAACGAAAATTAACGGAGAGTAAACTTGTTACGGATCATATTAACCCAAAAACATTATGAAGTAATGAAGGGCTAAATGCGATTAGTCAAGCTCCCTTTAGAGTGGACCTCGCTGCCTCTTTTCTACGGCCCAGTCAGGCCCAGGCCGTTATTACCGTTAACCACCGTCAGGTGGGAGTGGCGACCGGAAGGACGATAATGCCCCTGCGCGCTCCTCCCCATTGGAAGATTCAACCGAAATGTCAATTTCACGTTAACTTCCAGCGCCCCGCATGAACCCTAGAATTTGGGGCTTTCCGATTCCGTCGATGCGAGCATGGCGAAAAGCGTCGCCAGCGTGAGCAAAGAGGACGAACCGAGCATCGCTCCCGTGCCGGACAGATGGTACGACATCAGCCTCGGCCCTTCCTTCGGACACCCCCACCCGTCTTCCAAGTTCTGCACTTTACGATGTATGTATAGCTTCGAATTCTCCGAATTTTCCTCGTGCTTGCCTGTAAATTTTTCGTGTTTCCATGGGAAGAAAAGCGAATGCAGCATCTGTTTTTGCTCCTGGGTATGTCTGTTCTGGTGGCGTAGCACGCTGAAATGGCAACAAGATGCGTGGTTTGTGTGAATGTCGAGTGGAAGAGGAACCAACCGAACTTGCCGACGGGTAATTCGGTTGCAGAATACGAGTTTACCGCTCTCCGCTCTAGAGACGCTGAACTAGTGGCGGAAAAGACCGAGCTTGCGTGCTCTCTGGTCTTCAAGTGATGGGGTCTCCTTATCGAATTAGAACTAGCTGTTTACCGCAAGGCTGTTTTAAGTTGTTAGATCCCCTACCTCCCAAGTGCTGTTTGGATGCGGGGACCGTGCAATAGTATTATTGTTAGCTTGATTAGTTGTTTGACCTGGATGGTACGTGATGTGCAGATGAATTTAAGCCGGCTTCCGTCGATAAGAGCCAACCTGGATTGCTTCGCAAGAAGAGGGACAACCGGGTCTCTGTGGAGTTTCAGAACAACCAACATGGGAAGCCTAAGGTGGTCTTCGATGGGGTTGCCGAGGATTACAAGGACAACGATGCGGTTCTGTTTTTCGACGGTGAGACCTTCCGTCTGGAGCGGTTGCATCGGGCAGTGAAGCGGCTGAGGCACATGCGGGTGCCCGGTGAGTCTGCAGCTGCAGTGGCAGTTGGTCCAGCTGTTGAATCTAACTCTCCAGTAGATGGTAAAGCAGAAAACCTTCAGAATTGCCGCAAGGGCGAGGCTCAGGATGTGCCGGTGAGTTTTCCTACTTTCTTTCTTTTCTTTCTTTTTTTTTTTTTTTTGTGTTTTTCGAGGCACTAAAATCACGGCTTTGTAACTCATACAATGCGTAGGAGGTGTTTTTTTCAATAGAGCAACGAAGGTGTGTTTAGTCATACTTCCATCTAAAGAAAAGATCATCCTATGTTGGCCACTGTTGGGAACTCTGCAAAATGCTTTGCTCAAACAAGTGGGAACTCTCTATGTGGGCTTAGACTGCACAAGGAACTCTCTATGTGGGCTTAGACTGCACAAAGTATTACTAGGATCTTCTGTTGGTCTGTCGTGTAGTTTCTTACAAGTGTAAAAGTTGTACCGGTATTTTTTGAATACCACATGATGGCATCATACGTTGACGTTCTGAACTCTTTCATATTCCGACAGGTTGAAGTGGAGAGAATTGACATGGGCAATTCGGAGACAGTAGGTATGTTTAAATTGCCATGCTCATGAATAATCACAACATCTTGATGATGGTTGATGATTTATAGTTTCTGTCTGACCGTGCTTATAGTGCTGTTCAGCATAAACTGTATAGCTTTGTGAACTGGTGCAATTGGTCGGTCTTAGGTGCAACAATAGCTTTCTCAGCAGCTTTCTTATTTGAATACTCAGGATTGTGTTGATAGGTTGATTAAATGATAGGTTTGTGAACTAGGATAAGCAAAAATTGCTCAAAGAAAGGTAATTTTTGAAAATCCGAATTGAGACACTATCACATTATACAATCACGGCAGAGTCTGTTCACTTCACCAATACTTCGTTATATTTTTGGCATATGAGGTAACTACGTACGTATCTGCTTGTCAGGTGTGAAACCTGAAAATGAAAATACTGCTGATAAGCTACCTCCAAGTTGTAGCACCCCGAAGGGATTGACTGAATTGACTAATGATGAACTAGAGGAACATCTTGATATCATCGATAGTGACGATGACCATGAAGCAACAGATGCTGGAAATCTTTCCAGAAGAGAAATTCACAGCAGCATTGACATCAATGTACCGCATCAGGATGAAGATGATGATGAGATTGCCAATGTAGATGTTAGTGATGACGAAGGCAATCTGGGTTATAATGCGGCTGAAGCTCTCAGAGCCCAGGTTGCAGGCGAACGACAGGAGCAGTCTTCAACTTCAAGCAGTAGCAGTGACAGCGAGGGTAGTGAGAGCAGTAGCGACAGTAGCAGTGACGACAGTAGTGGCAGTAGTGGCAGCGACAGTGAGAGTAGTGATGGTGACTCAGTGACCTCAATCTAAGTTCGTTAGGAACTGTAGCTTGCCTATTGCACTTGTTGATATTCTAGTGGTTATGTCGAGTGTGGTAAATTCTGTGAATTAACTAGTAAATATTAGGGGATGCTGACATAATAGTGTGCTGTGCATAACTGTAGTATTATCATTGATGTGTAAATTATGCAGATTCTGAGACGCTTGTCCTGCAATGGCTTTCTAACCTTGATTCTGCATTTTCGTGATAAATAATGTGAAACAAAGGTTGCAAACGAGTACAGAGATTTGGTCATAATGCCATTTCCGAAAGACTAGTGTGATCTGGTTCGCTAATGCAGTTGCAAACCATGTTCTCCATTCAAATTAAAGGAACAACCAATTCAACCTCAAGATCTATGAGGAAACAGCCACTAAGCTAAGCACTATAGATTTCTTGGTGACATTGTAAATCAGACCTGGCACGATCTAAACAATGCCTGTACGAAATAAAGTATTCCCATGGGGTCTTGCGAATTGAATCTTAATAAGTACAGTTGGTACATCTAATTATTTGTTCAAACTAATAACCATCATATAAGCTAATGAAAAAGCAAGCCATGCAAGGACTTTACACAACATTTTCCCAATAACCTATGCACTCAAAATAAACAAGAGACCATAAAAACTCCAAACAGAGCATTATTGGCTCTCATGATTTCTGGGCACAAACCTTGGGGGGCTTGTGGGCCTCCTCTTCTTTTTCAAATTATGCTTTTGAACCTCACCTCACTTTAATTTTCAGAGCCCAGCTGGTTCATTCCCACATAATCCCACCCATTTCTTATAGAACCAACAGAGAGATACTAAATACTCTACCTATATAAACACCCATTTCTCAAAGCGTATAGGAATATGAGTTAGAGCCTCTCTCTCTCTCTCTCTCTCTCTCTCTCTCTCTCTCTCTCTGAGTTTTTGGAGAAAGCTTTGTGGTAAAGGGAAAGAGAAGGAGGAAGAAGATGGGGGCACTTGATTACCTATCGAACTTTTGCACTGTGACCAGCACCAGAAGCAAACGCAGACCAATGCAGGTTCTCTCCATCTTTATTTTTTTTTTTTTTTTTTTTGGAAACCTTCTCTTTTTTGGTGCTTGCTTTTCTCTTTCTCTGTGCTTTATTTCAACACAAGAAAGTGAAGGCCTTTCGCTCTTTCGAGCCTGCAGGACCCTCTCTCTCTCTCTCTCTCTCTCTCTCTCTCGAAACGGATATTTTTTCAGCTCCCCAAGAAGTAGGAGCTTTTCATAAGCTGTTGACTTGTTTTTCAGACAGTGGAGATCAAGGTTAAAATGGACTGCGATGGCTGCGAGAGAAGAGTTAAGAATGCTGTCAACACCATGAGAGGTCCTTTCTCTCTCTCTCTCTCTCTCTCTCTCTTCCTCCCCCTCTGAAACCTAAACAAAGAATTAAGGGAAAAGATACATGCTGTAGAGCATGAACACTTACATATTATGCCAAGACTTGAGAAGTCAGTCAAAGATGGCTATAAGCCAAACAGAATGCTTTGTAACATGAGCACTAATCCCCCTTTAAAATTTTGCAATGAATCCATTTGATATACTACATGTTTTTGCAATGTCAGTGAACTTTGAGGAGAGAATAAAAAAAGTAAACGGGGAGAGATGTATAGATATTTGCTCCAGAGTAATTCTTCACATACTGTTTCCTTTTTAGTAAGATTCCCTCGAGCTTAGCTCTGCTCTTACTTGAGTTGAATAATAAAGTAATTAGTAGAGTGCCTTTTGTTTATTGTTCAGCTAAGTGCTAGAAATAATACATCAACAAGGTCGTTCATAAAAACCCATGTTTCCCCTCCAAATTAACTTATCGGTCAAATAAAGTGTTTTCCACAATTTCCGCAACGCACTTTAATATGCATATATACTGGACATTTCATTGGGTGACCATAGGGACACATTTCAAAACAAAACTCTAGATTTATATTAATATGTACGTCTCTACAAAACCCGGTAGGCGTAAAATCCGTGGAGGTGAACCGGAAACAAAGCAGAGTGAAAGTGAGCGGCTACGTCGACCCAAACAAGGTGTTGAAGAGGATCAAGAGAACTGGCAAAGTAGCCGAGTTCTGGCCTTACATCCCGCAGCACCTGGTTTACTACCCTTATGCCGACAAAGTCTATGACAAGAGAGCACCTGCTGGGTACGTCCGCAACACCGTCCAGGCCTTCCCGAGCAGCACAAGTGCCGCACCAGAGGAGAGAATCATCTCCATGTTCAGCGACGACAATGTTAATGCCTGCTCTATCATGTAATAATTGCCAGTTACGTACTACATGCACTTTTAGTTATATTGCATGGTTTGGTTCTTGAGGATGAGAACTGATGTTGTTGTTGTTGTTGGCGTGCCTTTGTGTGTATCACTGCGGCAAGATTAATATGGAAATCACTGAGTTATATATAATGTACCAGATGTAATGTCAGCCATGGCTGATTTTTATAACACTGTGCCTCGTCTTTTTATGGTAAGCACTACTGTACAAAAGATTATACTTGCTTGAGATGGGTATTTCTTCTCTCTAATGTTACCACAATGAGATTCGGATTACCATTTCGGTATTTTAGCTACAAAGAAATGACATGAAATGCTACATCATTGAAATAGTAGAACTAGTAGAGGTACTTTCCATGATTTATCAATGGAAGTTTATGTGTATCTATCTCATAGTTGCAATTACGAATGAATAAGTAGACTGAGAAGCACATTGACTTACCATCGATTAATTAGTTCTTTAATCTGTAGTACATCTGTGAAAATGAATTTGAGCCGGTCATGTAATGTGCCCGTTCGAGCCGGCCAATTTGGTTCAACAGGCTGACATTCCAAGATGAACCCCATTAGGCTTACTATACCCGCTTCTAACAATCGAATAGTATTGCTTTGGTTTGAGGCTGATTGAAATGGTCGGTATGCTTGTTTGTTCAAAAGAAAATTAGAAGTGGCCTTCAAAGGAGTTTGAATTGACGAGGACCTACCAGCACTCGCGCTTCATTGAAAACAAGGTTTTGGCAAATCGTTTGTCACAAAGTAAAAATGGAAAAAAAAAATGCCATGCTAAACTCATCATAAAGTTTACCGCAATATTAGATATATTGATATTGGTTTACAAAATTATTCACTAAATAATGTGACAGATTGCAAGTAGATATTTAGACAAGTGGGTCATATTCAACTCTTACTACAATAGTTTGCAACATAGTCAAATCAGTCTTGATATATTTAGCAAAAGTCTAATCTTTTCCTTAAGCTCAACATCGATATCAAGATTAGTCATCCATCTTTCTTAGGTTTCATTTTGTGTAATCAACGAAAAGAGAAGGTTTGTACTGCTAGTGTTGCTCATGAGTTTTTTATGTATGCTTCCATCAAGAGATCAACTCTGAGAGAGGCAATTTCCTAGCCCTTTCTCAAGGAATCACTTTTTGGGGGGGTGTCCATACTTTTTACAACATTCAGAAAGAAGGGGGTTGAAAGTCTCAAGATCAAGGATTTGGTGAATAACGCAAGTATTACATAGACAAGAGTAGTGCTCAAGGTCCTAATGAAGGAATTGGATTCTCGTTTTCCCAGCCACTAAGAAAGAGTAAAGGCAAGCTCGTAGGACATGTACAGGAGCTTCATATCGGTGTCATAAGATCATATTAACAAGTTGGTTTTACCAAGTCATCCAAACCGTCCACGTTTCACACGTGATAATTCGCTTCGATTGGCTAGTTAATACTTGTTCTCAAGGATGAAAGAAAGAAAGAGAGAGAAAGCTTTAATATTATGCACCATCCGTGAAAAGTTTAGTATCTGTAATTTTTTTTGTGAATTCAAACCCTAATGATGCCTCTAATTCAATAGACGTTGATTCATATTCTGCAGAAAATGATCTTTATAGACAGACAAGAGTAAAGTGACCTCACCCAAGAAATACTTCTCATGTGCACGGGAAAATGCCTTCCCCACCTACCCACCGCCCAAAATTTGCTGTAGCTTATACCTTTGACTGTTGCAAAGTCAGTCGGTGCAGATCAAGTTGATGCATTTTTCATGCTTCCGTTTGATTTTGAACGGTTGGTTCCTCTCTTTTCAGCTCATAGTTATTCCTTCTTTTTGGAACGCTTTTTCTCAGGCAGTTGTTCTTTCGGAACACTTCATTTTTTTCCATAAGTTTGATTGGTTTTGAGGACACTTCTTGGGTAATCAACCAACATGCATTGATCTAGAACCCTCTATACATTCTGATCATATGCTTTGAGTTTATCTGCTATAGACATAACACAAGATTAGTCAGTGAGCTTATAAACTCCAGTCTGGCCAATTTTTTAACGTGCATGCTATTACTAATCAAGTTAGTATGGCTTTCGACCCTTTATTTCATGACTATCAGTCGACTTTATTTACTGTAGATGTAATGTATAGAGCCAGTTTATGACTTAAATGAGTTCATCTTTACTCACCAAACTGGAGAATTTGAACTGATTATCTGGACTGAGTGGGTGATACCTAGAGTGAATTGAGACAGTAATATCTTGTCAATGCTCTCAGATTGCTGCTACTTACAGTGAGAACAGCAAAATCTTCACACCCTTCCATGCTGGTTCTGTACGCTACACTGTCAACGACACATCCCTGAATTTTGGCTTTTTGAAATGGAATGACGTAGTCCCAAATATTATAATCCTCATTTATTGGCCCTCATAATACACCACATACGCCATTATTATATGATCCTTCTTGGACCTTTGCCCTAACTTTGATGTTCACCACTTGAAAGAGTAGAATCTGACGATTTTCTCGACCGATCTTATCTCAATCACCGCCGCTCACTCAAAAGGTTACATAATCTCATTTTTAAGCTAAACTTAACTATCGCCTTTTCTTTTTTATTTATTCTAAACTGCGGTTAGACGATATTATGAATCAACTTTTATTCATCTGATTAGACCTCTCTCTTGTTTTCAATTAAATTCAAGCTAAGATAAGATTAAATAAGGGAAAATACACAAAGAGTTCTTAATCTTTAGTCCACTGTGTAATGTCATTTTTGAATTTTTAATTCGTTAAATGTGATCCTTGAATTATTTCTAAATATCCAATCTAGTCTCAAAAATTTTATTGTGTTTATACTAGTCCCTCAACTTTCCATAACAAAGTCAAACTAGTCATTCGCTATTATTTACAAATTTTCATAATTTCACCATTCCCCAGATTTTATAATATCTTTTCATTTTAATCCACTTCCAAAATCAACAAAAAAAAAATGCATCTTTTTATTACCTTTTTGGTCCTTATAAATATCACTACAGTTCCATTTAAGTATATGTTAACTTTTGATCTACATTGAGCATAAATATAACCTTATTTGGAGTTATATTGGATTCATATTCCTTTCATTCTAAAAAAACTAATAACGATAGTAACTTAGTTATGGAATTCCTGTACTTATATTAATCTAAAATCTTGTTCCTAATTTTTTATATAGATAAAGTTTCCACAATTTCTTTTTATTGTTTTCTTAATCAACTTTAGTTAAATATGTATTAGGAAATTAAAATAGCAAGACTATCAACCTGATACAATTTTAAACAACGTTCTATATTTACTATTATAGAGATCATAAGTTGAAATATGTAATGAAATTATCGTAATATTTTTAAAAATCAAAAAAGTAAAAAAAGTAATGAAAAGACAACCATGTTTTATGTTGATTTAGGAAATGGATGGAAGTAAAATGATAAAATGTAATCATGAAAACTTTTAATGTCTACATGGAAAGTTGAGGGATTCGATTGAATAAATTGAAAATTCATTAGCTAGATTGAACATTAAGAGATAGTTTAGAGATTATATCAAACAAATTAAAAATTTGAGGGTGACATCGTATCTTAAGTCAAATTTTATGAATATTTTGTGTCAATTTTCCATGATATGATCTACAAATTGCCCTAATCTCAAGATATCAAGTTGGGCAAGAATCGAAAGTGTAATTATTACCTTTTGTCTTTATACTTTTCCGCCTAGTGTCGCCGCTCTGCACGATGAAATAATAAGACCAAAGGATCACTAAATGCATTAATAATTGGCATTATGATAGTGGATAAAGAAAGGGGAATGATTATAGAGAGCGACCACCTTTGATTGAGAATAACCTTTTTCGATTAGAAAAAGGACGAAGTTTCGAAAGAAGGTGATGGAGGGGTCGCACGACCGCCCTCTTTTCAGCACCTTCATGAAGTGACCTGACCAAAGACACCAAGAATGGATCCACCCCTTAATCAACCACCCATTATTTAAATCTTAAAGCGCCACAAACACGTCGATTGAAGAAGGGTTTTTTTGCGTCTTGAAGACTTTATTGATGGTCGAGTAAAGTTTGCATTTTTATTTTATTTTTTGAGTTGTTTAGTCGTTTGAGAATGAGAAGTGGCCGAAGCATCACCAGCCGATCGGGTCCAATTTGCGATGGAGAATTTCGCTTTGTTTTGACCGGATGTTTGTGAGAGATGCCAAAGAGGGGGTTGTTTCATGTCTCCTCCAAAAATCTCGTAATGTCCTCTTATAAATCTTTCCAATGTCGACATAAAGGTAACATTCGATGGGATTATGTTGTGCTTAGAACTTTTGTTTTTGACTTTTTACCATTGTGATTGCCAGCTCGAGTTCTGGAGGCCCTGCTGGTTTTGGCCTTGTACGCAAGGCATTACGTGCAATCTGCTCAGGGGGAACACCATCGAGATCTGGTGAAATTAGATTTACAGCTACCCAATGTGCTCGCGACACATATGACGACAATTTCTCCTCCGTCGATCGTGGGTTACATTGAAAAGACATCATGTTTTCTTCTTGTATTGAGCTTCCAATAGACCAAAAGACAGGATCAGATGCCCAATAATCGAATCAAAGGTGTTTGTCATTAGGGAATAGTAATCCTCTTCACGAATTAGTATATTCTTGAGCTTCCTAGCAATTTCGCTATTACCAAGTAAAGAGAAAATTACCGTGGAAATTAGAAAACGCTAAACATCTGTTGAGGAGATTTGTTATCGATTCGCACGCACTAATGAGGAAAGGACCTATTGAGAATGGATGAAAGCAAGCTCAACCCACCCATTAATTTTCACCAATAGGGTCCAATAGAGGCACGCAATCGTGTATGGGGACCATATTAGCAGTAGTAGATATTTGGTAGCATGAAAATCAGCATAGCACAAAAATGGGACGGTTCTTACGGGGGTCCTTCTTAGGACGAACTTGCATCTCTTGTCCATTCTCTTCAACGTTTCTGTTCTTGAATTGAAGGCCGCCAAGATCTACAAAATGTGTTCATCATGGTGAACCGATCTAACATCTGTAAATCGTGTTCCAATTGTCTTTTAATAGTTCAGTTTCAAGAAGAAAAGGATTCTGACTTTTAATTACCTAACAATGGTATCCAAGGTGAATATTGACTACCTCACTGCCAGGGTGACCAGATTTTACCGTCTTAATAGTTTTCACCTAACGAACATTCGTTGGCCTAAAATTTGAGGAAGGTACATTGGGGATTTACATTGTCTACTATCTTATATTTTCAAGTTATTATTATGTTTTTTGCTAGATAAAAAGAGTTTGAATGGGCCTGTGATCTGCCTACTGTTTAAATGTTCGATTTAAGGCATTAATGGAATACCGACTGCCCATAGGATGAGCTTGTCACCGAAGTCCCACATGTGCAAGTGAGTGAGCTCAAAACTCGCAATACCATTAAACCGAGGTCCATCTTTCGGAAACTATTAAACCCAGGTCCATCTTTCGGAAACTAACCAACAGTCCAATGTTTCCCAAGACCGAGGATAGACTCGGGAATCAAACATTTGACCCTTGACTTGCAAACCGGGTGTTGGACTGCCTCTAACTTCATTCTATCCCCGTTTATACCGTTACAATTCCAATCTCCTCGCCCCAAATCCTTGTCGTTGGCGCAATTTTTGGGTAAAGCTTAGTCACACCTAAATCACCAATCACCAGACAAACAATAGCAGCGATGAAAATTACTTGAGGCCTATCCAGGATGGGATCAAAACAAATTTGAACCTGAACACGAGTTTGGTGCATTGTGGAAACAACCAACCCAAATGGACAAACGTTCCAAACAATTCACAGTATGGGCCGTGCTTGGTTTGAGTCTTTCCCAGGACTCAAGTCCATGTGCACAGCTAGCTAATCCATGTACACTGTTGCACTAGAAAAGCTCATTCTTTTCAATTGACACAATTTGTTACTAGTCATGCTTTTCTTCATCACAATTATGGCTTAAAATTAGTAAACCACGGAAAATCTTGCCCGTAATTTCAGTATTCTACTTCTTTTAGTTAGGCAATAATAAAAACAGCATCCCCGCTATATCCTATTATCTAACTTTTAATAACTGTTCCCAGATTAAAGCAACCTAGAGGTTTATAGACTCTTTCTCTATTGGAATCACCTATTGTAACACACCTTTGTATAAATTATTTGGTATAGACATAGAACAGCCGCAACAATCAATGGATTCATAGCATTACATTAAAGCACCCAGTAATCCTAACACAGGTTACCTGGTCAAAAAGAAGCTTCTTACACATGTTGTTTTCAAGTTGATATTGGAAAGAAGCTACTTAGCGCTTTTGTGCTTTCCTCCTCCTGGATTGCGTCTTCTGCCATTTCTTCCTCGGAACGAGCTTGCTCTTTGGCTTCAGCTTCAATTCGGGCGAGAACTTGTAATTCGGATCCCTCATGCGTGCTTGAATATCCTTGAAGAACTGCATATTCAACCTCTTAGGCCCTCCTTGTCTGAGTTCCTCGTACTCGGGTCCAGAAACTATATTCTCAAAAGCTCCAATTAATATGTCCAAGTCGCTCATGACTTCCCACACGTTGATATAGCGACCATCAGGTCCCTTTTTCAATTTCTTCAAGGCATTCTCAACTGCTAACTTCCGGGCTTTCTTCCCAGGGGACAACTCTTCTGGTTCATTTTCAGCTTTCAGCAGCTCTGAGATTGTCCTGTATTTTGGTTTTTCCTCAAACTCGAATATGTTATCTATATACTTATCACTGGCTTCATTGGGATATGCTTCAGTAGGAATGTCGTCATCGTCATCGCATTCACTGCCGGTCCACAATGTCTTCTCCTCGTCACTATCAGACCATATGCTATGCAGTTCATCACTATCATCTGCATCAATCTGGTTGGAATGATCTTTTGCCTCTTGCCTGACTTTACGAATCTCTCTTTTGAGACTGTTCTGACTCTTCTCATCATTGTCGCCTTCATCCTCACTTCCTGTCCATACAGAGGAGTCTTCCTCCATCTCTTTCTTCCAGGATTTCCTGAATTCGTCATCTCCCGGCTTGCCACCACCAAAGAGATCATAATATCTGCGCTCATTGCCAGCATACATACGTGATGCTGCAAAGATAAGGTAATGTTCACGACCCAATATTAGCCAACGCGAGGAAAAGTTAGGAATGCAAAATCAAGAGCATGTTGTAAACTTAGCACGATCAATTAAATAGAGGAAGTGAAGAAACTAGAATTGTTCTCATATTTCAAACCGGCAAAAAGATGCAAATGAGTCTAATCAACAGGGAAGTTAAAAAATTCACGTCGTTGAGGCAGAGTCAACAACAGTATCGAAACATGAACTTGTCAAAATAATGAATGCACGAAAATAAGATTAAATTTGCAGTATTGCAACTAAGTCATGTCTCACGCCCTAACATCCTCCACTCCTTTTCTTTTCTTTTAACTAAATGACATGCAACCGACCTCACTCCTTCAAAAGTTCAACTAGAAACGGCAAAAGACGACATTTTCGAGGGAAATGGAAATAAGGATGCATATACAGTCATGAGTCGCATACTACCGATCCTGAAGAGTGAAGATGACATCTAGCATGCCCCATGCATGACTATTACTTAAAGGCTTCATAAAGGAAAATTCACAAGCATGTGATATGCACGTCACCGCTCAACGAAAAGCCTCCTCAGTACCAGCTTGCACTTCCTACTAATGAAACGAAATCGTCCAACTGGCACACCCAAACGAAATTTACACGCTAGGAACATAACACGAACTGCCCCAGATTACAAAAATCCAATCTTGAAAAGCCCCGACCTTGAAAAATGGGACAAGCCCCGGCGGGGAAGCGGCTCGTTCTCGAACTCGGACCCAATTCTGGGCAGAAGCATTTCGACCTGAAAAACGCAGTCAAGTTAGAAAGAGGCAACGAATGGGGCGTGTCCACGGGAGCCACGAACGACATGCGATCAAAAAGCTTCGACCTTGGAAGAGACGGGAACGGCGGGGGCGAGTTTGATACTCTTCTGCAGAAAGAAGAGAGAAGCGAGCGGGATGCCCGGGAAGAGAGTCTCAATGGGGTCATCCCAAAACTCCAGCGCCTCCAAGACTATTGATGCGTCGAGCATGCGATGGACGCGAGCAGGGCACACACAAGCTGGATGTACAAAGTATTTCGATCTTGGAAGTGAACCCTCACGAGGTTCATGAGCACCTAGAAGCGTTCTAATACTACAGTTGTTAACCTTGTACGGGAGCGATGTGTGTGTAATCTATTGAGAAATGATGTTAAGTTACTCATCTTGCACCTCCCATGCTTTTGAATTCGGCATGTACCTATTTGAAATCAATTGGGGTTGATGCTAGCCTAATATTAGCAAATGCTCTTCACTCATATTTTCAATGGTCGTGACTAGATGTTTTCCATCCCCTCTTAAACAACATTTTCCTCATTATGAATTGAAGGTATTAAGCGGTCTCGAAATCAATCAACTCCGACACGAATACAATTGAAGACACGTTGATCACCAACGTCAATAGTGAAATTAAGCCCAAATGATTTGCTATCACCTCCCCGTGTAGATAACGATCTATGAAGCAATTTGCTTATGCTCACATTCACCCCGAGGAATGAAGGCATGAGTTAGAAAAGTTCATTGCTGAATCAACCTGATACGGACTGTTCATCAAATCCATAACAAAACGTCAGGGCTTTCGCTTCTTGGGCCATCAAAGGCGATATTGTGACTGTATTACCATTAAAATCCTGCAGCTTCAACACATGATTTGGCTCATAGTCTCGGACTCCTTGCGGTATGACGTCGGAACATATGTTTCAACTGGCGCATCAAATCTAGGGCAAACTATCTAATGGAAATATACATGACTTCCACAAAAAAAAAAAAAAAAAAAAATGTCTTCAGGAGCTTCTAAGATGTCACACAGCGCTTTCCTCAACCATTACTGACTCGATCTGTCAAATCCTATCCCATAGCCAGTCATTCATTTACAAAATGAAAAAGAGAACCAGGGGTTTAACCACATGCTTCTATTTGCAGGGCATAGGACTGATCTTGAACTGGTAAAGTTTCAAGAGCATAACAAAACGTAAACTTGATCAGAGAGACGATGCATTGCAAGTTCCCCCTCGATGTAACGCCATGCTTCATTATGAAGTAGAGCAGAAAACTGAAGCACATGTTCACGCAATCACAGCCACACTACAGATGTTGGTCGTCGATCATTTCAATGGTTGGAGCAAACTGCAAAGGCAAAGAGAGCAAGGAAATCTTAGTCAGAGAGAGAGAGAGAGAGAGAGAGAGAGAGAGTCTACAAGGCTTACTTCATCATCTTCATCGAAATACAATCCATCGACAGCACTATTTTGCTGGAACTCCCATCCAAGAGTATTCTCAAGTAGTTCCTTGAATTTCCTTGTCTACAAAGCCAAACAACCCCACTCTAAGTAATTCCTTCATATCCATTTAAATAAGGGTAAGTGACTAGCAAATATGCAAATTGAGATCTACAGCTGCTAGATAGGACGCACAGAACTCAACAAGTTTCTTTCGACGAGCTTCTCCCCAAGGCCACAGAGAAACGTGTAATTACAGTTAGGGCAAAGTCACTACTGTAAATAGCTGAACCAAGTTCAATGGTTCAACTCCCATGAGAAGCAGGAGAAGAAGCAATTAAGTCAGACGTATTTGCAAATTTTTATTATATGTTTTACTAGTCAATCCTATTTATGGTACACAATCTGTGCTCATATGAGCTCAAAAGCAGATAGCAAACTAGAATATTGGAAGTGAAACATATCGTAAAGGTTTAAATAGACATCAGATTTGGTCCTCACTCCAATGCCTATACTCTTAAGGACCCTGATTAACCTGAAATTTTATCACCAAGTGATCTCCACAACAATAATATCATTTCATTGCATTTTAAAAGAAACTGCAATTCTTGTCTATTGTCATTAGAAGTGCAATGGCAAATGGCAGATAATGCCAAGGCTCAGAAAACCAACCCAAGATAGAAGTTCTCCATCAACAACTGGGGCAACTAGCACCAATGAAAAGAAATCCTGAAATTGGGAAACAAAATAAACTGTCACAAGTTTTAAACATGAATTTGGATTAACAAATGACTCAATTTAGTCAGAAGACAACCAATAAGACAGCTCAGTCTCATGAACCCATAGGGAGTCAACATGAATTGACAGACTCAATACAATTGTAGGTATAATATATTTAAACACAGCATGGAAAAGTAGCTAAAACTACAGGATGATTATCACCTTATCCTATTACCTTGCAAAGTCGATACAAAAAGCTATCGGTAGAAAACCACAAATCATCCAATAGTGCTGAGGTTCCCTGCTCTGTACTCCTATTGTCTGCAGAGTCCTTTTGAAGTCCATACTTGAGCTGATAGTAGATCACCCTAACAAACTGACAAAAAAAGAAAAAAAAAAAAAATTACTCCATTTGTTGATACTGGAGCTATCCTGACTGAGCTCGACCAGTATAGGGAGCACAGCCAATAGGCACCACAACTGAGAAATATAATCTAGTGTGCAGTTGAGAAACAACGAATTAAGAGTCATAGACTTGTACCTTTGTGAACAGCTGAGTCCTCGTATGGAAAGGCTGCTCAAGTATCACAAAAAAAAGCAGTTAGGATCATACCAGATGCTATAAAACAACTAATGTTGGAGATACACTACTACGTGCTAACGGTAGTCCCAATAGCCAACTAAAATATATAAATTAATGCATTGACTTCCTAGTCTCGTGGCACCTTCCTAGCACGTGCTAGTGCCAGTGGCCTTCTCATAAAGCATGATCTTAACAGATCCAATCATTATATGGCTATTTTATAGACGGATAATCAAACTGTAGGACATTATTGCATTAAGTTGAAAGGAGACTATGTACCAGCAACTCAAGAATTAGCCATATGGGATTTCAAGAAACTTGTCAGATCTAGTGGAGTATTTGCCAAAGAAGTAGAAGTACAGGAAAGCGGAAATAACATAAAGTTGCTTTGCAAGAAGCAACCTAGAGATGCTTTTGTCGATTTATAATGTTCTGACTGTCATGTTTAAACGTTTCTTCAAATTTTAGATTTTTGAAACGTTTCTTATGACTCCCATATGGTGTAGATACCCACAAAACAAACTGTACAATACAAACACTTGGCCCATTTCTAATACCCCACTGCTAAACATATCAGGGGAAACCCCTTCATATTGTCAAAACCAAGATCATACACAGAACAGAGTGACAAATGTAGAAACTAGAAATTTGGAAGCAGTCAGTGGTAAAAGATTTACCACAAATGGCAAACAGGCAAATTGGGAGAGAAGACAGGAAGGTTCTTAGGCTCAAAAATATAGGCACGAATATACTAACATAACAGCTAAAATTATATTTAAAACGTAATGGAATATATAAAACTGTCCAAGCAAACACTTACAGCTTCAGTGCAACCAAGCAACAGGCCAACCAACGCTTTCCACTGCAAAAATGCTTCCAGTGATTGCCCCATCTGAAAAATCTAGAGTGTCAGACATAGTACAACTCATTTACCACATCAAAAGGAAAAAAAAATCATTCATTACCAGAAATGCAATAAAGGAAAATTGAAATTCCCCAAGGAGTAGGTCTTCGGAGCCTCCAAATTCTGTTGCAAGTATGGTTTCGAGCAATTGTGTCTGGACCACACAGAGAAAAATACAGAATGATCAGCAACCCCTGCATCAATCAATAGCACAGAGCTACAATCCACTATGAAAAACGCCCACGCAAATTTATTTTCCAACATAAAATATTGACATCTGGCCTGCAGTTTCCGTGTTTCGCAAGAACAGTACCTTGTCAAGATTTAAAGAAGTAAGTTCATGGCCTTCAATTCCTCGGCGCTTGACAAAATGGGGAATAGATGTGTAATAGCATCCCCTGCTCTGAGCCTTGTCCACACTTGCTGAAAACTTCATTGTTTTCAGTTGTTCATCTAAAGCTTTCTCGATTGCCGCTTTTGGAGTGTTCTTTAAGATCTCTGACTCACATGCAACAGTGATATCTCCTCCAATGGGTTCTGAAAGCAAATGAGTCATATATGATAATATTTCTCGATTAAACATTGCATGGAAACTGGAAAGCATACATATCATTGAGTGAAGAGATAAAGAACATATGAATATCCATGCAAAACAAGCATCAACAAACACTATAGATGTTCTATCACCAAGTGAGAAGACACTTCAGCGACAGACAAGATCTGCAGAAAGTAACAATAGGTCTCAGGATAGTAAAATGCATACCAAGTCTTTGAATAGTGTCCTTAGTAATGTAATTGGATAAGCGCTTCCAATCTCCATATCGATTTAGATCATAAGGACCAAGTTGTCTATCGAACTCCATACTTTTTACAGCTTGACAATACCTCTCTGCCTTGACAAAGTCAACAGGAGATAATGTTATGTCAGGGATCATTCCGTGAATGTCTGAAGAGGACATATTATTCTTCCAAAATTCAAAATTTTAAGTAGAAAACTTTAGTCGAACTGTCACTTAATCTTAGATGCATCATTGTCCACTTCCTATAATGAGATCCCCACAAGTAGAATATTATAAACTCACATCATGCTTCTGCTATTTTCGAGCATCATGTCATTCAACCGAAGCTAAATTTTTATGCAGAGTAGAATTGGGCATTAAAATACGAAAGTGGAAATATCAGCATCCAACTCCATATTTGCAGGCACATGTCATCCACATAGAGGGGAAAAATAGCTCAAGCTTTCAGCAACAGACCTCTTCTTCAGACACGCTAGCTAATCGCTCTTCTTCAGCATTCCACCTTCGAATGATAACCTGGTCAAACATCATCCACCAAGAAAGCTATTCATGACCAAAAACATATTGCATTAACTTCTGACACAATGACTAATGTAGGTGGTAACCAATGGAAAACTACATCCAATACCATACCTCAGACGGACCAACATCAACAAAAAATCCTATGATTGGCGAGAACTCTTTGCCATCTCTGCATGCAAACAATTTAAGACATTCCAAGTAAGTGAAGTTTCACATTGATGTAAGATGATTGACAATTAAGCAGTTGCCAATCAGCCATGACTAAAGCATTCGAGACCAATTCACCGATGGAAAAATTGCAGCTTTCCAGAAGCTACATTAACTTTTAACAGCAAATGATCTTCATAAAGAGAAGCACTCGATACGAATACGAATACGAATAGAACAGAAAGATAGCATGGCAAAACACAAGGCAGGGAGGGAACACGGAGTGCCAGACCCACGAAACAAATAAATACAACGCATTTGACAAACTTTAGACAGGAAAAAAAAAAAAAGACATTTTGATACACCTTCGGAGTGATTCAGGATCACCTTCTCCTTCAACCTATCAAAATAGCTCAACCCATTTATCCAGCTACATCAATTGTTTTTAATTCATCACCTATTACTAGCAAGACAACAGCGCTCCATAAAGTAAACGAATTGAAATTAACGGAAGACCACCATGACTGATCCAACATTAATGGGCTATCGAGTAAAGCGCCGAAACCGACCTGCTCGAAGAGCTGTAGTAGACAAAATGAACACCGGGAGGAATCATCTTCAGCCCCTTGAAAACGGGCCCCACAGAAAACATCTGCACCGACCGTATTTCACAGGAGAGAGAATTTAAAAAAAAAAAAAAATTCATCAAAAGTGACGATCGTCAAACACAAAAACCAACGAAAAATTAGCTGCGCCAATTGCCGGCACGCGCGAAAACAAAGCAAATTGCTTGAGGGAGCGATGCGCGACCTGGGTGTCGATGCCGACGAGAGTATATTGAGGAACGTCGAGGAGGAGCAGCGTGGCGCCTCGCTTCACGAGCTCCAGAGCCGTGTCCGCGTCCATTGGCGCTCGAAACTGAAACCGAAACCGAAATTGAGTGGGTTCTCCTTCGCTTCAGGATATGCTTGCTTCGCTGCTGCTTCTTCTTCTTCTCCTTCTTCTTCTTCCTTCTTCTTCTACAGGCCTCTGTCTGCACTGTTGCTCCAGAGTCTTGCTTGCGGCGGGTTACCGGTTCGAACTTTTGAGCCGAATTGAACCGGACCAAATGATATTAGTTCCAAATTAGATGAAAATTGGTTGCATTTTATATTTTATATTTTTGTTAAATCTTTTTCAGCTCTTACAAGTCAAATTTTCAAATACTTATATATATTTTAAATACATGAAATTTAAAGCGTTTGTGCCCGATTTCATATTTTTTAAGAAAAGGAAAAAAATTATATATATACACATATATGTTTTTATGCATAGCTCCAATGTATTTAGTATACGAATACTGAATTAGGTTGGAATGGAATGAATAAAAAATGAATGAGAATACCCGTTCTTCTGTTTGGTCCGACATGAATTGAAACTTGAATTTCGATCATTTGTTTTTTTTTTATCATCCAAACAATTATAATAAATTGTTTAGATGTGAGCACACACTTTTCATTTTGTATTTTCATACGATAAACTCTTAATTATGGCCGAAGTAATTATAATAAATTGTGCTTTACTTCTCGTGACGTTCAAGGCTAATTTCTTCCAAGCATCCAGTTGCTTTCATTAACATTTTTTTTTTTAAAAAGAGTTCCCCAAGATGAAATTAATTATATTCTTATATTTAAGTTTGAGAAGCTAAACACTCTTATGCCTCATCTATTGTTCCACGATGGGAGCAAAGAGAATCTTGGACAAGTAGAACAAATCGACTCGAAAGAAAACCTCTTTAAGGAAAAAGAAGACATTGATGTTCGAGCCCGGAAAGAAATGTTCTTTTTCATTGGTTAAAGGAGGGAATCACGGTTCCTTTAACAAAGCAATAAGTAAAGGACAGTGCGCATTTTAATTTAACTTAAAATGTGATCATTTTGTATAATTGATTAAATAACTAATTAGTTATGAAGTTGGAAGTTCGATTTACTCTCAACTTTTACACAAGTCGTTCAGTTCAATTCGGTTAGCTTGACGTCTAACTAGAACCAACTTGGATATGATAGGTTTATAATTTCCCCTTTTCCTTTTCTTTGTTTCCATTATATGAGTGCCTGCTTCAATCGGCCATGAAGTTCGATATTTGTTTCTATAGGGTTTGAGTCTACATTTCAGTTGTTTAAATTTTTTTAAATATGCAATCGCGTCTTTTTTTTATTAAAACCAAATCCTCTAACTCGCTAACAAAGCACAACATGCGTATCAATCGCTCAAAGGATACCGATTACGAGGAAAGCATCGAGTGCACAAGCAAATACAGAAGAACACTAACCTTTCCCCCTCTTATTATTGCCACAAAACCAAATAAAAGTTCGAAGAACAGCCAGGGCTTAAAAGCAGTTTTATAATTGATACAAATGATGAATGATATAAGACAACGAATAGTGTTCAGTCGAATCTTTCCGCTTTGAAATTGACCTGTGGGTTCCGAATGTCGTCTTGACTTTGAATCAATCTAATCTCCAAGCTGCTCGATTGCGGATCGAACTCGGCACTTCTGTAGTCGTTCACTGTTCTCTGAAGTACTGCCTGCAAATCATGGTAGAAGCCCCACAGTCAATCATGTTTACACCTTGCAACGATGCAAACAAGAGTCGATTCATTTGATCCTAGTGGTGAGCAAGGCAAAAATAGGACGTGGCTGATCCATTGGCTTTCAGCTAAATTTTCTTCTATAGGATTTTGATGTTGCATTGTATATCGTCCGTAGATGGTGTTTGGTGACCCGCGTGTGTGAATGAATGTGGATGGAAGAAGATGGCCAGTGAATGTTAACCCCGATTGGCTAGATAAGAACCGATAAACATTATCAACATCTGACTCTGTATGTGAGTCTCCAAGCTGAGGATAGGAGTAGGATATAATGAATTTTTGGAAGAATTCTTCTCCTATCCTATCCCATTACTATGATTTTACACGGAAGACCAAACACAACGCAAAATAGAATAAGATCCATAAGCACCTGTAAGCTCGACACCGCAAGCTCTGCTGCCTTATCAAGGTTGTCGGGATGTTTCTGGAAAAACAAAGAATTGTTGGGTTCAGGAAGAGTAAATTATTGCAAGAATTACTACAAGTTAGGAAAAATCAAAATTCTAAAAGCGGGCAATACATTGCTCCATCCAAGAAGAAGTGCTGTCATGAGATCTCCCGTTCCCTACAATCACATTAAAGTATTTATAATGTATCAGCGTAAGAGATTGCAGAAATGCTAGGCTGCTAGTGAAAAGAAATGAGCAATCACCCCCAGAAATCCTGTGGGTCAATTTCAACAATGTATTAATTCATAATTATTTATTCAACAGATGCTTGCTCCAATGTATTTCAACCAGTACATTTAGAAATAAAAGGTGAAGTGAGTCTAGTATGTGTCAACAAAATGTTACACAGCCTAAAGTGACTGTCTAATGTTTTATCCGTTTGTCAGTAACTAAGCATAAGTTGTGCAACTACTTGAAGAGAGTTCATAAAGGAAAAGTACCGTGAAATAAGCAGGAATTTTTGGAATCAAGATCTTGAATTGCTCAGGAACCTGACCCTAAAAAGAAGCATGGGAGTCAATGCACTTTACCACCAAAGGATGAGCAGCATTTTCTATTGATCACGGAATGCTAAAGATTCTTGATAATGATAAATATCTTCACTTCAAGTTCAGATAGCTGGTACATACTTTTGTGTCTCAGCAAAGAGAAGAACAATTCAACAATGTTCTCACAATTAAGGAAAAATCCAAATACCAGAATGGAACCATATTATGAAAGAGAGCTACTACTACACATGATTAAGCATCAATAAAGAGAGTCATGAGAAAACACCAAGAGATAATGCTGCACTTCTTATGGCAAAATATCCAAACCATTATATAGACTTGTATTACCTAGATATGTCAGAATTTAAACAAAACCACTAATTTTATAAATACAGAAAAACTCACCTTTTCCTTTTGATGACTGCCTATGAGGCGCAGGTCCCCATTTATACTTATACTTGTAATCACAACCTGAGATTAATCAGAAAACAATTAACCTTCAAGTGAGATGGAAAAATAAGATTCAGGAAAGATCCTTCACAGCAAAAAACTTGTTGAAAGACTAAAGAGCTAAATCTGAGCTATGACAATCTTGTCACGGCTAAAAAAATCACACACTGAGCAGAAGGAACAGGGTAATCCTGCACTAAAGAGCTACAATTTCTCTAACAATCTTAGAAAACCATCCAGGAAATTGCAGTAGCAATGAAGGCTATACCCCATAAAAAAACAATTATGCAGCTTTAATAAGAGAGCAATGTTTAGTAGGTAGGTAGACATCATTTTGAAGTCACACCTGTTATAGTTGAAGGATAAGTGCTCAAGTACAGTCACACAGAAATTCATAGTAAATATAATGACTGCAACAAAGTCTTTCAATTTTAAGCAACTTTAACAATGTTCTTATTTTTTGCTCTTATTCAGGAATACAAAAACTTTTCAATCATGCTTCATAATTATATCAGTGCATCATTCTATGTAGCTGGTGCAATTGGCAAGCAAGACACATTAGAACTTCTCTATTTTTTTAAATGTCAAGAAGATCAGCTAGAGTGAGAGAGAGAAGGGGGAGGGGGTGGAGGGGGGAGGATTTCTGGAAAGAACACAAAAGGCGAGGGGTGATAAGGGCATAGTAAACGTCATTTCAAACAACCATAACTTTACAGGTAGGCTTTTTCTGGCCAAAATTTACAATTAGGTTGAGCCAAGCTCCTGTCGACTACATGTTTCCCAATGCATAAAACACAGACTGACATTGCTAAGAAGACTATCACTTTGCATAGGTAATGCAATATTATGAATCATTAAAGCCAACTCTACCAGAGTTCCCAATATTCAGAAATTCACACTAAGAGAAGTTAGAAATTAAAATTACAATGATACCTTTGAAGGTCCAGCATCATGAAGCTTGTTACAAGCTTCCCTGCCATCCCTTTCAGACACTATCCTGAGACAAAAGAAACAAAGAACTCAAGCAAAGGCACAAGATCTTCACTCTTAAAAGCAGAACAAGATCAAATAATCACATCCAAATATTACACTCTGCAAGAAAAAATGCGGACAATTGTTTCTTCTAATAAAGTAACCATTACAAGACCCCAAAACCAGGACTCTATATGTTTAAAGCATGAGACAAACATTAGATGCTTAGTATCTCCCAACAAACTATTCTGATTGTGCTAGATTGTGAATGCTTTTTAGTTTGTGCAACATGTACCACCATGGTAACTGCATATGTGCAAGCCTTTCTCATTTTTGCCATCCATGGGAGATGATAGAAACTAGTCAAACATCATCCCCTGGGAACTGACGCCATTTTATTTAATTTGGAAGGCAAAAAACCGGTGTGAATATTAAGATACCCATAAATCTAAGAATGCTTTACTATTTCGTCGGTATAATCTAGCTTTGTGTCTATGGGCAAGATCAAACACAAATAGAATGATGAGTACATCAAACTTGGCATTTAACTGAACAGTGGAACCAAGAATTGCACCCAAACCTTTCCCATAGTAATCAAATACAGTTGATTTGGCATAAGAACAAGAAGATACCTATACCCAGTCAAAAGTTCTGCTTCAAATTGATTAGGAGTCAACATTGAGGCCACTGGAACAACCTAAAAAAAAAAAGTATCAATAAATCAAAAAAGAGACTGAACCATTAATTTGGAGAACTTCCGAACAATCATCCAAATTCAATTTCTACGACATGAGCAAAAATTTCAGCCAGTATCCATCAACAGCTGCTCTTCTCACCTTCTCTCGGTAGACTGTCACCAGCTCCTGAGGTATATAGAGCTTCCCTTCATCACCCATCACAGGATCGCAAACTAGACAAGAATGGCAGTTTTTACTAGACACAGTCAGTGCCTTGATCATTTCTTTGTATAGATGAGGAAAGATATGCTCATGCCATTATTTAGCAGAAACAGTACACCAAACTTATCGTCAGACAAAATTTTATAAGCTCCAAATAAATAGACATATTTGGCTTCTTGACATCACATTTAAATGGATTGCCTCAATATCCCTTAAATTTGTGAGGTGACTGGTGAATATGGTGTTTATATGCTTCAAGGTACTATCTGATTAAGAAATTATTGACAATTAGCACGAGCAGAAGGATAGCAGATATAGCCGTTCTCTGGCATGTCTCTTGAGAAAAATTTGACTTATTTTTGCCCTGTTGATCTGAAAGCACTATGATATGCGTTATGCTTTGCTTGGACAAGAGAAGATTATCTGAAAAGAGAAATAATTTACAAGCAAACTCATGATACAAGAACCTTCACTAAAAAAACCTTCTTTTTTTTTTTTTTTGTAGCTATTGGGGCAGAAACACGTGCTCGTGACACTGATCTTCATCACTAGGGGCCTCTACTAATTGTGACAAATGTACTCACCATATGTCAATTTTGGGTTTACAGACCGCAGCTTATCAACAACTCGCAACACAGTATTCAAGAATGAAACTGAACCGATATAACCTGCAAAGAATAAAAAGTATGATCAAACTTACAAAGCAAGTTCATTAGATGAAAATTTACCCCTATACTAGAAGGTAATTTCAACTGCCCAAGGAACAGAATCCCAATAAGAGCCAAAAGAGAATCCAAAAATAGTATTTAAATTGGCCACAAGAACATTTCAAAAGAGTCTAATGTGCCCCTCACACTTCCATACAAGAGAAAGTATTCCTTGTGAAACTATTTGTCAGGATAATGATTTCTTTCTAGGTTTTCTAATAGTTTTTCTTGCATAATTTTCTAGTAATTTCTCATTTGCCATGAGATTCTGCTCAGAAAGTTATACGAAATATTAAAAAAAAAAAAAAAAATCCCCTGAAAAAGATGCGAGAGCAAAGTTAGTTACACACACTATCTCGAAGTTTTCCTCAATAAAACTTCTTTCCAAAAAAGAAATAACAGGAGAGATGTTCTAAAAACCTTTTTTTGGCACAATTTTACTACATAGATTGACTGGATAAAGTATGTGAAGATGGTGGCAAAGGAAGAAAATTACAATTAAAGTGTTTTGAAATTTTCACCAAGTGAGATACCCCAGTAACTCCCTCAACCAACAGCCAATATAACCGACCCTACTCCTACGAAGACATTTGCACATTTGGAAGTTCCGACATTGACTGTACTATCAAGAAAATTAGCTGCTAAAGTCAGTAGTTCTCACTGGGAGCTTCAAATTAAGCACTTGCACAGGGCAAACATCCCCTGTAAATAGCCTTCTTCCACCTATTCCAATAGACAATTCGCCTCCACCCCCAAACAAATGCATGCATGTGTGTGCATTCAAGTCTAAAAGCAAAAGGAAAGAAAATAATTCTATCTATTTAAGAAATGTAGAAATTATATGATCCCAGATACCAATTAATGTGAAAAAGAAAAATCAACCTGAAGACAACCTGCAGAACCCCAAAATTTAGTACAAAAAATGAAGTCATATACCTGTCAATAAGTGTGTATAATATAGTAGATCATTCGCCTCAAGGCCTTCAATTAGTTCCCACAATTGTTGTCCATTCAACACTTGACCCTTGAAAGTCGGGTAACCTGAAATGAAATCGAGCTAATTATGCCGTGCTCCAAACCCCAGTTAAAGCCAGAAGTCACTGAAGCTTACAAGTGACACTGAATCCTATTCCTGAGTATAGGGCCTTGGTAGTAGCTAACCTGTGTGGTTCGAGAACTGTACTGAATTGATGGGGTCAACATCGTAACCCAACAGCTGCAGAGGAAACACAGCTGATTTGTTGCCAACATACCCCTAAGGAAATAGACAATGTGACTAATGTTAAATTATAAACTGAAAATCGCCAAACAAACAAAAACTACTATTTCTACATCACATAAGCAATCCCCCCGGTACACAAGTAGCGTGTTACGAATAAGAAATCACATCATAGAAAACAAAACTTTTTCTCCAGTTGCAAAGATAACGTTTGGCCAGTTCTATCTCTCGCGACCATTTATCACCGCCCTTTGCATCAGCAGAACATTAAAAATGTTTTCCTGCGCCGTAACTTAATAGAAGAAATTCATATGGACCAATCACCTAGATTTGTTGCTCAGGCAGAGCACTAACAAACCTTGAAAACCAAGATAATTACGATGAAACGCACGCTTTTGATGGACTTCGAACCATTCATAGGACTTTAAAAAAAAAAAAAAAAAAAAAATTCTGTCTCGAGCCCCATTTCGAGGAATTTCACAGAAGCTACCATCTATCCTCGGCTTATCCGTATTGAGTGACGTTATTAACAGAAATCCGACGACAAACACCAGGGGCCCCCAAAACATCACCAATCTACTACAAGCCAACGACCGCAAAAACATATTCTTTTCTCACAGACATGAACACGAGCACGACAGTCAGCTCCACTCGGACATCTGGATCAATCTCGTTTTCTCATCGGCGGCACAACAGATCGCCCACACTCCCCCCGAGCCAAGCGCTTCCCCGGTCACTCCCGTCCCTAAACAGTAACGCGAAAGGAGCAGACCACAGGAACACCGACCTGGACGGTGTGCGATTGGATGCTGAGGACGCGGCCGGTCTCCGACGGCAGGGCCAGCGAGAGGATCGGCGGCGCCGCCCTCGACATCCCTCGGCGCTCTCCTCGACGCCCCGCAGTCAGGTGGGGAACCGGCCGGTGCCCGGGCGAGGGTGGAGCTCGGATTGCCCGCGGGTGGAGAAGCGCGCGCGCCAGAGATTTTCCCGAGAAAATTTTGCTCCGGCAGGGGGAGGAAAAATGCGACCGAGAGGGGAAGACTTACGACGCGGAACGATGGAGAGATTGCGTGCTGTGTTTATACTGGAGAGGACCCGGTCTCGGGCGGGCGCCGCGTGGTCAATTTACCATCCTGACCCCGGGGGCCTCCGCCGCAAGGGCGGCTGGGGGCGGAGGGCAATAGAGAGATTTCGCCGTGAGAGAAATCTGATTCTGTTAGGTTAGTTTACGAATTTTTTCTCTTACCGATGTGAAAAATATTTCGTTTTGTTTTTTTAGTTTTTGCCCGTAATTATGAGAAATAATATTTTTTTTATGATGAATCTTTACGATGCCATGGTTTCCAACCCCAAGGTCAAATCGAACTTTTGGCCAGATTTTCTACGTCCAATTTTCCCCATTGCGTTAATCTATGCTTCATGTCCGATCATTGCTGACGTCATCAAGTTGATCTTCCTTCTTCTTTTTTTCTCCTACAGCAAAGAATATTATTATCTTTCTTGCAGAAAAGAGCGCATTATTATCTTAGGGCGAATAATACAACTGCCCGCCATTGAGAAAATTCAATCAATCACAACAGGTTGGAATAAATTATTGATAGATGTCAGGACAATGGAAGGCTGCCTCATCGGTCACGTATAATTGATAAATCACCAATTCACGGGTTTTCTCAAAGCCACTTTTTTGCATAATAATAAAGTCGAATGAGAAATATATAATTTGAAGTCTCAATTGAAAAAAAAGGAAAATGAGAGATTTGATTGAGCTTTTTGCAATAACTTAGAGACCTATGATATTTTTATCTTATGAAAATACAAATGATTCTAAAGTCACTAGCTCATTAAGATTTATCAATATTTGTTTGATCAATGAACTACTTTATAACATTCATATGTAAAAAGTTACTATTATTCGATGTAGAGGTATGACAAATATGATTGATTTTAATTTACTATGATTGAATTTATCAATACCCGCTTCAACAGTGAGCTGTGGATTCACATCTACATATGATTAATCATTATAATATGTTTCTAATTTATTGGTGCACCCTCGCATGGTGGGGGCTGGCCCTTTGCTTTGCTCGCAGCACGGACCAACGTCCTTCGCCAAGATCCCAACAAGGTAATGGGTCCTCTGCGGAAGGAAGGGTGACACCATTCCCTTTTTTCCCATTTTTCACAAACCTTGATGATGTATTTGGACACGTCAGCAGCCACATCAGCGTACGTGAACATTTAACAGTTAAATTAGCTTGTTATGCAGCTGTACTTGGGAGAGCTTTGGGGTCCTTTCCCCCAAAAAAATTTTGGTTCGAAATATTTGCTCGAAACAAATAAGAGTTTTGGATAATTGACTTCTAGTATATTCTCGTAAATCAATTTTGAAGTAGAAAGAAGAAAGAAAGAAGAGAGGGTCACGCTTACCAGGTCCGGTGAGCATTAATTAGAGCCAGGGAGTGTCGCAGAATGGGAATTGGAGAGGCAGAGGTGATGACTAAAGACGAAGCGATGACTAGAGGTGACCAGAGGCGAGGTATAACCTCGGCCGGCCAAAGGCAAGCATCGACCTCAAGTGACCAGAGGTGAGGCAAGTTGGCAACCCTAGGCGATGAGGAGTTGAGATCATGCGACCACAAGTGAGGGTTAGCGACCTCAGCCCAAGTGAGATAGATCTTGCCCAACAGCCCTCAGCCAACAAAGCTAGATCTAGAGCAAGGAGCGATTGAGTGTGTAAGAGAGGACAAACGATGTTTGAAGTGAGGGTAAGACAAAAATGCGAAAATATTAGTGAGGATAGGATTAAAAATTTTAAAAATCTAAAAAAGTAGCATTTTCAAAATACTAAAAGTTAAAGCCAGTTCGAAGTTGTATTAAGCTATCACTAAATACCAAAACTTTGTTCTAAGGGCTTTTTCTGGCCAAAAAGATTAAGTCCATCAATTTTTCAATTAATAAACATGAAATTTTTCTGACAAAATAAAGATATTTTCATGGGAAGATTTTTAAAAAGGGTATGAAGTGTCATAATTTTCTCGAATAAAGGCTCAAAGTGAATTTGGTTTCAAATAAGAGCTTGAAATATCATCACTTTTTTAAATAAGAGTCTAAAGTGAATTTTTTTCAAATAAATGAAGTGGTTATATCTTTTAAATAATGATCCAAAGTAATTCTATATCTATTTTAAATAAGGGCGTGACTTTTCGATGATCAAGGATATTTTCACCATTTCCCATTTTCCCTCCTTTTTTTTCTTTCCTTTTTTGTTTTTCTTTCTGGTTCTTCTTCTTCCTCTTCACTAGTGGCCGGCTAGCCAATAGCGATGCAATAGAGGGATAGGCTAGGGTCACCCTTGCTCGATTGGGCGAGGGCCACCCATGCTAGGCAAGGGATGGCCTCGGTTGGGGTAGGTGACCCCTATCCTGGGGGAGGTTGCCCCTTGCAACCATTCGCGAGGTTGGCCCTTGCTTGCCCCAAGCAAGGCCAATCCTTGCCAAATTTGGCGAGTGTGCCCTCGCCCATGACTGACAAGGGCTCGGCGACCTCATCAGCCGTTGGTAAGGGTTGGCGAGGACTTGCAAGCCCTCACCTACCCCAGGCGAGGTTGAGCCTCGCTAGATCGCAACGAGGCCAAGGAGTGCAAGCCCTCGTCAACCCTTCCTTGTGGCTAGCAAGGTTGCTGAGCCCTATCAGCCGTTGCTAGTGACCAAAAGACAAAAAGAAGAAAATAAAAAAAAGAAAAAGAAAATTTGGACGAAAACATCCTTAATTGATCGAAAAATTTAGCCGACTAGTAATCAATAAGATCACATCCTTATTTGAAACAAATATAATTATTTTAGATCTGTATTTAAAACAACCAAGTCACTCTATATCTTTATTTAAAAAAAAAGAGTCTATTTTAGGCTTTTATTTAAGAAAATAAACGTATTTCGGGCTCAGTTTTGGAATAATTCCTATTATGATAGGGATATTCGACCTTCGTTATTTATTCATTTTGATTTTTTGGGCCAACACTCACTTGTTTTCCTCATTTCGTGCTCCCGTTATTGCAGTCCCAGTCCCCTCCCGTGGCTCTCGTCTCTGCTCGTTCGGACAACTCGCCGAGCCCATCTCTCTCTCTCTCTCTCTCTCTCTCTCTCTCTCCATGAAGCGCAAGAAATGGTCGGAGCTCGAGGAGCGGACGCTCCTGGCCAAGTACTCGGAGCTCGCGAGCGCCGGCGCCCTGGCCAGGCTCAAGACCCGCGAGAAGAAGTTCAAGCCCATCGCGGAGCACGTGAACGCCGCCCACCACCTCCGGGACCCGGCTCGGTTCCCCTTCCGGTGGTCGTGGCGGGACGTGTCGATCAAGGTCCAGAACATGCGCCACCAGTACCTGGGCGTGAAGCAGAAGATCAGGTCCCCCAGCGGCGAGTTCAATTGGGACGACGGCGAGGACCACTGGGAGAATTTCTTGAGGTACAAGGAAGTGTTCGGCGACATGGAGCTCGAAATCAAGGGCAAGAAGCCAGACGGGGTCGATTTCTTGGGGGATTCCGGCTTTGGGGGTTCCGGCGATCTGGGTTTAGGGTTTGATTTGGAGGATGACGACGACGATGACGACGTCGATGAAGACGAAGGAGGAGAAGAAGATATGGAAGAAGAAGGAGGAGGACCAGAAGCAGCGGCGGCGGCAGCAAATTCTGATTATGAAAATGCCGATGATGATGATGTGAGCGGCAATGACATCGAGTGTGATAATGTCGATATTGGTCAATTGAACAGTACGGGGGAGGTTAGGAATGGGAGAGAAAATGGGGGGTCGGGTGTTGTTAAGTCGAAGAAATTCAAAAGGGGGCCCGTGTTGGGATCGAACAAGAAATGGCGGGTCTTGGGTGCGCAAGTCATTGACTTGAGGGATGCGATAGTGAGGAGAGAAGAGAGGAGAGGGGAGAGAGAGTTCTATAGAGAGAAGAGCTTGATCGACAAAACAGAAAGTAGGAGGGAGCTGGAGTTTATGAAGGGAATGCAACAGAGCGAGAGGATGGAGAGGTTGGAGAACCGGGAACTGGAGTTGGACAAACGGGAGTTGATCTGGGCGAGGAGGGAACTTGGGCGAAGGATGAGGTTAGAGAGTGAGTTCGATGAGGAGCGGTGGCGGAGGAGGAGGTTGGAGGAGAAGAGGGAGGAGGAGGAGATGGAATGGAGGGAGAGGATGATCGAGTTGCAGATCGAGCATGAGAAGGCGATAATGCAGATGCAAGCCGATGCTTGCCAGAACCAAATGCAGATCCTCGGGATCATGGCCCGGATGGTTTGTCAATTCTTTGGTTCGGCGAGCGATGCCTTGAGCGGTGGGTTGGGCGGCTTGCCCCCACAAGTTTTGCAGAACTTGCAGCACCCCACGGGTTTGGATGATAGTGCCAAGCCCGAGACACATTCGCCTTCGGAATTCATGTGAACTGTTTGTTCTAACTTCCTGCGTGGCTCATGTTTTCTGTCTTGTCAATTCAAATATTCCTTGACACATGGCAGTGTAAAGAAAAGTCTCAGCAGTGGGTTGTTTTGGATTGAGATGGTCTCAGTAGCAACACTTTTGCACTGTTGAAGCTCTTTGAACTTACTGATTTTTGACTGGAGAATCGTGTGTCATAAGTCAATAGTGAAGGGTCAACTGGTTAAAGATTTGATATTTGCAAAGCTTGTTGCGAATTGGTTCGAGAGGTCTCTGGAGCTCTGGCAGTATTGGTTCTTGTAGAAATCCAAGTTGATGCTTGCAGCATCTTACCATTGTTCAAACCTAGTGAGTCATGTACATAAACATAGGCCATACTCATGTGGTAATATCTGCTTGGATCTTGTTTGTTTATAATTTGTTTAAGTGCTTTCTTTCCTTGAGATTATTTTTGGTATCCTTATGTAAGATGGTATTTTGACTGCTTCATGCCCAAGTGATCATGTTGCCTTTCTATCCATATAAGGATCCCAGAAAGGAATAGAATGTCGGCATGAGATTGTGCAAGTCGTATATTTTTGGTGAACTAGAGAATAGTGTCAGATTATGAGCAGTTGCAGGTATTTGTTCCACAACCAACAAGGTTGGAATAAACGAAGGAGACTTCATGGAATATCATGAGTGTGCACTTACTACTTGGTGGAGGAAGAAGAAACAGATAACGGGGAAAATCTCAAGCTTCTGAGGGAGTTGATCACTTTCTGTCGTAACTACATAAGAGTTACATTTGTGGAGTGAATAGTCCAATCTCTTGCGGAGGCATATGGTAGAAGCAGAAGATAGATCTTTCTGAATTTGTTTTGAAACAGAGACTGATCTGTAGGCTTCTGAGGGGGTTGATCAATTCTGTCATGAATACATAAGAGAGTTAAATTCATGGAGTGCATGGTCTTATTTATTTATTTATTTATTTTGAGGCATATGTTAGAGTAAGAAGATTGAGCTCTCTGAATTTTGTATGTGGCACCTCAGAAGTAGAATGCTAGATTAGATAACTCGATCTACCCTCAATGGACCAAAAATTGCCACCATCTTAGTTTTTGAAAAATGCCAGGTATATTAAGATTACCATGATAACTCGATCTACCCTCAATGGACCAAAAATTGCCACCATCTTAGTTTTTGAAAAATGCCAGGTATATTAAGATTACCATGATAGATTCTTTGAAGATTGATTATGACTCGCTGGTTTATGGCATTGCATTATCTTTTTATAATTCTTCCACCACATTTTGCGACTGCCTCTAGTCCCTCTTGTCTCCGTCTGCCTATGCTTTGGCACCGAGTCGAAATGTTGGATGCAGGAAGGCAATCAAAGAGCACTCAAAGCTAAAATAGAAGCTATGTAAATATAGATATAAATGTCTTTACTATTGTTGTCCATTCATATGATAACATCGATAACTACTTGTATTTGTGCTATGATTGAGACTTTAGAGATACCTGCTGATTTCATTCTATGTACTTGGAGGGATTGTGGTGCGAATTGCGATATGAATTTGTCTTCGAAAATCCAACTCAGTAGAAATAGTATAGCTTCGTCCTCTTTGTAAGTTAAGCTTGAGATGATTGCCCTCACGCAATTACCTTGTTCATCATGCACTTTCATATCACGTTCTTGTCATCTTATGTCATTGTCATAATTTGGGATGATCGGTTTTTAGTCCGGTCCGATCTTACTCAAGAATTGGAAACCATACTAGAAGGATCGATGCCCAGTTTTTGGAACCGGAGACCAAGACTGGCTGGTCTTGAGATCGAACCCTGGACAATTTGGGGAAGAAAGAAAGAAAGAGGAAAGCCTATGAAAAGATTTGAGGCAAAGTTCAACTTGGAGTTTTGTTTTACGGGGAGGGAAGGAAGCAGTGAACCAGATTGAGGCTATTGAGCTTTACTAATGGAAGTTTGGAGTATGAAATCAGTTGACACCATATCGAGACCGGGATGAGAGGAGAGGAGAGGGAAAGAGGAGAAAGAGAAGAGGGGGACACGTGAGAAGGGGAGAGAAATACATAAAAAAAAAAAAAGGAGAAAATGACATAAATAGTATTTAAACTTTAGCTAAATATACAATGTGGTTCTTGATATTTTAATTTGTTTAATGTGGTCTAAGAATTTTGGCCTAATGTATTATTGATGAATTTTTAATTTGTTTAATGTAATCAATAAACTTTTGATATATGGTCAAGTTAGTTTTTAGATTATATGAAAATATTTAATATTATCTCTGATGTTGAATTAATGGAAGAATTACATCGAACATTTTCATATATTTCAAATGCTACATTGAACAGTGACAACATTAAATAAATTAAAAGCTCATGGATCATATTGCATATTAATTCAAAGTTTAGAAATTATTTGTGTCATTATATTAAAAATAAAATAAAAAATCATCGGTGCGGTTCTTCCTTGAAACCAAGGATTGGATAAAAAATTAACGGCTTCAATTTTGTCGAATCGAGGACCGGATCAATGTCGTCGGGAATCATTCGGACCGTTCGATCGATTCGTGTTACTCCCCCCTGACCACAAATATAAACAAGAACAGAACGGAATTTTTCTGCTGCAGCTTACTATGAATAATCTTTAAGATGCGGCATTATAAAAATATAAAAAGAAAAGTCAGCGACGACATGTGTGTGTAATCATCCGACATACGCAGCATCCATACGTCGCAATTTTACTCAACTTTGGACAGCTGACCTTGTACATATTGGCTCGTACGGATGCGTGTAGCTGAATGAATTGCCATTTTTCTTTTTGCCTCTGTGGAGAATGATTACATGATAAGATAATCGACGAGTGGGTCGGGCTCAACAGCCCGGGCCGTGTGGTACGCAATTCACGGCCGCGAGCAGGTCCGCACAATTTTTTTCTAGTCCGAATCGCAAATTTTTATAGTCTCGTTCACACCCATCACGGGCCCCTCCTTCCACAAAAGACCGGTTCTCTTTCTTTTTCCAGTAAAGGAAACAAAAGGCAGGAATTATGGAGCATCTGCTTGGCATGGTCCTTCGTCCAGAAACCAACATTTCGTCCTCTTTTTGTTGCTCATAGCAATCTCATCAGCTGACTTTTACATCCCTCCTTTCACATTCTGTTCTGCATTGGAGAGAGAGAGAGGGAGAGAGAGGGAGGGATGGGGAACAGCGTTGGATCAGGAAGGAATAGGAGGGCGAAGGTGATGAAGATCACCGGCGAAACCCTGAAGCTGCGGACTCCGGTCCGAGCCTGCCAAGTGGTGGACGGGCACCCGGGGCACGTGCTGCTCGACTCCGAGTCAGTCAAGCGCTTCGGCATCCGGGCGCGGCCGCTGGAGCCGCACCACGAGCTCAAGCCCAAGAAAGTCTACTTCCTCGTCGAGCTGCCGAAGTTCCCCGACGGGCACGAGAAAGCTCTCAGGCGGGTTCGATCAGGTAAACGTACAAGATATTGCCATGTACATAGATTCAATAGGATGACGAAAAGTCTAATTTCCCGGTACTCGTAATGCTTAAATTCATGGAACGAACGATATCAATCGCATCTTTTTCCATCAGTATAATGACGGAAAAAATATTTGCCTCGATGCATCTGGTTGTAGGTTTGCAGATGGGCGCCAAGGACCGGCTGGAGTGCCTGATGCTGTCGCGGAGAGCCGCGTCAGACATGGTTAGGCCGACGCAGGCGAGTTTCCAACCAGAGAGTGCGGCGCCGGTGCAGATGAAGATGCGTATTCCGAGGGCGCAGCTCGATAAATTGATGGAGGAAAGTTCGGACGACGCAGAGGTCGCTCGGAGAATCGTCGATCTTTACACGGGACAAGTTGGAGTTCTCAGAGAGAAGGAGCATTTGGGGAGTGATCAGAAATTGCCGATTCACCAGCATCAGAAGGATCATTGGAAGCCTGCACTTGGTGGTATTAGGGAGAGCTTCAAGGCTCGGGAGGTTCGTTTCCTTCTTCCGTCGACGTCATTAGATTCGAGAAATTAAAACCCTGAACTCGTTCTTTTCGGACATGGCGGTTGCGTGCTAGGAAATAGTAACATATGGGCATCGCATGAAAAGATAATTGGTAGATGTCGAACACGAAGACGTTGAACGGAATGCATTTTCAGACCGTAAAAAGATGTCAAGACCAATGAGAACTCGTCTTGGAACTTCGAGGAAATTGGCGGTGAGTAGAGGAGCACGGCATGTGCTTCACTTAATGCATGTCCATGTGATTGCCCCATGTTCGCACGCCCTCTTGTCCCTCTGAGATCTCGAGCACATGATGCAACCCTGTTTCTTCTCGATGCACGTCCATGGCACGATTTGTTTACATTAATCAAGCCATTAGCTTGGGCTAGATCGAGATCTGCATAAGCGATTTTAATGACAAGAAGCATCGCACGGCATGAGCATGCACAGTTTTCATGATCTCTGGGGTCCGGTGTGATCCCGAAAAGAGTAGTCTTTCAATTAGAAGTCAGAGTTGGTACAGATTTTCTGTTTCAGTTACGGGGGTCAGAGGTCTGTTCTGTTTTAGCTCACCGGATTTAGTTGGAGCAACAACTCCACAGACATTTACTATTATGTAAAAGAGAAGATCAAAATGGTGGGTTAAGCAGTCAGAATTAGCGCGATTGACTTTGGAAAAAGCAAGTCAAAACTTACCATTCTTGCACATGCCACCTCAATCTCGATCGTTGGCACTTGCCCATCGATTTTATGGCGACGGAGCTATTTTGTGGCTGCGTTTGGTGAGGGGCTGTTTCTCTTTTTCCTTCGTAATTTGTGGGGGCCAGAGAGGGCAGGTCAGGAAAAGTGCACGCGCACCCAATCATGTAACATAGGATAAGCATTGCGGGTTGTGGTTGTGAAATCATCCTTTTGAGACATTAGTAGCCACTAGCCAGCCATCGTGGATGAGGATAGGAATAAGAAAACAGAGGAGATGACATGGATAGCGGCCAACTTCATTGGCCCTAAAGTGGGGGTAACTATTAAGGGACCCCAAAGTTCATTTGAGTGCCTTCCATATTTTGGGGGCATTGGTAGGAGGGGAGTCCTTATCTAGCAAATGCCTAATGCCAATGAAAGACTAGGTCCTCCACCCCCTTTTTTTTGGACAAATATAAATAAATACCTCCTTTCCACTTGATGACTTTTATACTTATATTTTTTGACATACCGAATTGTTATCTATAGACAAAATCTCTACTTTAAACCTCAAATTTTCTGACGAATTCAACCTCCATCACCAACGAAATCCCGTCTTCCCTATGTCCCACGTCTCCTTTTGACACCACCGGCGACCTCCTGCCACCGTTGACCCCTCTCCTCACCACGAGATGCCAAATTTGGCCGACATGGCCGCGAGCTCAAATTTGATGTAGCTATAGTTGTGAGCTCAGATCCCATGAGGAGCTTGGAGCATGGCTACGAGCACTACAGTGATTTTAGTTCAACTGTTTGAGATAGAGGAGGATGCAAGGTAGGTAGACCCGTTAAACAAGTGGATTGGGTAAAAAATGATCGGATTCAAATAGATCCATTTAACTCGTTTTAACTCATTTACATGCAATATAAAACTAGTGACCATTACTAAAACACTTCCATATTTAACCCAATTTAGGAAACTCATACCCAAACAAAGATGAGAGTATAAAGTGAACAAGCACTAGTTTGAGAGAGAACGAAGAAAAAGTCATAGAGGTGGGTTGTGTTTAAGTAAATTGTAAATCCATTTATGATCGTATTTACTTAAAGTAATTAGCCGATATAAAAACTCAACCCACCATATATAGATTAAAAAATAGATTTATAATCTATTTTGATAATTTGGTTTGGGTAGGTAAAGAGCGAGCATATTTTTGAAAAGTGATATAGAAAGACTACAAGTAGGTGATGTCATTCAACTTGAAATTCTAGAAAATAATTATGTTTTCTATTTTTCATGAAATGAAAATTTGGACATACTTTTTAGATATTTTTCTTTTTGTCCTTTACATTTGCACCCAACATGGCTTTGATATATTTTTTTTTTTTTTTTCTGTTCTCTTTATTTTAGACAAGGGTTCATCGAAATCGAGACATTATTTTCCCGTTCCAACCGTAGGTTTAAGCGAAGAACAGCTGGCCGGCTAGTGAGTTATGGCTTCTTTATCTTGCAAGGGCGAGATAACTCTCTTACCCAATTTCAACCTGAAATTAACCTCATGGTAGATGGTTCATCTAGTTACGATCACGAGAGTTTGTTGTCCATCAACATACCTAGCTATTATAATGTGATTGGGTACATGCTGCCATGCTGGTGATGTACACGGAACGAAAATTATGATTAGACTCATAATCAACTGCATAAACTTTGTATTTTACTATTTGCTTGTGGAAAGTATTTCAACTTAAGCAAGTCCGTCCACTATTTTGCTCAGCAATGTCAACTAATGTCTTCATTTCCTGTCACAACATGAATTTGCAGAAGCGAGTGAACATTGATCCAGCAGACGCGGGGGAAGCTCATATAGGCTTACTCTCGCAACGATAATCTTGAAGCTTGGTTCGATGCTAAATAGATCGGCTAATAGCTTTGACATTGCTATTTGGGGGCACAAAATTCAGCTCTGTTTCTCGTTTACAAGGAATGTCTTTAGTTCATAACTATGCTTAGCTTCTAATGTATGTAATTTTCTGAGCTAATAGCATGTTGTTCATATGTAAGATGCTGTCTTGTTACACTTATGTTCTTAGTGTTCCAAACTGCCCTCTTCTTCATAAGACAAATTGGCCCATTTGTAATATCTCAAACCTGGAAATACTTTAGTCGGTATCTTAATCAGATTAAAAACGGTAAATAACCCAAATTGAAGTTCGTAATTTCGTTTGAGAGTTTATAAAATCAAAAAGTTGGTGAGTGGCGCAAATTAGAATTGGTAATTTATTGGAAAGGTTGATAATTTCAAGACAATCGAATAAACTCTAGCGAGTTCTTATAATAGTAGATAACTAATTAGCGTTGGTGCTTGCATTGCATTGAAGTTGGTAGCCTAAAAATACATTTGTTGACTTAAACAGAGAAAGTCTGGTGAATAACTCAAATAGAGGTTTGTAATTTCACATAAGAGTTGATAAAATTTAAAACGTCGGTAAGTTAACCAATGAAAAATCGCTAATTATTGGAAAAATTGGTAATTTCCTAACAAACAAAATAATATTGGTTAGTCAGTAGATTAAGAGTTGGTAAACCTAAAATTAGTTGATATCTTCATTAGAGAAAAGTTTGTAAGTAATAACTCGCATATGAGAGTTTCTAAACTTAGAATGTTGATAACTCAAATTAAATAATGATAATTTATTGAAATTTTTTATAATTTTCAAACAAAAGGGAAAAGTATCAAAAAAGTCCAAAACTTAATGCATTTGTGCTAATTTAGTCATAAACTTTTTAATACTGCCAATTTAATCCCAAACCTTTTGATTTAATGCCAATTAAGTCATTCCGATTAATTTCAGTTGAATATTGCTGACACGAGATATTGGTGGGCTTTACAGACCACCGACATTTGGCGTGGATAATTTTTAATGATTTTTTTATATTTTATTATTTTTTCTTAATTTTTTTTCCTCTCCTTTCTTTTGCCAATGATCGACCACCAGCTATGGCCTAGCAGGCTAGCCTCGCCTAGCCATGAGAAGTCGAAACCCAAGCAAGGGCAGCCTTGGCGAGGGCTCCCCTCGCCAAATTTTGGCAAGGCCAACCCTCTCCCTAGCCAAGGTGGCCTCGCCATGGCTAGGCAAGGCTAGCTTGCTTGGCCATTGCCTGTGGCCAGTGGCCGGTCACGAGCAAAAGCAAGAAGAAAGGAAGGAGATAAATATATATATATATATATATTATTAAAAATTATCCACGCTAACATTACAAATGCCATGTAAGTCGGCTGGCGTCCACACTAACAATATCTAAACAATATTAGCTAGAATGACTAAATTGGTGTCAAGTCAAGAGGTTTAGAATTAAATTGACACTACTAAAAGGCTTATAACTAAATTGACACTAATACAATATGTTTATGACATTTTTAATACTTTTTTCCCAAACAAAAAGATAAACGAGGTAATTTTTTATATGATTTGATAACTTATGAAAAAATTATCGGTCCCTTTGAATCTGCTAATTGCATTCAAAAAAATTTATCTGTGATACTAAAGATTTACCAACATGAAAATATTTGAACACTAGAACCGTTCCCTTTGATAATATAACCGTGCATATTTATTTTTCAATGATGAGATATAGCAATGAATAACCCTTGCACGAAAAGATGTGTTGTTTGGCTCGAATGGTTCTTGGTGAGTCACTTCACTTATTAAGAGACACACAAATCCTATTCATTCCAAACGAATATGTTCATCTTCAAAGAAACATTTAAGCCACAACCCCAACTCGTTCGAGCGAGGCCGTAACGTGCTCAGAGCATATGATACAAGCTTGAGACAGATTATTCTGAAACTCTCCGAAAGAAAACGAGAAAGGGCTATGCAGTTACGATGTTTCCTTCCGAGTCATACTCGATTTTCCCGGAGAAATCCAGGGGCCGGCACCGTTCTCCTTGTATGATCGTCTTTTTCCAGATAGCCTCGTCGCTGTCCTCACCATCGTCTTCTTCTTCTTTTCCTCCCTCTGTCTTCCTCCAGGACATCATCTTCGCCATCAGGAGCGCCTTGCTGCTGATGCTGCTGTTGAGCCTTGAGACGAGCTTCTTCTCGCTCGAATGGGGGACGAACGCGCTGTGCTTCGTCGACTTCTTGGACTTGCGATGAGAAGCACAGAGAAACGCCAAGATAGAGAGGATGGAGAGGATGGAAATTAAGAGGAAGATGGAGGTGAGAGAGGTTACAGAGGATGGAACAAGGGTTTTGATCGGGACCAGTGGCCTTGGCAGCATTGGTCTTGCCATTGTGTCTGGTGTGTGAGAATTAGTGAAGGAACGAGGTTATCGGTGTCGGAGACATCAGACAGGACAAGCAAGCGAAGGAGACGTAAGAAGGAGGCCGATGGGGTCGCGCGATTTCTATATTTTCTATAGGATCATGGGCCTCCTCAACACTGTCAACAAACATTAACGTCCGGCGCACAAGAAAATTTGCCGAAGAAACGATTTACTGCATCTATCTGTGACGAAAACTTATTGGCCTATATTTTCTGACAAGACCGATGAGATGGCTCTTGGCAATTGGCTCTTTGAAAAGTAGGGCTGAACACGCCGTGTTTCACCCGGTTAGATTGACTCTAACTCCTTGACTGAGTTGACTTGAGCCGCCACTGGCGGTTCAATCACGCTAACCCTACTCTCACCATGCCATAGAGGCTACTAGTCATTCTTCGCCAAATTAGAGCACCAATAGAGATAATCATCTTTTGTCCAGATTCAGTGTCAAATTGCACTAGCGGTATGATCAGATTGTTAAACTGCGAAATCCCTAAATTAACTTACTACCTATCCTATACTGAATCTCACAATTTTATCTTTTAGCAAAGATGACTATCCTAATAATGCTTTAATCTAGACTCACTTAATTTTGGAGTTTTAAAGTAAAACTTGATGTTATCTCGAGAGGCACATTCGTGAAATAATTACAGTTCTCACATATAATTTTCAGAATTGAATAGCTCTTTTCATGTTCAGTGCATAGTTTAGTTCATTTCTGCCCCCTTAACCATTCCGAAAGCCTGCGGGGAGCTTCTTCTTGTCTAGGCTCCTTGACCTCAGTAACCACTCATTGCCCTTGTTGAACCAGGTTGTTACATAAACTCGAGTGTTACTTGAACATCGTGAAGGTTGATGGAAGTGTTCGATTGTTTATGTCTTGCTTTTACGGGGGTCCACAGTGCTTGCTTTGACTTGGAAGGAAGAATGGACCTTGGAAGGCTTCTAAGCTAAGGCCCGAGTCCAACCATATATATATATATCTACACTCCAAGTTCTTTATACGTTGTGGTAGGCAGTCAGTATTATTGCCATGTCTCGTAACCAATCCAATTTATGGAGGTATCTTGGTGGTGCGTATTTTTTTATGACTTTAGAAAGTTTTAGCAAGTGCTTCTTGATTTGATGCATCGGCACGACATTCACGTCGAAGTTTGAAGAGATCGCTTGACGGGCAAGCTTGTGACGTGCGATTAGGGCCAGGCCCGCTTCAAGGTGCTGAACCTATATGGACACTTTGACTAGTTTGGAAAGGAGAAGAAGAGAGCATTACTATCATCTGATGCCCTTTCTAATCGTCCGCCAGGATTCTTCCAATCGCCACGGTTAGTTTTCTAGCCAGGATAACCACGACTCATTCCAAAATCGTGTCATTCACGAATAATGAACTTCGTTGGAAAATGTTTTTATTGTAACTTATTTTCAACGAAAATGACATTTACCCATGTCCAGCCGTATTTAAGTAACAATAAGGAAGTCATCTTCATGTGTTACGAAATTTCTAAACATGCACTTGAGAAAAAGTCTCCAGTACAATTTTGGTCCTCGGGTTTATGCACCGGGGACCTAAACCAGCGCTCGAGGTACCTAGGACCAAGGTTTAACCATTAATATGACATCCACGGTTCTAGCCCATGTGTTGACCATGAGAAATGGCCATGAGATCAGTGTGACGATAGTGAGGATCAGCCATGAACCAACTCAAGGATCGGTCATGGACTGATCAACTTGATTGGAAAGGGCGATAGAGGAATTAGCCATGGTCTGATCGAAGGATTGGCCATAAATCAATCAAGAGATCAATAAGGAATTGATCCGCTGATCATGCAAGTTGACCAGAGCTATTTGACCATGGATCGGCCGCTCGGCTGTAAGAATTGGTCGTGGGACGATGACGCACCATCATGGATTGATCAATGGACGATCATGGATCGATTCCGTGAGGTCATGCATCGGTCGCAAGTGATTTTGCTCGGTCATGTACTAGCTGTGGGTGACCATGAATCAATCTCGTGCAACCGTGCGTCAACTGCAGATCGATTAATCCCATACGACCATGTATCAATCGAGGGTCAACCATGGATTAGTTATTGATGGTTTTATGTGATGGGCTTAAGGCCCGTCCGCCCATGTTGGGCCTAAAAGCCCGGCCCACAAGATTAGGGCCCATGGATGAAGGGGTACGTTCCTTTGTTGGAGAGAACGTATAAAAGGAGAAAGAGAGAGGAGGAACACACCTTTTGGCATTTTGTGCATACGTTTCCTCTCCCTCTCTCCCTCCAAAAAGAAAACGCAAAGGCGAATCGATCTTCCCTTCAAGGCTAATCAACGTCATCGGATCGTTCGGGCCAAATTCTCTTCCTCTTATCGGCATTGGTGTTTAATCTGTGGCTAACAAGGTACGCTCGAATCCGTGGTGTGCTTTAGGATCGGTGATACGTGATTTTCCCGGGCTTGTCTTCCGCATTCGTTTTAGGGTTCGATTTAGTGTCGAATCCGGTTTTTGGGGATCCGATTATTCCCAACATTGGTATCAGAGCCCTAGTTCATGTTTTCCCGATCCCTTTGATGTTTTATGATTGATTTTTCGCGAAAATATTCGGCCGACACGGATCGGGGCGAGAAATCCCGACACCCGAGCACCTTGTTCATCCATTTTTCGAGTTTCCGTAAGTCGAAATCAATTTCGAAGGCATAGGGTAAAAGAGCTCGTCGAGACGAGTCCGTCGACATGTCGACCGCCGCCGTCCGACGCCGCACGCGCCCACACGCGCGGCCAGAAGCCTTTGCGCGTGGGCGCCACGCGCCTGAAGCGCTGGCTCGGCCAGCGCGTGCGCCACACGCGCCGGTGACGGACCGGCGCGTGCGCGACACCGCCGCCGGCGGAACCGGCACGCGCCGGTCGGCGAACCAACGCGTGCCGACGTCACCGTGACGTCACGGTAACCGCCGGGATGACATCATCGATGACGTCATCGCCGACGACCGTTGGACGGCCGGTCACCGGCCGGCAACCCGACCGCCGGTGACCCGACCCGACGGCGACCCGACCCGACCCGCATCGTAGCCTGGCGCATGCCGCGCACGTGCCGGATGACGCCGCGTGACGTCATCCCACGCACGCGCGGCACGTGCCGGCCTCTTCGTCCGACCCGGTCCGACCGGACCGTCCGGTCCGACCGGTCCGACCGGCAAGCCGACGACCGGCGACCGTTGACCTGCGTTGACTCGTTGACCGACGACCGTTGACCGTTGACCGATCGTTGACCGTTGACCCGAAAAAAAAAAAAAAAAATTTGTTTCTTTTTCAGTTATGTCTGTGTGGGTTAGAGGTAGTCCATTTTTTATTCTGCATTTGTTGCATGAATCATGGAAAATTATGTATTTTCCATTTTGTTCATTGTGGATTATAAGTGATCCATTTTTAGTTCTGCATTTGTTGCATAAACTATGATGCGTTATGCACGGATACCTGCAATCCCGAGAACGGACGAAGGAAAAGCAAGACTTAAAAGGCTGATGACAGAGTTAGCTGATTATCGGTGGCATGACGGTGATTTAGTATCACACGTGATCAGGGTCAATCAGATGATACAAGAAATCATCTGTAATGGTTATCTTATGCCGGATTTTGAGAAGGTGCCGGCTTTGATGAACACTCTTCCACCTGAATGGCAAGCAGTGTTAGATCGGCTATGGGAGGTCAACGTGGTCCCGGGTTATAGGAGGCTAGTGGTAGCTTTTGTTAGAGAGTATTATAGGGTTGAGTTAACCGAAACTTCAACTCTTAGACTGAGCGCCACATGGCGCAGAGTGAATGCGCCTTGGAGGCAACATGAGAGCTCTCCAAAAGTTTTTCCATGGTTGGCAAATGTGCCTTCAAATTTCTCAGATATTTTGATTGATAGATTAGAAGGGACATTCCCTATTTATTTCTTAGATTAGTTTGAGATATTTTTTTTTAAGTGTGAATATCTCTTTCTATGTTGATATTTCTTCTTTGAATATATTACTTAGTGTAATTGATGGTTGTATTATGTGAAAGCATTATTATTCTATTGGATGTTAGATATTATTTGCTTTCTCGTTATTGTTGACTGTCTGTGGGTAGTTCATAGAAGTTTTTGTAACTTCATAGAATTTATTTTGCATAAGACAATTATATTAATAATAGTTTTAAGTTAGGATTTTTGGAGGATGATTGGAAACGTAGTGACCTTTTGATTCTCGAAACCTTACTTGAAATTATTTATTGATATGATGGGTCTGTGCAAAATGGATGCATAAATGATAGGCATTAATTATTCGTGCATATATGTCTCGATGTGTTCAGATCGATGGTTTCAAAGAACTAAGAACGTAATTGCTGATATGGACGGCAACAATTGTGAAATATTGAATAAGAAGATTCAATATGTGCTGGAAAAGCAAGAAGCACTAGAAGCTCTTGACCATATTATGGAAGATCTTGAGGATGCTGTGCGCCACCTTGAGCTGGTAGAGGACCGCTTAACGGCATGTGAGCCGAAAATAGATATTTGCAATGCTGGTTCTAGCTCGAAAGGGCTTTGAGCTCTAAGCGCAAGCGTATTGATTCGTTCAATATGTGGGATTGCAAAGGATCAAGTCCTTGTTGCAAGAAATCAAGAGTTAACCAACACAAGAGAGGAAAACGTCCTCAAGTGAAGAAAATGTCAAGAGTGAGGTGTTACAATTGTGGCAAGAAGGGTCACTATGCTCGCAATTGTTGTGAGCCGAAAAAGGTAAACACCTCTTGTACATTTGAGAACTTTGCTTATGTGTCAAGTTCTGTATTATTGGCTGAATCCAATCCTTTGTGGACTGTAGATTCAAGAGCGACAGACCATGTAGCGAAGGATAGAGAATCCTTCGTGGAATTCGACGAGTACCAACTCGGAACTAAGTGGATCTATGTAGGAAATAACTCCAGAGATGAAGTTAAAGGAATTGGCACATACCAATTGAACATGCGTGGTGGACGCACCTTGTTCCTACATGATGTTCTATATGCTCCGGAGATTCGTCGAAATTTAAGTGTCTGTTCTTGGTGTTGGTTAAGCTTGGTTTTAGTGTGAACTTCCGTAATAGCCGGTGTATATTTGTATTTGGATACAAACTACTATGGTTGTGGTCACTTTCTGGATGGTTTTATTGTATTAAATGTTGACTGTGGTGATGTCAATATTTGTTATTCCCTTGTTTCACGTCTTCTACTTAATATGATAATGATGTGATTATGTGGCATGCTAGACTTGGTCATATTGGCCAACAACATATGAATAGATTAGCCAAAGAGGGCTTGTTGGGCAACATTGAAAAAGTCGATTTGCCCATATGTGAGCATTGCCTAGTAGGGAAAACGACAAGCAAACCATTTGGAAAAGGCAAAAGAGCTTAATTTCCTCTGCATTTAATCCATTCTGACGTCTGTGGTTCAATAAATGTGAGAGGAAGGCATGGGGCTGTTTATTTCATCACTTTTATAGATGATAATACTCGATTCGGATATGTCTATTTGATTTCTCATAAATCTGAAGCATTGAGTTGTTTCAAAAGGTTTATGAACTTAGTAGAAAATCAATTAGACAAGAAAATAAAAGTATAAAGATCCGATCGAGGTCGAGAATATTTATCTGATGAATTCAGAAAAATATGTGATGAAAAAGGAATAGAAAGACAGTTGTCTATTCCATATACTCCTCAACAAAATGGTGTTGTGGAAAGAAGAAACAGAACCCTACTGGAAATGGTTAGGTCCATGATGGCGCATGCTAATGCTAACTTACCTATCACTTTTCGGAGTGATGCGTTGTTAACTGCTGCCTATATACTTAACCGGGTGCCTTCCAAATTAGTTACTTCTACTCCATATGAGTTATGGACAGGTAGAAAACCGGACTTAAGTTTTCTTAAGCCATGGGGTTGTGCTGCCTATACTCATGAGTCCTCTCACAAGTTTGGGAAATTGGGTCCCGAGGAAAGAAAAGTATTTTCATAAGATACTCCGAACACTCGAAAGGGTATGTGTTCATAGGTGAGCAGGAAAGTGGGAGTATAACTGAATTTGAATCACGAGATGTCACATTCTTAGAGGATGAATTTCCTAAGAAGGGCGAAATAGGGGCAGATTACTACCTATTTGAAACCTTGGATCAAGATAATGATATTAGTGGAGTTCGTCCAAGTGGGAGTAAAATGAGAAGTGGTGAATTTAATTCAACTCACTCTCAATTACAACCATATGATGAGATGACATCGTCATTATCTAATTCGAGTGGGAGCATAATGGGAAATGATGTGCAAAGTGTACAATCTCCCATACGGCGAACAAGTCGCCAAAGTATTCCCGTCGACGTTTTGACATTGAAGGGGAAACTTTTATGATTGCTCCACAAGATGAGGATGAGCCAAGAAATATTAATGAGGCTCGAATTGCCCTAGTAAGGAAAAATGGATTCATGCAATGAAAGAGGAAATGGAGTCAATGAAGTCAAACCAAGTTTAGAAACTGGTTGATATTCCAAAAGGACGCAAAGCTATTGGGAACAAGTGGGTTCTCAAAATAAAGCGAAAAGCTGATGGCTCGATAGTAAAGGCATAAGGCTCGCCTTGTAGCGAAGGAGTATAATCAACAGGAAGGAATTGATTATGAGGAAACATTTTCTCCTGTAGAAAGATTTGCCTCGATTCGCATTATTCTGGCAATAGTGGTTAGTATGGATCTTGAGTTACGTCAAATGGATGTAAAGACTGCTTTCCTCAATGGAGAATTAGAGGAAGAAATATATATGGAACAACCTGCTGGTTTCATAGTGAAAAGCCAAGAAGAAAAGGTATGTCGACTTTTGAGGTCGATATATGGCCTTAAGCGATCATCGAGACAATGGTATATACGTTTTCATAATGCCATAATGGCATATGACTTTACAATGATAGATGAGGATCATTGTGTATATATCAAAAGATCCATGGATCAATTTGTGATCATATCATTATATGTTGATGATATACTAATTGCCGGAAGCAATATGGAGTTTGTTAATACTTTTGTCAAGAGTTGGTTGTGTTCCAACTTTGAGATGAAGGATATGGGTGAGGTTGCATACATTCTTGGAGTTAAGATTTCAAGAGATCGTTCGAAGAGATCGTGATCTCTTTCGCAAGAAACATATATAAATAAGGTTTTTGAACGATTTCGTATGCAAGAGTGTAAACCCATTTAAACTCCTATTGCAAAAGGTGAAGAATTGAGCCACGATTGTGTCCAAGGACTCCACAAGAGAAGGAACAAATGAAACATGTTCCTTATGCTAGTGCTGTTGGGAGCTTGATGTACGCTATGATGTGTACAAGACCTGACATATGTTTTGCAGTTGGAATGGTGAGTAGATACCAATCCAATCCAGGTCAAGCACATTGGAAGGCCATTAAGAGAATACTGAGGTATCTAAAGGGGACTGCTGATTATATGCTGAGTTATTAAGGAAAGGATCTCGCAACTCAAAGGCTATTCGATGCGATTGAGGAGGAGATTTAGATGAAAGAAAATCTACCTCCGGGTTTGTTTTCTTACCGAATAATAATGGCGCCATATGTTGGAGCAAGTAAGAAACAAACATGTATAGCCTTGTCCACGATGGAAACCGAGTTCGTGGCATTATCAGCAGCAATATAAGAAGATGTTTGGCTTAAGAGATTATTGGATCATTTAGGTGTTATTGGAAGTGCTGCAGATTCATTGTTGGTTAACCGTGATAGCCAAGCAGCAAAAGCATACACCAAAGATCCAAAATATCATGGCAATACCAAACCTATAGATACCAAGTATAATTTTGTCAAGGATATGATTGCACGAAAAGATATGAACTTAGAGTACATACTACGCATAGAATGGTAGCAGATCCTATGACAAAGCCAATGCCTAGAGATGTGTTTTGTGGCCATATGAAATCTCTAGGATTGCGTAGAGGCGATGTACTTGAATATTGTAATTTCCCTAAGTGTTCACATTTGATGAATTTGTGTTTTCATCATTAATGCCTATGAATCTTTGTTTGATCTTTATGCATCTTAATGCTCAGTGCATTACTTTAAGTTAAGAAAGTATGTCGGACAGAGATATAAGATTAGCCCACTCACACGGGTAATCGCCTCTATTTACTTGTGTGATAAATAGAGATGAGATTGTTTTTAAGCTTATTATCTAGGTGATAATCGAGAGCTCAAGCTTAAAATATGTATGTCGCCTTAACCGGGTGTTAAGATGAGGACATAATACTTACTATGTTCGAAAGTAAAATACCCCACATATTTTACTTTATCCGTCTATGATGCCGGATGTGAGTTCGATGAATTTTGTGAATGAGTAGATACGGGAACTCAAGTTAGACATTGGGTATGTCTCGAACTATCATCTCGTACGGTATTGAAAGGTGTAGACATACGCTCCATGGGAAAGGAGTTAATACCGTAATACGTATTTCATACTACGTATGCATGAGACGACCAATAAGAGTGGCAAAAGTTTGATCTCAACTTTTATGCCGTGTGAGACTCTTGAGGAAAAGAGTTCCTCAATTTAAGTGCCCTTATGACTCTTACTTATTCTCAAGATTTCTATTTAGTGTTTGCTATCTTAGGATGTTGCCAATGGTCATGAGTTTGATTCGATCTAATGGGACATTTCTAGAAAAGCAAGCTGAACTGAAATTGAGAGTTTGAAGGAAAGAGGAAGATCGAATATGGAGAATCACATTGTAGTTTTGTATTCATCTGGTTAACCAATTATGACTGTCTTTGGGATAATCATAATTGTGAATACAATATATATATCATTGTTTAAAAGAGATCAAGAGAGATATAAATGTGATTGATCGATCTAGGGAACGCATACTAAATCTACTCGAGTGCAATGCCCATTATGAGCTGTTATATATTCCTAACAGATGTATAGAACGAGCTCTCAAAGTATCTTTGGTCGCACGGATTATTCACCGGTATGAATGTAAAGAGAGGTAAAGAGAATCTTCAGCCCACCATGTGCGAGTGGGAGATGATGGTTTTATGTGATGGGCTTAAGGCCCGTCCGCCCATGTTGGGCCTAAAAGCCCGGCCCACAAGATTAGGACCCATGGATGAAGGGGTACGTTCCTTTGTTGGAGAGAACGTATAAAAGGAGAAAGAGAGAGGGAGGAACACACCTTTTGGCATTTTGTGCATACGTTTCCTCTCCCTCTCTCCCTCCAAAAAGAAAACGCAAAAGGCGAATCGATCTTCCCTTCAAGGCTAATCAACGTCATCGGATCGTTCAGGGCCAAATTCTCTTCCTCTTATCGGCATTGGTGTTTAATCTGTGGCTAACAAGGTACGCTCGAATCCGTGGTGTGCTTTAGGATCGGTGACACGTGATTTTCCGGGCTTGTCTTCCGCATTCGTTTTAGGGTTCGATTTAGTGTCGAATCCGGTTTTTGGGGATCCGATTATTCCCAACAGTTATGCTTGACCATAGATCGGCCATGAATCGACCATGGATCATTTACAATAGATCATGGACAGGTCATGGATCAGTCACGGATCAATTCAGTGATCCAATCGTTCTATCCACACAATCTAGTTGCTTGATCCATTTGACCTGACCGCTTGAACCAAGCACCTAGCCATGTGCCCAGCTAGTCCCAGCCACGCCAGTCGTGCTCGGCCACGCCTAGCCATGCTCTGTAGTTGATCATCCTAGGTGATAAGAAGAAGATTTGGCCATGATAAATAATGACTCATTGGCACAAGTGGACCAATGAGAAGAATGCCATATGTTTCCATTCATTTCTCTAGAAAAATTAGAGTGCCTCTACTTCAATCTAGCTATGCCACTTGAAGAAAATCGATTGGGTTTTGTTAGGGTCATTAAATGATGATATTCAATAAATAGAACACCACCTCTCATTTCCACCACCTCACCATATCTTGCTCCTCTCTCTCTCTCTCTCTCTCTCTCTCTCTCTCTCTCTCGGCCCCTCGCCTGCTTACCCTTCACCACTTAGCCACCTCTCAAATACTCGCCGCCGTTTCATCGATTGTAAGTGAAATCCCTAACCTTCGGCTATGGCGATGAGCTACGATGTTCGGGCTTGGTTGTGTTATCATTCGGGCTTAGTGTATACATGTTGATGATTGTTTTGTATAGTTCACTTATGTCTTTGCGTTCATAAGTCGAATCACGTCCTAGGTCACGAACGGTCTCACTTGGCGTTGAATCAGAGTTGAGGCATGTCAATTCAAGCCATGAGTCATGTGTCATACCAGGCATATTACTGTAGTTATGATGTTATAGGTCATGCCACACACACACACATGAGCACACCTGTGGCCTTACTTATAGTGGCTAAGATAGAAAGATAATGAACCGACTCGTGTAATGCATAATGGGTGGTCACATAAAGGAAAGATAAAAGTCGTCGCTATTTGATGATGGTGGTAATGCTTTATTAGTGAGAATGAGATTTTCCCACGTCAACAGGATGTCTTGGAGAGAGTTTCAAAACACCACCAGGAGTGGGCGATGCCCCGTAAGGGAAACAGGAGGACCTCAAGTTAGATACTTTGGGATGCCGCTAGGAGTGCGACGCCCAATTGATGCTGGATGCCCAACTTCAGGTTGGAAGTCCCTAAAAGTATTGAAAGAACCGTATGAGACGGTTATGTTATAGAATGAATTCTTTGCGCATATTCCTAACTTGTTTGGTAAGCTTGTTTGTTAGCTAAAGGTAGTTCGTGTAATGATGGTAAGTGGAAATTGTTTATATGCATATAGTCAAGTTACCACAATAGTATTGCTATTGATATGCCATTGATGCATTAGTGTGAGTGATGTTTACATACTAAATTCGACGACGAGACGTCATCCTATTTGAGAATTAGTGATTTTACTTATTGAGTCTTCGACTGACTCCATTATTTTTCAGACTTGTAGGTATAAATGTCTCACCCCTCCCTGTCATGGCTTATCGATGTCCTTGGATGTGTCAAGAAGTTAGAGTGAGATTCCGAATAAGATAGAATGACGTCACCTAATGTAGATATATTCCATCGTGTCAGTCGAAGAAGGTTTGAACGACTAGGTCCCTCATTGCTACATAGCTTGGTACGCGTGGTCGGATGGCGATCACATAAGGCGTGTCCAAGACTTCAATGAAGCACCTAAGGTCATTGGAGGGTCCATGCCTAACGGGACGGTGATCACCTCGTAAGGTACACTACGTGGTGAAGGGAATACCAATTTTGGAGCCGCGGCCACGCTAGAGGAGATAGGAATCCCCCGGCCTACTTGGATAAAAAGGTTAATGTAAATAAGGAAGTGTCCATCCCCTAGTGGCCACCCTTCCAACATGGAAGGGGGAGGTGGGAGATTTCGAATCTCCATCTTCTCAGGGGGGTTGGAATGAGGACGATTTAATTTTAAGTATGAGTTTCAACTCCCACGCCCTGCAAGGAGACGAAACAAAAATCTGAGAGTGAGAGTTATAGTAATAATATGGTAGGACTAACCAAATAAAAAAATAAATAAATAAATAAGGGGAGAAGTGCCAAAAAAGTCCTAAACCTTTTGTGTTTGTGCCAGTTTAGTCTTAAACCTTTTTTTGGTGCCAATTTAGTCCTAAACCTTTTTATTTAGTGCCAATTTAGTCCTTTTGGCCGGATTTTGCTGACTGGACGCCGGCCGGCTGAGGTGGACAATTTTTAATATTTTTATTCTTTTTTAAATATTTTTAAATATTTTTTAAATATTTTTTCTTTTTCTTTTTCTTTATTCTTTATTCTTTTTTCTTTTTTTTTTTCTCTTTTTTTCTTTTTTCTTTTTTCTCTTTTTTCTTTTTTCTCTTTTCTTCTCTCCTCCCACCGACCGCTGGCCGGACCACGGCGACCTTGCCGGCCACCTCGCCAGTGGCCGCGAGGGCGGCCTCGCGCTGGGCGGCGCCGGTGAGGCTCACCCTCGTCAGATCTAGCGAGGTCCAGCCTCGCCGGCCATGGGCGAGGCTTGACCTCGCCGGATCGGCGAGGGCGAGGCTCGACCTCGCCGGCCCGGCACGAGGCCGCGGTCGGCGAGGTCGAGCCTCGCCGGCCATGGGCGAGGCTCGACCCTCGCCGGCCGGTGCGAGGCGAGCCTCGCCGGCCGGCGGGCGGCCGCCTCGCGTTGGATCTAGTGAGGGTCGAGCCTCGCCCATGGTCGGCAAGGCTCGACCTCGCCAAATCGCAGCCTGGGCGGCGCCGGCGAGCCTCGCCCTCGCCGCCCAACGCGAGGTCGCCCGCGCGGCCACTGGTGAGGTGGCCGGCGAGCCTCGCCGGCCGTCGCCTCTGGCCGGTCGTCGTGGTTCGGCAAGCGGCCGGAGGGAGGAGGAGAGAAGAAAAAAGAAAAAAGAGAAAAAAGAATAAAGAATAAAGAGAAAAAAGAAAAAAAATTAAAAAATATTTAAAAAATATTATCCACGTCGGCCCGGCCGGCGTCCGTCAAGCAAAATCCGGCCAAAAGGACTGAATCGACACTAAATAAAAAGGTTTAGGACTAAATTGGCACCGAAAAAATGTTTAGGACTAAACTAGCACAAACACAAAAGGTTTAGTTTTTTTTGCACTTCTCCTAATAAATAAGGAAGTGCTCAGAGAAAAATGACCATGTAAATATATTGACGCATAATAGAAGTAGTGTGTTTTGTAACATGTTTTCCTGACTACTTGATTGTTGTCTGTATGATTGATTTTGTGCACGCTTCCGCATGCTCGTAAGAACAAGATGAATCGAAAAGAAATCGGTCGGCGACGCATTTGGGATGTCACACCCCACCGGTTGTGGTCTTAGGCACAAGAGCCAAGTACCTAGTCGCGATTGCTGAGGAATCGAGAATGGTTGCTGGAGGAGCTAGGGTCTCAAACCCTAGCATCGAGATCTCGAGTCTAAGGGTCGGGGTCCGATTATACTATAAAAATTATTTTTGTTGTGAAATTAAGTATAAGTTTAGCGTTAACCACGAAAGGATTTCCGTCCCCTCATTTTTTTGAGCGACTCAAACTAAAAATTTTGTGCGAAACAAAGCGGATATATGATGAACTCTCATCTGTTCTCCTCGGCAGTGAAGGAGCACAGATAATGTCGTGGACCTCAAGTCCCACGACTTCTAATTTGAGGGCGTCAATGGTCATCGACGCGTGTTTGGAGAGAGAGAGAGAGAGAGAGAAAGTCCTAGTCCAGGACAGTCGCGCCTGGAGGCCAATGAAAAGTCAAGTCAGCGAGTTGAGAAAGGTAAAAGGTTAGCAATCTGTTTGGACGAGATGATTCTCGAGCCAAATACCTTCCGAAAAGAATGAGATTTCTTCAAATTTGTTGTTTATATTAGATCCTTTGTTGTTTATAAAAAAAAAAAAGTTACGGATTCTAGTATAACTACAATAAAAATAAACGATATATTTAAAACAATTGACAGTAAATACTTAACAGAAATAAGTAAAATTAATCAAAATTGAGTATATTTAGATTTGTTGTCAGAATGTGCTATCGATCCTTTACAATGATGTTTTCTTTGCTATTTATAGTCTAGCATTGTAAATAACCGTCCTCAGATAGTTATCACTTAAATTTCAAATATTCCGGAATCTTTGGTATCGCGTTGATAACCATATCATCTTTTCCGCCGTGTCTTTAGTACCCAACTATTTAGATACTATTTTCATATTTATCCATTCGCTCATGGGCGACACTTGATACCAAACCATCCGTATCTTTGATAGTCACGTCTCGCCCCAACTATTATAGGCCCGTTCTCTTGTGTATTGAGCTTGGCGGGTTTCATTATCTGCCTATGACCCATTAGGCCAATTTTTGGCGCTAAAACAATCAAAATGATTATCAACAGAACAAGAAATCATAGGGGATAAAACGCTCGCTAATCCAGAGATTAGAACAACTTGCTAGACCGTCCTCCAAAAAATCATCTTTAACTTTTATATTTAAAGAAAGCCCCAATGACAATGAGGCCAGCTCGAGCTCGGCCAAGACGGATAAAGATCAATTCGAACCCCCCTTGACCCATCCCATCACAAACGGACTCACAGTCCATCATGAATCCCAAAGGCATGCTCTCTCTCTCTCTCTTTCAAACCTTTTGTCACATGCGTCCTTCTAGACGAACGCGTAATTTCGACCAAGTCATAACTCGACACATAAATTCCAATCCCAATGTCGACAACCTTACGAACCGTGCCAATCGACATCAACCGGTAAAAGAAAACATTATAACGATGCCGCACATTGAAAAGTATCGAAACGGTCACTTTGTAGGAAAACAGGTTAAAAGGGACGGTATGTATATCGGCCAAAAATAGAGGCACCGGTGACTTTTAATCGATTAAGATCCACTTATATCAACATGTGACAGGAGAAGGCAAAATGGACTTATATAACATACTTTATTATCAAGACAAGACGTGACTAAATGTATCAGCCAGCGAAAAGGGGCATAAAAGAAAATTTGGTATTGACGATAACTTCTTTCTTTCGTCTTCTCCGAATCTAGAAATAGCTTCAGCAAGTTACAAAAACTCTCGTAGCGCATCGCGAGGCACACCGCAATAAAAACTGCAAACGCGCGAGTTCCGTCGGCTGGTTATTGGCCCGCAGATCATCCCGCTCAAATGGGAATTGCGTTGATGACGGATGGATACACCACGGTCGCGGGGTGCGCCATGATCCGACGGCCCTTCCCGTGGCGGAAGCAGTAGACGAGGGCCCCGATAGGCCACTCGACGACCGCCGCGGCCGCGAAGGCCAGGAAGCCCACGGTCGGCCCCACCACCTTGCACCGGCACGGGTTGCTCGCCGTCCCGCATTGCACGCATATCGGGATTCCGATGCCGAGGGCCATGTTCCACGCGATTGGTAGGGTGATCAGAGGTTTTACGAGCGAATGAGAATTTGTGAAGAAAGGTAAGATTGGAGAGAGCAAAGGTTTGGTGCAGGATGACGAAGCTGGAGGAATGGCCGATGGAGCGAATTTGTAAGGATCCATCCTTCGGGACGACTGCCACGTGGCGTTGGTAGGAGCGTTTGGCTAGGCTGCGAAGTGAGGTGTTACGGACATGTAGGTGACACGTGTGTGGGGATGACTCTGCTTTACCTATGTCTATTTGTTGCAATGAAACAATTTCCGATAAAACTGTCTTTTGAGTTCCAATCCCCGAATTAAAATATCGCACAAGCATATGTAAAGAAAAGAGAGGATAATTGAGAAATTGGTATTGGGCGGTAGTTGATAGAATGGATAATGGAAAAGCTTAGATGCTGAAAGTAGCTTATTTTGGATGAACCCTTATAGATTTCACGAATAAAATTAAGAAATGAAACAATATGTGCTATTTTTAATTAATGGTAGGGATAAGATACGAACATACATGCTTTTCCCCTCAAATCATGTTTCTATTGTATCAAGTAAAGTTTGAACTTGATACTCTACGAACAATATTCGATGCGAGAATAAAATCCATTGACATTTTAGACGGTAGCCTATATGAGGCTTCGGATCATTTTCATATGTTATGCCAAACCAATCCAAGCAGATAATTAAACTTGCCAACCCAATCCAAGCAGATAATTAAACTCACTTATCTGAGTGAAGAAATTGTGATCTATAGCCTTAATTATTTTGGCAATAGTTAGCATGCCGACATCAAATCTCTACTTGCCGTATGCGCTCCGATGGGGAATAAATCAATTTTTCACAATAAGCATGCACTGAAATTGGGCTTTTCCTTGTCTAACTTGGTCTTCCAAATTTTCACACAAGAGTCAAAATTCTGTCTCGGGTAAGTCCAGAATGTCAATGGAGGTCATCTTCCTAAGGAGAGCAATCAAATCTAGAACGAACCATCCCAAATCTCAGTTCGAAATAATAATTCCAGCGTTTGTACGGTTTGAAGGCCATCTGACAGAATTGAATGTCCAATAAGCAGAACACACTCATAATTACTGGGACAAGATTCAGAGAATGGTGTCAGAGTACCAATATCAACGTGGGATCAAATTGCAGCATGAATGAACGAACCACTGACATATATGCGTACCTAACCCTCCAGAGCCAACGCCATTATTTACCTTCTCCTTTTGTTTTCTCTGAATCACCTTCGCATCTATATAAACATCACAACCACCATGTTGCTACGACAACCCAAATGCCAAATCCAATCAAAAGCACCAACCCTTTGTTGTAACCCGCAGCATGATCCCGAGAAGCACCTGAGTAATAGTAATGCCAGTCATCGTTGGTGTCGGATGAGTACAAGTTCCCCGGCACGCCCGTCACGTAGATGAACCTCGGTGGTGGGGGTGGCACCGGCAATGGAGAACAATAGGCGGTCTTCGGCGGCGGGGGCAGCGGCGGCGGAGGGGAAGGGGGAGGAGGAGGTGGCGGCAGGCTCAGCTGCTGGCCGCACGGGTCAGAGCAGGCGCACGTCGAGCACTTGATCCCGCTCTTCGGCACATGGAAAGTCACCGTTGACTTGTCTGGCTCCGTCTTCTCGGGGACTGTGCTATCACCATTCGTGAGGGTGATGGCAAGAAAAAGAACGAGGACAACGAGCCGCCGAAGGCTCGAGCACGCCATTCTTTTTCCACGTCCGCGGCGAACGCACGATCAAATGGGGAGGTTCCAGAAGAGCGAGAGAGGGTCTCTTGAATGACTTGGGAGTTTGCTTTTGGCTTATGGTTACGTGAAGAAGAGGTAGCAGATTGCGGAACAAGTTCGAGAGAGAGGGAGAGAAATAATGGAGGGCTGCGTTAGGTGGTGGATCAGTTAATTCGGAGGAATGCACAGTTGAGCCACGAAAGGGACTTCTTAGAGAGATGGTTTGATGATGTGTCGCTTGTCTTAGATGTACCGAGAGATGCATGTGGTGGGCTTAAATGAGTTAGGACCCTTTCAAAGCCATACCTAGCTTTCCCTTCTTCTTCTTTTCTCAACTCTAATCTTTTAAGCAGGTCGTCTACCTCGCATCTGTGCAAAGCATGGATTTTATAGTTTTTTTACAGGTCGTTAAATGTATAAATTGTAAGTTATCATCGAATCTTGATATTGCGAGTGGAAATCGTTTCTTTCGCTGTCGATTATGAACTGAAATAAGAACGATTCCATTGTAATCTTGGTTCCAATAGAATTCCCTTTATCTGAAATGCATCGAGACATTTCCATTTTTACATCATACATCTAGATGCTATGCTAGGTCCAAGGATGTCATTATTGGTTAGGAGTTTGCCAAGAGAATTTGTATGTACTAGGTTTCATATGGCGCCAAACGTAGACTCCTAGATCTTAATACATTTGTTTTTATCTCGAGTTTTCTGTACATGTTAAAGGAGAGAGACAACATCATTTATGCCTCCGTATACCCGCAAATGTTTTCTCAAAGTTTCTAAGACGAGATGGTTTTGCTTAGGGTTTTGTTGACCGAATCGTTTATGAAGAATCGGAATGGGCTTTATATGCCAGCAAACTTCCTTGCTTCGCTTGATAATAAAGCCTCCCCTTATAATTCAACGAACCAAGCACCATGAAGATAAAAGTGCACGAAGAATAAGTTCTCAGGGCCATGTTCGGAGGGCTAAAGAGAATCTCTTCAAAAGATGAATTCGATAAATATAGAAACTGTAAGAATCTCCAGACTTATCAAAGCCGACCTTTCCCCGATGTTCTGCGTCGCTTTCAAAGAGCCCGGAAAAGAGATGAGCAAAATCCACTTTGGGAATAATGCACTTTTCCAATGGACGAATCGTGAGGACTGGAGGGTGGTCTTGAGCTTATGCTCGTGCCCTAGCTTTTTGGCGGGGTATATATCTTTTACCCCCAACATGACACCGCTCTTCCTTCAATTGTCTAGACTTTTCCCAAAAGCGTAGAGCTTTGCATCTTATTCTTCCATTCCATTATTGGACCTCCGGCTGATACACTCAGAGTGGCGTTTCATCGTCTCCGCAAGGAATAAGGTGATGCTGGGCGCGTAAAGAGTGAGTTACATCGCGTTTGCCATAGATCATACGTGATTAGTTAAGCGAGTGCGCATTGTTCAAGTACCTAATCAAGAGTCCTCCTTTGCTTTGTAGATCGACTTTGTTTATCAGCCTTTAGTTCACTAAGAAACGGAGGAATAACTGTTAATTTTGCCTCGAGTTTGATCCTCTTGAATCAAACCGGCATAAAATTTCAATTGCAAGAAGCCCGATTACATTGGAGGGCAAAAGTTGAGATCTATGGACTTACGTAGTTATCACAACGTACCTTGCATAACAGTTGACGTTGCCCGCGAACCCAACTCATCTAATTATCAGTATGGCTTAGAATCCTTCTCGGTGCAGGGCGTGCCCGCCAAGGTCCCCTCGTTCCTTTTTGGAGAAAATTACTAAAATAGTAATTTTTTTGACGAATTGCCAATTTAGTTGTTGCAGCTAACTTTGACTGAAAATTGTTAAAGTGGGTGCTAGGCATCCTACGTAGCATAGCCAATGTTGACGTGGGTATTTTATACATTTTTTTCGTGAGGGTTTGCCAGCGTCGGCGAACCTCACTGACCACTGGGCAAGGGCTTGCAAACCCTCGCGTAGGCCTTTGTCGGTTGCAAGTGAGGTACCCTGCAAAGGCCCTTGGCCGGCATGGCCGCAATAACCCCACACAAGATTCTCACGGCCTTGCTAGTTGCAAGTGAGGGTGTGAAGGCGGAAGGCAGGGAAGGCCTAGGCGGGACCATTGCATCAGGGCCTTCACGGTCGAGAAGGGCCTAGTGAGGGTTACTGGTGATCCTCGCCGGTCATAATGAAAAAAAAAAAAAAGAAAAAAGAAAAAAGATAATTAAAAAATTGTTAGAATTGTTCACATTTGCACCACCGGTCCCACGTGATATGATCAATGTATATGTCAACAATTTTGGTTCAAATTGATTGGAAATGATTAAATTAATAAATTGTCAAAAAAAATTTATAACTAAATTGGTCAAATTTGAAAAGTTTATGACTAAATTAGTATTCATTTGATAATTTCCCCACCTTTTTTGTGCCTCGTCAAAGCAGAGCTTTGTCGCCCGTGTCCAGCGTTTGTGTGCGACGTCCTAGGTATGGTTTTATGTGAAATATCAACAGAGGTTTCAACGTAGTTTTATATAGTTGTCTTTGCGAATATTCTTGGTGAGAATAATCAAAAGATTATGAGTAAACAGAATTGAAATTGTCGAGTATAATTTAGGGCTGAAAAAAACAAGTGTGATTGGATAATTAATTATAACTTGGTAACTCTCCAATAAATAGTTGATTCTCTATGGCTGGCTCTTTCCAGAAAGTAAAAAACTATGCTTGAATCAAATCATGTAAATCTCTAGTATTGATAATCATTTCTCGATTTCTCAACTAGGTTCTTCTTCTTGCATTAGATTTAAATTGCGAGATTCATTAGTTTCTAAATTATTTCATCGAAGGCATGAATATTTGGAATCCACAGTATTATCTTGGATGAGTCAATGCAGAAGGTTATCTGCACGTATTTCTTAAATGATATAATTAAATCTCATATATATGTGGTTTGTGATTAAATTTCTCGGTTGTTGCTGTAAAATTAAATTCTATGCCATTATCTCTGAAACTATACTTGTTAATGCGATAAATACTTGCTAAACAAACTTAACTTGCGATAGCATCTTATCCCTAAACAAAGATTCTGTGGCTGCCTTAAACGTCAGCTAGGCATATTTATTGAATTTGGCAGGAATCAAAATTCTTTCGGAGTCTAATAAAAAAAAAAATCAAACAATCAAAATTCTTTCGGAGTCCATTATATAGAAGGACGGCACTATTTCCACCCACATTTGATTATCAACTGACCAAAATAACTTCTCTGTCAAGAATTAAGGTCAATCATGATTCACCTACATTTTTTTCCTCTGCCATCTTTATTCTTCACCTTCTATTTTTATTAGTACCTGACCAAAATATTCTTCCACTCTGAAGAATAATTAATCATTAATTAGCATTTTTTTTTCTCTCTCATGTTTTGCTTCCCACAACCCCAACTGCTTCTCTTATCTTCTCTTTAAATTTTGAGCGAATTTTGTTATGTTTTTAAGTTTGTAACGTTGGTCCATAAAAATAGTACTTTCCTTAGATTGCTGACTCTTTAATGTAACTTCTCTGTTCATCTTAATGGCAATTGGACGGTGCAAGCGCCTACCCCAAATGGGGCAAATTTTCTCCGTATAGAAACTTAAAATATTTCATAATTTTCTGGGCAAATTTCCCCCAATGGAGTAAGATAGAGGCATGTAAAAGCAAAGTAGGATTTGATGGACCAAATTACAGACCTAAAAAGAAGATGGGAGAAGCAGAGACAGAAAGGAAACAAAACACGAGAGAGAAAGGGCATGCTTAATTAATGATTAATGGATTGTCAAACACAAAAGTATGTTCTAATCAGTTAACAATATACACAGAAAGTGAAGAAAAGAGACGGGAGAAAAAATTCGGGTGAACGGGTAATTGATCTAATTTCGTTTCATGGAAGGTTATGATGGTCAATCAATAATAAAAGGTGTGTACTTAGCCAAAGAGGGGGTGGAAACAAACCCACCCTATATGGAATCCGTGCCGTTTAAGAAAAATTGTATTTCAAACTCGACTATCTTGATATTAAACTTCCTCTGGAGATGGTGAACGTAGAAGGAGATTGAATTTGTGTAGAAACGTTGGGCAAAGTTGTGTTGACAATCGGTGGAGCGTGATGGGTAATGTTGCTTTGACGCTCCTAAAGCCCAACAACCTATGTGTATCAGTAACCCTTACTTATCAATGCATAACCCATCATGAACATTTCGAGTAGATCTTAAGCTAATATAAACCAGGAAAACAAGAGAACCACGTGTGCATGCTCATAACTTTTCTAGGATCAAATCACTGCTAATCCTAAACCCTAGATTCAAATCAAAGAAGAGCCAGCTAAGTACAGATCATTTCACAAGTTCGAGAAGCCCAGAGAGGAAACATTTCCTATGCATCCCCCTTCCAAGAAGATCCGCATTTTTAGCCACCAAAAATATATCTGTGCTTAGATTCGAGATATTCCGGCACGGAATGTTTGCCACAAACATAGTTTCATGGCTAGAAAGCAGATCATTTATCACGAAATCACCGTCCGTGGCTAAAAGTCACTATAGGTTCCATGGATCTGATGTCTCTATGTGGTAGCTGGATCTTCAGGAGTCACTTCTCTATTATTGTAAGTACTTTCGATTCAACTTTTAGATTCTCGTGGTTTTGTCGTCCCTGGAAACAGAGGGAAACTTTCGTCGACAAGATTATGAATTCCTAGAGATGTACCTTCCTGGGTTCTTGACACTTCACTCCAAATGAGGCGGTGGCACAAAAAGCAACAAAGCGAGCTCTTTATTGAGCTTTGGTAAGTAACTTTGAGTCATGACACCTTAGAAGATACGCATGCACGTAGAGTTTGCTTTCTGTGTTTCCAACCACACCTCAATAATTTCACTTTTTGATGCTTTCTCAACCAACGTTTTGATGCATATCACTCCACATATTCCCCACTTCTCTCTCTCCCCTCCTCTCTCCCTCTCTCTCTCTCTCTCTCTCTCTCTCTCTCTCTCCCCTCTCTCAATCTGGAATGGCTAAGGTTGGCAGTCATGGAAGCACTAGGATTGCCTTATTCTTCGTGGTGGCACACTTGAATTTGCAATTCTCGTTGCTGGCGAGACCTGCAGGAGCTGAACAGAGTCCGTTATACTCGAATGAGTGTCCTTATCCTTGTCTTCCGCCGCCGAGTGCAGCCACGGACTGTCCACTGCCGCCATCTCCGCCTTCCCAACCGTCGACGCCATTGCCTCCGGCTGCTGATCAACCGCCACCTGCCGTCCTCTTTCCACCACCGGATGCTGGGTACATACCCTATGCTTTCCCTCCACCTAATTGGTACATGAATTCAATTGCTCCTCCCCCTCCCGACCCGATAGTGCCGTACTTCCCATGGTACTACAAGCATCCTCCTTTCCAGTCGCAATCACCAGGAGCGATTCATTCGCAAGCAAGGGTCACCATTGTGGGGGTGCTATGCTTTCTCTACATTGTTCTTCTTGCAGTTGAGTGATAGAGCAGTCGGGGCGGATGTTTCCTTTTCCCCGTCTTTTGTATTACAGTAAAGGTATAAGATATTTTGCCACCGGCTGAAGATCAACAGATCAACCGATTCGTACGGGACAAGACGTGGCGGCAGCTCGTCTTCGTTTTTGGCATTTGAGGCATGAAATGAGAAATGCATGTGTATTGCATTCCTTAGTGGAGTGTCCAGATATTAAGATACTTTCGACCGGGTAATCAATCAGGCACCGAAATGTCACTCATATTGCCGAAATGTCACCCATACTGCACATTCTTACGAGACGATAGATCTCTGTATGTATATCCACAGACGTCGATCATTAAATCAAGACTAGGTCCGTGATCCTCGACATTCTTGGGACGCAACAGATTATTTGGCCGATAGACAAAAATTATGAAATACTAGTGCGCCTCGGTTCAGTACGACACAAGGGAGGTATGTTATAGAAGAGCAAGACCTTTCCTAGCCTGGATCACTGAAAGTTTCAAGCATCATATAGAAGTCCAATGCAACCGATTCCTATGCTACATGTCTAAATTATTCAAGGTTCTGTTCGAAAATTGCCTCTTTTCCTGCCTTAACAGACATTCAAGCAACGTTAGGGTGTATTGGTTAACCGATCATTTTCAGTAAACCAGACACATAATGATGCATTTTCAAAACTTTATGCATGCACATTTCCTTAGACCATAAATAGTTTTACATTAACTGATCATTTTCAGCAATCCAAACATGTAAAAGTCCATAAAACTAATTCACGAAAAAATTTCACTTAAATAAACATACCCTAAACCAACTGACCAAATTCAATCTTTGTAGTATTCATCCAATTTGGAACGTCTGCCGCAATGTAACCTCCTTCAAAGTATAAATAGAAATACTGGCCGTCCGTGAGAACAATCCAAACAGGAAAACTAATATATTTGCGAACTTATCCAGCGAAAAGCAGAAAGATTTAGCTGACGACACGACTCAATCCACGCAAACGCATATAAAAGGTTCTACAACCGTTGCATTACATTTTTCTTTTCTTTTTTGTATTTCATTCAATTCAATGAGTTGACAGTACTTCGCATGTATTAATGTCCTCCCTCTACTCATTCTAATGTAACTGAAGTGATTGCCAAGTTACAAGTACTCCACTAGCATTGCAACTAACTGCATCGACTTTGTACTTGATACCCATGCCTACATGATGTAGTGGCCAATGATCAGGATGACTGCACCGCACTAGTGAACACAATCGGAATTGAAGATGAATCAAATTTACATGGTCTAGGTCGGCTGCCTCCATACATGTGCCACTTCTTTTTCGGTCGTTCCTCTCCCATAACTATGTAAGACTGCACAAAATCACACTATAATGCTTTGACTATTTGGCGACGCCACACTGCAGTATCTGGGTCAAACCTCAGCTCCCATGTAGGCCAATAGTGCAAATCTTGCTTCAGCGTTAGCACTCGTGGCTTCCCATTCAAGTGTACTGTCCTTACACGAACAAATTCCCCATGCTCTAACTCCTGCATTATTATTCATAATTATAAAAAATGGCAGTGCGATATTAAAGAGAAACATAAAATTGTCTGACAGTAATGCAGAATCAATCATCCCAGTGTCATTAGCATAAGTCAATCATCAATTACTGCAAGCAGACAAATCTGATCATGTATATCTATCTCCCCCAGTATGGTGGGGAACAATTTACACAGAAAGGCATACTTGAGCACTAATGCTGGGAAGCAATGACAAGAAAGTGAAGATTAACAAATATCTATCAAGGTGATTTACAAAATTTTATAACAGCTCAACCATGCACTTTACCTGCTTCGTTAGCCAAGCATGTCAAGGGCTGGAGGAACACACAAAATTTTAGATTTTCAAGGTACACGATCAGAATTTAGAAAACCAAAAATGATATTCAAAGTCAAACGACATTTGGTGAAATATGTATACATTTTCATGATGACTGTAATTCTAAGTACCCAAGAATGATTGATAACAAAAATAGATTTAGCACTTTTTCTGATCATCAATGCTACATATACTGTTGAAAAAAATATATTATTCCTGCAATTAAACATATAGTGGGGTAGAATATATGGGAACTTAAGCAACTGACAGAAAACCTATCCTACTTAAACGCCTGTCAGAATTTACACTGAACCACAGCCCGCCAATGTATCATGACCTAGTTGTAATTTGAAATTGCTATCCTATTATATAGTGTCCAAACTCAACAACCCCACAGTTATTGTCGCATGAAGTGATTCTACTGAAAAAAGACCTCAAAAACAGAAGTTAACTTCACATCCCTGCACTCACTTTGTCAATCCAATCATATCAACGGGGGTGTTGAAATGTGCCAATACAGCCAAATCAAAGAAAAGAGATCTCCCCCTTCCCAAATACTTAGGACATAGCACTGACATCGGGGAGAGTAGCATGAAAGAAATAACATGATAATGACATTTTAGTCTCCCTCTACTATATGCCAGAATGATACTTGTAACTCTGCCACAGCACACAGTAAAAGTACCTTTGTCACGCTAATAAATGCATCTAAGTCAGGAATCGGCTTCCCATTAATTTCGACAATCCATTGCAGAGCATATAGACCATATCTATGCACAGGACTTCCGTGACACCACCTGGCAAATACCAACAAAAGAAAAAGATGAAATATTTTGCGTATATCCTGAAGCACCAAAAATAGGGGGAAGCAAAACTAAAGCATAAAATCATGACAAGAACCGGCTAAAAAGAATGCTTCAAAGAGATAATCTTACATATAGGAAAAAAAAAAAAGTTTTTTAAAGTCAAAACAACCAGTAAGTACTGCATCGCAGTTGACTGTACAGCAATGGCTGCTAACAGCCTGGTTCAGGGAAAATAATATATTAGTTGATGCTAAGAACATAAAACTATCTTTCTTAGGGAATGCACTGCGGGAGTACTCAAGGTGGAGCTCGATTTTATTTAAAAATCACTCAAGAAGCCTTCTCCCACCAGACAAAAGACTCAAGGTATTCCAAAATTAAGCAAAGCTTAAAAAAAGAGCTGCAACTTCCTTGCGGAATCATCAAATCAAAAAAGATATTGCGAGACCTCACCTAGCAACATACACACCATGCCCTTCTTCTGGAAGGTATCCAAGAGCACGGACTGCTGAGTGAGGTTCTTGAACAATACATCCACACCAATTAATAACACGTGTTGTACCAATTCCATCCCTAACATCTGTCCCGACAAGAATATCCATTTCATGCCCCTGAAATACAAGAATGATTCAAACATGAAAAATCATCACTTCTCAAGCTTTCTTTAAATTATAAGCAAAATTAAACTCATTCTTGAATAAACAGAACGAGTTGGGCATGTAAACAATGCACAAAATAACAAGATATCTAATGATTCACCTGCCGGAAAATGGTCAGATTAAGCTTCCCGTCAGCATCATCAGAGTTGTCCAATGCTTGGCAAGCATTTTCTATGTCGCGGAAGCAAGTAACTGGCTCCTTATTTATTGCCAGGACCATATCGCCTTGTTCCAATAAATTTTCAGCTTTTGAACCAGCCAAACAGCCCTTAACACGTAGAACTTGTCTCCTAACTGGATCTCTTTTAACAAGACCCTACAATAATTGCCACTGGTCAGAATCCTCTCCCTACATATTATATTTGAGCACTTAATTATTTGGGTTTATCATGTCTAGACAAACTATGTCATTTTTTGACACGTAAAAGATTCTGCTGTTTCTGTCAATTGTAGTGCTTTGCTATTTCTCTCACGCAAAGATATATCCTTGCTGTTAAAAAAAGTCTTGAACTAGTTGTGAGGAAAAAGGCCTACTTGCTTTTTGGCCAAAGGGGGAGAAAAAGACCTACTTGAACCCATTGGTCACTCAGTCCAAAACTTCTGGCCTTGGAAAGCAGTGTGGGGTACAGCTCAACCTCCAACATCCTAACAAGCGGCATTGGCCTTTTGACACCATTTATGAGTAGAGGCGGCCCCTTGGCACCAGATACAATTTTGTTTACTACCTCACTGATACTATAAACCGGAATACCTCTAACAAATTGATGATCTTCTGAGGAGCTGCAGCCAAATTTCAGCTGCAAATAGGATTAAGCATCAGAACATAGAAACAATCACTAATAGAAGCAAGTGAATCTTAGGAAACCTGAGTCGAAAAGCTCCCCCATATAGCTTGAACTCTTCCACGCTCATCAGTTAGCACCCCAGAAAAAGTACTGCCAAAATCTGCAATACACCACATTACAACCAAAACCAACATCTGGATAACCAAGATCTGCAATAAGAATGGACTACAATGCAAACCTGTGTCAAGCTCAACAACTTCCATGTTGATTGCTCTATATCTTGGACAATCAGCTGAGCCAATATTAAGAGCAGCACAAGGATTAGTTACAATGGATTTCCTTGATGTTGCTTGAAGACTTCTACTCAGCCCCACAAGATAGACAGAATCCCCCCGACGGAGTGCAGGCTCTGCAGAACACAACAAGACCAGCTCCTTAAATTGCAATAAAGTTACTATAAGAACTGACAGACACAAACATCCACAGCTCCAAGCACATAGAGAGACAGAGAGCCAGACAGACAGAAGTGATCCTACCAGAACACCCAAAAGAAATTTTCCGCTGCACAAGCAACTTCTAATGGTTGAAATATGCACATCATATCTTGCAACAGTTAAAGTAATCAACTTAGAAGCTACTTTTCATGGAATGAAAGAACAACTTAATGTGACTATCACATGGTCACCTGTTCTATGATATTAAGTATACGATAGAGAGATTAGCTACATTCAAAGTGATCCGGTTAAAAGAAAAAATACTACAATTCCTTAGTGTGGTAAAATTAAATGTCTGGGAGAGAAATGCGTATAATCTGAACATCTGGAGTTTGATGTGAACAAGAACTAAACTCAAAACCAAATATACCAGGAAGAAGTTCAGCAGCACGAACAGCTGAAGCACCGACAGGACCCAAAGCAGAGGGATCATATGCAACAAGAGCGAAATTGTGAACAGGGTGGAGAAAAACCACCTGCAATGAAGGTAAAAGGTGGCACAGATGAGACTATAAAGGAAGGAATTCACCAGTACTAACATCAACGAAAATTTACCTCCCCTGGAATTTCAATTGGAAAAGCAGCAAATGAAAGCATCACATCAGAGACAGATATAGCGACTGTATTTTTGTCAACTGCAACCAATCCCAAGCTTTGAGAATGGTATACAATGACCCCAGTCCCAAAGAAATGTTGAGAATGGACACCATCTACCATACAAGACGGTGGCACGTGAACCTGCAAGTACAATATGAGAACACTGAATTTGAGAGCCACCACAAGCAATAATTAAATATCTAGCAAAACTACAAAATCTAAGAATTGCCACTAGAGCCCCAAAGATAGGAGGATAAGATCTCATCCAAAACTAGATGTTTTAAGTATGTCTTCAGCCAATGGAGATAAATCCACATGAATATACATTAGAAGAAGCACCACCACATTGTTGTCACTAATTTAAAACATGTTCTGGAAGAAAGGAGATGATGATATCCCAAAAGCACATAAATGAAGGTAGGACTAAATTATAAAAGGTCTAGCTGTAGGGTGACTGATTAATCAATAAATTTGGAAATTAATACCAATAAAATTATTGGAAGTTACTCACCTCAAACATTACAAGAGTAGGCTCTATGACATGTTCAGCATATGAAGCATTGGCCGATAATGCCGGTGGACTTTGATAATCTGCCACAACTGTACTTTCCCCATTTCTGGTATCCTTCAACTCCAGTTCCCTATTATCAACCAATGAATAGTCGGCAGCTGCCCCATCAGCTGATGGATCTTCTTCCACACGTCTTTTCTTCTTTCCAATATCTGATTCATCTTGAGCATGGGACCCTTCAGAAGAATGTCCATCATTTGTTTCCATGCTAGCAACACCATCAATCAACTCTTGTCTCCTCTCCTGATCTACTTGTTCCATTGTGACCTCAGCAGTAGAAGCTTCTTGCTTGGCTAGCACCAGCTCACCATTGAGTATAGAAGAATGCAGTGGGGGAGACAGGGGTTGAAAGGCAGTCCTTATTGACCACAAACCAGTACTATCATCACGATTATATATCTGCGGAGGAGCATACCACTCATGGCGATCAACTGTAACCAGTACAGACTGCAGGCAGTAAAAGCACACATTAAATGAGTGTTTTTCCGATTTTAAAGCTGGGTACCTAAGCACATGACATAAAGTGAGAACAGGAGAATAAAATCAATAAGATTTCGACACTGTTGGACATCATCTTCCTTCGTGACAGTATTCATCTGTATTAATAACACTGGAGTAGATGCATCATCACGCACTAACAAAAGCTCCTTGATCTTTCGTTCAGTTAGATTGCATTGCACTAGAGGCAGTTCTTAAGTTCCCAATTAATTTATTCAAAACTGAACCAGTGGAAAAATGATCAAACGTTGAATTTAGGCTTCAATAAATATCACAGATGCAACCCTCAACTACTGACTCTATACCCAGTGACTGTATCAATGCAGGCCTCAGATACAAACTTAAGGCAATCCACGGTTCTGCATCTACATCAGATCCCAGGAAGTTAGTCCCCATGCCCTTAAATAGCAAAGTGGAGCCTGTTGGAATATTTAAATAATAAACCTTTTCAGGTAAAAAACAAGTCTCAAGCCTATAAAAGCTCTGTGCAGATCCAAGCAAACAATAACCACTTGCCCATGGCACTTGCACCATTAGTCCAGATACACTGAGTCACCAACTCAACCAATTTTTATGCAATTCCAAAACCAGACCAAGGCCCACAACCAAGTTGGAGCAATCAATCAGCCAATCATTCGGTTTTAAGACTTTGAAATAACTTTCAGTGAATAAAAACAGGACATATGTGCTGGGCACAGCATCTCATGATAATCATAACACAATGATTGAAATCACACAGCCATGTCTCTAGGACAAACATTATTTTGTATCAAGTAATTGGTCTAACATAAGTGAAAATAATGCTACCAATGTTTCAAGAAAACAAAATTAACTAAAAGAACTCAAAATATATATACCTTCGTACGATGCCGATCCAAGTAACTGATATATTCCAATGGCACACGAGCCCCTCTAGAAAGCTTAGATAGAACTGTAATTAGATCATCAAGTACTGAAATCTCTTCACCAGCAAACTTTGTAATAATGGCATGACGAGGAACTCCGGCTCTGAAGAGCATGTATCTGGATTGTGTCATGAAGCAATAAAAGAAACATTACATGAGAACAAAACAATTATCTCTACTCATTACTTTCAATCATTTATATTATGTTGGCAATTTGCATTCCAAGCAGTGAAACAACTCTCAAGACATTTAAAGATCTTTCCAATACAGCTGTCCTCAAGTAAAAATGTGCACATATATGGTAGCGAAATATTTACACCAAGCAATGGAGTATATACTGGAAATAAAATCTATTAAATGGAGATTACGAAAAGTTGCTTCTACAATAAATAAATTAAAAAAAAGGCAACGTGCAAATACTGATTACTAAGTGACGTGTAAATTGAATCTGTAGCTGCATGACATACCCTGGTTCTGCAACGTAGACCCGACCACAGCGGAACCGACAATTTCTAGCCTGAAAACAGAGGCCAATAATTTGTCAATGCTCAACATATCAGACAATATAAGTGGCTCAAACAAAGCATCAGCCAAATGTGATTGTCTAAGCAAGATACCAAATATCACACGACACAAAGTCAAGCCGGGTGTTCCCACCAGAGAAAATTGATCTTGAAATATGGTTTTCACGACAGACAAGGAACAAAGGCAAGATCATTTAGCACACAATCCAGACACACCAAGAATGATGTGGTACAAGCAACCATTGGAGCAGAGGAATCGGACCGCATGTAATGCAAGTACACAAGAAAATGGATAACAGATTTGCAGGTATAAGTAATTATCACGCGTGCTTAGTTTATATGATGGCCACATTTCATAGCTTAAGCTTTATTGGAATCCGGTTGTTCATCTTCCTATTCATATCAAGGGTATGAATCCCCATTTCTTTTACTCTTGCACACCCTCTAATTGTCGATGTGACTGTATCCACATGCTATGTTTCCCATGCGAGATTTTTGCTCACTCACATGGGTAAGTGAGAAAATATATGATGCTAGATTTACATTTTAAGCACATTGATTGCCTGACAGCTTAAACTTATTGCCGAAATGGTCGTTCAACATAGGGAAAAGATTCTATGTGATACTTGTGCATTTTTTGCACAAGCCTCAAATTTCACCAAGAGAAAAGGAGAATCACTCCTACCTGCTGATATGAGAGAGGGTGTATTACTGCACCACTTACTTCTAAGAAGTGGTTAGGGGTTATCGAATGCAGATCCTGAACCTGAAAATTGAATATTCTCAGTGAGAAATAGATGAGATCAGTAAAGTCTCATCCTGATGAACTTTAGATAGACAAGCATTACAGCCTAATTTCTTTTCAAAATTTGATTCATCCAGCTGAGTTACAGGAAAAAAAATGTCCAAAGGTCAGAGAGTCAAATTTACAGCAAAGCATCCAGGTCAACAAAAGCAAAAGCTATGTCATGACCTAAAAGAAAGGTTGCAATCACTATCATACCAGAAGGTTAACGGAAGTAGCAATGCCACCTCTTTCAATCAGCAGTTCAATCTTATGGTCAACGCTGTCATCAAGTAAAGTCTCCATTTTAAGAAATTGAGTAATTACCTGCACAAAGATTCACAGCAGTCAACACATTAAGATAATAAGGTCCCAACAACTCAACCTCCAAATTTATCTAATTCACAAACTGGAATAAGACAAACAAAGAGCATATAACAAAGGGCATTCCATAAATTGATATGATTCTATTATGTCAAGGTCATGATTAGCAAAACCATATTATTTAGTTCACATGTTTCACTTCTATAATGAAGTTCCAAAATTTGAAAATAAAACGAACCGAGGATGAAAAATGAACTTAAAAGCAACATTTTATTTTCAAAATACTGTACCATTATCAACAATTTTACAAGGTTTCCACCAAGTAATTCTTTTATGAATATTAGCCACTGCGTGCATCAGACTAAACAAATAACATGGTCAACAAAAAAAGAAAATTTAAGTATCTGACGTGGCTAATGAGCAGATGCAAGACCACAGCAACAAATCACTTAAAGGATACTAAGAAATCCGCAAATGGAATTTTACTATTTGAAAAGGTTTTAAAGCAACGTCCAATAAGGTTTTACTATAGTCAATGGGACCAGTACTTACTTCCCCATTCACCCGGATCAGCACATCACCAGGTTCCAAATTTTTATGTGCAGGACCACCAGGTACCTGCAATAGGTCCAATGCTTAGTAAGTCCCTTCTTTAACAGTAGACACAGTTGAGAACCAACAGAACCTATCTTACCACAGAGTCAACAACAAGCATGCCAGTTTCCCCAGTTGGTGATGCATGGCGAACCATCTAATCATTCAAAGCATAACAAGTTTTCAGATAATATGAATGAAAATTTTCTTAAAAAGAAATAACATATGCCTCCAAATATTAAAAGCCATATACCTGCTCTGTCTCGCTCCTAAGTCCCAATCGACGTATCTCATCAAATCCTTTATGAAGGAAAGTCATCTACATCATTTGAATGACACTGAATCAGAAACTGATCATCCTGAGACTACTTATAGCTCAAATATTGAGAAGCCATCTTGCCACCAAATTATAGGCTAATGGTAGCTGTGGAATTAGCAAGCAGATACAGAAGGTATTGGATAACTATTAAAGATCATAAAGATTGAGCCAGGACTGCCTCCTTCAAGCCACGAAGAATTGTTTGGCCAAACAACTTATTCATCCCTTGTATGAGAACTAACCAAGACAAGTCCCTCTCTACCCCCCCCCCCCTTTTTTTCTCCTTTTTCTTTCCTCCGCAGTGGAACATCTTCAACTCAATTTATCCTCATCCTTCTCTTTCATCTTGGTTTGCTCCTACATTTCTTTTCCTGCTTTCATATGGTTCTATTTTCATACGACATTCTTTATACAGACAGATATAGTTTGCATTACAAATTAACTTTTCCGTCATCCAACATAACTGTACGACCAAATTATCTTCCAGGTGACTCTGATGTTGCAATCATCCGAAATTGTATATTTTGTACCATACTGATTACTAAAGATCTTAATCCGTCCTTCATTGGGACTGTATCAACCCTCAAGGAAGTTAACTTAGGGAATCGTAATGAATCAACTAATGTTAGCAACTTGGTAAAAGTAAGTCTAGAGGTAGAATACTTATTGGGTGAAGGCCAAGTTTATTCTGCATGGGCATGTCATGAAACATGTTGAGCTCAGTAACAAGTAACATTTGATATTAACCTCATTAAAGAGAAAAGAGTAACAAGACACCCCCCCCCCCCCAAAAAAAAAAAAAAAAAAAATTCTATTTGAATAACTGGAAGAAGAAGACTAGTTTTTAAACATGGTTATACCTGTCGAGAAGAATGCATCTACATTGGTATGATAGTCAAGCTTAAGCTTTATTTAGGGTCCACTGATTTGACATGTGTTCAAAACAATTGCATGGCTGGTGAAGAAGCAAAAGCATTGGCAAAAGTAATATGTAATGTCTTGACTTACCTGAAGCGTTCCCCGCGGAATAGAGACAGCCTCCCACTTATTTCCATGTGAATCTCTTCCCTTCTGAAGAAACTTCAATGCTCTTACCACCTGACAAGAGCCACAAGCAACAGGTTGAAATATTTCACAGGTGCTTACCAGAACTACAATGTAACTGATGATAATGGTAAAAGGAGGTGAACTTACTCGTTCTAAAGGTAAGAAGAATGCTGATGCACTTGAAGTCTTGCTCCCAGCATTCAAGGCTACTGCCCTACCTTGCCAATCAATTACAGGGGAGCCACTTGATCCACCTTTGGTTCCGGAAGCAGCCTGAAAATAAGGTAACAAAGAACATGACACAATCTCAGATATTAAAAAGATAAAAGATAAAAAGAATCCACAAACTGCAAACTGAACAACTTCTACAAGCTAGCCAAGTAAAACTGGATTGCCCAACTAGCACACTTAATGCTCCCCATCCCAATCAGTCCAGGAGACGAAACATAGAAAAATTTCATGTCACACGCTTGATTGCTCACTTAAATACCTGTCATCATGGCTAAAATCAAGCAAGAATTAAATATAGCCAACCATGAAAATCCACATTGTCAAATTTGTCCTCTATAGTTCATGCACTTGACCATGTCAAATCAAAGAATGAACACTATGGCAACACAATTTACAGTAAAATAGCTCTTTTAAATACAACAAAAAGTAACCTACTTGGATGTAGAATGTGTTGAAATCATTGTATCCATCCCTGCACCAAATAATCATTGTTATGACCCTCTTGACAGAGTAGACAGTAAGGTAAACCAAAAGGCAAGAGGAAGTTTCAGCAAATGCTAAAAGAACATGATATCTAATTTCCATGCATCTAAAGAAAGCTAGCCAATTACTAGAGTCAATTTCATGTAAAAATTTGTTCCACAAATCAGTCTACTTGACTGCTATATTAAAGAAGGGGGAATGAGTTTGTATCAAGTGATTGTGAGCAAGCAATCTCTAAGAGAAAGTCCAACAACATTGATCAACTTGTTCTGTTAAGAACCTTTAATGGAAGAAGTTTGTTCAGACTCCAACTCCAACAAAGGAAAAACAGAGTAAAAATCCATATATGACATCATTTAGCATCAAATTCATGCTGAAAAATAGTTCAATAAACGTAAGTAGCGACTCACTTCTTGTAGTGAGGAGCATCTCTATCCAAGCGAGCAAGAGTTCCAGCCAATATAGAAACCTGACAAACAAAGATACAATTACCAAAGTGCAGATTCATTCCACAGCAGCTGTTAACTGTTAGTCCAATCAACCTTTTCTTTCTATAGGTGACATGCATGTGAACTTTACAAATGGGAACAACTGAAAAACACTCGATGTACGTGTGGATGAAAAAGGTCTTCATACAAAAACATGAAGATAGGAAAAAGAAAACAAGACTGTATAAGATGGTTGCTGACCACATCCTCCAGTTTTGACTACCATCATCACATGGCATGGTCACCACTACATGTTGACAATCACATTCAAATCCCACTGTCGTTGTTAAGAGTGACCATCTATCCATCTAAATGTTCCAAGTCAAGCCACATCCATCTTGCCTCAATCAGCTGAATGGCTGAGCAAGGAAAAATCATAGCACAGCCACCATTTCATGCAAGTCACTCTCTAGACAACAATTACAAACTAGTGAAACTCACTAATGGCCAAACTAAAATGCTGGTAAAGCTTGGTGAACACTAGTAGAAGACTGGCAGGTGAATTTAATTCTTGTTCTTTCACTATTTTTCATATGCAGTCATATCTGGTGAGTTCCTAAACTGAATAGGAATGCATGTCAGCTAATCTGGGTTTTTCTCCCTGAAAGCAAAAGAACAAATAAGACAGATAGATGGGCACTAAGATTAGCCAGATGAAGCTAAACTGGCTTCATCTTCCACCATTCTTCAAACAAAGAATGTGATGTTAGAAATGAGATTGATTTCCCATACCATCATGTCCTATCCTACCGAACCATAAGCAAAAGTAAGATTAAAAAGCAAGAGATACCCCCATTCATTTAATAGAGGACAAAATTGAAATCTACAAGAAAAATATTTTGTTCCACTTGATGTGTCACTCCGTTAGGACCCAGTGGATGTGTTGTAGTATTGTTTCACATTGCTTGACAACAAGTCCTAGATACTCTTCATATTCATATGGTATTTCTCCACCTATCAACTTATGTTTTTTAGTTGGACTTTCTAACATGGTATCACAACCAGTACTATCCCTATTGCCGATTTGTGTGGTCAAAATTCCACATGAATGTGCCCAGTCAAAATTCCACATACCACTCATATTCCGACCTGTACATGAGAAGGGATGTCGAAGTATTGTCCCACATCGCTTAACAACGGGTCGTAAATGCTCTTTATATTCATGTTATCTACCTCTACTTATCAGCTTAAATTTTTGGATTGGACATTCTAACCGGATGTCTAAAGGTTCCCCAAAAAACACTATCAACCATCATCCTCTTGCCAAACAAAGAAAGCCAAAAGAAAAATGTCCATATAATATATATGGCAATAAACAAATAACTGCAGTTGAAGTTCGTCAGGGAAAAATAAACAGCTACATACCTTCTCCCCACTATCATTACCAACAACTCTAATCTCTAATCCAACACATGCAGCCTCAGGAGCAAGTGGAATCTCCTCATAATCTAGGAATTGGACTGCATTAGGATCGTAGCGAAAGAAGCCAAAATCATGAACCTATGAGAAATTACAACACATAAGTCTCCATAACATGATGACAATATCAACAAGAAAAGTGGAAATCAAGAGCCATAGGTAAAATATGGTATCAATAAGTTAAAAGAGTAAAGAAACAATATGACAGGTAGATGGCACTCAGATGAAAGGTGAAAATATCTGCATACTCAGTGATAAGCATCACCCAACATGACATGCTACAAAGGAGAATGCTATCAGATCCCAACCCATTATATACATCCATGCAGAGAAATGCTTTACATCCATCTGACATGTTGTTATCTCTAATTAAAATTGATGAGATAAATTCCAGAGAGCTTAACTTCATTTCTCCTGGCAGTTCACCAAGACATTATATGTATACCTGATCTGCTCATTCTATCAAACTACACGAAAACAAACATATTTCTCAATCCTTAAGGAAATATGATATGTAGAAAAGACATAATCCAACTTTGCATTGATTTACTGCTATAGTGATGGCATTTAGTTCTAACTCAATAATAAAAGATTTTTTGCACATCTAGCTCTAAGCCCTAAGTTCAGGTGAACCATGTAGTTCCAACTCGACAGCCATTATTTCTCCCAATCTCTATGAAATGGATCATTTTGTTGATAATGCAAGAATCCCTCCAAAACAGCAAAACATATGCATTGAGATTGAGAATGAAAAGGTTTTCATCATGAGTACCTTAAAGAGAGATGGAGAAGTTGCTGAAATAAGCTATCCTAGAAAGGTTATGACATATAAGAATCTTTGGGGGGACTTCAGAATTCCAAAAGAGTAGAGAAATAACTCTACTTATTAAAAGATATTGAGGAGGAAGTTTCCGAGTCTTTTTTTTTTTAGAATGAAGAAGCAAACAAGACTCAACAAGCAAAAATCCTTTCTCATCTCCCCCCAACACGCTCCAACACCCCCCCCAAAAAAAACAAAAAAAACAAAAAAAAACCATGTATCACACGTAAACAAGAAGAGAACCTTTACAAAAGACGCATTTAGTAAACCACATCCTACACACCTTTTATTGCTTTTTCCTTAATTTTTGAAAAAAAGAAAAGGTTGCCGCCTAGTATGTCGCGTGGACTGGTACACCTAGAATAAGCGACCTTCCAGAACATCCATACTACTTTTCCTTTTGCTACCATTCTACTTCCATTGGGTGCCTACCTGGCCGATAAGCTACTGACCTCTTATAACCACTATCACAAGCTTTTCCCACTTCAAGAAACAATCTTTATTTCACTAAATTGGCCTTCAACAAGCAAAATCTTTATCTAGTTAACTACTCTTATGTTAGGCCTCATTCTAGATGTTAAAGAGCATCCAGTAACATCCTGCACTGAATTTATAGTGAAGCAAACTGTTTTATTTCCACTGATATTTCTAGCACATCTCATCAACAAGAAAACGAATGATACTACGATGCTGGGAACCAAACTCGATAAATATCAATTTTCATAACGCATTTGTGGCAGGACACCAAAATGATCAAGCTTTGAAACCATTCAATACAGCTTCCTTTCCCCTCCTAGCCAGCTGAAGAAGCAAACTGGAGAAAATGTGGTAAAGCCACTTGGAACTTCTAACTTCTTCCAGATTCTCTTTAAGTCACAATGCACACTTGAGAACAGTCCATGTAGGTCCTTGACTAAAAACACCAACTGTTAACGAGTGCTCTCGGGAACTTGGATTGGCATATTTCTCTAACACCTGAAATAATTATGGCTGCTGGAAAATTAAGAGGCCACGCACCACGCTAAGCATATTCTTTTTGGCTTTTAGTGGCACCAATTAAAAGGACAAGGCCTGTTTGTATCGAGGGTCTACAACCAAGGTTGACTAGAAACTTCTTCATGTGCAACTACAGCCATTAGTGTTTGAAAAGCACCATCAACTCCAAGGAACTTTTGCTTTGCTATCCTACAGCATCTAATGTAGTGTACATCTGACGTCAACAATAATCACTTGGATCTTTCAAAGAATGCCCAGTATTCTGGGTAAAAAAATCAGTGCCAGCATTCAATGACAAATAAAGTAAATAGACACTAATTTACTCCAGTAACATAAGAGAGACAGCAGAATCAAATCTGAATAAGCAGGGCTCCATGTAACAGTGGTATACAGGGAGCTAAGAAGCAGAACACAAGAAGGATGCCCTGGGACATTCAGACTCACTGGATCTCTGTAAACGGGAAACACTGGAATCTCCTCGCGGTTGACAAACATAGCCTCTGCAACCACCGGTCCTGTTAAGAGAGAATAGTTATCATCATTGAAATTCAAAGAGAAAAGACGTCATTTAACTGTGTTAAGCTATGGTTATCCTACATCTTCTCTTCTTCTCTCTGGCATTTACAGTTGAAACTCGAAGAAGAAGAAGAAGAAGTTATGAAAACTAAAGCTCCACAGAACAGCCAGGGACAAGGTACTCTTCACATTGCCTGATTATGACCAGAAAGATAATCATCTAAAAGCTCTCGCCACAAACGTTCAAGAAGAAGCCACCTTGAATTGGATAAATGTTGTACTGTCAACTTTTCATCCGCAAACATGATTTCTTCATTAGATAAGCCTACCAATAACTAAATTATCTTCTGTTCCCAGCAAAAGAACAAACTCCATCTCAAGAATCAAAAACTCTTAAATCCTCGCCATTCCCCGCATTTCTCCGCGGAAACTCAAACCGCCGCATCATCGATCAGCACATACTGAGAACCAACCGATAAAACTCGCTCCACGCCCCCAACACCGGAACGCGCGCCCCTCTCCCATTCGAAAGCGAATCAAATGGCGCCAACTCACCGGGCTTGACCACGTGCCGGTTGGTGAGGATGATCCCGCGCTGCTTATCGACGATGAAGCCGGTGGCGTAGCTGGCCCCGGCGGCCTCGGTGTCGAAGGCGCGGCAGGCGGTGGTCCGCAGCACGACCACGGCGGGGACCACCCGGCTGAGGGCCTTCCGCCAGTCCTCGGCGGTGGCGGCGTTCTCCCGGAAGGGGCCCGCCCCGTCGATCTCCATGCCGAGCTCGCCGTCCTTCATGGCGGTGTCGATCCCCATCGCCGTCGCCGAATCGGAGCCCAACCGCTCCAGCGAATCCGCCATCGAAATGATCACTCTCTCTCTCTCTCTCTCTCCTCTCTCTAACAACCCGCCGGTCGAATCTTGATGCGAATCGGCGACGCGGGATTCGATGAGGGGGGCCCGAATCCGATCTCTCTCTAAACTTTTCTCGGGAAAGTAGAGAGAGAAAGCAAGAAAGAAAGTGGAGAGCAGTTGGGGCGTCTGCGTTTTCCTTCACAACCCTCTTTCTCTCTCTAACCTGCGCAGCAGTAGCCGGGGGGGTTTATGGCAGCAGGATGATGAAGATGGCCAGTGGAATTTGGAATTTATAAAGAAAATATCATAGCAGTGACTAGGGAAAAAAAAAAAAGGGTTTCATTAGCTTTTTTTTTTTTTTTCCCTTGGGCCTGATTATTCTTTCAATTGATCATATAAAAAATGCTGCATTTCCAAATGCCTTACTTGATCCGATTCGACTCATTTTCACCTCACGTGATATAGCTAGCTGGGCACGAGTCATGTCCATTAACATGACCCCTCAAGAAAATGTGGAAGCACTCAGAGGGGATAGCATTGCACATAAATAATTAATGTTTTTTTCGGGCGTAATTAACTTGCTAATTATAGAATTATTGGAGGGAGTATGCTTTTCCGCATGGCATGGGTAGACATTACAGCCTGTATTCGGCCAAATGACAACATAATGAACTAATATGGCTGAGAACAAAAAAAAAAAAAAAAAAAAGAACTAATATGGGGTTAAAATATAAAAAGGAAAAAGTGTGTATATATATATATATATATTTGGGGGGTTTTGGGCAGGTAAGCGCCATGATAGACGACAGTCTTCGGACGCCTGCGGACCCAAATTTTTTAAATAAAAAACTTTTTGCATCATGTAAAACTTACTTATACAAGGAAATATTGAATGACTACTCAATATATACATGAAAGTCACTAAACATGTAACAGCCAGGAAGACCGACACTTTTTAGGAGTTTTTTATTGCATCGGAGTGTACATGTCCGATACTCTCGCACACACCTAATTAATTTTCCAACAATTTCCAAACTTGAGTCAGAATTTCAACATGCGAGTTTCCGACACGCGATTCCGACACGCGATGCCAAAATTTTAAATAAATGAGGGTTGAAAATGTATATATGTGAAAAATAATAAAATAATAATACATGGAGAAAGAAGAAAAACATAATCTTCTCTTTTCTTTTGATTTTTATTTCCCGTGATACACTATTCACTTATTAAGTTTTTTTTTTCTCTTCTCTTCAAACACGATATGCGAGTCCAGAATGTGAATTGCTTGTTTTTTTTTTCCTTCAAATTTTATGGATTATTGGAATGGAGTTAAATTTGTCAAATTGAAACAATTAATAATATTAATAAATTGTGCATTGATATTTTTAGTGTAAATTCATTCTAAGCTTTTTTTATTATTTATTTATTTATGAATTTAAAGCAAATTAATTTGAGTGAAATAATTATAAAAATGATAATTTATTATGTATATAAAAATATATATTTAATATATTGTTGGGAAAATATGACTTGAATTGAGTAGAACAATGATCTCGAATATTTAGAGTAATCAAGTCGGATTTTGAGGCGTGATGTTATTTTTTTTTTTTAAGGATTAGGGATGTTATTCGATGGCTTCCAGGGATGCTGATGATCATCGCTCATCGCCATCGGTTGTATTTTTGAAATAGCACAAAGCGTGCTCTGCTTGGTTGAGAGCCTGAAGCGACTGCATCTCCATCAAAACTTTTTCGTTGGCTGTAACTTCAATCATCAACGATAACCGAAGCTTTTACCGTCGATCCAATTGCCAATCCATTAACAAGTGATACTCTTTTCTAAAGTATTGCTTCACTTTTCTGTGGATGGCACAAGTAGATTTGACCAGAATGTTCCTATGTTCACAAATTGGTGTCGCATTGGTGGCACTGATCAAACTCAGGAATAGAAGGGGGTCATTGCACCCACAGATAGGACAATTGTGGTTAGCACTGCGCATAAGATGAAGTTTACTAAGCCCAAAAAAAATTTATTACCATTCCAATGGCATTCCTAACGTGGCTTATCCGTATGCCGATCCTCCAATGCAAGTGAAGGCAAATGTTGGGTCATTCATGGATGTTTTGAAGGATTACTTGAGAATGTGCTGAGGTATTGTTTTTTGCTTATCGGCTTATATGCTAAGGTATGCAATATTTTTATCTCCATGTTTAGCACGTAAATTGCTACACTATTTGTCATTGATGGTTTCATACTTGCTTTTAGTCTTTAGTCATCTTTTGGCATGGGTGTTCAATTCCATATGTAGGATAATGATAGAATTGAAAAGATGCGATATATGCCCCTATTTAAGACTTCCGTAACAAGAAAATGGTACGCATGTGTATGCTTGGGCTGTTGATCGTTGTAGGCGGTTGACCAAAAAAGGTGAGTTCAATCGCAATGCATTACAAGACTGACACGAGCGTGTGAATTTTGAACTGGAACTGGAAGGTGTCTATAGAATTCTAGCAATTTATGACTTGGACTTCCATCCTTAGTTCTGTGCAATATGTTGTTTGCTAAAGACATTGTTTGGTCAGTTATCTATCTTTGGTGAGGTCACATGTTTTTGTGATATAGCCTGGAATATGTTCCTAATGGGTCTCTTTCAAAGTAATTGTTGATTGATTATGATTGGATGTTGTGATTGGATGTTGTCTGCATGTGTGATGGAGACAACATTGGCATGCGGCATAACTTTGGGTCACCTATGGTTTAGTAGAAAGTTACAATCCTAGAGGTGCATATAAGCAGGGTGCATTTTATTGATATGCAGCAAATTGTTTGTTGCAATTTATTTAGCCATTTTTCAATTTGAGTTCATTACAACCGAAACCATTTCATAGTCTTAAAAAGGAATACGGATTTATGGATTTGGTGCTTAGTGACTTATGTGAACTAAATGCCTTGATAGTTATGTCATGGTTGGGTTACTCAATGCCTGCACACAATTGGGAGCACTAGAGTTAGGCTGTTGGGCCAATAACTTAACAAACAGAGACAAATCTTTGGATAATCCCATCTTTGGTCCGGAATTGATCTACATGAATGCAAAATGCGGATGCGTGGCTTGTGACTGCAGAGTTTTCATAGAAATGAGATAAAATGGTGTGGACTTACCATGAATGGGCATGTCAATCCTACATTTGGGTTGTTTGGCCAAGTTGAGAAGCATGGGTATTTAAAAAGTTAAACACGTAGTGGGAGTTATTCTTTGAGATAAAGTGATGACATGGAATAGATGTTAAATATATTTAAACATCTTGGCTTCAAAGAAATAAGTAGTCCATTTAATTATAGTACTAAATTAAATTATAATACCACTAAAGCAATAGTACTATTTGAATATGCAAGTGCTATAAGGTCTTTGATGTATGCGATGCATTGTACTAAACCCGATATTACTTATTCCGTATAAGTTAAGTACATATATTTGTAATCCAAGTATAGAACATCGAAAAGTTATTATCTGAAAAATTGATTATTATTGAGAACTAAAATTTGAGATTATTCTACAATAATTATCCGGGTATATTAGAAGGATATGCCGATGTTAGTTAGGTTACAAGTGTGAGAATTAAACGATCCATTACTAGATGGATTTTCACATTATGTGAATGAATTGTTTCTTTGACGAGCAAGAAACAAATGTGCATAACTCACACAACTATGGAATTTGAATTGTTGCTTTAGCAGCAATTGAGAAAGAGGCCAAATAAATTAGGAATTTGTTGTTGGATATCAAATTATGCCCTAGTCATATGCCTCATATTTTCATCCATTGTGATAGTCAAGCTACTTTGACAAAAGCCTATAGTAACACCTATAATGGTAAGTCTAGACATATTAGTCTAAGACATGAATATGTGTGACAATTGATTAAAGATTGTACCATAACAATTGTCTACATGAGGTCAAGTAATAATCTTGTTGATTCCTTGACAAAAGCTTTACTAAAAGACATGGTAAAAATAATCTCATATGAAACACGGCTAAAACCCTTTAATTGAAATCACTAATAATGGTAACCCAACATTTTTCTAGAGCATCACCAGTTACAAGGTTTAATGGATAAGAACGAGTTATTGAATGTGATACTAACATAACCATGATATGATAAGTCACTATCGTCTATTACGTTTTGTAGGTTGGATTGAATTCTTAATGAATTATAGTACAAATTTGTAATGTGTTAATAGTAACAAAAGCACATTGTAAATACTTCACCTCTATGAGCTTAGAAGTGGTGCCACTTCTTACGAAATTTAGGGTTGTTTTCTAGAGAGCTCATGAAACAGGATCAAGCACAAGGCCATAATAGTGCGGAGTAATATAGAATTTCTCGCCGAAACAAGAGGTTAGTGTATGTGCGGTATGTCCGGTTCTATTATATAAAAGTACAAGTTTAAAGCCGAGCTAGTTATCATTTTGATGGAGCTTTGAGATACTTGCACTAAGTAAAGGTTAAACTCGAAAGAGACATTTATGTATGTATTTCTAACATAAATTTTGGCTATATATTTCTAACGTTTTATTTCTTGTTTTTGTTTTATAAACAAAAGTGACCACCGCCCACGGTGGCCGCGATGGTTAGAGCTTTGCTCCCCCACCGAAAGGGGAGGGATTTGAAACCCCGCGTCCCCATTACGCGACTCACCTACGGCTGGGTTGTGGTGGTGGCTCAATCGCCCGGGTTTTTACGCTAATTTTTGGGCATACGGGGTTCCTGTGTCATTAAAAAAAAAAAAAATCAAAAACAAAAGTGGAGGATTGTTGATAGTTTGTTTATAAAACAAACGAAGATGTGAGTGCGCACGTGGACGGGATTTGTCACTAACCGACGATCATTATTTTATTTATTGAAAATTCGGATTTATTTCTATAAAAAATTAACTATAAATCTTGTTAAAACAGTGTGACTATTCACGAAAAGTTACGATTATTTTTTATTTTTTATTTATTTAATTCTGAATTTTTTATGTATTTTCAACGTAATCATTAAGACGTGTTTGTTCATTTTGCAACATTTCCCGAAAGGTTACCTTTGTTCTTTTTGCAACATTTTAAAGAGTTGTCGCTATTCGAAAGATAAAGATAAGTACGTTTATTTTAAGATCAAACACATATCGCTATTAGAAAGACAAAGATAAGTACGTTTATTTTAAAATCAAACACATATCTTCTTCCATTTTTTTCATTTTCTTTCGAAAAAAACTACAGCCATTGTTTCTAATTGTTTCTCATGAGAGACCCTGGAGAAATACTAGAATTGTTATCTAATATTTTCATTTGAGACTTTGTTGTATCTTGGAGGAAATTTGCCGGTGACCATTAGTAACTTTGTGGGGCAAATAAATCATTAAAGAAAGTTATATCACACCTTAAAGTCCGACTTGATTACTCTAAAGATTTAATTTCATTGTTCTACCCAAATTCGAAACCATATTCCCAACATATACCACGTATCCTAACATGTCGGAATTCTTTATATTTTGAAAACGATGTGTTGACATATTGTGTTGTATATGAATGCTAGATAGCATACGAGTAATCAGATGAACGAGTTATCGACCACGTAAAATCTTTTATCTTTGGTATGTTAGAAACAACCGACCATTTCCAACTTATTTCTCCATCACGACAATAATTTGCTAGCACTGTAGAAGCAGGAGAATTAGTTCCGAGGCAAATAATATAAGTAAAAATAATAGCATGTAGCCCGCGAAATGAGTAAGACAAATTTGGGTCTTTACTAAAGTCACCTAAGAAGTTAACTTCTCGATTCGTGTTCTAAGAGAAAATAACGAGACGAATATGAAACAAGCTTAATGAAGCGGAGGCCACGGGACCGGATCGCTTGGCTCGCATGCTCTTCCCGATCTTCTCATGGGCTGGCGTTGCTCATGGAGATGGTCCGGAGGAGGGCATTGCTCTTGGCGATGTCCCGGAGCGGCTTGTCCGTGAACCGGATTAGATTGTACGCAAACGCCCCGGCCAGGGCTCCGACGATTGGCCCGACCACGTACACCCAGATCCCTGTGTATGTGTGCTTCACAATGGCTGGTCCGAGGCTCCTCGCCGGATTCATCGAAGCTCCCGATACTTGCCTGTGAATCGAATCGAGTCGAAACAAATCAAACCGAGTTTTGGTTGGAATCCATTTGGAGTTTGGGACATGGGCAACTAAAATGAAATTGGATCAGAGACTCACCCACCGACGAAGACGTTCAGCATTATCGTCATCCCTACGGCGATTCCTCCAAGTTCTCCTCTCTGTCAAAACATCAGTACACATGAGTCTTTCAAGCCCCAAATTACTGTCAAATCAGTTGATGATAAAAGTACGAACATAATCAGTTCGTGTTGGGGAAGCAGACCGCTCTATCGTCGGTCGTGACGCCGGAGATGACGAACATCAAGAGGAAGGTGATGATGATCTCGACCAATAGAGACTGGCCGCTGGATCCAGCCGGTACCGTCCCGAAGAAGGCGTTAGGAGTCACCTCCAAGATTCCGGCGAGCGAGGCGCTCGCGAGTATCGATCCCGTGAGCTGAGCTGCTATGTACAGTGGAACCTACATATAAACACCATATCCAATTTCGAGGTCTGAGAATCTGCTGCTAATATTATTGGAATGCCGACGATAGTCCAAATAGGATGATACTTGTGAACATGTAGACGAGCAGCAATTTTCTGAGATTAAATGTTTCGCTTTTTAACCCGGCAATGGGAAAAAGTGAACTTTCTTTTATATTAATTTCCCAAATTACATTGAATGTATTATATGATTTGCCAGCATGACATAACTCTATAAATCTCCAGTTTCTTAGCATGTAATGGCTCAATTACCTGAAAAAGCACAAACTTTAACTCAAATCTCAATTCTAGCCCATAGGCTTTTTGTTTTGTTGTTTGAGTCCCAATTCTCGCACTAACCTCTTTTTTTTTTTTTTTGTCTCACAAATTTTAGATGATGGGGTAACAACTAAAATGAGATTTAAAAAAAAAAAGAAAATTGGGACCCAAGTTAGCTCGTGCTTCTTTACAAGATAAAATATAGACAAAAAGCGAGGCTCGAGCTAAAGTTTTTCATGAGGAAAAGAAAAATCCAGACTTGAGACTCGTGTTAAAGTTGGTGCTTTTTAAGGAATTAAGCCAGCATAACATCTATTTTTAACTAATCACGGTTCGTTTTAAACTCGAAATCAAAATGTAATCTTTTGCCCCATCTCTCCATGCACAATTAGGTAAGATTCACTAAGAAACTACATATTTTCGTATATTCCTCTCCCGAAGAAGTAGCCAATGCAACAGAAAAATGCCATAATCTCTCTAACGGTTTAATCCACCAAAGGACCATTCGTATTTCCCTTGCAGTTCATGATGCTAATAAGCATTTAATCCGAATATATGAAACACAGAATTTGAAACTATGGCCACTCACCTCCCATAACGGAAACCGCCGGAACGCGGCGAGGGTGATGGTGACGGCTGGGTTGAAGTGGGCGCCGGAGATGTGGCCGACCGTGTAGATCATGACCATGACGATGAGCCCCCACGTCACGCATATCCCCGGGAACGTCACTTGCCCGTAGATCTTGTTCACGGCGACGGAGCCACAGCCGGCGAAGATGACGAAGTATGTGCCGATCACCTCCGCTATCAACTTTTTTACACGCACGAGCCATGCAGAAGCCATTGAAAGCGACCACGTCAAGAGAAGATGGCTAAAGAGAAGGCTTTAATCGTCAGCACCATATACTATAGATGGAATGCGAACCTTTTGCGCGGTGGCGACGACCAGCGGCGACGAGCAGCAGCCCATGAAGCCGCCGGAGGTGTGCTCGGCAGAGGCGGCTACGCCATCCTCCATGCTCGAAATCTCCGACTCCTGAACTTCGTTGACCCTCGTCGCCATAGAATACGCAGAGAATGGATATAGAGAAGAGGATGTGTTGTGGAAAGAGTTTTTTTTTTTTTTTTTTTTTTTTTTTGGTAGAAAATTGTGGAAAGAGTTTAAGAAGAGACTTGTCAGGCAGTTTTGCGAAGGAGATTGTTGAGAGAGAATATCGTGGATTTAGTGTTGGTCATGGGTAAGTGGGAGCTTGAAATTAGCTAAGTGAGGTTTATCCGGATAGGGAAATTGTTTAGTCTTTTAAAAACATTATCTACTCAAAATTAATATCTATTTTAAATAATTATTTCTACTCTATCTTTGAAATTATGTTTAAAAAATGAGTGATGGTTCTTCATTCTCAATTTTTTTTCACAAGATCTCATTTTAAGTGATTGTGTTTCTACTTTGTTTGCATATTTGGGTTACATTTAATCTTTTAAAAAAATGAGTAAATTAATTTTTGCCCAATAAGAAGATTGCCCTAGTAATTTGTGACACAAGGAATTGCCTTGGCCACTTTCTTCACTTATCCCCTTCTCTCGATTTGCAAACATGATCTGACTCACGTTGATATAATCTCAATTTTTGAAAATGAAATAATCAGAATTGGTTAAATGAACAAATCACATAATATAAGAACTCCATTTGATGACGTCCTTTTCAACCCCTCTCATGCGGATGTGCATTGTGCTTGTAAGTTGTGACAATTTAAAGAAGTGAAGTTATCCAATTAAACGTGCTGTTTTCGTTTTCACCTTATGCTATTTTTGAGCGTTGTTTGAATTATGGTTAGTCAAGATTTCAGGTAGGAGAGATCTCTTGGCGTGTTACGGGTAAGTATTAGACTTAAGTTTCCACAAATAAAATGTATGTCGCGATCGATTAAGAGGTAGAAGAAGTGATTTAGCGAGCCAAAACATCGTTATGAGGACAAGGGCATGTTGTCGAAGTTGGTCAAGGTTTGAGTATCATATCGATAATGAGGTCAAACACGGATCGTTTACAATTTAAGCATTGCAAGAGTTATGCATTTGAATAATTGTTCTTTCATGAAGAAATAATTTTTATGTAGATAATGACGGATAAGACGATATGAATTGAGCGGTGTAAAAGGAGATATAGGTCAAAAGCCGAATGAGTACAAAAAATAATGGTCTCTCTCGTTAAGTAGTACGAATTCATGCCATAGACAAAGGGTTGTGGATGAAATACTTGAAGGGATTGATTCTAGGGGGGAGGAAGGTGCTCATTCTCACCCAAAACTCACTAGCATGATATCTCTTCTCGTAGTGATGCATTGACTTAACTCCTAGTGTTGTTGATTTTGACAGCAATTGGCTCAGAACAATACGGACAACTTCCAAAGAGAACATCAAATGACCTGCGGCAACAACACACGAACAACAGCTCAAATTCACTGCAAGCAAAACAAGGAGAGGAGATGGACAGGCACCACAGATATAGAAGGTGCAGGAGGAAGTCATTTGGTAATGGGCAGTGCAGTGAACAGATCAAGGGGGAGGGCCTCTTGGACAATGAGACTGCAAGAGAGTCTAAATTTTTCAAGAACTCGGATCAAAATAACTTATGACAGACTAGTGACTTTGCAGTGGTTATGAAGTCCTAATGGTATGGCTTTGGCAAGTACCCAGTTCGAAAATATAAAACCGACCACTGAATTGTGCAGACTTGTTACTTTTCAACGGATAATTTGTCCCAAGAAAAAAAAAAAAAAAAAGACGATTTGTCCAGATCTGTGATAGTTTAGTGAGCAAAGCCAAAATATGCACATGTAATGCTCGAATCTGTCCTCCAAAAGCAAACCATAGTCACTTTTTGAAATCACATGTGGTGCATAATTCAAAAAGTAATGTAGACCACCGCAGCAAAAGTGCTGTGTACTTGTTCAACCTCTACTATTCAAAGAGCTTGCTATGAGAGGATGGTCAGAAGCAGCCTCCAAGAGTAAAGGCCAAACTGCTTACTATCATCCTAGATGAACTAAAATGGTTGAAGCTATTTTCATGCATGAAGTAGGTAAAAGAAAAGGCATGGGATTAGGAAAAGTCAACTTACTGCCTAGTTGTGGTGATAGACCGTAACCAGTCTATTAGACAAAGACTATGAAAAGCTCTGCTGCAGTTCGCATTATCACACTGGTAGTCCGTCGCACATCCACTCTCGGTTCCAAGTTCATCCTCTATGAGTAGGTAACAGAAAATTATAAGGTGAGACACTATCAACTCATGGTTGTGGTCCTGTGCATGTATTCATGCATCTGAGAAGGTATTACCAATGGGAAGATGCTGAGCATAACATATTCCACATTCCACTTGCTGCTCATCCTTCTCTGTATCTGGGCCCTTTGGTAGTTCAAACCCAAAAATACGGACCAGATTATCTCGAAATGGTTTTTCTGGCATCCTATAATAGAGAAGTGCAGATAATGAAATAAGCAACTGTAACAAGATAGGTCCACTTGTATAAGAATTGAAAGAAATAGATTGTTCCGAATTGAGTCCAATATGATTGTTTAACAGTTCCAGATCTATAGCACTGTGCTGACGGTTGGACCTATGTAGAGCAGAATAATAGGAAACTCCCTCCCTCCCCCCCCTCTCTCTCAAAGATCTTTTCTCTAGTCATTACTTCAATGATATCAAAGCATTAAACTCTTCACCAAATATTTGGTCAGCTTAGGCATAACACAAGCAAGACAAACATAATCTTAGTATGGTCAAGAAGGCAGCAAGGGAGTACAAAACCTTCAGTTCCAATCCAAAGTCCTTCTGTGAAAATCTACAAACCCTCGTAGAGCCATGCCCATCCATCCATCCATCCCTCCCTCCCTCCCTCCCTCCCTCCCGCTCTCCCTCTTAAGCCATTCCTGGTAGAGCCATGTTCAGCTCTCTCTCTCCCTCCCTCCCCCTCCCTCCTAAGTCCTTGTGAAAAAATACAAACCCTCGTAGAGTCATGTCCAGCTCCTTTGATAATATTCGTCTTCATCGATGATTTATGGTCAGATTTCATTTGATCTCTCCCTCATGGTAAAATATACTAGTTAAGTAGACAAGTACCATTTTTTGCAGTTTCTGCTCCACGCCTTTCTCAAAGGGCTTATACTAGAATCTGGACCCATGAAGCGGCACCTATAGAAGTACAAATTGAAGTTGTTGGCAGCACAAAACAAGTCCACGGTACCAGCAGCAGTTGTAATTCAGAATCTATTCTTACTCTGGTACAGTTTTAGGATTCTGCGCACTTATAGATAACATGACAATGCAATCATTTCCTTGCAGGAAGAAAGAAGAAACATTGGAGTTAGATTAAGGACAGAATATGAAGATATACTTTGATGTTGGAGAAAAGAGGAATCACCTATATTGACTAGACGATGGCACATAGCTCGGCATGGAAATTTAGGATCAACAACCCAAAGAGAGTTGTCAATATCATCCAATGTGGACCAAAAGTCCTCAAGCGAATCCACATGCTAAATTTGTAATGGACAAATTAACATCCTTATAAATTTGTCCCTAAAGAAGATAGGGTTTCTCCCAAACGGCAGAAAAAACTAATCAAAACCTTCAGCTAACAACCTAGATATGTACCTTTTTGAACTGAATCACAGCATCCTTCAATCTTGAAGTCACTGACCATTCTATTTTAGGAATATATGGTACATCCTGGCACGAGGTTTAGCGAGTATTATGACCTCAGAAAAGGAAGTTAGACATGATCAAAAATAGAAATACTGACCCCCGAGATGGAAGGAGGGCATTGGGGGTAAGTTTTATCCACTTGAACTTCCATGACATGAACCCTTCCACTTGCATCCCTTGTAATTGATTTGTCAAAAAGTTGAAGACTTTGAGGGTTACAAGAGAGGTGAAGGAAAAACAGGTAATATTCAGTAGAACTAGTAAAAACAAGCAGAAGGAAAATCCTTAACCAAAAAAATATGCATGAACACACAGCTCCCTGTTAAAGTGTGTATGCGTATACATATTTGAAACTAAGACAGACAAGAACCATTAGGACAAGCTTATCCAAGATACTTAACCAAAAAATCAGTAGCACTAAAAGTTAAAGTTATTAAGCACAGACGATAAAAACGGCAACATAGCCACAACTTTCTTCAACTGTCAATAACAGAAGAGATTTTATCTCCAACAGCAGCAAGTGTAGGCACACCTTACGTGGATGTGGCCATATCAAACCAGATAAAGACTACAACAGGAGTATAAGCCGGACCTTACGTAAAAGACAAAGCGTGACCATGTCAAAACCAGATCTAACTGATGAAGCACCGAAGGAAAGAACCATATACAAAAGGCTGACACCTCCTCTTTCTTTCTCTTTCATTTTTTGCCTTTTCACTATAAACGAGTTCTTTGTTAATGAAACAAAGACCCTTCAACCCCAAGAAAAAAAAAAAGTGAAACAAAGACCCAGAAAACTGCAAAAGATCAGAAGAAGCTAGCTTCATAACCAAAGACAACAAAAGCATAGGTAATTTAGTGGATGCCTAGAACTTGATGGACAATGAAGAGAGAATAGACAAATGAACTCAATGGTGGATGATGAGCAACAACCAGCAATGATGGACAGACTGTGAATGGTGCACCCGCAAGAGGTGCGAAGGAGGTCCACAGCTGGAGAGAAGCTTAATTGTTCCATCACATTAGTTTCAGGCTGAAAATGCCCTAGATTGAGGAAGAGTGTTGAAGAATACTAGTTAGATAAGTGTTAGGTACCATAAGTAAGGTACTTAGAAATTTGGATGTTAAGTAGATTATTGCTCTATGCTCCATAAGTAGAGTATATTAATCTTGCATCAACTCAAGTGATAAAAATGTAGCCCTTTGTGCTTTTGTCTCCTTTCTTACGATTCCAAATCTTAACAATTACTAAATAATATTAAAAAACACAGAAGCCAACTAAGAATCAGTCCAAAGGCACAACAAAAGATATAGGAATTACGATTGTGCATAAGGTGAAGATGAAGGTGAAAATTTCAGGTAAGATGAAAGGGTTAAAAGAAATGCTGAATAGCTCCATCTTTGAAAAAAAGACGAATAATTATCAGCAGATGCAACTTACAAGATACGGAAGCTGAGAAATGTTAAATTGTCACCTAGTCGCACCAAATGTTCCCATCCAACATCTTCGATCTGCAGATAAATGGCAAATTATCCACTTTTCATGTCAAGGTAACAAAAAGAATTTATAATGCCTCCAAAAGGAAAAGAGAATCATTTATCTTGAACAAAAATATCCTCCCCCAAATAGAATAGTGAAACAAGCTCAGAAGAAAAAGAACTAGCATATTGCTGTGAATTGCAACCATATTGACCTTTTCATAATGATGAAGCTACTAAACATGATACAATGAGAGTTTCCAAAAATGAGTGCCAGCAAGCAAATATTTAGAGAAATACATATGCAAATTACACTTTGGTCACCTCTGAATACAATTTGCGGCAAAAAGAAGATGAGTTCGCCAGCTCTCTGCATCTAATTTGTCCAGCACATTCCTGTAGTTTTAAGAAAGAGAGTCCGTCATACATATACAGAGTTCAACAATGCTGTTGTTAAGATGGCCAAATTGCATGAACACTTCTGCATCCAAGGTTCCTTATAGGAAATCTTGTGTGTAAAAATATGCTTGGTTGTGTCAAATGCAAGGAACAATATGTCATTAAAATAATCAATATATAAAACATTACCCAGAACGAGAAAATGCATGCAATATCATCTTGGCCGCTCGAGGTGACGAGCTTGTCTTAAAAAATACTCAGAATCTTTGATTGATTGTCACGAAAATAATAAAGGACAACAAATTGTTGAAAAAGATCAACAAACTTTGGGAATTGGAATAGGAAATAGTGAAATTTGATTTCAATTGAGGAAGTTACTTCCACTTCAAATTGCAACCAGATAAATGGTATTTGTTAGTATGTAGAGTAACTATTTCTTCAAGTAGGTAATAATTTTAATCAGTCCTGTTTACTTGCACTAAGGAAAGCAACAACAAAACCCTCATATAACAAAAGTGAAATAAGGTCTCTCTGAAAGGGCATTAAAACTTTGCTGTGGTGCTACCACCACTGAAATCAGCCCATGTATATGCCCCAATTTTTACACAAGTTCCAGAACTATCTTGACAGGCCAGACAAGAACAAAACACAGCCAGAGAAGCCATAATAACTGGTCGTACTTGTTCTTTCTTTCCTCTACTGAGGAGAAAACAAGATTATGTGACTGATCAATACCTCCTCACCAGTAGTCTCCACAGGAACAAAGCCCATTCTTAAAATGATGGAAACGATTCGCATCTCGCACGACAATCTCTCTATTGACAAGCTTAGATATAAATTTGGTTGCTGCATGACAGTTAACACACGCGCGGAGATTTTTTATTATGCGAAGTGTTGTTCCAGGAGTAGTGCTAATCAATCCATACGCAATGGCAATTCTCTCACTATGATTACAAAGGAATTGCTCCTTCTCTTCATGTATCAAGTCATGCATCACAGACTCTGTACTGGGGACAAAACCAGCCTCCTTCAACCTACTCTCCAATTTCTCAAGTTCTTCAAATATTTCCTTGGATCTTGGATGTGACTTGTCTCCTACACGGAAGGCCTGAAGCTTTCCATTGATCTCAATCAAACTGTATCCAAGGTCCTTATTGAGACCTTTTTCTCTCATCACTACTCGTATTTTGGCAACTTGGTCCCATAAACGTAATGAAGCATAGAGATTCGAGAGTTGAACAAAATGTCCAATATTATATGGGTCTAGTGAGAAAAGATGTTGTGCAGCATATTCACCCAGTGCCACATTGCGATGAATCTTGCATGCACTCAAAAGAGCACCCCATACAGATACACCTGGTTCAATGGGCATCTTTAGGATAAAATTATAGGCTTGTTTTAAATGTCCGGCGCGTCCAAGAAGATCGACCACGCAAGCATAGTGCTGATGACGTGGTTCAATCCCATAACTACTCATGCTGTGGAAAATTTCCCACCCCTCTTTTAAAAGACCTGAATGGTTGCATGCAGTGAGAAGTCCAACAAAGGTGACATCATTTGGGCACACACCAACTTTCTTCATCTCGTGGTAAAGATCAATGGCTTCTCGGCCCTTACCATGCAATCCATATCCCACAATCATAGCACTCCACATGACAACATCCTTGTCTCGTGCACGATCAAAAGTTTTTCGAGCCAAATGCAGGCTTCCGCATTTTGCAAACATATCAATGAGTGCTGTATTCACAAAAATGTCATCTCTAAATTCACTCTTAGAGATGTACTGGTCCATCCATCGTGCCAACTCAAGAGAGCCCACTTGGGCACATGCCAAAATAGCAGATGACACAGATATAGTATCTGTTTTTATGTTTTTAGAGATCATGCCCCGGAATAGCTCCACAGCTTCCTCAGCATAGCCATTCTTTGAATAACCAGAAATCATGGCATTCCACAAAATTAAGTTTGGCATCTCCATCTGATCAAAAAATGTTCGGGCAACAGTGACAAGACCACACTTAGCATAAAAAGCTGTGAGAGATATAAGCAAGTCTGGTTCATGTTCAAGACCCATCTTGATGACACAACTGTGAAAAGATTTCCCTTGATCAAGATCTTCTATATCAGTGTATGCTTTAAGAATACTCACAAGAGCAATCCAATCAGGATGTACGTTTGATTTCCTCATCTGGCTGAAAATTCTCAAAGATTCCATCGGTTGGCCATTCTGAGCATACCCAGAAATCATAGATGTCCACGATACAACGGTCCTATCACGTAATTGGTCAAACACAATCCGAGCATGCTCAACCTTGCCACATTTGGCATACAACGTCACGACACCATTCTGCACAAACACATCCGATTCAAAACCATGCCTATAACCCTGTCCATGCACGCACCTACCTATTCCAAGAGCAGGCCAGCCAGTACATGCTCTCAAAATGTAGGGGAAAGTGAAGCCATCCGGACTGACGCCAGTCCCCAGCATTTCAGAGTACAATTCAACAGCATCACTGAACATATTGTGCCTTGAGTAACCCCTAATTATAGCATTCCACAAGAACACATCCGGGTCAGAAAATTCATCGAACACCTTACGGGAATATCGAATTTCTCCAAGGTTCGAGCTCCAATTGACCAGCTTGGTGATCAAAAAACCATCTTTATGTAGTCCAAGGACCAGCAACTTGGCATGGATTTGATTCAAATGTCTTAAGCTCCTCGAGTTTTCAATGAGAGAAGCGAAAAAGTCGTCCAGGCTCAACTTGCGGTTCTCGAAGTGTCCAGTCCCACGAAGGTCATTGTCTAGGAAGAGAGGCAAACTACTGCTCCATCTAACAATTCGAAACCCGGCATCAAACGACGCGACACGGCGGGAAACGACCAGCATCCCGCGGCGCAGATGGCGGACAGCACGGTTCGGCCTGCACATTACAGTTAAGTCACCACCTCCGAACCCAATTTGCGGCAACGAGGCAAGGAGGGTCCGTCACGTTCGTTCGCGCTTTCCAACGGTATTCTCTCAACCCAACTGTCGTCAAAATCGTGTCTTGTCGGGGTCGGGGGTCGGGGGTCGGGTTTTACATCTATCTCATCATGTTATCTTTAGGGTAGAACGGAGAGTGGCATCGTCAGGCTCACCCTCGAATCGCTGAATCACAATGGGAACAAAAGTTGTGGTCTCAACAGAAAAAAAAAAAAAAAAAAACATATAGATGAATTGAAAGTTTCGAAATCACTTGGGAAATCGGAAAATGCGATTTGCGGAAACGTTAAAAAGACGCCGAGAATGAGGAGACGCGAGAGAGAGAGAGAGTAGATGCAGAGTGTCACAAAGAGTCTGGGGGCCATACTGTAGCGATGTCAGCTCGGAGAAGCCCTCGCTTCGTCATCACGCACGCAGTCCACGGTCGAACTCGCAATGCTAGCAGGTGTCTCTCTCTCTCTCTCTCCCTGCTAACGCTTTCGACTACTTCGAAGGCAACAGAATGTCGAGACTAGGTAATTGTCTTATTTTTACTTGGAAATTCTCGTTGCCAATTGAAATAAATGGACAACATTTTGACTTTCAAATTTTTCCCTAAAATTGAATTCCGATCTACCGAAAATCAAATTTATGATTTTTTTTTTCTTTGAGGTGAAGTGAGGCGTCTATTTCTAATTCATGTATTGCTTTATAAAATTGAAAATGAAATTATCTTTCTATGTTAACCCAAGTATGGATTAAATTAGGAGATAAATTCATGTTTCAAGTAAATGCAGTTTTGATAAAAACAAAGGAAACAACCCAAATCTTAGGAATTCATTTGTTTCTACCTCTCCATGTTGGGCAATAAATTGACCGATGTATTCAAGAGTCAATTGATCATCTTCGGTGGCATAAATGGCAAAATTAGTAGTTTGAATCCTCTTGGGTATCATATATTATCAACCCAATTGGAATATGACTTTCCATTCACCGGTCTAACAATTCCTCTACCAATAACTATTCGTTGTGCAACCATATCTACCATTTGCTAAATATCTGGAAACTAATAGACCTGACCTTCTTGACCCCAAGGTTCAGGGTAGAAAGGCCGATAAGCACGACCTTCTTGCCTCCTAGATTTAGGTCCTGGTTGTTGATGTTATGATTAACTAGCAAGTAAAGCCTATTATCGACGAGATTAATCTAGACTAGATTAACTTGGATGGATTCTTCAAGCTTTTCTAAAATCTTTGCTGGTGGTGGGATCACTTGATTGTATTGGTATGGACTAATTGGATGTCCGGAGTCTTGAGATGATATCATTGATCACTTCAACGACCATCAATCACATCAAAGAAATGCCTCATCGAGTGATTTGCCACCTCATATTACTATTTCTTGAATAGCTTCTTCATGGTGGCCACCAAAGTGTTAATTCCGTTGTCAGCTCTTCTGTAAGATGTTTCGAGATGTTAACATTCCCACCTTGGCTTGTCCCTATTATGCAGAAGTAGTTGAAATCTCGGACTAAGTAACGCTTTCACTGGGTTTGGTACCCGCAATATAATCAAGCTCTGGGTGATTCCTTGTTCTCGGTATTGTATTTTCTCAAATCAACCACATTGGCCCTACTAAGTATGCCAAAAATATATTTTGTTTGAATTTGCCTTGATGACGAAATACCTTTTACCGAAAATCTTTCTTCAATTTTAATTAAATGAGACGGGATAGGAAATATTAAGGGTACACAAGGAAATTGGTAGATACACTTCAATGGAATTTTATTGACATTGAAGTGCACGAGATAAAGATATAAGGTTGAATTTAATCAACGACGAAGCACTCAGAAATTACTACAAAGATACACATCAAAATTTAATCAACAACAGTGTATATGAGAGATATAGTTATGACTACGATATAGGAATTGAAAGATAACAGGATTTGTTTATTTGTGTGTGGGGCAGTCTCCAAAGAGTATGATTTTGCTATTTAAAGCCTATAATCGACGATCGCCAATAAAGGTTTACAGCAAACTAATATTGTTATTTTTCACAAGGACTGAATTATAATCCCATTTCCACCAAAAGACTAATGATTACAGCATTAAAGCTCATTACATCACATGTAAGCAAATGTTAATTGAATTGCAATCTCATTTCCACCAAAAGTATATAGGTTTATAGCAAACCAGCTATCGCGATCTGACCTCCATGAACCACCTAGAGTTTAGCTAATGGATTACTTAGTATAAACTTAACTCGGGCTCTCCCAAATCCATAGCAATTCACGACTTAGGTTCAAGTTTTTAACATGCAAATGATTTTTCAATTAGGGGTCACCACTAATTTATTTTTTGGTGGATCGATTAGAAACCAAGTAAAGTAACGGGAGATTTATTTTACTCCTGTGAACAGAGATTGTGAGTTCGGGGACTTAATTACGCTAGATTTATCTAACGCCATTTCGGTACCTTTCTCTTTTATTTCGAAAAAATGTTTTGTAAGCAGCTTGAATTGATTTTAATTTACTACCCTAACATGTGAGATAATCCTACGGGTGCGCAAACCACCAATTTAACACCCAAATAAAGTAATAAATAAATTATGAGACTTACCTCATAGAAACGAAAGCATCTATGCAAATAATTTTTCAATTAGGAGTCGCCACTAATTTATTTTTTGGTGGATCGATTAGAAACCAAGTAAAGTAACGGGAGATTTATTTTACTCCTGTGAACAGAGATTGTGAGTTTGGGGACTTAATTACACTAGATTTATCTAACGCCATTTCGGTACCTTTCTCTTTTATTTCAAAAAAATGTTTTGTAAGCAAATGTTAATTGAATTGATTTTAATTTACTACCCCAAATGTGAGATAATAGGTTCCGCCAAAACCACCAATTTAACACCCAAATAAAGCAATAAATAAATTATGAGACTTACCTCATAGCAACGAAAGCATCTACAATATTAGATCAGAATTCACATCAATAATCCTAGATATGATTTTTAATTAACACGCAATCACTTAATTTTTATTTTATGATTTTCTCTTGTTTAATGAAATCTGATTTACGTGCAATACAATTTAAATGGACTGAGATTGCGAACTCTCGGCCATGGACGGTTCAGCAGTGTGGAATGGACTGAGATTGCGAAGACACCAGAGAAAACAAAAGAACTTGCCGATCGCAAGAGAAATCATCAATAATCCGGAGCTCGCCGGACCACTTTGATGTTCACTACGTTCGCTGGATGTCCTGGCTGAGCAGCTCTCGGCGATAGGAGCAGCAGCAACTGGCCATCGCTGAAAGTTCAGCACCGGTGCAAGGAGGCAACAGCAAGTCGCCAAGGGCTCGCAGTGAGGTAGGGACTAGTCAACATGCTATGTGCAGACGTTGCAACTTGTTGATGGGGCTTCGCAGCAACCGCACTCTCGTCGATGCAGCAAGTTGTCGGGAGTAGCAGGCGGCGCTAGAGTCGTGGCCGTGTGGGTCGATGGAGTGGGATGTTTGGCTGTGAAGTGTTCAGCCGTCGTCTCCCTTTCTCCTCTATTCTGAGTGCCAACCCTCTGTTCACGCTTTTTCTCCATGACTTTTCTCTCTTATGTTCTCTCTGTGTGGCCTCGTATTGAATTATGTGGCCTCCCTTGGACAAGGAGAGAGACTCCCTTTTTATATGCAAAATAAAGAGGCCCGTCAAGAAAATTAAGGTCATGAGTTGGACCGATCTTACGGGGAGTACCCCAGCCACTATATTTTTCGAGGCGTGAGAGCTGCCTCTACCTCCCTTAGTTTTTTACGGCCGGGGAGGCCCTACAAAGGCAGCGGCCCCGCAAAGGTAGGGCGGCCCTGCCTGGATCAGCTGCAAGCCCTCCCTTAGGGCTTGCCCGTCATTTCCAGTGGAGCAGTTTAGCGAGCTGCTCAGCTCGTAAAAAACGTCTTACGGGGAGTACCCAGCCACTATATTTTTCGAGGCGTGGGAGCTACCTCTACCTCCCTTAGTTTTTTACGGCCGAGGAGGCCCCTGCCTGGATCAGCTGCAAGTCCTCCCTTAGGGCTTGCCCGTCATTTCCAGTGGAGCAGTTTAGCGAGCTGCTCAGCTCATAAAAAACATCTTACGGGGAGTACCCCAGCCACTATATTTTTCGAGGCGTGGGAGCTGCCTCTACCTCCCTTAGTTTTTTACGGCCGGGGAGGCCCCTGCAAAGGCAGGCCGGCCCTGCCTGGATCAGCTGCAAGCCCTCCCTTAGGGCTTGCCCGTCATTTCCAGTGGAGCAGTTTAGCGAGCTGCTCAGCTCAGCACCAAGCTGCCTTCATTTTCCTTGAAAGCGCCCGGGTGGTCCCGGCGGCTTCATCGCGGGAATCAGGCCCGGGGGTTTAATCTATTTAGGTGAATTTCCCCCGGCTGGTTATCATTACCCCATTTTACGTTTGGGATTGACTCCGATAAACGACTCGGCGGCTTCATCGCGGGAATCAGGCCCGGGGGTTTAACCTATTTAGGTGAATTTCCCCCGGCTGGTTATCATTACCCCATTTTACGTTTGGGGTTGACTCTGATAAACGACTCAGTTTAAGGTCATGAGTTGGACCAACCAAGCTGCCTTCATTTTCCTGTAAAGCGCCCGGGTGGTCCCGGCGGCTTCATCGCGGAAATCAGGCTCGAGGGTTTAACCTATTTAGGTGAATTTCCCCGGCTGGTTATCATTACCCCATTTTACGTTTGGGTTGACTCCGATAAACGACTCAGTTTAAGGTCATGAGTTGGACCAAGAGACTCCCTTTTTATATGCAAAATAAAGAGGCCCATCAAGGAAAGAAACAAAATTTCTTTCCTTTCTCCAATATTGGACGAGCATGCTACATCTCCTTTCTTATATTTTGTTTCCCTCGTGGACCAATTGCATGCGGATTTCTTACGCATTTCTTTCCGTGTGTTGATACTTTTTGAGTATCACCAAATATATTTTCTCACGTGCAATATTCCCTTTTATTATTTTAATATTTCTTCTGAAATCTTCCATTCTGCTGCAAAATATATCTCTTATATTGCATGAATATATGAAAGATTTACCCCGGTCTCGGGACTTCGCAAGTCACTGAGTCTTTGATAAAGTTAATGAGTCTCTTAGTTAGCACTAACATCGTCAATCCTCATAAGTCAATTTTGATCATTAGAGAATAGCAGGCTTGGGTCAATTTCCTCTCACCATGGGCTTAGTCCAACTCATTACATTAAAGCTCAAAACCAACTCATCCGTTGAAAGTCCAATGCAAATGCAATAAAAAAAAAAAAAAACTCCTACATCTATATGTTATAGAATTTAATTCTAATATTTTTGTTTAGAGGTTAAAAATTAACCCCTAATTTTTAACGCAATAAGTGAATAACTATATCGTCAAAATTTAGGTGTCAACACCAACATTCCCCCCAAAAGTCGTAGCAAACTAGCAACATAACTAAACTTCAAAATTACTCCAATACAATTACATATTCCATTGGTGACTATGGTAGGTTGAGAAATTTCTTCTTATTACTTACTTTGCATTCAAGCATAAAATAAGTCAAATAAGATCACAACAACACAATCAATAATTGATAACACTTTCTTTCATTTTTCATCTTTAAAATATCATTTTTCAAATGGTTGGTTAGAGATATTAAAGCCTTGATTTATGCTTGCATTAAATCAACATCGTCCAACTCATCTGTTAATGTTAGGTGAATATTAATGTCATCCCTCAAGTAGTTCCAAGATCACTTTTGTTGCTCGAATTAAGAATTTAGGATTACTTCGAGCCTTCTCTGTACTTAGCACATACATGGAATTTTCTCCAAAGATTCAACCAAGTCCAAAAAGTTCTTTAGACTTGGTAGCCCACAATAACAATAATATTAAGCTTATTCCCTTCATTAAAGCGAATTTGAGCCACTCATGAAGCTCCTGCTCTCCATTTGCAAGAATGAGTTGTTAATTTAGGGTTTTTATTTGGAGTAAACCTTATAGACGATGTTGTCCAGGGGTTATATGTTGACTAGGCACCCCAGCGAGCCACGTCAATTTAAAAACTAATAAAAAAGGCAATATTAGATTTCCAACAACTCAAATCGGAGTTAACACTAAGAGTGAGCGGTTCCAAGTTCCGTTCAACTTCCACCTAGAATCACGAACCTATCCATCGGAATAAGTTCCCTAATTTTTGGAACATAGAACCTATCTTGTCACAAGTTCCAAGATCTAACTAAGTTCCATGTACTTTTAATTGAACGATTGATTAACATTTGCTACAATCCATTAATTATGACTCATATTAGACAAAGGAAGATTATAAAACATTAACAAAGTGAAAGTTTTGGTCATTAAAATCGCCAAAAATGGAAATTCAGACTAGTAATTTCAAATAACACACTTATCATTGGACGCTATATAATGATGTAGAATCGCAAGAAGACATAGAATAAGAAAAACATTCCAAGTTCTCGGTTTTAGGTGAAACTAAGAACCTACCTATCAAAATAGGTTATTTTTGGAACTGAAACCTGTTCTACATATCCGAGAACCTAAAATCGAACCGGTTCCCATTGGTCCGATTCTTAGGTTCCTAGTTTTATCTTGAAACCATATCTTGAAACCATGTTCACCCTTGGTTAACACCAAGTAATTGTTTTCTTTTAAGTGGTATTTAAGTAATTAAAAAAAAAATTAGCATTAAAATAAATATCCTACAAAACTTTTAGCACTTTCAGTATCCTTTTAAAGCCCTTGTTGATATCACGCACATGCCATGTTACACTTGGATACTCGCCAAAGTTACTCGAAGATAGAATTGAACATGAGAAAACAATGCTAAGCAAGTATGAAGATTGACAAGTTTTGAGCCTTTATATACACATCATCCGTACCCTTCAGCATGTGAGCGAGTCTCACTGATTCTATAGAAGTTACTCTTGATTTATTACTTATCAGGAAGAAAAGGTTTATATAGACAGAAATGGGCAAAGTCACAAACCATTCACAAGTGATATGGGCAAACGATAATGGCTCCGTCTCGATCACCTCATTCACCACACTCTCACAATGACCTAAACGTCACAGAGTCACCTATGACAAAGCTGAGGAGAGGAAAGAAGTCCACGCACCAACTAGGTGGTGGTGTAAATTTATCTATCCACTGGTAAAGATGGAGTAATCCGGTGGGCAGACATCAAGATTACACTTCAAGTTAGGTGGATAGAAAAGCGGGACATACATCATGGTCCAGAGGCAGTTCCGAAGATGTTTGTTTCGACTCATTTTAGTCGACCAAGCCAATAGCACTAAAATGAGTCCAGGGGACCCACATATGCCACATTTAAAATGACCTAGATTTTGACACACCGTGATTCACTAACTACTTAACATGTCAGGGAAGGACGGGTGCAGCAGAAATATAGAAATTGAGATAATCCCAATCCAATCCCAAATCCCAAACCCAAGCCAACATGATGTTTATTTCGAGTTACAAAATCGTTACACAGCATTGAGAGAAGACTCGTGGATATTCTTCTTTCATAAGTTCATATCTTTTGCCAATAACAAGAAGAAGCCACGAAGTTTGGAAACAGAAGGCAAGGAAACCTTTACAATCTGTGTAACATTTATACAACAGTACCTTTACAAACAAACAGCAGAAAAATTACTATGATTTCAACCTTGTACTCTGAATTGTGATGCACTTCTCAGTTTATTCCAACCAGTCACCTGATACCACCACTATGGCCAGGACTGGCATATCTCACAGGAACATTTTTCTTTTACAACAAATATTTATCCGGAGATGATAATTACAGAAGAAGATTTTACTTCAAAGAAACTTCAGAAGTACAATTGGAAAGGGGCATATCTGCGGGTGTGCATACCAGAGCCCTTTGCTGTACATGTCTCAAGGTCTGCTCCATGCTTACTTGCACCATCTCAGCAAGCATCTTCTTCGCTTTGTCAGACTGGTCCTCTCCATTGATTTGAGAGATGATGTTACAGACAATATTCTCAAGCGTGTCAGGTTGGTGATCGGATTTTGGATATGGAGATTCCCTCAGCAACCGCAATAGAGTGTGTGCTTTTCCTTGAGACTTTGGCGTCCCTTGAACAGTGAGCTCAAGGAGACCAGGAATTACACCTTCTCTGAGGATTGGTTCTCTGTATTTACAGCGATCACTCTGGCACATTGCTAATAAAGCCCCGACCGCATGCTCTCGACTCTGGAGGGACCCATTCTCCAACACATCAACTATGGCAAAAACTCCACCTTCTTCAGATGTTAACGCTATTCTACTGTCTTCAAAATTTAACAATGATTCTAGAAGAGCAGTGCATTTTTCAGCAGTTTTAGATGACTTTTTACAGGTTTTCAGTAAGTTCACTATGGAAGGAATTGGATCCGATTTGAGGATAAGACTGAGATTATCTGGATGTGTGGAAAGATTGTAAAGAGCCATTAAGGCATCAATCTTGGCCTGTTGAGTTCCGCATTTCAGGATTCCTGCTAAGAGAGGGATGGCTTGGGAAGAGCTTATGACTGGCTTGTTGATGGAAGAAGCAGATAGAGTAAGCAAAGCAGCAGCTGCATGCTCCTGGAGTTCAACGTCATCTGACTGGAGAAAGCTGATAATTGGCTCAAGAGCACCCGCATCCACAATATTCACCTTATTACTGCGAGATAAGTGGGAATGAATATTAACGTTGATCTTCCAGTCACGTTGAGAGGCTACTTTACCATAAAAATCAGTGAAGCATGAGCAACTATTGAGAGGCAAGCAGCTAGCAATCAATAATTTCAAGACCGGGAAAGGCACAAAACAAATATACCTAAGATCTCTCCTATTATTTCCTCAATCTAGGGGATTGACCAAGATTCCCTGACAGTAATGGAAGCATTATTGATTAGACCAATGAAGATAACAGTGTAAGATTTGCCTTAGCTCTGTCGCAACATATTATGGACCTGGCCCATCTTAGAAGCACTTGATTACCAGCTAATGAGATTTTGTATAATCCACAATAGTTTAAACAATCTTCTCATTCTTGACAAGGCAACAAATATGTTGATTCGCAGTTGCTGACTCCGTGGAAACCTAAAGTCACTACCCAATTATCGCCTCATCACTATAGGAATGGTTTGATGCTCATGAGAACATCATGGCAACAAAGAAGCAGAAGCCATAGTCCTCATGCGCATAATTCGAGATGCAAGAATAAGAACTAGCGTTGACAAACTACTATCCGATTCTAATCCAGCTGGTTAACAGACAAATCGCTCATGGGGCCACCTCAGAAGTCTTTAATGATGCCGACAAACTCTCGGAATCAGTCGAAATTCGGATTACTTCACGAGCAGCACCGCATAAGATGCAAAAGAAGGGAAAAGAAAAAGGCAATGAAAAGAGGGAGCGGAGCATGTGAACTAAAGAAGAACCACCCTGGAGTCAGATTAGTGGTGAGCTTCCGACCACGGAACACCCACATGTTCCCAGAGAAAAAGGAATATGCCCCGCTGGCAATATCTATCCAACCGACCATTTTTGCCTTTAAAGCCATCCAGAACATAATGATCAAGAACAAAAGCCCACCGGCAGCTACAGAGAGAGAGAGAAATCTGTTGACCGAATGAAGCGACTTTACCGACATAATTTAAAGATCGCATCTTTCGATTTAACAGGATAATAATTCCGCGAAAAGTTTCAGATATTATCAACTAAGGAAAGCTTAAGATGAGCTCAACTTTCCCATTTCCCACAAAAAAACGCGACTTGAAACAGCCAATAGAACAAGAAAAGAGTGTGGGAGAGACGAAAAGAAAAAAGAAAAGGGACGTGATAAAATAAGGAATCATCAATTGATATTTCACTTTTTTCCCCCCTCTTTAAAATTTGCCCAGTTGATGAACCCGAGGTAAAAGCAAGTGAGAGAAAGAGAAAAGGGAAAGAACAGCGGCAACTCAAGCAAAGTATCATCGTCGTCGTCGTCATCCTCATCCGTCAGCTTCTATTGGGGGAAAGAAAAAACAGAAGGAGAAGAAGAATCTTCTGCACAAAAAAGGTAATCTAATTCCCCCAATCAAGTTCTTCGAGAAGCAGCCGCAACTCTCCACGGATAACCACCGAGACGTCCGAAAACAATGAACAGATGTCCGTCCCGATTGAAATGAAAGGGAAAAAAAATGATAAGAGGCGGTGCAAGCATCGGGTAAGAACAAAAATCGCTTAAGCCCGACCAAATTTCAGGCCGGATTTCCCGAGCAAACGCGCTCAACCACATCGTCCGCGATCCACAGAAATGACGAGGGGGAAGAAGAAGGACCGAGAAACGGAAAAATATGAAATCGTATTCGAGTTCGAATCGCGTCCGCATCAAGAGAAACACGGACGATACAATCAAGACAGCAATCAATCAATCCGTGCTACGGAGAGAGACAGAGAGACAGAGAGGGAGAGAGGGGTACGTTTCGTCCTTGACGGCGAGGTTGAGGAGGGCGACGAGGGCGGCGTCCTTGAGCTCGGGGGAGTCGAGGCGGAGCATGGCGACGAGGGGCTCGACGGCGTCGGCGAGCTGGCGGCGGAGGGCCGGGGAGGTCTTGGTGAGGCGGCGGATGTCGCGGGCGGCCTGGAGCTTGGAGCCGGGGTCGTCGGCGCGGAGGAGGCGGAGGACGCGGAGGGCGGCGGAGGAGGGCGAGCGGGGCGTTGCCGCCTCCGCCGCCTCCGGGCCGTTCGTGCGGTTCTCCGGTGGCGAATACTCCATTCCTCCCCCACAGAGAGAGAAGAGGCTAGAGAGAGAAAAAATCTGAGTGGGATTTTAAGAGAGAGAGAGAGAGAGAGAGGAAGTTTGTAGGGAGGAGGTGGCGTTAAGCAACAGTTAGTGGGGCCCGCTTTTTTGCTTCCTTTTTATTTTATATAGTAAAAATACGGATTATAAAAAAGAAAAAAAGAAAGGAAAGATTTTCTTGGTTCCCTTTTACCTAATTCGTTGATTGATTAAAAAAATGGGTTAATAATTTAAAAAATCCAAAATTAGTAGACATGTGATAAATTTACCCCAAATTAACTTTTTGACGAGTAAAAATTCCAAGCTAATACATTTTTGACAAATTCATCACAAACCCGTTACTTATGACGAATTTATCCTTCGTGACAATTGAGTGTACTAATTTGAAATTTTACTCTTCATATATCATAATTGTACATTTTTTTGTGATTTTTGTTATATTAATTTAATGAAGAATATATTTATTACCATCTTTGGGTTTTTGGCAAAGGTAAATTCATCACAAGTTTGTCAATTTTGATTTTTCTTAGTAATTTGGGATGCATTTATCACATGTATATTAGTTTTGGATTTTTCATGATCAAAAAATTAATTTGGGATAAATTTGTCATACATTTTGGATTTTTCAAGGTGTAAAACTTTAAAAACAAATAAAAAAGATCACACCTAGTAAAGTGAAACGAGAGAAGTTCCCTCCCATGTGATGGAAAAAGCACACGGATTTTTTTTTTTTTTTAAAAATTGTAAAATAAATTTTAGTTTTCTTTAGTATATAATAATTTATCAAGAGGTGATCATCATATTAGGCTTCACAATGACATCTTAGCCTTGTTACTAAATCACGGATTTTCGTAACATCATTCGTGTCAAAGATCTCTATCACACCGTTTAATATCGACTAGTGAATTTTGTGAAAAAGGACATCTTAAAGATCATTTTTCATTTGTAGGTACCATAAATAGTTTAAAATAGTTCGGTGTTCTTTTAAATCATTCTAAATATGTTCTTCGTGTCATTTTGTGATCGCTTTATCTTTTTTTTCTTGTGTCGATCATGACATGCTTCGTGTTCATACATCCATCATGAAAGACAACCCAAATATATATAGTTAAATCAAGTTGAGGTACTATATCAAGTATCCACTGTTCTTCAATTGATATATGGACAAAACTACACTCGGATCAAAATTAAATATCTCTCTGGCTATTACGTATTTACCATATTTTTTCAGAAAATGCAAAAAAGAGAAAAGAAGTTACTTTTGATTTTCACAATGAACAATAAAATATCTTAAATTCTAATGACACAAGTAGATAAATAATTATAAACCCATTTTCACCTTCGAAATATAAATAAAAACCACTTGATGATCCAATGAAAAGGGGCGCAAGCAATGTGAAATTCTCTGTATCCCTTTTAATTCGAACTTAAATCAATAAATAGTCATTATTCACGAGCAGTTCAGAAGCATCATATGAAATCACTTAAAATCAGGAAAGACCCAAATCAACACAGCTTCGGACGTTGTCGAGTGAGAGCGCATTCAAGGAAAAAATACTTATATATTCTCAAAGTGCAATTAATGAGATATTTCCCGAGCACTTTCCAACATGTTTCGATTATTAATGTAGTTGGCGTGGGGGGAAGGACAACTTGGGGATTCGTTTAGGCGTCTTGTGGGTACCTCGTGGTCCGAAAAGGAGCGTAGTAGTAGTAGTAGTAGGCAGTTAGTTAGGTAAAAAGGGTTCCCCGAGTGCCTGCTGGTCAACATTACTGTTCTTGCAAATGACGGCTCATTCAATGATTAGGCAACAAATGGACTTCGTTAATTACGTCTAATGCTCCATATAAATCCAAAGGAGCGTTCGTTTTACATCCCTCCCTCCCTTTGATTTTATTAATCCAAATTAGATCGGTAGGTGGAAATTCTACCCGATCCAATTGACCGCTGCTGCCTCATCTTTGATCTTTTGCAATTTTGGCGTGCTGGGTTTTCTAACTCTTTGAATTACTTGGTTCGCCTAATCGATTTGATTAATGATGCTGCTGCTGACACAGGACATAGTGATCGGGATCTGGCGAGATCGGGCAAGAGAAATTAGGCCACTCTAAGCGGTTTAAGCATGCCAGGTTCATACTTAACCCTAATTATATTGTGCTCAGTTAACCTCTTTTGATCTATAAAAGGAAAGAAAAACGCAGCCTCAACTTACGTGATTTAAGTTTGAGCACAACCAACCAACGCTTCAACGCTTCTTCAAATGCAAAGGCATGAGACAATATAGTCAAAAGTTGGCAAGATCACGCATGTTTACTCCGCAAAATTGGCCCATCAAAATCCAGGGGATCCTCCCATTGATAGGATGACAGCTGCTCCAACCCAGCAGCACCAGCATATCAAAGTTGAGATCATTAAGAGAGGTTTAGAAGAAACTCTAGGCCTTGAAATGACCACGTATATCAAGTATGCGATAACGAAAACGACGTGGTTGCCGATCAAATGATTTTTCAAGCCCGACGAATTGTGTACTCCGGGCAATGATGATTACGAGGTTTTTTTATTATCTGTTGATGGTTCGTAGTCATTGGCCTGAAAAATGTGCATAAGAAAGAATCGAGAAAAGTCCGCACACCGGTTGGTGGGGCGTCGCCTCTGCACTTTTGCCCGCATGTGGGTGCGTGCGTAGAGTATAATTCAGAGATCCAACAAGACCCACTTCATTAAATTTCTTTAGAGGGGGAAAGAAGAGAGGAGAATAGAGTTTGAAGAAATCCCTTTCTTGGACTTCAAGTGATTTTCCTACAAGTTTGTTTTCTTCCAAGAAAAGATTGGAACGGCCAAAGTTAGAAGCCGTTTTTAATCCCTAATGCAACGTGCCAAGAAGCCGGCAAGTGGCGACTTGCGAAGCCGCCATGGCTAAAAGCTTTCTCGGTAACCCATGTCAGTTGTCACCATCCTCAGCGGAAACGGTCAGGATAATGAGTAATGAACGTAGGACGAGCGATTCAAGCACCCCTCCTTTGGTACTTTCATCTTGAATGTGTCCCGAGGAAAGTCTGGATTATTAGCCATAGCCAAAGCTCGCCGTCTCTTGGCAATACTCCCAACTTTTCAACCATCACCAAAACTGTCCCGACACTGACCGCACGAGGTGGATGCAAAACGTGTACATGGAAAGACACCACAGCCGTTCATTCACACCTCTTTCATCAAAAGATGACACGACAGTCTTCCAATTTCGCCGATCGCACTAATCGACGATCTCACCAAACGGCCATGTAGCGCAGCCTGTAATGATCCTCCATGCATCGATCTTCACATTTGCCGACTCGATTATGTGCGCACAAACTGAATGAATTCATAAAAATAATTTTCAACCTTGCATTTTCCCCCACAACCTCGCTGATAGAAGAGATAAAAGAAATTTTATGTAACTACCCATGCTACGAAATAGCTCCTTTCATTAAGATCCTCATAATTTAGACAACCTAACCTTGAAAACAAAATTTCCAATCTAAGATAGGAAAATAACATGATAATAAACATTCTGGAAAATTTCCGCCACTCTGAAGGCAGAGCCTTTTTCCATAAAACTCGCCCTGACATACAGATAACGATATCTTTCCACAATATGTAGTTCCCCCAACCTCTGAGAAGGCAGGTGTTTCTTTGTCACAATACTCCCTCCACAATGATCAAGAGCCAAGACAGAAGCAAATTTTCAAAACTGCAAAACTATTTTCTCAAAAGCTAAATCTTGATGTTGAAGTAATCCGGGTCAAAGTGATGCAACCTAACATAACCATCCTCACCTCCACTTGAGAAACTGAAAAGACAGAAACACAGTCGCAGAAAGTTTAGAACTCAATCACACAACATGATTTTACTAAACAAACAAGGAATACTAAAGCTTTACATGAAGATATATGGTATCAATATCACACAACCTGTAATAAAATCATCTAGTCGACTTGCAATCACATCCAAATTCCACTATATTCTCATTCCAGGGAAGGTTGAATCAGTTCTCATGTTTTAATAAAAATCAATCTATTTCACATTTATGCAACTTTTATTGACAACGTCACACTTCGGCTTATCAAGTCACTTGTACTAGATATTAAGACAGCACAATCATCCTCAGTATTATATTACCACGGAATTAAACAAATTTACCTTTTCCCATCAGGATTGAAAGCCAAAGCATTAATAGGTCCAAAGTGTCCCTTCACACCACCAATTTCTTCTTGAAGAATCTATGCAAAAGCAGGACCACCGAAATGACATAGGATACTCAACAAACCAGTGCACAAAAGAACATCCAATGAGTCAACATAACATGCTTTACCTTGTCAAAAAACTTAGCTTCAAACTTTCCAGCACGATGATCAGTCATGGTCACAGCCGAAGCATCTTGGCCACCTCCAAGGACCACCTGCAAGGACAATAACGTCTTGACTTATTAGTACAACACAGATGTACAACATTCCATCATAATAAGAGCACAAAAAGGGAAAATATCTTGATGAACACATGTCAACACTGAAAGTAGCGTGAAGACAAACTAAATCATTTTAAAGTGCATATTCCTGGACTAAATATATAGGGGATGAGGCTAGTGATCTGGTAGTATCAGCTTGAGCCTCCTCTGGTTCAGTGAGACAGTGAGTTTGGAGAGGAATAAGAACAGATGGAAATAAGAAGAGAAATTTTGAATATGATGGCTCTCTTGGTTGACCCACAGGGAAAGAATATTAAAGTAAAAAAAGTGTAAGGCACTACCATAGAATTTGTGAAGGATAATACAAGGAATTTCAAATCCTTTGCCCTAGGTACCACTGCTTCTTTTTGTAAATACATTTGTTTTTACCAAATTTTTAGAGTCATTATCCCCAAGCAAATCAATGGCACCCATCAAGTCCTGTAATAACTAACATAACGCTCATGGATTTATCAAAATTGGCTCTCAAAATGTTAATAGATATAATCTCAAAAACATAATTATTTAACTCTAATACAGAAAAGCATGGATATAATTAAGAGTGCCGCTGAATCACATGGCCGATTAAGCTTATTAGTAGTATTAATAGTAACACTAAAACTAACATGGCAAAGAGCCAACTTTAATCAGGAAAACCACGAAGACTGTCCACATAGAATGATTCATGACCATGTCGCAAAAGCAACCGACATTTAAAAAGATGGGGGGAAGACATACGTGATCAAGAAGCGGAGACATTGTAACTGCATTAACAGGGCGCTCTGTCACATATGTCTTAATTAGAGTCAACGTCCTGATGTCCCATAGCTGAGATAATAGAAAGAAATGTTAGTATCACAAAAAGGAGAAACATGACCCAAATCAAGTCATAAGTCCCGTTTGGAATAATTACCTTGGCAGATTTATCTTGTGAACCAGTGACGAAATGTGTACCATCAACGGATTTCATAAGTGAAGTTACTGCCTTTTTATGGCCAGTTTCCTTGTCTGACTCTCTGAGAAGCTTCCCGGTCTGCAAATTCACAAACAGGCAACAAAGAAGTCAGTACTTGTGTCAACAGCAAACAACTTCTAGTTAACAAAGAACCATTAGTACTCGAGAACAAAGTAAAGCCAAATATGCAAATTGATAACCATAACAGAAAAAGAGCTGTATACCTCAGAGTCCCAAACGCGAATTATAGCATCCTCTCCAGCACTTATGATAGTCTGGTTCAGAGGCCCCCAGACAGCTCTAGCTATTCTTCCTTGATGACCCCGAAGGACGAGGACAGACTCACCAGCCTCTGCAATAAGGAGATAACAATGAACACCACAAAGAGCAGCTGAATTAGGCATGGAGCTCCTAGATTTCAAAGCTATTATTGAAGGCGGCCTAATGAGAGAGTAAAAAAAAGGCCAACAAATTCACATTCACCATAAGGTTCTGATAATTCACCAGACTGAATATTGCCCACAGGAAAATAGGGTTTGTTCATCCATGGAGTACTAGTGGCTGACCGACACTATTCAAGAAGAAACTTCTACCCACATCATTGGCCAATGCTTACCCACATAAGCTAGTAGTTTTCCGACTAAAAACAATTCCCATGTGAGAATTAAAGTCAACAAATTAACAAACTTATAATTGAATCAAGTTATTTGCTTTTCTTGCGGAAACTCAACCTCTCTGGATCAACCATATATTGGAAGTGTAACACGACAAACATGCCATGAGAGAGGATGCTTATCCACAAGTATCTCAATCTCGAATGCTCAAGGATGTGCAAGCCAAAGAGGAAGAAGAGCACAAACTACTTACCTACAAACACAAGGAAGCCAAAGAGCGTATGATAAAAGAAGAAAGCAAACAGACAGATAGCAATATACCATGAAATCATCGGCATCTATACACTACTAAAGGAGTTAGTAAAACTAAACCCTGTGAGGATTTCCTACTTCCATCGTGTGTTCAACAGAGCCCATCACATATATCACTCAATCATAATTAGCCACCCTTGAAAGAGTACTTAACACCTAAGGGCTGGTGCCAAATATCGGGGTAAAGTCGGTTGCTAATTTCTAGGAGCATACACGTCAATGCATCTAAAAAAACATTCATAATCAGGAAGCGCATAGGTCCGAGTAACTAAAACATAACAAACGGAAATCTAAGACGCGAGCCCCCACTGATTCAAGTCCTTAAACCATGCTACACAACACGAATAATTTCCGAATCACGCCACGATGTGATTTTTCCTAATAAGAAGAGGCCGCAAAGACCTCGCACTTACGGTCAGCAGGGTCTCTGGCAATGCGCTTAACGTGAATAGCCGAAGGCAGCTCCATGAAAGGATCGGTGGTGATCACCGCGAGCTTATCGCCGATGGAGAAATCCACCGACCTCGCCGGCGAATCGAAGTTGAACGTGAACAGCTGCGTCCCGTTCTGCACGCTCCACAGCTTCGCCGTCGTGTCCGCGCTTCCGGTAATCAGCCTCATCGAATCCCCTTCAAACAACACGAGACGGCACGCGACCAGAGATTCAGTAAACCGAAACCGAGAATCAGAAGCGACGGGGGGGACTTACGGGAGACGTCGCAGCACCAGACGGCGCCATTGTGGCCGCGGTAGTTGCCGAGGCGCTCGCCGTTGTCGGCGAACCAGACGGTGGGGGTGTGGTCCTTGGCGCAGGAGAAGAGGAGGTCGCCCTCCCGGTTGTACTTGAGGAACGTCAGCGGCCTCTCGTGGCCCTTCATCAGGATCGGCCTCATGGTCGGCGATCGAATCGGGAAACGCCCTCACTTCTCGGAGCTCCGGCGGGGCTGCTACGGCCTCGGTTCGGCGGGGGGCGGCGGAGGAGGGTGTAACCGCCGGCGGTTCTCTGCTCTTCCTGTCCGTGCGTTGTGGGAGAGAAACCCTAGCCGAGCGGTGGGGGAAGAGGACGATGCTTATCGGGATGCACGAGAGCAGAATACTTTATTAATTTCCAGAAACGTATTTTAGGGGGGGTGCTCTTTCCTTATTTTGCAGTTTTTTATATTTAGGGTAGGATCTATTTACCTTAAATAAAGATTTCGCATATTTAATTTTTATTTATTGTATATTTCCCATACTTATTAAATGCAATATGTTTTTGTTAAAAGTTGGTTTTGCTAAAAAGATATATATACCTTATTCTTTTCTACGTCGAGTAAATTTATAGATAAATTGAAATTATCGAGTAGAATATAAAACAGATTTAAAATAAACAACTTTTTAACACATTGACTTGTTTATATATTTATCACAATCAAATCCATTTTTATCGGTTTTATTTTACATGCACGTATAAATAAGGAGATGATTACATAAGGCATAAAAAAAAAAAAACCTCTTTTTGAAGATTCTCTATAATAAAATCACAAGACATTCTCCCATCGGAAATTTCAGAAGATAAAATTTAATTAATTAAAACATTGCATAAGATAAGAGCTATTTTTTAAAATGTCCGTGAAGTATCATTATGTGGATTGAAAAAAATTAATATTATGCATGAACTATTTATGAAAAATATCAAGATGTCTTATGTTTTTAATTTATTTATAAATATTTTTCTAGCGTTATGCTCTATGTAAAAGTATCTTGCTGATAAAATAAGGAAAAAAAGATAAATTCGTCAATAGAGATAAATAAAGAGATTGCTTACATATTTTAGATTAATGAAATTAAAATAAAAAGTTTAACAAAAAAGTGAGCTTTAGAAATAAGATGAACAAAAAATAGATAAGCCATTACAAAATCAATAACGAACAACAAACTTTTCAATTTTGTACTCTACGAAATAATGTCTTTCTCTTTTCCTTACTATTGGCAATATAATACTATGTGAACCGTGTGAATCGTTATAGGAACATCTAGGATTGCATTTTTTCTTCAACATACTAAACAATAAAACATATGAAATACTTAATTATGGTGAGCAGATCCTGGCTAGAAAAAAAAAAGAAAAAAAGAAGTGAGATCGCCACTTTAAATTGCAACAAAGAGATTGACGACAGTTTTGCCTTTTAAACGTAAATGAGGCGGATTTAATCATTTAGTGTTGGTCATATTTTAACGGAGGTTTTATTTAATTACATTGAGCCTATAAATCTTAACTTGACGATTGTATTTGTTGGGCAACGCGCTAATTATTTTTCCATTTACTTAATTTTCAATTTGTTTTGAAAACGTATGAAGCTGCATTCAAAATAGATATCGGATGAACACCCCTATTGTAGACTGTCTAGTCTAAAATTTACTTGAAATTTGTTTCTATTGTTCACGATTAAATTACACTTATCAATATATCTATAAGTTAGAAATTACATAAATATCAATAGAAGATACTTGATTATTTAGTCATTTCGATATGACTCAATGCTTGCCATGGTCTTTGATTAAAATTGATTTTATTTTGCTTAAACCCCAAAGTTTGCCAAATTTTGTTAAAACGTAGTGCCTTTATGAGCAGCCATATGATCCTTCATATTTATGTTGGCCAAGGTCCGGCACATAGGATCCACAAATTTGAAAACCAACTTAGATAAGAACAAGTCAAATTCGGACCCAATTTATCACTTAATTTGTCAAACCTACAAAAGATAGAAGGGAGAGACATTGGTAAAACAGTTTCTACAGCCACTACCGCATAGCATACGTCTTTTTCATTTATTTTTTAAAGAAAGATAAAATGTTGATACCCTTGCAAGTTAAATTAAGGCTCGGTAAACTTTAATAAGCTCCATAGGTCGAAACTAAAATAAAGAAGCGAGGATGGATTTGTCGAAGCCTCTATTACTCCAGTTTTGAAGATTATTATTTATCTAATTTTAATTATTACCCACTAAATGGTTACTGAATGAAATTAGTCGACGCTTAGAGTAATTGGGTTGTCAAATATTTCTTTTGGAAACTAAAAAGAGGCTTGCAGTCCATATCCGCGAGGCCCGAGCTACGACACGTTGGGCCGTGCAACAAGCAGCGAATGGATTGCTCGAGGATCCTACCTTTCGGCAGCCCAGAAAAAGGACCATAGCAAGCCCAAAAACCTTCACGTTTAGCCCACGCATCCATGAGTTCCAATAAATACTTCTCAGGTTGCCGTTAAGTGTTGATTATAATTACAAATATTGTGTTATAAGCTATTTGAGCACTCGACTAATCTCGATTTGTGTGCGGTCCTTCCACGCATGCACCTGCAGTAGTTACTTGAGCACATAGGTCCGTGCCCCTGAGATAACCCCGAGAGATTATGGGAAGTGAGGCAGTTTGGACTTTGGGTCTTAAGCGACCAAGACACACATAACATATGCCAATTAAGCTGATCGTATATCCATTGAGCTGATTAGATTCATGCACATATTGTTGGTTGTTTCTTTGTAATAAAACTGTGCTTTTCTTTATCCCGATAGAAAAGTTAGGAGTAGGTGGGCCACTATATCGATGTAGAAATCTTCTCATTATTCAAATGAAGACATTGGGCTAAGTGAATTAAATCCACAATACCCTGGTGCGTGCACAATTACTAGACGAGCTTTGCACACTCATAATTGGCACTGATTCTAGTTTATTATTATTTTTATTTATTTATTGGAATTCGAATTTATAAAATAACCTGTAGATACTATTGAAATAGTGTGACTGTTTGTACTAGAGTACGGTTATATTTTTTTTTTGTCTAATGGTTATTAGGCGCTCTTACAATATTTGGAATATTGTGTTTGTTCAAACATAACTTCTTAACCTGTGAAAGGTTATATTTATTCAATCATTATTTTTTCAAAAATTATAAAATTTAGAATTAAAAACAAAATAGTTTTTTTTTATTATTAAATTTCGAATTTTCAACATATCTTTTGAGAAAACATCCATTCACTTTGCAACATTTTCCGAAGGGTTGCTTTTGTTTTAAAGATTGAAATAAATTTGTTGGTTTCTTGTCTCTTTCTAATTATTAAGCTTTGTCGATTTTCTTCATTAAATTCTTTTTCCTTAGAGAGTTCTTGGAAAATTACTAGAATTTGATATCTAGTAATTTCATTCGAGACTTTATTCTATCATAAAATATTTTTGCCAATAACTATTAACAGTGTAGTGAGGCAAATTATTTCTTAAAGAGAGTGTTATCACGTCTGAAAGTCCGATTCCTTTTTTTCCCATTCCCAACTATATTTTCCAACATACATTAGCATGGAAAATAAATTTTACGTGTCCATCACAAGATTTATGTGGCGTGACCAGCTAACTACAATAATCTGGTGACAAACATATCAACCAATTTTTGCATTTTAATCTTGACCCCTTTTCATTATCTAATTTCTCCTTGTGTCGTTGTCATATAATTTTTTATTGTCACACAACATACCTTTCTCGAAATAGAAATAGTGATATGTGAAGGAATATTTAGAATGTAGTCAGGGTGCATTTACCTTATTATTTTCATGAGAGTTAATACCACAAGAAACCCAAAACTAATGCATTCTATCTAAACTAATTTTTATATCACATAAACTTTCAAATTGGTAAATATGTGCCACATTAATCCGAAACTAGTACATTTGTATCAAATTTATGTCAAACTAATATATAAATTGTTTTTGAGAGTTTTTGAGGGTACATGTGGAACATGTGCGTTGGTTTAGAGTAAATATGACACAAGTAAATCCGATTTGAGATAGATGTAATACGAATGTATCAGCTTGAGGGTTTTTGTAATACAAAAATTAATTTGAAATAATTGTGGCAAGGATGTAGTAATTTGAAATTTTTTATGATCCTAACCTTTTCATAATTAATCCATTATAAGACAATAAAATTACGACAACACAGGCAACTTTGCTGCAGCCAGTTGGATACATTAATTGTCTCTTCCTTCTATAATAATCAACTCCTCGACAGACAAACAGCATCCTCAATCAATCCACTTAATAATAACTAGGATCGCTTTGGCTTATTAGAAAAAGATAAGTCAAGATCAGCCTTTGCAGTCGATTTGCAAAGCATAAAAAGGCCGTGCAGATAAAAGGCACGAATGTTTCTTCGTGGGTTTCACGTAGTTTGCATGACGCATTTATTAAGGGTGCAAGCAAGGACTTGAAAAAGGCTTTGATCCGCTTCGATATCTATCGCGAGCGTATATTATCTCCACCATTGAAACCGCACATGGACGTTCCAAGGAAGAAGCAGATTCAACCTTAAATTTCATGCATGTGAGCGAGCTCGAGCAGATGAATGCAATGTCGAAATCTGAATTGTCGTTAAGGTACATGGATAGCGAATTGCCCGTTCGAATATTAGACTTGCTAAACTTTAAGATCGTGATGGATTCGAAGTCGAGTGTGCAAGATTTGAGTAGAAGATTGCCAATTTAATAAGGACGAAATTTAAGTTTGGCGATTCAAGTATAAATAGGTGCGAAGAGAGAGAAACTGTATGTATCAACGCAATTATATAAATGATGGTTCATCGTCAAGGCCAGCTCTCTACGATGAGATTTGCTATAATCTATTTTCACTCGCCTTAAGGTTTTGATTAATAATTGTTTTTGTTACATGGTAAAAAAAATTATCTAATGTATTTCAATTCTTGATTGCGATAAAAATAGTACAAATTGGATTTTAGGAAACATCACTAGGCACATCTGCTTTTATATTAAGTGCAATCACCTACATGCACATCTTTAATGATTTCAAAAGTGCTTGTAGGAAGAAAGATTACCCTGTTAAAATAAGATAGAAAAAACACCCTGAATATTAGAAAGTAAAGAATAGTAAGTGGGACAACTATGGGTGCATTTATTTTGTAAAAAATGAATGATTTTAAAAAAATTATTAAAAAAATAGTCGTTTGTATCTTTTATAAAAATGATGGTCGAAATTTTTTTCATTGTTCACAAAAAATATTTAGACATAAATTGTTTTCCATAATAAAAATATTTTTCATCGATTAATTATTTCAAGCGATATGACCGATCATCTTTACAGAAATATTTTTTAAATCATTCATTTTTGCCGAATAAATGTGCCTTAAGATTGAAGAAATTCGTCGAGTGTTCACACACCAAAAGAATGTCAAATATCACTAAACTGTAAATCACCAGAGGGTGGTCGCCTGACCATTGCCCCGCCATGATAGGAGTGAAATGCCAGATCAATCATATATCTAGACTTAGACTCGTCGCTCGCAAACTAAGGTATCTTGAGATTGAGGATGGACTGGTGAACCAAACTCGTAACCTTCAGCTCAACGACCGTGGTGGTGTTCCTTCACCGAGTCGTGAAGCATGCGTAGGCAAGGGGGAAAGAAATAAGGAGGTGAGCCGGATTTTGAATTTCAAAAATGTTTAAAAATGTAATTAAAAAAAAATGGAATTAGACTTTGAGGTGGCAAAATTGCTAATGGTAGTATCAATCTACACCATGAGCACGCCAATTTTGGGCAGCCACACGCGAGTCTTGTAGGGTCTAGCCCACTTTTCCCATGATCTTCAATTGTAAAGTTAGAAGACTTCCATACTTATGTATCATCCCACACACTTACATATTTGTTTTATGGGGGACAAGACAACTCTTTGTTTGTTACACAAACAAATTGTCAACCGAAAATGCATAACGAATCTTTCCAACCAAATTCATAGTATGTACACTTAATTTGAATTGTAACTTTTAATTCTAGGTCTAGCATCTTATATCTAAATCTTATTCAGTACTAAAACCCTAGAGCTTTAAACATGAAGGCATACATATGAACAGTTATGTCAAGCTCATTCACAATTATGCAGCGCAATTATTTTCATATTTTGTAGACATTATAACCAAAAGAGTTTTCGTATTCGATACTAACATGCCCTAATGGTTTTCACCTTCCACGCATATTTCGAAAGATAAATAATTATGTAACAGTTTTTAATGTATTATGAGAATAATAATCTATTTTAGATCATAAAAAATTAAATCATAAATAATTATAAATTGTTATGAGATTAACTTATGATAGATTATTATTCTTGTAGTACTCTAATGACTGTTAGCAAAGTTTATTTCGAAAAGATACCCGGAATATAATGCTTCCTGCGCGTGTAACAGGAAACAAGACACGAGTAAACTACGTGAGAATTTGGAGCTGAAGGAAAGGGTGATCCCCTCGGAATCGATGCAATCTTCTCACGTACGATCTGCCCTCCAGGTCGCATGCATCTGAGCCAGACGACGTGACGATTACTATAAAGAACGCGTACGTGCTCGCCCGATGAATTTAATAACGATCGAGCTCATAGTCAGTGTCCATCTTTTATAGGATCGACGTTAAAGAGCTCGAGCTTCCATGCCGAGAGGCCCACGCACCCTTCAGAAGTAATCGATCGACAGAAGCGTGGATGTCCCTCCCCTTGTCTGTAATGCTTCCCACGTCTTACTTAGTTATATATTTAATGAAGAGCGTATGCATGTACATCTTTTTATAAAAGAAAATGAAAATGAAAGAGAGTCAGTAACACGTGGCGAAATTCCCAGTGTGCTACGGTGACATCTTCGAGATGTATAATTCACGCGGCCAAAACGAAGACCTTATAGGTTAAAATAAAAAATTAGACTTCGAAGTGAGAAAGCAAGAAATCGGACTAGGATGACGAAGTGATATTCGACTTTGCTACGGAACGAGGTGATACTTGACCGGGTGATAAAAGTTAATAATGGAGTGACGCGAGATTCAAGGACACAGAGTGAATAAAGATAATGCACAATGCGTTTGTTTCGTAAAAAATAAATAATTTGAAAAATATTTTTTTTAAAAATAATTACTTATATCGCTTGGGATAATTAGACAATGAAAAATATATTCATTAGCAATAGAAATTTATATCCAAACACTTTCGTGAACGATGGAATTTTTTTTTATTAATTTATTTTTGTAAATAATATAAGCAATCATTTTTAAGAATTTCTTTTTTCAAGTAATTGAATTTCCATAAAGGAACTGAGCCCAAATCACTCCCAGCTGGACTGAGGAGTGTGTATTGAGGACGCAAAGATAAAAGCACGTACTCATACACTCATGAGAGTTATTTTAACACTTGACAGCTTGTCAATAACAAATAAATTATGCTACTTGGCAAAATCGCGAGTCGTTCCTATAATTAAACATGTATGTATATAAACAAAGAAGAACGGAGTAAGTTCTCCTCGTTTCGAAAGAGAATTTGATCTCTTCTTCTAGTATTCTAACTTAAGCATCGGAGGGTTTTCTTTAAGGATTTCCTCAACAACCTTATGTCCAGTGTTAACCGTTAGGGAAGACAATGTGTTATTATATATTTCCATAAATTGTTTGTAGCTAGAGGTGTTAAACGGATGGGTCGGGTCGGGTTTGGGAATGGTCTGACCCAAATTGACCCATTAACCTATTTATGACCCATTTATGCCTAATGTAAATTTTCCGACCCATACCATATTTGACCCATTTAACTAAACTTAAAAAAGTTTATTTCTTATATACATGTTTAAAAAAATGGTATTGCTAAAATAGTTTTATACAACACAAATTTAATGGACAATTTTTATAAATTTTAAAAAATTATTTAAAAAATTGAATTTTAATTATTTATTATTTTTTAAATATAATTTTCTTTTTTTCTTTTTTGTTCTTCTTCTTCTTTGACCGACGGCCGGCCACAGGCGAGCCTCGAGCTCGCTCGACGTCGGCAAAGCCTTTGCCTCACCAGATTCGGCGAGCTCGAGCTTGCCCTCGTTGGATCTGGCGAGGCTCGAGCCTCATCGGACGTCAGCGAGGGGCGAGCTCAAGGGTTGCCGGACGTCGGCGAGGCCTTCGCCTTGCCAGATCCAGCGAGCTCGAGGCTCGCCGGCATTGGGCGAGCTCGAGCTCGCCCCTCGCCGGATCGGCGAGGCTCGAGCCTCGCCGGGCGTCGGCGAGGTCTCCGCCTCGCCGGATCCGGCGAGCTCGAGGCTCACGGCCGGTCGCCGACATCGCCGTGTCGATGATCGGAGGAAGAAGAAAAAAAAAAAAGAAAGAAAAAAGAAAAAGAAAAGAAAATTAAAATAAAAAATAATTATAATTTCGGTTTTTGTAAAAAATATTTTTGTAAAGTTAAATAGAGAAAAGAGAGTCTCTCGTAAATGGGTTCATTTTTAATAGGTTGATAAATGAGTCTTAAATGGGTCCACTCTCAGACCCATTTAAGACTCATATATGTCAACCTCTTTATTTTTAAAACCCATTATGAGTACTTTGAATAAATAATGCTTGACCCATTAACAACCCATTTAACTAGAAGTGGGTCTATAAATGGGTTAATGACCCATTTTGACACCTCTATTTGTAGCTAAGAATTCTTATTCTCAATTTATCATTAACACAAATAATAAGAATGTTTTTTGATCGCACAAATAATTAGACTTTAATTGCAGTAAATGGTGCAAGAATGATCTCTTCACAGGGTTATACATATACAGTTTGGCTCTCTCTTCACGCAAGCTTGAAGTTATACCACACGTGCGCAAGCTTACCCTTGAGGCCGCACCCTATAGCTGGAAAATCAAATATAATACTTTCCAAATTATTAATATTGAGATTAGGAAAAAAAAAAGTACAGAACGTTCCACTCTGCCATTCTCGCACTGTCACATGATCACACCCAAATAATTCCAATTTGTCATTTTGTGGGATGTGCTCTCTACTCACTCATCATGTGCAATTTTGCTGAACAGCTTGTCTTAGGCTCTAAATTAATGTCATACCTTCTTTTATAATACTTCCCTATAGTCCCTTCTGGACTTGATTTATTTGGAATGCATTAAGGAGCTTCGATTATTGCATCTAAGATATCCTTATGGTGATGTCATAGTCCCTACGGTCCCCTGTCTAATTAATGTCAGCCCACCGCATCCAATCCAAGTCTAGCTAATTACTTATTTGATTAATACTGCTTGTCATGAGCATATAGCCATTTTTAAATCAAATTCAAATAAATGATTAAAATGAACATAAATATATATTTTATGCAGTGTAACAACTTCGAAGTGGAGATCTTGAGTGGAGAAGCGGTCTCCATTGCTTTTGAGTTGAATTTAAGGGATCGTTAGTAATATGTAGATGAACTTGTTATAGGTAATTAAAATGCTGTAATGCTTCATTTGAATGCAAGTTGAGAATCAACCTAAAATTAGAACTTGCAAAGAGTTCATTGTGAAGTTTAGGTCGATGAAGGGCCGTGTCGTACTCGAATGCATATCCCTCACTCAAATGCCAAGTGAAAATTATAGATCCATTGCCAATTCATACGTAAAAGTAAGGGGCGGTTAAACATTTATATATACTTTAGCATTGCAAGATCTGACCGCATTAGGTTACTTCGATTACATATAGTAAAACTTCTAATTAGGGATGAATTGAAAGATTTTTTACTTTAGATGGCTAAGTATTCATTTCAGTTGCGTTTTGTAGAAGTAAGGCTTGATTGGCGCGTGATTGATGGCAGATCCTATCTTGTCCAGGCAAGGCGGTACAAGCATCTAATCATTGGGCAATTAACAAATGCAAAAACACAATTTGGGGGAGACCAAGAAAATTCTCACTGTGTTAAGACAGACATTGCCCCTCATTAATTGTCGATAACCTCGCATGGAGTTTCCAACGGGAGACAGCTGAAATCAAGGGTCGAATTTATATAGATCAGGTCAAAGAATTACATCGATGGCGGAACTGATCTTGTAATGAATCCTTTCTCCTGTGTATCCATACGTTAGATACACATCTTTCCATGGGAGACAAAATACGTGTCTACACGGCGACCAGGGCATCTTTTCTAATAGAGATAAAACATTATTCATCTTTGACATACATTGTGTGGGTCTACTCACACAACTTAATCTCGCTCAGGTTAATTAATTAATATTAATCATATCGATATAACTCGCTTTAAAATTGGTCGAGCTCATCCCAAAACCGATGCATCTAACTATAGGATGCTGCTTCACATATCTTTACGAAGGGTTCTTGAATTAATATAAGAGGCTTGAAACCATTATTACATCTCAAGGAGCATAAGTTGTCGGAATCTTGCTTGGACATAAAACTTCTTGGAACTGTCTCATCGCGTATCAACAAATTCTCATTAGAACGTTGATGCCTTCTACGTGCATCATACCCACCCAGCGAAATATATAGGAAACGAATTCCAAATATCACCCAACCACAATATTGACGACAGAAAACAAAAACCCATCTCAATGCAAATTGATAAATAAACAATGCCTCAGTGTACTTTTGAAAAACGGACATGTTGGCAAATATACATGCGGGTATAAACAATATGGGTATAATGTGAACATCACCTGTTGCAGCTTGTTAAATAGTGTACAATTTTTCGGTTGGTTCATTTAATTTGCATCCTTTGGGAATGTATTCCGGATAATGGGGGATTGGACATGTGATTAAGCATGTGAATCAATAAATGAACCCCACACCTGCCTAGTTGTCCCTCTCCAGGCAAAGCCGAGTTAAAAGGCTGTCTAGGGCCAATATTTTCCTTCTTTTCTCTATCTTATCTTTTCAGTGACAACCACAATCATAAATTTCATCTGTACGGGTGCTTCTCCCTTTTGGATGGACTGACCAACAAATATTTTTGCACTATTGTATTGTCAAATCAATCGTCCAAGATTGAAACCCTGGAACATCATCAGTGACGTCCCTGTCCAGTTTTGTCCTCAGAAAACTTGTCTGGCTGTGAGAATGATCAATCGACGGTGCTCTTTAGTATCGCAAAAACTGAAAGAAGAAATTCTCATAAGGCAAAGTTGCTGAACTTAGGCATGAGAATGTCATTCCTTGTGGATCTATTTGATTTTGGCGTTCACGATCCATCTCCAACGAGAATGGAGATAAGTAAAAAATAACCTAGCATAACAAATAAATGAATTGAAAATTAAAGGTAGAGTATATTTTATATGATAGCAGGAAGAATAGACTCTGTCCTTATTTGCGTTAGTTGCTTCCAAGTAAATGTGATGGGTGAAGTAAGACCCCTGTAGCTACACTTGGGTAAGTCTTTGGTGAGTATGTGAGGATGGATTCGAAGTCGGCATCCGAAGGTGGGATTGAAGTGGCACTATCAATCAAATACATATCTTCTCGTGCGGTAAAGTGGCGGAGGTGATTCGAGCCTCTTAGTTTAGACAAGGAGAACTAGCCAACTAAGCAAACCCCATATGAATTTTTCGAGCATGTTGAAATAGAGATCATAGGGGAGGTTCAGACATTATATTGAATTAAAATCCATATAGTTGGAAGTTGATTTTAATGTGGAAATCACAAAGCTTTTACAATATATATGTATACAAATATATATTTCAGTTTCATACTGGTCTAGTCAAGTAGGATTCATGTATTAAAATAAATCTTCAATAACTATAAATCAATTGATATAACTACCCTTCATGTGTCGTGTGTGCAAGAAAATCAACTAAAGGAGGTTTTGCGAGTTTCGAAATCATGTTTTCATGCTTCTTATGGGGATTATACAGAGTCCATATATTGTACATTGCACGATAAGAATGTCTTTGGCCGTTTTATATAACAAACCGCAAGTTCGGAATGTCTTCGACACCCCGCTCGAAGGAAGTATTCCCTTCTAATCAAAGAATGCTTTTCGTGCGAGTTTGCGAACCTCATTTCTTAATCGATTCGTGAATTAATTTACGGGTGGGGCAACACTCCCGAGGAAGGAGCTTGCTTGTTTTCGGCATCCAAAGCTCGAAACACCATGCTTTGTTTAACCTTTTGTCCCTCTTTGAAGTTTGCAATCATTCCCGCGACATAAAATTTTCTATGCATCGATTTGTTCCTTCCATCCATCGTATTTTCATTCGTTTTAGCGATTGCTGAGTTTGGAGTTTGGAATGTCTAGCTTCTTATGACGTTGACCCAGCTTCTACAATATAGGACTTGCGGAGAAGTTACGTCGTTCTCACTGACGTCTGTTCAATTGATTGCACTGAGTGAAGAACAGAGAGGCTGGACATCACATTTATTAACAGGGTCAACGTCTCGCTGCTGACAATGTTTATTGATTAGGGTTGGGTCTGATTAGAAAACTCAGGCAGATAAAGACTAAAAAAGAGCTTCTATTTTCTTTTAATGCTGAAGAAGACAAGAAAGCTGTTTTTTTAACTGACGTAGATCCAGAATTTGTTTGTTACCGTGATATTCGGTCTCCACCCAAGTCTCTCTCTCTCTCTCCCCCCCATTTTCAACTGTTGCATAGCCATTTTTGAAGTTAAACATGAAGGTTTTTCAGCATCCTTCATCCAAGCGTGTCCTTTGCACATTCCTAATTCAATGTATGGAGAAAAAGAGACACAAAGCAAATCAAGCACGACTAGTCTTCTCATATTAGCTTGATGAAGTACCTTGAAGATACAACATAATAGTTGGAAACGCACATAAGTAGGAAGGTTACAAACTTTAGATCATTCGACAGAACATTCTGTCAAAGATCAAACAAAGCACAGATATTCAGTCCTAAGTGCTCACTGCTGCTAGTAAAGCTGCACTATTTCTGAGTAACATCTGCAAATTATAGCTTATCTTTCTTCTTCCTTTTTCTTGAAGAGAACTGGAGAGGAGAACTATTACTATGATTATTATCATTATTATTTTTATTAGTACTTCTTTCTATTCTTGACTACATGTGTTACTTAGCCTCAAAGTCCATCAACATCACTCGGAGCTTGAGCTTCTGTCTCTCTGAGAGGATAGGATGGCATCAATGGCTTCCTTCACTTGGGAAATATCGGGAGCCTTCCCACCTTGCGCGGGCCAAAATTCATCTGTCGCCAACACCTGCACATAGAGAGAACATCCATACAAAATTTAGGTTTTCTATGACAATTTCTTTCTGAAGGTTGTAAACTATACAGATTGTGGTGCTGAAAATTCACCTTGACTTGCAATTGGAGAAACTTGACATAACTGATAGCTTTTTCTAACATGGTTACCAGGTCAACCTGCACATGTTCACGTTCTACAGAATGAATAAGAAATGCCAATTTTTCATTCCAATAGAAAAAAGATAAGGAGAAAAAATGGAGAAAGAAGGCCCACCTTATTACCATTTGGAACCAAATCCTGCAGTATCTTGAGTCGTTCACTGATTCTTTCTCGCCGATTCTGAGTGCAAAACACAACTCTTAATATCATTTAACCCTTCTCTCAGAATTTCCAGATAACAGAAAAACATATAAATATTAACGAAATTCTTATGTGAGATGGAAGCACATCAATCAACCTTTGCGGCAACACTCTGCGGATCTTTTGGTGATGAAGGTGACTTGGGTTTCGATGAGCTCTTGGAGGCACTCGTGCATTGCTTCTTTGAAGTTTGCGCGTTCTCTCCCTATAAGAAAATCCTTCAGTCATGTCATGACCTCAATCGCACAGAACGATGCATATGTACTAGAGACTCCATGGTCACTGAATGATGGTGAGATATTCGTCTTATCATACAATGATGATGGACGCAATTCATATGGATTAACAATAACTAGACAAGACTGTTACTCTTGTCAACAAGGCAATAGCTTAACCAACGACAATTAACAAAATGCCTGTAATTTAAAGAAGAGAGCTGATTCAAGGACATCCATCAAATTAAGATAACAGCGTTCATCTATACCGTGTAAGCACGCTTGTGAAACCCTGCTTCTTGCGCTCCAGATTCCTGGACGTTATCTGCAACAGCCGTTGCTTCTGAGTACAGCCAATTACTCGAACTGTTTCCGTGCTTCAGAACTGCATTATGAACCACATAAGTGCTAGTGGACTGATAGCAATTCACATCCTCTACGATCCGTGGGTGGTCTGAGCTGCTCTTTGGATCAATCTGCCTCAAGTTGTGATAGTTGTAATTGCTCATGATACCATCATCTTTCCACCCAAAGCAGTCACTGTTCTTTAGGTCAACCGTTTGGCTCTGTTGGAAGCTGAGTAAAGACCCACTGGCTTGCCTGAAATTTTCATACCCACCATTGCTCTTGAAATTTATGAGAGGCTGATGATGAACACCTTCAGGTCTATTGTTCATTGCTCGAAACTTGAGGGCATCCGTTGATGGACCACAAACACTGGGGGGGAAGTTCTTGGACATCAGAGCGGTGGTCTTCTCCAGGTTGTCTTCTTCCTCAAACCCTAGCTTTTGGTACTCATCATATCCATAAGAGCCCTGTGAGGAGAGATCTGAGAGTTGTGGAGGAGTCTCTTTGTTGTTGTTGCCGTCCTTGCTGTACGAGTTCGGAGGTTGAAGCAATCCGAGGCGTGAGTCGATGAGGTCCATCGGAGTGGAATCTCAAGTATGTTCTGGGGTTGGTGGGGGTTGGTGGGGGCTAGGGCTAGGGCTAGGGTTAGGGCTCGAGTGTTCAAGAGGAAGAGAGAGTATGCATGAGGCGGCTAATGGAAGGTAGAGGGTATATATGTAGGTTCCAGAGCAATTATGTCCAAGTGTCATTAAGCTTTAACAGCGAAATACTTCTAAGAGAGAGATCCCTAGGATGGATTAGCCGTAATAGTTTAATCTGAGGTGTTCTTTCTTTTTTTTTTTTCTTTTTTTGTGGGTCTACTAATTTGAAGTTTTCAACAAGTAGAATGCCAAATGTGTGTAGAATCTCATCCGAGTTAAAAAGATCTTTCACATAATACTTATATCATATGGAAAACTAATTTAATCAAACGACGATGACTTCTCATTCATAATTTGACATGATAAATTTTTGTTTAGAATGGATAACCATATTTTTAAAAGGGTAGATTCTCTAACATGAGCACATGCAATGACAAATGATACATCATTCGGAGCTAAGATAATGACATGTAGTTTTTACTTGAGAACTAATTTTAATTTTTCTCATGACAACTTGTTAGTTAGGTCCCCGTCTTTTGTTCCATGTATGGAACTCAATCTGTACACGGGACTTAGTTTCACATCAAATCGGATGCTCCAAATAGCTCCATAAATAAATGCGAGACAGGAGGGTTAGAAAAAAGAGAGGAGGAATTAAATGGAGAATTGCTAGAGGAATTGTTAATCTTTCTGTATCGGGATTGTTAGCTGGCAGGGGGATCAATAGAAGGAGAAGACGATAGAAAAATAGAGAGCACAAGAGCAAGAGCATCGCCGGATCTATCGCGAACCCACGTCTCAGATTCCCATGCATTCCTTCGGGGGGGGGCTTTGACTTTCTCGGCACAAATTTCTTTTGGGAATCATTAGGACATCAATTCTAATTTCGAGGAGGCTCCTTCCTGCTTGCTTCCCCCGCTCCTTCCGCAGCACGTGGCCTCTTTAACCATTTGTATTCCATGCAGTGTTATTCTATTCGCAGGTTCGAGGGTGTGAGCTTGCCCATGAACCCCAGCCCTCGATCACATTCCACGAATTATATATAACTATGTCTATTATACTATACATCTCTCGCTTAGAGACCTAATAAGGCGCGATGCGCTTGTGCTTCGTCCGCCAGTCAGCTTTTGCCACCGTTTGCCGCCATTCCTTTGCCAAAGTCTCTCGTTCGAGTAGTCGCCATGTGGGACTGGAGCTGTAGCGAAGGGGGGGGAGAGAGATGGGAAAGCCACTTGAATATATTGACGTGACTAGTTGATTGATGTGTTATTCTAAGCACCGATGCATGAAGTTTTTCCATGTGGATCTAATTTTGTGGATGTGAGAGAGACGGAAAGTTACGGTTTACGCGGGAAACTAAAGAATAGTGGCAAAAATTCCACCACCCACAAGGGGCGAGACACTATGGCAAGAGCTGGGACATCGACCTTGCCTAATCTGATCAAAACTTCTGCAAGTTGCCATCCTTTTCCTGCTAACCATACAATAATCGATTGCCTAATTAAAGTCTCGTATTTTCACTTTAAATCTCGTTGCCATCTTCTCTTATATGCTTATTCACGGTTCATATTACACGCATTCGACGTACAGGCCCGAGTCCTAAAACATGTCATTTTAAGTTAGTCGGGATATATTTAGTTCGTATTTGTTGAATCGATCCATTCTTTCAAAAGGAACGAACATTACCTCAAGAAAATGAACATTTTGCATTCAATCATGACACATGTTTATCGGTATAGCAAATAAACAGAATGAAACATTATGCCTTGATTGAAATGAGCGCAAGGTCCATGGCCATGTTCTTTTTCCTCTCACATGTTCCTTTTTCTTTAAAGTCGATGATGGTAAGTTAAATATAAGCATTTTGCAGGATAGGAAGTCTAAAATGACGGCTTGAAGGAAGTAGCAATGAATTGGTTTGGTTATGGTCAATGATGATTGGGAGTCCCAAGAAATTTATAATGCTAAGTGGTAGCGATTCCCAATCCTATTGATGTGGGATCCATCTTTCCTAACTACCATTGTTGAAGAACTGGGTAACAATATCTTTGATTGATTATCTGTCCAAAAGCACGATGGAGATCACCTTGCCATGCCTCGTATTGCCATTATTACCGCAACAAGTCATCCTCCTTGGATAGATCCTATGCTTTAAATAAACAAAGTTAATCTTGTTTACAGAGTTACCCAATCAGTCCTAAAGTTATTATACGACTACTAATTCAGTTCTAAACTTTTCAATTTTATCAATTTAGTCATAAACCTTTGCGCGAAATTCCAATATAGTATTCAATCAATTTTTGTTGAAAATTACTGAAATGACTATCCAATCATCACTGGGTGTCCTACATAATACATTGCCACATTAGTGATTTCAAGTGATAATTAGTTAAAATGACTATATTGGAATTTTGTGGAAAGATTTAAAGTTGAGGATCGAACTAGGGGGAATTTTTTAAAAAGTTATAAACCTATTGTATGGTGGTCAATTTCAATCCTAAATTTTTTAATTGTGTGAATTTAGTCTTAAACTTATTGATAATTTGTCAATTAAGTCCAAACTTTTATTTGTGCAAATTTAGTCTTAAACCTTTGATGATTTGCCACTTTAGTCCTAAACTTTTGACGATTTACCTATTTAATTATATTGGTCAATTTTGATATGAAATCGCTGATGCAGCAGTTTAGTCAGAGTGATTTTTGGCCAAAATTGACTGGAATGACTAAATTAGTAAATTATCAAAATATTTATAATTTAAAAAACCAAATTAATAAGGTTTATGACTGAATTGATAAAGGTGTAATCCGTTTTAGACTTTTTTTGTAATTTTTCCACATGACTATTGAGTTCGGATCATTCAATGCACTGGCATGATTTGTTTTGGCACCCAATCAGAACGCCACACATCATTCAGCAAGAGAAATTCAGTAAGGCTTCGTTATAAAAAAATAAAAAATAAAAATAAAAAATAAAAAAATAAAAACGAACGTCTAAAGAGCCCCGATGTCAATTGTCAAAAATGATGATAATTTGTTTCCCCCTTAATAATACCTCTTAAGGAAACACAGATTGCTCAGGCCCATCTCACCCCGATGAAATAGCCCACGAGTCAGGCCCGCAATGGAACTTGTGGTAAGCGGTATAGGCTTGGCCCACTGAGTTCATCTTTAAAGCATCTGCTGCTGAGACTGTTGCTTTTCTGAGTCAAGAACACCAACGTTGTTAAATTCTGGATTCAAGTAATCTACTGGACCAAGATACGATCATGAATTTAAATATCGGATGAGACTCACCACCAATCGATTTAGGCAAACGTAGGTTGATTGGACATCCAAAGAGCCCCGATAGTGATGGGAAAGTCAACGAACTAGGTGCAGGTGGAAAGGAATTGATTAAATGAAAACCGAAAATCTTACGTCTGGGGATTGAATTATAAACTGGACGAATTGTCATACCATGACATCCCTTCGGCATCGCAGACCCCCCTTTTTTTGGGTCGAGTAGTAAAGCATATTCGCTAATTAATTTCCTAAGCATGCGTGGTAATATTTTTTTCAATGAAAACTTGAAATCTAATCCATATGGTTATTGAGGTCGGTGCTACAATATTAGTTTGAGTTGTCTGGAAAAATCAATTCTATTGGTTGCTTGTTTGCACCAAACAACATCTTTCCTCAGTCCCGATTGAAGAAATGCTTTCTATTGGTGAATTATAAAATTTTGTCATTTGTATATGGATGATGTCCATATTTTATCACCCATCAATTAGATGATCAATTCGGTCAGAAAGCACGTTCACATATTGATTTAATACATTAACAGACAACAGGTATTTGACCGAGCTTCTGACATGGATTTGGTACAGTTTTGTCACGTCGCTTGATGAATGTGTTTTAATACATTTTTCAGTATGCATGAAAGTGAGAAAAGACGTAACATGTTTTCGATGTGGATGGGGAATCAAAGAGCATTGTAACCGTGAAAACTTGAGATGGAATGACGAGAAATATATGACGGTGGTCATGTTCAGACTTATCCACGGCACATAACATATTGATTTAGTACACTAATAGACAACAAATATTTAACCAAGCTTTTGAAATGGATTCGATACAGTTTTGTCACGTCGCTTAATCAATGCGTTTTAATACATCTTTTGGTATGCATGATAAAAGTGCCACGCGAATCATGAAAGCCTTGGACTATGAGCTGAATAGCTCATCAAACCAGCCTATAATCATGGGATTGTTTCTATGTATAGACTGGTTTAGTGAACGCGGAAGAGTTTGGTGGATCCATGCTACATGCGAATGCTGATGTTTGGCCGAACCGCGATCCAAGAATTTAGCGTTAGCGTACTTAGTGGTCTTGGTGCTGGAACGCAATCAGCGCCAAAACCTTCACCAGTACGTACGGGTTTGTTGCTGACGATTCTTCTAAAACTCAACCAACCCTTTATTTTCTTATAATTTTGGGGGGTCAATATTGGAGGGCCTCGGCATTGGCCATTGGAGTGGAGTGTAAGAAACCACGCTACTTGTGGGATCAATGGCGTTTTGAAGGAGGAAGAGTGAATCCCTTACTAATGCTGGCCCGTTTGGTTCAGCATTCTCAATGGACTTTGAGGAAAAATATGAATTGTTTGGTTCAGCATTCGAGGTAGCATTGGCCAAATGCTAGCCTTGGAAATGCTGATATAAGATTTAATGAGTTTTTCTTTTTCTTTCTTTCTAATATTGCCCTCATTATAATTGTGTTCTCCTTTTTTGCTCTCATAAGACACTATTCATCGTCTTCTTCGGCCTTGCTACTCCACCGCGAAGCTCAGCCGGTGGGCGTGATGGGCGGCGCTCAGCCGTGAGAGGCCAGATCTAGCCGCCAAGGGGGCAGATTTGGCCGTCGAGAAGCCTCGCCTGAGGTTGCGGCGACGTCGCTTGGGTCGCTCGACCTCGGCGGCGTCGTCGGGGGTCGTGGCCGACCTCGGCGCCGCCACCCCCACCCCCCCCAACAACCGCCGTCGCCACCGCCACCGCAGTCGCCTCCCCACCGCCACTGGCACCACTGTCGAGCCACCTCCCCCCACGATTTTCCCCTCTCCACCCAGCTGCATCTCCTCCCTTTTTTCTTTTCTTCTCTTTTTTTCCTTTTTCTTTTCAACTTAAAGTTGCTTTGCAAAATATACACATTTTTGAGTGTCCAAACACTCTTGCCTTCTCAAAATGCTCATTCAGTCAAAGATGCTTGGGGAAATGCAAAGTCATTTCTCCAAAGTTGAACCAAATGGGGCCGCTTTGGTAAAATGCCCATTTTCACACGTAAATGACGCGACGATGCATTCTCGTGGCTCCAAGGCTGCTTCTTGATCAAAAGTGGACGGAAAGTTTGACCATTTTCCCCGTTTAGGGTTAACATCCGGTAAGTCTGTGTGTTTTGGTCGTAGCATATGGCATTCGGAAATCTATGAAGACCATTTAAGCTGTTGTGGTCCAATGGTCCTCACGTGATGGTCGTGGAATCTATCTTTCAATTGCGAAATATACTATAAATTAAAAAAGAAAAAAGAGAAATTGATATCTAGAAAGCCCAATCCAAAAATTTAAACTAATAAACGAAGGAAGACTGCACGTGAATATAAGAGGGCAAAACCCAAATTCGATACCATGTTAAAATGTCCAAATCAAAACTCCCGGATATATAAAAAGTATATATGCCCTATCAACAAGCGACATTTGATGCTTTGGCACATACTAGTTTTATTTCATCATCTATGTTGGTAGTTTGTTTGTAAAACAAACCAAGAGTGCCTTGTCCCATATTGAAAAGATGTGAGTGCGCATGTAGACAAGATTTAACATAAACCAACAATCATTATTTCTTAGTTATTGAAAAGTTCGGATTATTTTTATAAAAATTAACTATAACATCTTGTTGAAACAATGCGATCATTTCGAAGGAGTTATGGTTATTATTTATTTATTTTCGAATTTTATTATTTCTTTCAACGGTTATTTTAGAGTTCATGCCTGTTCAGACATAACTTCTTTATCCTTATAAAGTTATGTTTGTTTGGATATAATTTTTTGTTTTTGCTATAAATTACTAAACATGTCTTTTCAATCACAATCTTCTTCTTCCATTTTCATTTTCTTTTGAAAGAATATATAATCATTGTTTCCAATTATTTCCTAGAGAGACCCTTGAGAAATACTAAGATTGTTATATAATATTATCATTGGAGACTTTATTGTATCATGAAAGAAATTTGTCGGTGACCATTAATAATATTATGAGGCAAATAAAATCTTAAAAAAAGTGATATCATATCTCAAAATCCGATTTGATTACTCTAAAGATTTAATTTCATTGCTCTATTAATTTGAACTTATATTTTTCCAATAATTTTAAGGATTTATTTGTGTAATAATTGAGTCGAAGTCCGATTAAATTTGTGAGAAGAAGAAGAAGACGAAGAATGTGTCCCCTCTCGCCAAGTACGAGCCTTCTTTATCGGGGATCAATCCGTAGGCAAGACAAGCATCATCACTCGCTTCATGGAAGACTAATTCGACACCACTCACGGGGCTGCCATCGAAATCGACTTTTGGTCAAAGACTATGTACTTTGAGGATTGGACAGTACGATTGCGGCTTTGGCATACTGCTAGACGGGAGAGATGCCAAGCTGATCTTGTTGGGAAGAGCCTTGCCGGGGATGGAGACACTGAACTCTCCTAAAGCAGGACCCTAACAACAAGTTGCAAGGTTCTGGTCAACATCGGGTAGCAGAGCCCTGATATTCCTCACGGAGTCCAAGGCTATCTCACTAAGCACCCAGAAGAGATTGGTGCTGGTGATCAGGGCCACATGTTTGGATATGCCACCGATGATACCCCTGAATTTGATGCCTATAGGGATCCAAAGCCTCTCACCTTTGCGCCGTACGTTGAGGATGCCAAGACTCCAATCCACAAGATCAAGCGCAAGGGGTGATCATATTGTTTCCTACGCTCGGGTTCATGTCCCTTGCTTTTGGTGGGATGCTTATCACATGTATGTGTTCCTCTACATGACTCTTAGTGTAATTGTTGGTTACTTTGCTGTTCGACTTTGGAGGACCATCACCTCGTGATCACAAGGAATGGGCATAGAATGTCACAAGCTTCTTTCCCGGCATAACCTTTTTGACATTGACCATTCTGAATTTTCTGTTATGGATACTAAGGCACTGTCCTCAACCGGGGGAACTGAACCAGCCTGTGGTTGAGGATAGTGTCGTAAGGCGTGCTAGTCCAGCTATGGGATTTTCACCCACTCTCACTCACTCCAGGCGCGAGAGGCTACTATATCTGCCTACCCGGTAGTAGCCATAATCGAAGTCCTGACGTGGTGTTTACCTTCACTATTGTGAGGCCCCCTAATTCCTTGTCTATCTTTCTCTTCCTGACAGAGAGGGAATAGGAGGACAGCACGGGGTCTCCCACCCCAGGACGGAGCTCCCGCATGTTTCCTCCATTGAGCCTTTTAAGGACTTGCTTAGGTCCGAAGTTAAAAATATAATGGGGATTACTCTTTGAGCCAAAAAGATTTACATGGAGAAGAAGTTAAATAAATTTAAACATCTTAGTTTCAAAGAATTGAGCACTCCATTTAGTTCCGGTATTAAATTTAATTATAATACTGATAGAGTAATAGTACAACTTGAATATGCAAGTACTATAAAGTCTTTAATGTATGTACTATAAAGTCTTTAATGTATGTGATGCGTTGTACTAGATCTAATGTTACTTGTTATGTGTCCAAGTTGAGTAGGTATATTAGTAATCCAAGTGTAAAACATTGAAGGATTATTACCAGAACTTTTTGTTATCTTAAGAGAACTAAAAATGTAGAATTGTTCTATAATAATTATTTGGCTTTAGTAGAATGATACACCGATACTAGTTAAATTACAAGTGTGGGTCATAAATAATCCAATTTTTGGTGGATTTTCATATTACGTGAATGTATTGTTTCTTGGACGAGCAAGAAAGAAATGTACATAACTTACTCAACTATGAAATTTAAATTCATTGCTTAAGCAGCAACAAGGAAAAAGGCTAAACGAATTAGGAATTTGTCATTGGATATCAAGTTATGGTCTAGTCCTATGCCTCCTATTTCTATCCATTGTGATAGTCAGGCCACTTTGGTAAGAGCTTATAATAGCACTTATAATGATAAGTCTAGATATATTAGTCTAAGACATAAATATTTGAGACAATTGATTAAAAGATAATACTATAATAATTGTCTACGTGAGGTCAAGCAAGAATCTAGTTGATCCATTAACAAAGGCTTTATCAAGAGATGCGGTAAAGATGACCTCATAAGAAATGGGGTTGAAACCTTGTAACTGAAATTATCAAGTAATGGTAACTCGACCTTTTTTAGAACATCACTAATTACAAGGTTTTATAGATAATAATAAGTTACTACGAGGGCTTGAGTCCTTGCTAGTGGCTGGGTGAGGCTCGACCTCGCCACCTTGCGGCCTCGAGCTAGCCTTGCTAGAGGCTGGGTAAGGTCCCATGCCGGCCATGGGCGATGCTAGCTCGAGGCTGCAAGGGCGGCCTCGCGCTAGTGAGGGCTCAAGCCACCGGCAAGGTAGAGGCCATTTGCCGAGGTCTGGCAATTGACTAAAGGAAGGAGGAGGAGAAGGAAAAAAAAAAAGAAAAAGAAAAAGAAAATAAAAGGAAAAATAATTTTTTTGAAAAATATTAAAATATTATTAAAAGTTATCTACGTTAGCACCGGGTTGTGCCATGTCAGCCGATTGGCACCTAGTCAACAAAATTCGGCCAAAATAAGCTGGAAAGACTAAATTAGCACAAAATCAAAAGGTTTAAGACTAAATTGTCGTCAATAAAAAGTTTAGGACTAAATTGACACAAATACAAAAGGTCTAGAATTTTTTAAACACTTTTCCCCGAAAAACCAAGTAATTTGCACGACTAGATCCGTTTCATGCAATCAAGTTGGCGGGTTTTCACGTGGATCCCGAATATAAATTTGGAATAATAATCTAAGAGACAAGAGGAACGATAGGTAGAACAGAGAGAGAGAGAGAGAGAGAGAGAGAGAGAGAGAGAGAGAGAGAGAGAGAGACTCGGGCAGGTCTTTCCAAGAAAAAATGATATGCGAGATCACCCTTGACTTGTGGGTATGCTAGTCTCATCATTGTCTTGGCTGGAGCCTAAACACACCTTAAAAAGATTTTTCACAAATTCTTATATCCACTTTTCTCAAGCAAGCACAAGTGGGTCTTCTTTCAAGCTTTGAGGTCTCAATTTCTTGCCACATTCTCAGTGACAAATTTCTCACTTGAAGCGAGAGAAAATAATTCTCTCTTCCTTTTTTGTTTTTTGTTTTCTGGTCCTTTTTGTGTATCCTACACAACTGGGTAAACAAGGTGGAGATTTTGGTGGGTTTTAATGATATTGCAATGGTTCGCCCATGATGGGGTCTATACATTAAAAAGGCACCAGTTCGCCTATAATAGTGTGTGTTTGAGAGGCACCATTTGAACAAGTGCGAACGGTTATCTCTAAAGGGAAGTCAAGGTAACTTTCTCATAATGTAATCAAGAGACGCGAAAAGAACGTTCTGAGGAAGAACGCTCCCCCTCTCTATCATCTAAGAAAAATACAAAAAAAAAGGCTTTTGTTACTACTTTGAGAAGATAATTGGTATTTACACTGTGCAATGTGAATACTTTTCTTGTGATTGTATTTGAACCATCGTAAGTTGTAGATTTATTCATTGCACGCCGGTGATTCAATATACATTCCTGGGTAATCGCTTTTGTTGTGCATAGAAAAGTTAGTCATTTATTCCTATCAACCATAGCGCTATCGGACTTAACATTGTTAGTTCATGGCTCTATCTCTCACCAATACTGGCACTACGCATTCGAAACGGTGGTCTACCTCATTAATGGGATGCCATCCAAGGTCAATAATCGCGTCTCCCCTTTTAAAATGGTTTACAATCGTCCTCCACATTATTCCTTTTTAAAAATCTTTGGTTGTTGTTGTTTCCCATATCTACATTCTTATAATGCTCATAAGATGGATTTTCGCTTCGTTCTCTGTATTTTCTTGGGATACCCTCTCACACAGGGTACCACTGCCTTGACCCCGTCACCAATCATTTATATATTGCTTGACATGTTTGTTTCAATGAAAGGTGTTTTCCTTTTTCAATTCCTTCCATTCTCGGTCCATCACCTCATTTATCACTATCTACGCATATCCTAGTACCGTGGGCTTCGGCTCCGATTAGCATTCCTCCACCTACCAATATAGTGAGATCACAGATTCCTCCATTGGCTCCCCAAGCATTGTCTAATACCGATTCATCCATCTCCCTTGCCTTAAGAACCAGGCCCCTCCATGACCTTTATCATTCCCCCTCCTCATCATCCTCTCCACCACCGCCGCCGCCGCCCCCACTTGGGCCAACACGCACCCACGCCATGCAACTTCGCACTCATCCTCCTCAAATTAATATAGCCACCACCCCCTCACTGAACCAACCTTATTCACCCAAGCCAACAAAATCCCTGAGTGGCGTGCATCTATGATTGATGAATTTAATGCCTTGTTAAATGGCACATTGTCTCTCACCAATGTTGGAAGATATGCAGCTTGACAGAATATTTGATTGATTCTGATCCTATTTGTACAGATCAATTAAGATTAGATCTAGAATAGGTTGATTTGTAGGATCATTAATTTCCTTGTTTATTCATACTCTTTTATTATAATTACTGAGGATGTACACCAATTCAATTCATTGAAGACAATATAATATACATAAATCTTCTCTCCATTCTCGAGTTCTTCAATCTCTCTGCCTTTTCTTCATCTTCTTACGTGGTATCAGAGCGGTAGAGGATTCTGTTTTGCTTCCGTCTTCTTCACCTCATCGCTTTCTGTCGAGATCTTTCAACATTCCAACACACCAGCATCCCTTCTTTACCTTGCTCTCCATCGAGACTGTCAATTCTGCATAAAACTTGACATCTCAGTTTTCCTTCTTTTTCATCATGCCAAACAACTTACCTTCAGTCTCTGGTGAATGTCCACAGCATGAAGATCCCACGCAAATCACAAAAAGCCGGGACACTATCTCCACTGTCGATCACGAACAACCTGTTCGAACTCAAGAAAGTCATAATCCTCTGGCTCAGTCAATTCTGGGGCAACCCTACTCGGTTCAGCCCATTCCGGGCCAACCAATAGTAGGCCATCCTTACCAGTGGCCACTGATACAGCCCAACCCGTGGTTGTTTGGGCCTAGCCCGAATACATAATTGCAAGGAATTCAAGGGCCATGGGCCTCTGGCCAACCCGACGGCAGCCCACTAAAAATAAGCGGGGCAAGCGTGACCGATGGGTTGGGTGGAGCAAATACGGGGCAAACAGATGGATCCAACGGTTCGGATAATGGAGGAAACCCATACCCGACCAATTTCAATGCGGATTATGGAGCCGATTCGAATCCGGGTATGGGAGCGAATTCCTACCCCGGTTTCTCGCTCAGATTTTTGTCTTTTCCAGGATCGATTTTCACCAGACGGCCAGAATCCGGCGACCCCCTGTTCGTTTCCACCGCCGACGGACCTGAACTGAAGTTAATCAGCTAGCAACTTACCGGGCACGAAAACTACTCCAGGAGGTCGCAGGAATTCCGACGCGCGCTGGTGACTAAGGACAAAGATGGATTCCTTGACGGAACCATCGCTGTTTCTTCAGACGAGCGCCTAGCACGACACTGGAGGAAATGCAATCAGCTTGTCCGAACCTGGATTGGCAATTGCATCTCTTTAGAAGTCGCGGCCGAACTTCCACCCACAGAAGACGCTCAAAGGATGTGGGAGAATATCAAAGAAATGTACGGCAAACTCGACCGTGCCAAAATTACATGGAAGGCCCGGAGAAAAGGAGAAAAAAATATCAGCTGCCTATCAAGTGACTGGACCTACCGGCCAAAGTGCTGACCAACCTATCTCTTATGGTCAATATCAACAATTGATGCATGCTCTACAGAAATTGGAAACCTCCAACAAAGGAGGAAGTTTCTTAGGTATCTCACATTGCCTCATTAATTCGATTTCAAGAAAGGCATGGATTATTGATTCAGGTGCAATCGATCACATTGTTTGTGATAAGGGATTTTTTACAAGTCTAAATGAGGGATTAATTTTTCCTATTACTATGCAATTACCCAATGGGAATATCACACATGTGAATGTGACAGGAACAGTAAAGCTTAGTTCTCAAATTACACTTGAGAATGTTCTTTATGTCCCGGAATTCCAGTTTAATCCTATTTCTGTCTCAAGAGTATGCAAGGAGAATTCATGTCGGGTATTCTTCGATGCTGACACATGCTTCTTTCAGGCCCTTTCGACTGGCAGACTGATGGGCTTGGGTAGTCTTTCTAAAGGCCTTTATTTCTGGACACATTTCCCAAGTAATTTCAGTTTTTCTAGTACATCTTTCAATAAGGCATCATTGTGTAATTTGACTACCAATGAAAAGAATTTCATTATGCACTTAAGGATGGGCCATAGTACTTCCTTTCCCTATGCACAATGATCCATATGCCCCCTCGCCAAACACTCACGTAATCCATTTCCTTTAGGGAATACTCGTGCAAATGAAATTTTGTCGTTGATTCATGTGGATATCTAGGGGCCTTACCATACATCAAATCATGATGGGTCTCGTTATTTTCTCACCATAGTAGATGACTGTTCTAGTGCAACATGGATTTTTTTAATGCAGTCTAAAGGCCAAGCTTATTCTCATTTGAAGACATTTATTGCTCTTTCGAAAAATCAATTCGGAAAGTCTATTAAAAGGATCCGAACTAATAACGGAAAGGAGTTCTTCAGCCATGATTGCATTTCATTGTTTTCATCTCATGGGATTCAACATGAAAGCTCTTGTATATACACCCCACAACAGAATGGGATAGTTGAGCGCAAACACAGGCATCTTCTGGAAGTTGCTAGAGCTCTGAAATTTCAAGCAGCAATTCCAGATGAGTATTGGGGAGAATGTGTTATTACAGTGGCTTATCTTATCAACCGAATGCCTACTCGGGTATTAAATGGGAAGACACTTTTTGAAGTATTATTTGGCAAGGCACCGGAGCGGACACACCTCAAAGTCTTCGGGTGTCTCTGTTATGCAACTATAATGGGCCCTCGAGACAAACTGGATCCTCGTGCACGTCGCTGCGTATTCATGGGGTACCCTAATCTACAGAAGGGATACAGAGTCCTGGAGCTGTCTACAAAAGAATTCTTTGTAAGTAGAGATGTTTTATTTCATGAAAATGTCTTTCCTTTCAATGAAAAAACACTCTCACATGAAGAATCCGGTACAGTGAGCATTCCTTGTCGACCTGTGACAGATGATACAACATATCAGGATCCTGATTATATACCATTAGCAGTATCTACTCATGATCATTATGTGCAAATGAATCCTTCAGTAGCAGGACCTATTTCTGATGAGGATCAGGTTCCAGCGAATGTCTCAGAAAATTCACTTGCAGATTCTTCTGCTAATGAAGAAATTGAAGAAACCTTTCCTACATCAGCCGGGGAAACAACATCTTCACCTCCGAGAGTAGATCCTCCACGACGTTCTGGTAGAGCTACACGACCTCCTACTTGGACCAAAGATTATGTATGTGCTGCTTTTGACTCACTAGGTATCAAATATCCAGTTTCATCCTATGTTTCCTTCCATAATTTATCATAAGAACTTAGGTGCTGTATCAATAGATTATCAGAGGATAAGGAACCTACCAGTTATAAGGCCGTACTCCCTATTGTTTCGTGAATGATCTTTGGCTCGTGGTTGGAATCAATCGCCTAGTACAAAATTACAGCACCAAGTAAGACCTAGAACCAACACTCCTCAATGCCGATTTAGGGCCTTATGTCTTGGGCGACCTTGCCTCGCGTTGAACCCAAGACGGACGAACCCCCACCTTGTTCCAGACGTGAAGAACTCAAGCACACATTCAAGGTACAGACATAAGCAAACTATACAAAAGTTCATACATCCTACCCAAGACTTGAACGGGTGAGCACCTAACTAGACTCAACAATATAGTCTACCATCCTAGAGGAGAATTAGGGGTCTTACTGACCAATCCTTAGAACGTTCTATAGTCAATCCTCACCATTAGCTCACCGATTCCATAGCCATTCCATATAGGGTCGCAACCGTGGATGTCACAATGACTAAACGTGGCTTTTTGGATAGAAGGCTAACAGGGGCAAATTTAGGGCCAAAATGAAAATGGATGATTTTCTTTTAAAAAAAAATTGGGTTGGATTTGGGATTGTATCTAAAGTTTGGAGTTTTTTCTAAGATAAAAGAAAAGTTTGATACAAATTTGGGACTAAACGAAAGTTTAGGGTTTTAGGATAGAATTAGGACTAGATCTAAAGTTTGGGTTTTTTCTAAGACCAAAAAGAAAAAAAAAAGTTTGGGGCAGATTTGAGACTAAATCTAAAGTTTAGAGTTTTGGCATATAATTAGGACTAGACCTAAAGGGTGAGGTCTTTTAGGGAATTACTCAAGTATTATCTCTTGTCGGAGCTTCGGGTTTTGTTTCAGCAGAGGAAGATGGGAGAAAAGAAGATCCAAGTAGCAGAAATGGAGAATCTATAGTGGATCTCCCCAACGCTGTATTCAATTACGTGCAGCGAAAGGGAAAATTGGGTTATCCGCGTGTTTGGCCAGTAAGGCAATTCTTCCTTACTTGTTTTGGACTGGATTTGGTTGTTTCGTTGTTAGGATCGTGGAAAAATTCGGGAAGCAAAGGGAAAACAATGGAAAGGAAATTTTAAAATACTCAGCTTGCTGAAAGCTCATTCAGGGAGATTAGTACACCTTGGGATCTTAATTGACTTTTTCTTTTGTTCTATTCGAGTTAGCCATGAATTTATGTTGATATCTTAGCCGACAGGTTCTTTATTCGTGTTCTGCTCTTTCTGATTCGGAAAGTAAAAGGAGTACTCAAGGAAGAGTTAAAATGCATCCGGCGACAATAAGCAGACTTTGTCGTGCTCTTTTTGATCGCTTAGGATCACCTGATTTATAGCCATTCATGGACTGACAATCTCCCTAAATTGTTGCACTCGTATCCGCAGGAAATGGAATTCGGCTGGAAGATTGTGGTCGGATCAATAATTGGATTTTTCGGAGCAGCGTTCGGGAGTGTGGGAGGAGTTGGGGGCGGTCTTATTTTTGTTCCCATGCTCAATTTGATCATCGATTTCGATACCAAGTTTTAAACAGCTATATCAAAATGTAAGACATCGATTGCTTCTTTTGAATAAAGTATCATCATGGGAAAATTCTTTGAGCTTGAGTTTCTTAATTTTGCCGAATTTGTCCCACCATGCAACGAGAACTATCCAGGATTGTACTTGCATTGGTTTTTTGTTTTTCTGGCCAAGCACTTTCTAAGATTTTTCTCTTTCATTTTCAATCCTAAGATTACATTTGGAAATGTACCGCACTGAGTTGTTTCATCAGATCGGTCAGTGCTCTTAACCTTCAATCCGTGAGTCGAATGAATATATCACAACTCAATGGCTTGGGAGGATAAGTTTGTCCAGATGACTTATTTGTGACACATGTTGTCAAAGGGTGAAAATGCGAGAAAAAAGTCGACTGATACATCTCAAGTTGTGTTCTGTTTAATTTAGTATCCTCAACTAATACTATTGGTTGTGTTTGCTCAGGAATGATTATGGGTGCAGCAGTATCTACTGCTTTCTACAACCTGAAGTTGAGGCATCCCACACTTGACCTGCCAATCATTGACTACGACTTGGCACTTCTTGTCCAGCCCATGTTGGTGCTTGGGATCAGTATCGGAATCGCCCTCAATGTCATATTTGCCGACTGGATGATCATAGTTCTGTTAATTATTCTGTTCATAGGTAAAGCTCTTCTCAAGTTCAACCTTCTACGGATATTCTCTCCTTGGGCGAGTGTCGTAATTGACAATATCTATCCGCAGGCACAACAACAAAGCGTTTTTGAAAGGTGTTGAAACTTGAGAAAAAGAAACAATACTCAAGAAAGTGACCGATATCCCATCATATTTATCTTTAACCAGTTTATTTGAGTAGTTTGACGCAACTGTGAGTTGAAACTTTCTTATCTTTGATTCCCAGGAGGCCGCCAGACGACTGGAAACGCATGGGGAGTTGATCTGTCATCTTATTTTAATCTCCATCTCATTTGTTGGAACATTTCACTTAAGAAAGAAAATCAAATTTTAAAAGGTGAAAAGAATGGCCCACTGGCACTTTCTGGTTCATACCATTCTTGACGTGATACATTAAAACCTGAAATGCTGTCGATCCGTTCTTCAATAGTGAATGGAAGGAACTGGGGCTTATCGCTATTGTCTGGATCACCATACTGCATTGGAAATCGGAAAGGTTCTAAATTTTTTTGTGATTGAGTTGTCGACATTAGACTCTGTTTTTGCACTTAAGACCTTGGCTGATGTGGTGCGCTTCTATGTTGGGAACAGAATTACACGACTACCTGTTCAGCTCTATGCTGGGTTTTAAATCTCTGCAGGTAAGTGAATGCCTACAATATATTGACAGGGGCAAATTTTTTTCAGCTTTCCTTCCAGATGAGATATCTCAACAAAGTCAATAATTTGCTATTCACATACCTGTCGCTGTTGGAGTTTCTGGGTTTGAGGCTTATAGCTTGTATACAGGGCGGAGAGTGATAGCTTCCAGGGGCGAAGCAGGTGCTAACTGGAAAATACACCAGCTAGTCCTGTGCTGCGGCTTTGGCGTAGCAGTGGGTATGGTTGGTGGATTGCTTGGTCTTGGTGGACGATTTAATTTGGGGCCACTTTTTCTTGAGCTGGGAATCCCTCCTCAGGTCACTAGTACTTTCCTTGTCATCAAACATGTACAAGATGCAATATTTTGGTTCCATAGAGGATCATTTAATCTGGTATTCATGAAAGATGAGTGATTCTCGAGTAAAATGTTTCACTTTAGTCAAGAGACATCAGAGAGAAATGCAAGAGAATTTTCTTCAGATATATGCTTCTTATAGATCGTCGGTCATTTCATTCTATCGTGTTTTGATGATGTCTTGATTGAAATTTCTTCTGTCTGTCCTCCAGGTCTCAAGCGCCACAGCCACTTTTGCCATGATATTTTCCTCGTCCATGTCTGTTGTAGAATATTACCTCCCAAAACGTTTTCAGTTCCCTATGGTATGGCTTGTTTCAAATGCTGCTTTACTTTCAAAGGGCACCGTTACGAATAGTATATTACATCCTGGGATCTGCTCCTTGAAATTTAAGTACGCTAATCTTGGGTTCGTTCTTTGCAGCTCTCTACTTTGTCGCAGTGGCAACAATTGCTGCCCTCACGAGGCAACAGTCAGAAGGATAATAGCCATTCTAGGGTGAGCATCTTTGATTATTTTCATCCTCGCCTTCACAGTTTTTGTGAGTGCGATATGACTAGGTATGTATCTCACAGTTTGCAAAGTTTGAGGCTTTTCATTTCATAAAAAAAAAAAGTTTGGGGGTAAATTTGTCACTTTGGGCAAAGTTTGAGGTTTTTGGTGGTCTTTTCCCAAAAAAAAATTGACATTATTATACGAATTCTTTCTTAAGAAGAAAACATTACCGGGATATTTTGTTATTTTCTCAATAACTGAAAATGAACATGTATGTTACCATTGTCTCGGGCATATTATGAATATCTGCTCGTCAAAAGATCTCCAGACAGATTGGCAAAAATCTGTTTCGAAATCTGGAAAAATGTAAAGCATTACTCTATGTTTTAGATTATACATGGGTTTTGATTGTTTGATCTTATTTTGCTTGATTTTCATATTGTAAAATGTGCCTGAGTACAGTTCTAGAACTGTCGGCGTCGCTCATCCTGGCAACATTTTCCGGTTATATTTAAAGTCTTTGAATATGATCTCTGGAGAAATTGCCCTCGTACCCCACTGCTTTCCTCTCTAAATGGGGTACGTATGTCAAGTAGTACCGTTCTGGCTGCTTGGATTCATGATCGTAGCATGCGCCAATAGATTTTCATTCTACCAGTGGGCTCACGATGGTACTAGTGATTAATCCCGAATGGTGTCCATCATTAAATGGAAGAGAAGGTCTATATTTTGTTCCAGCCTCGCATTTACTCCTATTTTGGGTTCAAATCGGCCTCCATAACTGCCTCTGCGCTCTGCTTTGATTGCATGTCGAATCTGTAAAAGGGGGATCTAGCCGCAAAAACAGAGATTTGAGAAGTCATTTATGTGACCTCGTCAGGCGGTTCTTTATGATCAGCACGCTTATGATACTGAGAATGATTTCGAGGTAAAAGTTATTTTGGAAGATTGAAAAGAAAATTTTCTGGTTAAACATAGAGGGAGTAACTCGCTTCAGTACTTTTTAGATTTACACTTGGAAAGTAGTAATCTACTGGTAATGGTATTCATCCGTGTCAATAAATCTTTAAGATTTACTTGCAACTTGTCTGAAAGAGTTTCCATAGCCCAAGGCCCTGATAAATTTTGGCCGTTTGTTGTCAATTGCTTGTTTCAGAGAGGGTCGGGGAAGGGAAATTTGCACGAACTTGTGGATCCAGTGATGTATTAATCAAAACATCTTGTTTTTTCAGATCCTTTAAAAATTCATCATCACGGCTATGTACCTGCGGAAAAGTAGTGTTGTCGCGACCTAATTTTCGGGTGCATCACCTAAAACTAGGTTAATGGACTACTAAGTCTGTAAGCTTAGCTCGGGCTCTCCCAAGCCCATACCAAATCGCGACTTAAAGTTTTCACATGCAAAAGATTAATATCTAGGAGTCGCCACTAATCGGTTTAGGGTAGGTCGATTAGACACCTAAGTAAAATAATGGGAGAATTATTTTACTCCTATGAACAGAGGTAGACTAAGGGACGGGACTTTTACACTAGACTATCCTAGTGCCCTTTCGGTACCATTTCTTTTTTTAATTTTCAAAAATGTTTTTGCAAGCAGCTTGGATTGATTTTAACCTAAATTCCTATTATGCAAATGAGTGACCATACGGGTGCTCAACCATTATTAAACAATCAAAAGACCTCCATTAAAAGAAATAAACACACAAAGCGTTTTTTTTTTTTTGGTTTTCTTTTATCTTGAAATCGAAACGTGCATTTTAACTTCATGATCTAACAAGCAAGTTCTAATTAAATAAACCTAACAAGCAAACTCAATTTTGATTTTCACTTTTTTTTATGAATATCATGCGATGCACTCTAATAATCTAATATGACATGACCTAAACTATATGGCATGCAGAAACGCAATAATTAAATATGCAATCTAAATTAACTAAAAATGGCCTAATTCTAATGACGGGCCATTTCTAAATCAATGAACCCAATAACAACTAAATGATGTGCATTTGATATCTCTATTCTTAAAAATGCAACCTATTCTAAAAATTGAGTCTAACTTATGCAGAGATGAATTTAATTTTTTTATTTTTTCATGAAATTCGAAATTTAAGAAAAAATGCAAAAATGATCTAGCTAGATTAAGATTCTATCTAATTTAAACTAAAGATTAAATCATATTAAATCATAATTTAAACTACGACATTATCTTAATCTAAAATGCAATTTATCTAAAAAGATTTTCTAAATTTAAAATGAAACATGTATTTCTAACCTATATGCACAATGATTTTTTTTTTTTTTTTGTGTTTTTCTTTATGAAATTCGAAATTAAAACTAACACGTAATTGAATATGCAATTCAAATAAAAAAATAACAACCTAAATGAATGCGCTTTTTGTTTTTATATTTTTTTTAAATTCGAAATAAAATCCTATATTCTAGATATGCAAAATAACAAAAAATATTCTAAAACAAATTGAATCCTAATTCAGATATTTTTTTTTTTTGATTTTTTTTTAATGATTTCCCAAAAACAAGCAATTGTCAACTAAATCTTAAATTTAAACAAACAAGATATTTAACAGAATAAAGGATTAAAGTAAACGAAAAAATAAACTGTTGTCTCACAGGTCAAATTAACGATTACTTTTAACCCTGAACATCACGACAAGAAATCAAAATAATTAAAAATCTGATCCGAAATCTTACGGATCAAATTAATAATTATATTGATTCAACAATTAATATGCTATTAACAAACCCCAAGAATTAATATAATTAAAAAAATGATCCGACATCTTACGGATCAAATTAGTAATTACAATAATTTTGGGGAAGATCCTGCGGATAATGCCTATAAAATTCATGAAATGGAAATCACTTCAAATTTACACAATAACAACGAACTTAAAAGAAATAAATAAAATAAAGTAAGTAGAAAAAGAAAATAAAACTACCTAATTTCCTTTTTTTTTCTTCTTTTCTTTCCAAGCACGGCTTGTGCTCGCGCGGGTCTCCTAAGGCGCGAGTTCCGATCGTCGGAGGGCGTCGCGATCGGAGCTCCGGCGAAGGTCCGGCGAGGGGGATCGGCGGCGAGGGCGGGCGCAGCCGCGGTTCTCGAGTGGCGCGCGGGTCGTGGGTCTCGAGCGGCCGGTGTCGTTCGGAGGAGGAGCGTCGGACGGAGCAAGGGCTGCGCGGCGGTCGCGGCTGGCTCCGGCGGCAAACGGCGCAGGTTTGGAGAGATCGGCACCTGGGTCGTGCAGCCACACGTCGGGGGGCCGGGATCTGGGTTCGGCTGGAAAGGAGGTGGGCAGATCTGGCTCTGGTCCTGCCTCGGCGGAGCTTCGCGACCGGAGGTTGCGATTGGGTGCAAAGCCGGCGGAGCGGAGCGGCTCGGGGGGAGCGGCGAGATCGGCGCTCCGGTGCGGTAGATCAGGCTCCGAGCGGGCGCGAAGATTGAGCAAAGGGCGGTGATAGCGCGGTGCGGTGTCCGGCGGGGAGGTGATCTACTGTGATCGTTGATGCAGGGTTTCGGGGACAAGCTGAGGCGCGGCGGAGCTTCGCGGGTCATCAGGTTAAGCGATCGGCGCCTGGGTCGCCGTGGGGGAGAAGGGCACTGCGAGGGGCGGCGCCGGTGCTGCTGGGTTGGTGTCGCGTCGCCGCGGGTGGAGCGACGAGCGGTGTTCGCTCGAGCCGTCGTGCCGTTCGGTGGCGTCAGTGCAACACGGGTCGCTGAATCAGAGGGCTTTCCGTCGGGCTCCGGTATTGAACTTGAGCGTCGCCGGTGTGAAGCAGGAACGGAGCTTGCAAGAGGAATGTAGAGACAGAACCAGCGGAGGGAAGGGGGTGATGAACAGTAAATGTCCCATCACCTTCTTTCCCTTCTGTCCTCTTTTACCTTTCCCCCTTTTTCCCTTTTTGTGTTTTTTTTTCTCCTTTTTTGGACTCCACCGGACGGCCCCCTTAAAAACCCGAAAACTTTTAGTTCCCCCCCTTTTTATAGAGCAAAAAAAACAAAATCAATTTGTTCTGCCAATGAAGATTTGCATATATTGACTCAATCGCCGCAGATAATCTAAAAAAATTTTTTGTGAAGATTTTCCAAGATAATTCATTCAACCATTAAAGATAAAGCTCCATTATCCAACTCTAAAATCTTTCAAAATCTCCCTCCACAACAAAATATTTTAGATTATCCCTTATCCATTTTTTATTTCATTTTCATTTTTTAGAACAACTTTTAAAGATAAATTAAATACTATTATTACCTAAATGTAAATGTTATGAAATGCTTTATATGACGAACCATGTAAATAAGATAGTCAAAATTTGGGTGTCAACAAGTGTCATTCCAGGTCTGCCGATGATGGGATGACAAGTTAACCCTTCTTACCAGCCACGTTGAAGAGCAGGATGCATTGGACGATGGCAAAGAATTTGGGGAATCCGCCGGCTTTATCTCTGCAGACCAACAAGTCCTCCTCGTATGTCAGTCCGTTCCCTTATCTCTAAGACACAAGGAAATAAATTTAATTAGTAACCACGATCTCATCTCCAAGTTGTCAAAAACTGGTGCATGTCGTTTTTGCTATGTCAGGACAAATGTGCATCTGAAGAGACGTTCTTCCTCTGACTCAGGTAATAACCCCATTGGTTTTCAAGTCGGCGGAAGACGATTTACCTTTATCCGATATGCAAATAACAATTAATTCGCGAACAAACGTTGAATTGCGGATGAATCACGAACAAAAACACTTCACGTCGGTCTGAATGCAATCACAAGGAAAGCACCCGATTTCCACAGCGTAAATGCCGATTGTTCTTTGTAATAGTGAAATGGAATGCCTTCCTTTTTCTGGGAGAGAAATTTGGTGCGTATGTTCTGCCAACCAGTCCAACGGTTGTCTACAAATGACTTATATACGACACCCTTCATACTATTTCAAAATTGTGTCTTTCCATCGTAGCATATCAAATCCAAATGGTGCGGTCCAATAGCACCCCATCATGGACGTACTAGCTAAAGTACAACATCTCCCACTCGGACATGATGGGCTTAATAGCGCTCTATCAAGAATAGAAGGCATTCAACATTCATCAACTTTACAAAACAATTCATACTGGCAAGTAAGCCGTGCGACCGTGCGACTAGTGAGTACACCTGCACTTGGGAGCTCAAATTATGCACCTGTTAGAGATGACATAATGGCTACAACCCTAAAAAGAAATAATCAATCGATGTCTCACAGTGCCCCATACATATTTTGTTACATCAATCCAAGTATACCTATCCCTTAAAGGTTATACTTGACTATCCTAAAAAAAACCATGTATTTACAATTATATCTGCAACCATAGAGGGCGATATAATTGATCGACCAGTAAATACATGTGATAGATGTAAAACAACAATAGTCTTCATTCGCACTCATGTCTCTCTCCATTTCAAAACAACTGCTTTCCTAGACACGTCCCATAAGGCCATATCCATTCATGACCGCCGATAACATGCTAAAGTAGCAACATTGATCTTTCACTTCGAGAACATAGTCAGAAGTAACATAGAACACAAAATGAGGTAAATTATAAATTATCTCAAGGGCTCAGATGATGAGTAAATATGGATAATTTTACTCACCTACCCTTGTCGGTCGTACAATGCACATGCAGTATGAATTACATGTTATAGTGGATTTCTCTTTTTATAAGAGTGTATGTCATTCATTAAATATATCCACTATACAGATCTTAGCCTAAACATAGTCACGTGCTTCTCACGTACTCATGTTTAGCTCGAGTTCTATATCAGCACGCTTTCTATAGCGCCCAATTAAGTACTCGCATTCGGCATCTTTCAGGCATACATGATTGTTGGACTAACATGTTCGGTCTTATTACTACAAATCACAGACCTCATCTTGACTCCAATCAATGCGACATCTTATTTTATGTACTAAACTTGCTCTTCAACATTCATTTGTACATAATGTCTCATCTCAACATGCTTACTATAACACTTGAGGTGATTGCTCGTGTGAGTGAGCCAATCATTACCTGTTGACATACTTTTCAATAATATATGTGTGTATGTGCTAGTGTCATAGTGGATTTGTACTTATTGATAAAACATCAAATCACTAATAAACAAACAAGTACAATACATATGTCCACATATATATAAACAAATTATCCTCTACAATAACATATATCACATTCTACGCAATCCTAGTGACATCCTGTGGGTTAAGAATATGTCTCTAGGAATAGCCTTCGTAAATGGATCAGCAACCATTCTATTGGTTGAAATGTATTGTAGGATCACTTCTTTCTGCACTACAATATCTCTGATGAAGTTGTTCTTTATGTCAATGTGCTTCGTCCTTCCATGATACTTAGGATATTTCACATAGGTAATGGCTGCTTAACTATCACAATAAATTGTCACCGGTCTTGGAACCTCAATGACAGTGGCTAAATTTTCCAAGAAACGTTTTAGCCATACTACTTCTTGCACTGTGGCAGAACATGCAATAAATTCTACCTCCATACTACTTCTTGCACTGTGACAGAATATGCAATAAATTCTGCCTCCATAGTAGACAATGCCGTGCATGTCTGTTTCTTGCTATTCCAAGAAATTGCACCTCCATTGAGCAAGAACGCATATTCAGAAGTCGATTTAAGCTCATCCAGGTCTCCACCCCAATCAGCATCTGAATAGCCTAATAGGCGTAAATCATTCCCTTGGTAACAAAGTCGATAGTCCATAGTGCCTTTCAAGTATCTCAGGATCCTCTTCACTGCTTTCCAGTGTGCTTGACCGGGATTTGATTGATATCGGCTCACCAATCCCACGGCATAACATATGTCGGGTCGAGTACACATCATAGCATACATCAAACTTCCGATCGCACTAACGTAAGGAACAGTTTCCATTACTTTAATTTCTTCTAGAATCTTATGACACATCTCAGTACTTAGGCCTTCACCTTGCATGACAAGGGTATCAATAGGATTACAGTGCTGCATATTGAAATGTTCGAGAATCTTCATAATATAAGACTCTTGTGATAAAGTAAGGAGTTTCCTTAATCGATCTCTTTCGATTTTAACTCCTAGTATATAAGCAGCTTCTCCCATGTCCTTCATTTCAAAATTGGAGGACAACCATTCTTTTATGGTGATAACAAAAAATTTGTCATTTCCAGCCAACAGAATATCGTCCATATAAAGTGATAAAATCACAAATTTATCTTCGGACCGCTTGACATATACACAGTAATCTTCTTCGATTATCGTGAAACCAAAAGTTGTTATGGCTCGATGAAAACTAATATACCACTGTCTAGATGATTGCTTAAGGCCATATATTGAGCGACGAAGTTTGTAAACTTTATGCTCTTGACCTTTAGCTATGAAATCTATTGGTTGTTTCATATAGATTTTCTCATTTAGTTCTCCATTGAGAAATGCCGTCTTTATATTCATTTAATGTAATTCAAGGTCCAAATGTGCAACGATGGCTAGAATAAGGCGTATTGAGACAAACCTTACAACTGGTGAAAATGTTTCCTCATAGTCTATACCCTCTTGTTGAGTATAACCTTTCGCCACAAGGCGAGCCTTATACTTTTCAATAGATCCATCCGCCCTTCGTTTAATCTTAAAGACCCATTTGTTTCCAATGGCCTTGCGATTAGGTGGTGGATCAACCAAGTCCTAGACATGATTTGTCCTCATTGACTCAATTTCATCTTCCAAAGTATTTCTCCATTCTTCCTTATTAGAGGATGAGAGAATCTCTTGAACAGTCTTAGGCTCAGCATCGTCTTTCTGAGCAATCATAAATGCTTCCCCTTCAATCTCAAAACGACGACGAGGAATGCTTTTACGATTACTTTTACGCAACTGAATTTCTCTTGAATTCAATTCGTCAGGCGATGCTACACTCCCACTAGGTTTTGTGTGTTGAGGTAAATCTTCATTTCCCTCTACAATATTAATGGGTGTGTTATCAGGATCTTCCATCTCATATAATTGGAAGTCCTTATCAATCTCACCTCTAATAGGAAAATCGTTCTCCAAGAACGTGACATCTCGTGACTCCATTTCGGTTACACTCCATAAGCTTGTTCACCTATGAACACGTACCCTTTGAAGTGTTCAGAATATCTTATAAAGATACATTTCTTCCCTCTTGGACCTAATTTGCCATATTTATGGGAAGAATCATGAACATAAGCTGCACATTCCCATGGACGTTTACTACTTAAGTCTGGTTTCCTACCAGTCCATAATTCATAAGGGGTGGAAGTGACCGATTTTGAGGGCACTTGGTTAAGTACATAGGCAGCAATCAATAATGCATCTCCCTAATAGGGGATAGGTAAATTTGCTTGCGCCATCATAGATCTAACCATTTTCATTAGGGTTCTATTCCTTCTCTTAGTTACCCCATTTTGTTGTGGAGTAGCAAGAATAGTCAATTGTCGTACAATTCCTTTTTCATCACAAAGAGTCTTGAATTGCTTAGATAGATACTCACATCCACGATCGGTTCTCAATGCCTTTATTGTTTTATTTAACTGATTCTCTACCATCATTATATATCGTCTAAAGCAGTCTAATGCTTCTGACTTATGGGATATCAGAAAGATATAACCGAAACATGTGAAGTCATCTATGAAAGTGATGAAATATGAGGCTCCATGCCTCGCCCTCATATTCAAATGACCAAAAATGTCAGAATGAATGAGTTGTAATGGAAATTTGGCTCTAGTTCCTTTACCGAATGGTTTTCTAGTTGCTTTTCCCGCTAGACAGTGTTCACATATGGGTAGATTAACATTAGTGAGTGACCTTAAAAGGCCTTCCCTAGCTAATTTTTGCATTCTTTGCAACCAAATGTGACATAATCTAGCATGCCAAGTACTTGCATCATTCTCAACATTACTAGAAGATGCAATTAAAGAAAAACAACCATCAACATTAATATTGTACTGATCATAGTTAAAGTCTAACACCATAAAATCATTCGATACATGACCTGAACCATAATAAATTGTTCCATACAAAATGTCAACACAATCACCATGAAAATTCAATACATAACCTAAGCTAAGAAGAACAACTACAGATACCAAGTTTCGTCGAATGTCCGGAGCATAGATGACATCATGTAGGAATATGCTTCGACCACCACGTAAAATTAATTTACATGTGTCGATACCCTTCGCTTCAACTCTTGAGTTATTCCCAACATATATCCATCTTCTTCCATGTTATATCCGACGATACTGCACAAATGCTTCTCGGTCTCTAGCTACATGGTCTGTTGCTCCTGAGTCTACAGTCCACATTGGATGTGATTCAGCAAGCATTACAATACTAAAAACAAAAGCATTACTTAAAGTAATGGAGTAATAGGGTACCTCTTTCGGCTCAGTGCATTCACGAGCAAAGTGACCCATCTTGCCACAATTGTAGCACTTCATCTTGGTCTTGTCCTTCTTCCCACCACGCTTCTTGCGTTGGAAGGTCTTAGTCCTCTTGGGTGCCTGATCAGTCTTCTTCCCTTTGTTGTTGAATTGAGAATTCCTTTTGCGCTTAAAGTCCGAAGTTTTGCGCGAACTCGATTCAGCAACATAAGCATGGGTAGAGGATCTCGCAACCTCTAGGCGCTCATCTTCTAATTCCAAATGACGCGCAATATCATCAAAAGTGACAATATTCTCATTATGCATCATATTGATCTTCATATGCTCCCAATTGTCAGTAAGAGACCTTATAACAGCATGAACTTGCTGTTCATCAGTAAGGGAGTGACCTGCCGACTTCAGCTCATGAATCATGTTTGACATCTCTCGAAGATGCTGCCTCATCGTTACATTTAGGCGCTTTCGGTATGTGTCAAACTTGATGGTGAGTCTCCTCAGCTTAGTGGCAGATGTACCCCCAAACTTATCTTTCAAGGCAACTCACATTGCTTGAGCTTTATCATAACTTTCAAACTCACACATGAGATCATCTTGCATACAGCTCAGCAACGTGATGCGAACAATGCTATTTTTCTTTTTCCAAGCTTGATAAGCTTCTAGATCTCTCCTGTGTTGAGCTGAAGTTCCATGCTCAGGTTCATCCATGGTGTGGTTGAGGGTTTCCAAAACTTCTTGCTCCTCAAGGATGTACTGAATCTTTCGGTGCCAAATATCATAATTGTCACCGTTCAGCTTCTCACCCTTATTGAGCTCAACCATAATGGTCTTGGATGCCGAAGCCATAATTAATTGCTATATCACATTGACATAATAAACGCAGAATCAATACTAGCACACTTTCCAGAGTAACACACATATTTAATTTGCAGCAAAGACAAACTAAATTAATGATAATTCAACAAAAGACACAGAAACGAAAGTTCACCATGTTACCA